>OX246739.1:15614160-16814160 GCA_945910005.1 Isoperla grammatica
TCATCACCCTGATGGTAGTCATGGTGGAAACAAGTTATCTGCAGTATAAATAATTCCGGGCAAAAACAAATCTACACTCGTTTCCAAGATTTACAAGTGTAATAAGTTTGAGTTTAACACATTTTAATAGAACCATTTTGTTTAATAATAATAATAGAAAGCTACAGATATAAAAAGAACGACAGCTATCCCTTGGATTTATAAATCCAGGGGAGGGGATAGCTGTTGTTCTTTTTATTCATACATTCTATAGAATGTGAGTATTTTTAGATTCCTAAGAAAAATTATTATTAAATTGTTCTATTGTGGTAGCAGTCACAGAGCGTGAGATATATAGATTAATTGATAATCCTCTATATTCATGGAACCGGTATTCAATAAACAACACACATAATTGATCTAAATAATATTCTAATAACAATTAAGCCATAAACCGGTGTATTGATTGATATTATTGTAAACCGAATCTTTGCCACGCCATACAAAAATAGTGTTACCAGTTACCACTAAACAACAGCTCATATATTCTTTTTAATTTTGTGTCCACAACTGTACCTACTAAAATATGATTTAGAATAATGTGATTTTGTATTGTAGCAATATTAAATTTACCTCTAAACAAGCCATACTTTTCTGTGTGTGTTGTGTTTAATTTCATGTCCATGACTGTACATTATAAAATATCATTTTGTCGTGGTCCTGTTCAAGAATATCTTAATGTAATCGCCCAGGGGGTATTGAGTTGAATTATGAGGGTTGACCGCCATAACTCGTAGCCTGGCACGTTCGTGTATGGTGACCCGTACATAAATTCAAGTGCTGCATATATATATATTCCCTTCCTCGTTGAGCAACCTGTTCGTCAAGTTTACAATGAATGTCCGTTGTGTAGCGGGAGGACCATCTCTAATTATTTCAAATCTGCAACCGAAAATCTTTTCTTCTCGAGTCCGCCTCGGTCATGCAGTTTCCGCTCTCGTCCACGCCTTCACGCCCAGAGAGCACAGTCAGTTGCGTTGAGCACATTACCTTGCACCAACCGCCACGCAACCCATCCCCTCTTGCTGAGATTTATAATGTTCACGGCTGGGTTGGTTTTCCCAGAACTGCAATTATTTTTATTAACTCAGCTTTGACATTTTTCAAATTAAATAACTTAAGCTGCGTATACTAAACCACAATGATAATGATACCATGTCCCCTTCTGTATGAGTATTAAATCACGGCTAAATTAAAAGTGTGTCTTTTCAAACCCAACCATTAGCGTCAATTGGGAGCAAATAACAGGACGACGGAGTCACTTGTTTCCTAAAGCACAGGGCGCAATCACGGACCGACATTGGGGCTGTGGCTCAGAGCTAGCATCTTGTCCATTTTTTAAATTTGCATTATTATTAGATTGTGAGGTTGCCGGTTTGGAAATAGACATTTATTCGCAACAATTTATTTGTAATACTATTTCAATGCTTGCCTGAAACAAAACACAGTGGAGTGAGTGACTATTTTTTTATTCGTTGCCCTTGGCCCATGAAATGGTATAGGGCACTAGCAACACCAAAAGACAACAATGAAACAAATGAATTGAATCGATGGACAAGCAAGAAGTTGTCAAAAAACAATTTTGTCTGATTTTGGAAAACAAAACAAAAAACAAACAATACACATACAAAACTTTAACTTATTCGTTGTCTATCATTAAAAGTTTTAAATGGCGAGCAGCTACTATTGCTACACTTGTTTTTATTTCTTTGGTTGCAATTTTATTATTTTGACAGCTGATTGTTTGTCCATCAGTTCAATTCATTTGTTTCATTGTTGTCTTTCGGTGTTGCTAGTGCCCTCGTCCATCCAGCCAGCCGAGGGCCATGATACGTGAACACACGGGGTTTAAACCCGTCACGTTGTCACGAGATATAAACATCAAGAAACGGTTCGCGAGACAAAAGACAATCAGTTTCCAACGGTCGTTCAGATTTGGACGTGACGTGTGGGAACATAGGGGCCGATGTATGAGTGACGGTTGGATATGGTTTTCAGTGAGATGATGGAGGCGGATGGATGGGTCTCGATTCAGTGCGCAATCCGCCATGACACCGTGATGAGCGCTTCCGGTGGAAGGTACGTGAATTATGGGGGATGATGTAAAACAACCGACAGAGGCAGTCTTGCGGAACCGCAGGCCCTGCTTCAAGATAACGAACAAGTTTCGGTACATTGTCCTCTAATGAGAACCAACGACCAGATTTGTAAGTAGACGTGTGTCGTGACGTCACAGAACTTACCTGCAGAACTCAACAGAACAGGGCAGCAGAACTCTTATTTGCAAAGCATTGCTTCATTAGTATTGCAACGAGTTTATTTAGTTATTTATTTATTTATTTATTTATTTATTTATTTATTTATTTATTTATTTATTTATTTATTTATTTATTTATTTATTTATTTATTTATTTATTTATTTATTTATTTATTTATTTATTTATTTATTTATTTATTTATTTATTTATTTATTTATTTATTTATTTATTTATTTATTTATTTATTTATTTATTTATTTATTTATTTATTTATTTATTTATTTATTTATTTATTTATTTATTTATTTATTTATTTATTTATTTATTTATTTATTTATTTATTTATTTATTTATTTATTTATTTATTTATTTATTTATTTATTTATTTATTTATTTATTTATTTATTTATTTATTTATTTATTTATTTATTTATTTATTTATTTATTTATTTATTTATTTATTTATTTATTTATTTATTTATTTATTTATTTATTTATTTATTTATTTATTTATTTATTTATTTATTTATTTATTTATTTATTTATTTATTTATTTATTTATTTATTTATTTATTTATTTATTTATTTATTTATTTATTTATTTATTTATTTATTTATTTATTTATTTATTTATTTATTTATTTATTTATTTATTTATTTATTTATTTATTTATTTATTTATTTATTTATTTATTTATTTATTTATTTATTTATTTATTTATTTATTTATTTATTTATTTATTTATTTATTTATTTATTTATTTATTTATTTATTTATTTATTTATTTATTTATTTATTTATTTATTTATTTATTTATTTATTTATTTATTTATTTATTTATTTATTTATAACACAAAGAGTGCCTGCCAACCGGTATCCATTTGTAAAAGTAACAATACACCGTAAGTATAGGGTAATAAACATAAAATAATATAACACAATCGGAAAAGACTATCAAAACAAGGCTATAAATCCAAACAAAATTTAATGAAGACCTATGAATAATGAAATAGGCCCTAGGGTGATCCAGGGTTAAAACGGGACCATTTTTAACAGTTGGTTTTGTATTTTGGATTGATCTTACCAAATCAACAGGAGTAATCTCAAAAAATTATTCATTTGGGTAAAATATGATAAATTTATTGTGTCCCATTTTAGCCCCGTCAAAACGAGACACACTATAAAGGCTAAATCAGGACAGCACTCCGGCACTCTATCTTTCTTGTTATGGTTCAGATAATGTTTATGGGTATGGGTAAATCATTAATTATTGCAAATGTTGAAAAAAGAGGAACAAAACAGGCTCATTAAAAAACTACTTACCTTAAATTAATGTGACTGGTGATGGCTAAGTCCTTGACAACGCAATCACCATGCATGCTCGCGTCATACAAGCCTTTGGCCATGGACCCTAATTCAGCCACTCACAGCATAGGCGGCTTGGCTTGTATTCGTATTCCCACACCTGGCTTAATTAACTACTAATTCAATGTTCCTAAAGAGATGGGATTCTGTAATTTATTTTCGACAGGGTAACATTCGTTCGTTTACACCCTCGAGTTCTCACCTCCCCCCCCCCCCCCCAACTCACGCATGATCCTCCCACGCCTCACGCATCACACATCACAAAGTACAGACAACTACATAAATACAATACACATCCATGACAACAAACACACATAAACAATCATTTTGTTTGTGGATCGAATACTGATGGATGTATACATAGAACAAATATTACGACTACCTATCCCCTATCAGATCCATGTAAATATGCAAATGTTGTTGTTTCGAATACAGCATCAGATGTTATACTCTGGCCGCACACAAAATATTGCTCAGTCCCCTCGAAGATGGAATTAATTAATTGGGATTAGTAGAGTTTGTTTTGAGTGGCCGTCTCTACGTACGTCGAAAAACGACAGATAATAATAATAATAATAATAATAATAATAATAATAATAATAATAATAATAATAATAATAATAATAATAATAATAAAAATAATAATAATAATAAAAATAATAAAAATAATAATAATAATAATAATAATAATAATAATAATAATAATAATAATAATAATAATAATAATAATAATAATAATAATAATAATAATAATAATAATAATAATAATAATAATAATAATAATAAAAATAATAATAATAATAATAATAATAATAATAATAATAATAATAATAATAATAATAATAAAAATAATAATAATATAGTAATAATGATAATAATAATAATAATAACAATAATAGACTAGCGATTCATCTCATGAAGTATTTTTAAAAGCACTTGTTTATATTTCGATAGACATAAACTGGACCCCTTTTCTATCATTTTCAAATTGGCAGTGTTTGTTCGTTTTGATTGGCAAGTTCACACCGATAGGTGTTTATAAGTTTTACCCTCGACTGTACCATGCAGTGTGATGTATATGATATTAAATTATTTGGAAACAATCTATCCGAAATTAGTTTGTCATGAAGCGAACGCTATTGGCAGGTGATGCTATGATCCGGCTACTCATCATTTTCATCCAGGGGGCCGTGATTAACAAGCGTGACGTAAAACATCCACGAGGCCGGGAGAACCTAGACTGTGCAGCTGACCGTTATTGTTCACTATCGTATTCTTGTATGATCAAATCGTGTATACCTCTTCTCTTCCACGCTGGAAAACTTTCAGACTGTCAGCCTACAGTTTTCAGTTTTCGAAAATATTCGTGATATACAAACGTGTAACTTTGAAATTGAAACATTGACTTCCGAAAGTACAATTTTGCTACTTTAATCCGCTTCGGGTCGTGCAAAATTTTGCGAGGAATACGTGCTGGCCACAAACAATTTTTCGTTGCTGGTAAAGAACACACTTTGGTCTATCAGAAGCATTTTCACTGCATTATCATTAGTATGATATTTTGTTTTGCGCTCTTCGTACCATTAAAATAAAACAATCGTCGTAAGTGCTCCCATCATGTCACTTCTGAACTAATTCACATACTGAAACGTAATTGAAGTGATTGCACTTCCAGATGCCCATCTTCGCACATAACACATAATATTTCATCTGATACTAAATGGTTCTTCTTCAAGTTTTAAAACATTGTCATTTTCTATTTTTCCTCTATTTTTATTCGGACCCCAAATGTCAACGACCCTACACGTCACATTATATTATTCGAACCATAAACCATCCAGATTATCATTTTACAAATATTTCACTACAACTCGTAATATTAATCTTTATAATGCCACCTTTATTTGTATATACTTTTAACCACCCCCAAAATAACAGTATCCGTTATCGTATTCACTGTTGACAATTCCATTCTATTCCTAACATTTGTCACATAATAAAGAGTTAATGTGTTTTATATTTGCTAGGGGGTTGCGAACAGCGGTTAGACAAACGTAAACCACGCGACGTTCAAGAGATAAGGGCGCCCCTGTTGATAACATTGATAAACAACAAAGCCTTTTACCACATGAATGAACACACGCGAACCTGGTGACAGATTTGTGAGACAGCGGGACGCCATGCAGAGAAAAGAGTTTCTAACGAACAAGCTGTACTATAGAACGAACGTTACAGTCAAGCTTTGATTGCTATCTTGTGTACCTACTTTTGTTGTTGAATAATTCTGCGAGTGCTGTGATGTGATGTGATGTCACTTGATAGTACGAGAATGAAGCGTGCCCGTATAAAATATGACACAGCACGGACACATTATGACGTAATAAAACGCGGCAGAACTCGGCGAGGCAAAGATTGTATCTTGTTCGTTGAAAACATATACGAGAAAACACCAAATAAACCACAGCTGTGTAGCTAGCGGCTAGAGTGAGCAAGAATTTATATGAAACCTAGAAATTATGTTACTTTCAATAGAAGCCTAAGATTAGAATATTGTGTAAAATAATGTCCTAGCATCTGAAATACATCCAGCTTTTCTATGGTTCATAATTCAAATTGAAAATAAAAATAAAAAACTATGTTTTTAACGAATATCGTTAACAGTATTACATACAGTCATCATGTCTGTATTTTCAAATATGTTTATAAAATTGGGTATCTTGATTTTATAATTGCAATCTCATATCTTGATTCTTGAAGCCACATATGACATACGCAAGGGTCCACTACTAGAAAATCTATACGTGGGTATATTATTATTGTTCCAATACGTGTATTGTTTTGTTTTGCATTTGTATTTTGTATCTATAACACGACCTACCCGCAACCGCAAGAGACTGGAATCTGAAAACATAACATAATAATATTTATTATTTTCTTGAATGTGGAGAAACAAGCAATTTTCCATCAGTTAAATAGAGCACATACAGGTGTAAAGTGAAAAGCTCTGGACTAGCAACAAGTTTCTTCTTTCAACTCGAACCAACCGTTCTGATTTGGCGTATTTTCCAGACCATATGTTGCGTTGTATAATCATTATGTTCCTGCTTGCACTGAACTGTGTAGTGTAGTGTGTGGGCTACACACACAAACACCCTGCATCGAATATCGCGTCGACTGAGTCCCACGTACGAACAAACACACACGAGAGCGAGAGGTCGGTACGAAACAGACGTCTGGCTATAAATATCTGGCTGGGTCTTTAAATTGGGGGATGCTGTATGATTCTGAACATGTGTTTTAAAGTTTTAAATGTCTGGCATCGCGGCAGATGTTGTGACGTGGCCCCTTCCCCTCCCTCCCTCCCCTCTCCCCCCCCTCCCTGGCCCGTGGGTGAGACGAGGGCGGTGGTGGGTGATTGATGGGGCGCGCTCATAAATAATAAGGGAGGCTGAGTCCGGGTCACTTTCAAGAGGCGTGGAGCACAAAAAATACTCGAAACCTCAAACTTAATAAACAATATTTCAAATAATTAGCTGGATCTGTCCAAAATGTGTATCCTTGGGCCGTTTTCAAGTCTGATTTCACATCAGCTGTTCGTGGGTGTCTGTGTCGGCATATTATTATTCCGAGGACGTAGCAACGCAATTATTCTACTCCAGTCCACCAGTAAAGAAACAGTTTCAAACTGTCTTGACCATACGATTTCGACTTCGAGTGTGTATACTGTATACCCATGCTTCGTTGTCCGAGGTCGATTAGGCGTTGGTCTATATATATCTATAGTAAACCTCCATTTCTAGGTCCCAGGTTCAAGTCCTCCCCCACTCATCGTCTCGATTAGTATCGTTGCCAAAATATGAGACAAGCCCAAACAGCATCTTCGAATACAGTGTGGGATAGATGGATGCAGATGAAACTGCTTGTTTTAAAGTATGTATGAAAGTACAGCTGATAACTAACTACAATAGAACTTTAGAAGTGTTGTTTTGTAGATGTGATTTTTTAAATTTGTAATGGTTTATTTTATGTTTACTTAGCTGTGCTTGTTGGCACACTTTGAACTTCTCTCCACTGTTAATTGCATTATCAGATTGTGTTTACTGTTTACACATTGGTCAGTGCGTCGACGTCCTTGCTTGGATGAGTGTGCCATAGTCGTTTCCAAATGTGCATTTCATTTGGGCTAATGATTTTACTACTCAAACCATTGAAACGTAGAATGCATGTATAACGTAGTATATAGGCCTACATAATTTAAACTGGTCCTATATTTACAAATACGCTTTTATGGTACCACTCAAACTTAATTTTCTTTGTGTCGTTCCTGGAGTCTGGCTTGAGCAAGGGGGAGGAACGGGTCATGAAATACAGATGATTATGAGAAACTATTGTCTGTCAGCCGACGTACATCTTCCTTTTCAAATGTAAACATTGGTCACGATTTTTCGGAGTCTCTGATTTGTCTTTAGTTGAAGCAATTTGTTCCTTTTATGGTGTTTTAAACGTAGAAGGCGGTTTCTGTCATCCGACCTTTATGTCTTCTATTATTCTGTTCTATAGTCAAGGCAGAAGGTCTCAGATATGCTCAAGTTTCTTTTCTTTTATTACAAAGTCTGCAAAATGATAATAATATGGACTGCAATGCTGAATAAAGAATTTTTACCACCACGTATATCAATCATAAGATATCGGCTGGAGCGCTGTAACTCTACACCCCTCGTTTTGCATTAACAAAACATCGTTTATCTAATTCCTCCATCTTGTGCACACTAGCTTTAGTACAGGTTTCAGAATGCAGTTCTCTCCCTTCATCATAACTCAATTCAATTCTATGCCTAATTTATCAATTTGTGTTTATAGAAACAGCTGCCACGCACAAAACTAGTAAAGGGGTCATGAAAATTGCGTTTTCATACGTCAATTGATCGCAGTACCGCACGCACAACTGCCGATCACGTGCCGGCCGGCCGCCATCTTAGAGCGTTGACCAAACAAATAGAATGAACACAAATGGCGGTTGAATTGATTGACAGGAGTCGATGACAGTAATCATGGGGACCGTACACGAATTAGCCGGTAATAAGGGGTGATTCGTGCATGAATTTTACTTCATTGAATATACCGGTATGGTATGCTTTATATATCAGCTAATAATTGCTCCCTTGATTGAGCATGTGGTTTCATTATGTGGTTGTTTGGCCACCGGAGTGGAGGAAATCATGGTTTATAATTATACCGAGTTTCTACGCTACACAGGCACATTCAGTTCAGTGACTAACGCACCATAAGTGCAACTGTCGCACGCGAATGTCATTTAGCGGCAGCCGCACAGGATGTAGTGACAACATGAATACGTTTTGGGATCTAGACCACAAAAGTAAGCAAAACGATTTAGGAAGTGAGTTCTGTACTTATGATTATGTGGTAGGCTCTATAATATGTGAATATTGAACATGAATAATGTAGAAGGTCAATCCTAGATTTCGTCTAATGACTGAGGCAATCGCGGTGGATGGGTCAGACTCGTCGATGGTGGGGATCGAATTCGTGATTTATCGATTTAGAGTATATCTATCGTTATAGATTTTTAGGAATGTTGTTTGTGTTTCTCCTTTTTATCTACATTCAGCCACAAAACTTAGCTTATAAAAACTGGAATTAATATCAGTATACAAATTAGTTTTGCTCCTAGACATAATCTAAGCTGTGATCTAAGTAATCTCGTTTTACATAACATGGCAAATTATTAGTTATGTAATTTAAAGGTCCATCAAATCCAAAATAAGTTTATCAATGAGGCAGAAAGAGGTCGTGTAGCCATAGCAATCCTACGTTAGGAAAGAAATAATACAGAAAACAAAAATACGACAAACTAATTCATTTGTTTTTTATTGATCTGATTTTCATTGGGGTACATTTGATTCGTTGCTAAACACGGCTCCAAAGTCATCGTTCAAATTACGCCAGTATTATAGATATGTCAATTTCCATCGTTAAAAAACCCAAACCCAAACCAAACGATTACCAATATCGGTGAGTTATAAATGATTAAGAACTGCATTCATACGTGGACAGATAGTGTAATTGTGACTAATGGACATGTTGATTTAAAAAGAAGAAAGTGCTTCCTGTGAGTAAAAATTGAACTAATAGGCTACTATAATTTCATCAATTTATCATCAAGGGATTGGTGATGTGAGTCTGTGAGGTGTAAAGGCCTACGGGCGTTTTGGTTTGGACATTAGTTGGAAGATATCCTTGACTCACTTTATTATTAATTTAAACAAAATCCTGTTTTCACCACATAATATAAAAAGTATAAAAAAGAGATCGACGTACAAAAAAGTTCGAATCGTCTAAATGTTTTGTTCGACCACTAAGAAGGGATACTAAACCCCCTGATAAAAGACCAACAACATCCCATTGAAAAGATTATGATTGTACACCAGTTTGTGCAAACGGAGAATGGCAAACTTGTTCCATCCGTGTCGAATTACAACTTCAAGGTTTTATATCAGGTTATCAAAGATTGCAGCTTGCTAATTTCACCCCCTGTGGATATACCGAAGCTTAGCACACATTTATGTGGGCTCTTGCTCGTTTTGGGATATAAGATAAGTGCTTTATTTGGTAGTCCATTTGAGTGGGTCTTTTGAAGAGGCTGCGCAACCATGAAATTAGGACCATATTTAATCTTTTCTGTAATAACAATATCTCTAAGCCATACACCGCAATAGTTTAAATTTGAAATAAAACCATTATGACCTAGATGTAAAGAAGAATTTAGCTTAGACTGAAAACCACAGAAAATTAAAGTGTGTTTGATTTTATTTGTGGCTTTTTCTTCTTCTTGGAGATAGATAAATTGATGAAGTATTCATATTGAAATTGAATTACACTTAAAATATATTATTTCAGGAGCTTGTAAAATTATGAGTCGAGTCGATTAGGAAACTCTATGTCTTCAGAGATGGAACATGTATGAGCGTTGATGACTGGAAGCCTCTTTGTTCAGTCCAATCTCTCCAATTGGACTGCTTGCAAAACAGAGAAGGAGGGAGGGGGAGAGAGAAAGAGAGAGAGAGAGAAAGAGAGAGAGAGAGATAGATAGATAGATAGATAATGGTCTTTATTGAAGGCGGGATTAAGGCCAGCTAGGCCTTATCTTCCATCCAACCTTTTAGCAAATAATACATTTTGATACAGACAATAAACAATAGACAGTAGTACAATAATATTAATAATATAAGGATTAGTGTATGAACATTAAACTATTCAATACATATACCAAAATACAAACTCATAATGAAAAACAAAAAATTAATTGCAATTAATTAATTAATTAAGAGAGAGAGAGAGAGAGAGAGAGAGAGAGAGAGAGAGAGAGAGAGAGTTTTGGCGGCTCATATGCGATTGACTACATCAGCATATTATTGAATTATTTTAGTTATTTTTATTATTAGACACACAACAAACAACTTTGTTCAACAAGACTGAACCTTGTACAGTTTACAAGATTACAATAAAAAGCATTTGAAAAGAAAAGACTTGTACGAAGAGAACGAGAGAGAACGAGAAGAAACGAGAAGAAACGAGAAGAAACGAGAACGAGGATGATTGCTAATCGTGGCAGGCTGGTACTCATTTTATTTATGTTGGAAAGGAGACAATTTGATGTCTAGTCTTTTTTGTATGGGGTCCCTAAGAGATGGCTCAATAACGCACGTCAGTATAGGCCTGATTCTCTTCGACGATTTCGAATTCCTGCGAAGAAAATGTTGCGATGTGACATTATTGTTTATCGTTGGAATTTAGAAATACCCTGGTCAGGGAACATATGCCATTGCAAACGTGTAACAATTGCTCTCTTGCAATAGTACACGATACACCTCATTTTCATTTGAAATACGTCATCACAAAGGGAGGGTTACTGACCTCATATTCAGCTATGTAAATAGATGTGTGCAAATTATCTGTAAAATGAATGAGCTACGCACGCACTTTTTTGTGCGGTATCTAAGCATTTTTCAGTGTACAATAGGCTTTAGTTCAATAATGGAAACCTGAACAAACGTTCGCACTCCGCAGAAGCAATGATAACGTTCTGTGCGTTTCGATCAGTATTCAATAACATGTTGACTATTGTTATCTCAGTCTGTCGATATGATGAGGTTCATTTCTCGCAACAGAATATAGGCCTATACAATCGTGTTGGTTGTTATTTGATCTAATGATGATGGGCTCTTATTGGTAGTGCCGATACGGGAGGACAAGTCAACACACGCATGGTGCAAGATGTCACTTGATTTATAAGATGCTTCGTCAAGTCAATTTATACCATAAAATAGTAACATATATTTACTATTGTTCTCCTTCCCGATTACTTACTTAGCACTTTTTATTTCAACCACCTGTAGACCTCCTTTCACTCCAGCTGAGACGTTTTTAGTATGGCTTTAATAAATTCAGCATATTGTTACTTCTAATTCCTGTGTAAGCTATTTTCTAAAGTTGCCCCAAAGTAAGGGGTTTGCGACATAATAGACTCAATGTTGAAATTGCCGGGAATATCTGCATTTTTTAAATTTTATTTTAAATTATGGGGGCTCTACAAAGTTCTGACATCCAATATTGTTATGTCTGCCCCTTGAGTATCTTAATATTCCTATCCTATCTTCTGTGCAACAATGAAGTGTTGATTTAGGCGGGTTGTTTGTTTAACGGCTGAAGCTGTGAAGTAGGCCTACCTAGAGGATCACTCGGCCTGCTACTGTGTGTGTGTGTGCCTGCGTGCATATCACACGTGCACTCGCAGTTGATTATTTGTATGCGTGTGTGTGTGTGTATTAAACAGATTCGAGAACCAACGTGGGAAAAGTCAACAGATAGCCTTCAACTTCATATTTTGTTGTGTAGCATTGTGGTGTGGCAGGGGTGGACATGCATGCAGCTTTGATATACTGGCCATGACCATGAGGTGGTCTGCGTCACCATTTTGTATTCGACAACATGACATATAGATGTCGATAAGTTTTATCTTAAAACAACCTAAATATTATTTGAAATTGAGATGATAACAGAATATATGAGGTATGGGTATCATGTAGCTGAATACACTACTCTAAATAAATAATAACAAGCACGTCACATTTGGAAATCGGTGTATAAGAGAGTTTTGGAATATATTAATCTAATTTTCATTTCATTTTTTTCATATGTATGTCATGTTTATCATCAGTTACAAGACCGTTACCAGGGTATAAAAATCACCCGGGTATGATTGGGTAAAGTACAATAGAGGATCTGGGGGGAAGGCTCCCCAGCCAATGCGGGTTTTTGTATTCTTATTGTATGATTAGAGTGTTCTAACGAGTTTAAGGCATGTTTTTTTATAATATTTATTATACTGGTGACTGGTGTGACATTAGCGGTGGTATTAGCAAGTCAAAATTATCTACTCCCGATGTTTTACACCCGGGCTACCAACCCCTAGTTACGGCCCTGGCATAGTTAGCTGTCATACATAGATCCTTGCCAGTGAATTGGCCTTCTTTGCCTGGTTTGCGTAAACAAGTATAACCTATTCTTACTAATCGGACCGGCTTTACTTATTCTGTAATTATCATGGTTTTGATAACCATTATTAAACGGAGTACTGGCAATTCGAACCCTGCCACGTGCAGAAGTGTTATTTACCTGTTTAGACGTGGAACGCGCTTCAGTGTATATATTTGCAACTATTCATTACCATCATCATCATCTTCATCATCATCATCATCTTACATCTCCGCCTTTTCGCGCCCTTCCTTGTGACGCAGACGTTAACCCATGAATTACACGGGTCAAAGATGTACTAGTATCCAAATTATAGTTTTATGTTTTTTAAACACTAATCATATAACACCTTTATAGTTCATAATATAAAGGCATGGTTAGTGTGTGTGCTGTGCTAATTTGCTTAGCCGATAACCCTTGAATTGGGAATTTTACAAGCAATATTCATGTAAATAAAAGTGACTATTAATTTAAGTTAAGTTGATGTAAGTTAATTCATGACTTCGTGGTTTACTAGAAATTACAAGCCAAATTTTACAATACGAAGTTTTAAAATTATAAGTACAAAAATTACTAAACATGCCAATTATTGTGAAGAATTAGCAACACACTGTTTTAGTGCAAATTTTAAGGAAAACGACTATTTTAGTGTTAATGGCATTTTTTTATTTTAGCTATTATTAGCAAACATGAAAGTGATTATAGCAGGTAAAACGCTTGTTACGAGTACTGTATTGACTATGTAGACAAAAGTGCGTTGATAACTATTATCTGTTGATGCATTTGGTTTTGGGGTTTGCTTCGAAATTTTCTTCTTGTATTATTTGTATCGTTTGTTGATAATTTTATTATTATAATATTATTTGTATTAATTTCCGGTCTTCCTGTATTATGCGGTACCATGTGTGTTCAATGAATTAAAACTAAATTAACATATATGTTTTGATGTTTCTTGATCATATTAGTATGTTATAACAGATTGTTCTTGAAAGTCATTTTAGGTTTGTTTGAGTTTAACAAATCTGGACAGGTGCAGAAACTCCAGTGTAATTAAAGCAAAGTTATAACATTGGAGGGCTGGACAGGCGTGTCTTACAACTTACAAAAAATTGTGTATAGTTACTACTAGTACACAATTATTTGAGAAAAACGCTTTGTAAAAGCTATCGGAAATACACAACAAGACATCATAACAAAATACATCTTCAAAGTCAACAATTCAAAATCCACAAAAACAATATTCGTGAATAATATTGTATAGGCCTACAATGCGTTTGGTACACATCTCAGTAAAACGTTGTAGATAAAATGTATAAATTTCAAAGCATCGTCTGGTTGGTTATTATTTTATTTGTATTTATTGTTAAGTGTTACATACAAACATAAAATATGTTTACAGCTACAGACAGTGCTTTACGGCATGCATTATCATCATGGTGAAAAAAGTTACCTGAAGAAAAATAGTTTATGATAATTCTCTGGATCAGTAATATAAAAGCTTCATTGTCTTTACAAGTATTTTTTTTTATTAAGTTAATACTAGTGCATACATGTGTGTGCGTTTATTTAGAAAACATGACGAAAACTGTGATACAATTCACTTAGGTCCAGTCTTACAATGTCCCAATAACTACTTATTCGTCGAATGTTGTCTCCATGGCAACGACCAATCAAAACTCTTGAAATCCTCCAAATAGCTTTATTGCTACAAATAACGTTCTTATTAGGAGATTGTAAGACCAGCCCTTAGTGTCACGCACTCACTTGGGCACCCCTGTGTTTGATTCGTGAGAGACGAGCTGCGTTGTTTGGAGGTAGTTTAGCGACAGCACGAGGGCCTACGCATCGCGCGTGAGTGCGTGTGTGGTCCAGGGGTAGCCACACACTATCCACAGTGCACGCGTTCATTTGTGTGTACAGTGTGTTCAAAGTATAGGCACAGTGTATAAGCTAATTTGCGCAATGAAATTGTAAATGCTTACATAATATGTAATCGAAAGAGAAGTCACCGAAAGATTACAGCAGCATTTACCTCCACTTATTTTTTTATAAGAATGTAATTTCATTATTATAATTGTAATTTAAAAAAAAAAGAATCAATGTTGTAGCAGCGAATTATTACGGAGTTAAAGAACTCATTTCACTGACAAACTGTGTACAGCCCCTGGCCAAATGATTAGCAACACTGCGAAAATAATGCATTGCAAAAGAAATGATATTAAAACTATTAGCAACACGCTAATAGTTTGGCCAGGAACTGTAAATATGTCATTTATCATTTGAGACGAACAAAATCATGGGTGGTGTACATTGATCATTGAGACACTATAATAGTGATGAAGATTATTATCAGATGCGTATTATTATCTCTGTTGCTTTTGGATAACCCTAGGTTTGAGTCCACACAAATCCAGAGAACAAAGACGTAGGCCTTACAGTTCTCATCGCGTCTCGAAACCATAGTCACGAAATAATAATAGAACATTCCTGTCGTGATTTTTAATACATAATTTGAGGATTGGTAAATCAATTTCACGTTTTTTAATGGTACGAGTGGTGAATCTAAATAGTTTATCCTTCAAATCAACAATTTCTTCCCAATCATGTTTTGTCATCAATACAAGAATATATATATCCTTCCATTCCAAAGAATTTCCACGCCCGTTCCGTAATTTCAAATCATCAGTTTGCAGTTGTCTACTTGGGCATCTGTTTGCAATGTTTTATTTCATTTGTATTATAGTCTGAATGTGATATAACGAAGCCATGACAGTTTGGCAGGTATTCGATTACCTGTGTTCCTGTTGAACAAAGCTACTAATAATGTGTCTGATTGACAGCAGATTCTGTGGACTTTTGTTTGGACAACACGCTGTTCAACGCAGCCAACTACCGCTCGTGAGCGAGGGGTGTATACAATAGTACGACTCGCTAATAGACTCAATGACCGTTAGATCGATGGCAAACCTTAACGAACCGTTGAAACCAATGTTGTGGATTACACAATAGGAAAATAATACAAACTCATGATAAAGGTAGTCGTGTTTTTGTGGGATGACTTGAGCTTTTTCAAATTACGTCCTATTCCATCCCTTTCATCGTTTTTCTGGCTGTGGATGCTTTATTTCATACACGGACAAGGACCCCACGCTAAAAAATTTGAATTGCAATTTGAATTTTCCCAACAAACTATGTTTATAAAATGTGTATTGAAAATTAGGAAAGTTCATTTTTTACATTTTTTTGACCACTCAAAATAGACTAGACGCATTCTGGTGGCAAGAAAATAAACTACTATAAGGAGGAGTTTAGCTGTCAATTGTGTATTGTTGTTTTATTGTTAAATCATCAATGGCGCAATAAGGCGGTTGCTTAGCAGCGCTATATCTATGCGTTAATCAGAACAGAAGATCACTCGTTGGATTCCCGATGGGCTGGGGTTTTTGAAATTCTAAAATTGACTTTGTCGGGCTCGGTGCAGGTCCTAAGCTTATGAGGGTTCGAATCCCGCATAAGATATGTTCTCAGAATAGCAGGACTGCAATAGTAGAGACGTATGGCAACATGAATCATAAATATAGTATTCGGTTGTACGTACGGTGGTTTTGTCATTATTGTGAGAACAAATACATTGTAGTAAGACTGTTATTATCAACAGTCACAGCAACGAACACTTGTAGTTGTATCCCCATGTTCCCTACTGACAAACGTAGTTCTTGTTAGAAAATGAAGACTGATTGGTGTAACTATAGAGAAAAACACTGCGCGAAAAGGAATATGGCAAATTTAAATACGAGAAAAGATGTTTACTTTTCGTGTTTGTTAGGATAAGATAATCCAAGTGACAGTGTTATTGTACTTATATACTGCTCCGTGCTTGACAGTGCCTGGTTATGAAATTGAGCACTGTTTTGCCACTCTGAATTTGTACAGCTAATTCCCTTGGCGTGTTATGAAAACAACTCTCTAATTAATTTATTAATTAACTCAGTTTCAGAACTGGTTTTCAGTGGGGGATATTAAAAAACCATATTTTAGTATGCGCTTCGTTGCTATGACGGCTCCAAAGTCACCGTTTATACGTTTACCAGTATCATATAGATATATTGGTCAATTTTTAAAGTTAAAATAGCCCAGTTTGAACCAGGACTCGAATCCTGTACCGTCTGCATTGGAAACGGTAATAAAACCACTTGACCTACGAACGAACTGCACAAAACATTTGTTATCTATACTCTCTACACCAAAGTAATGTATGGGAGATTTTAAGAAATTTTCACAGGATAAGACTTTAGGCCTATTGTGTGATGTAGAGTAGGTATAATAATATTTGTATAATTTATTTTCGTAATTGTTTTCACATTAGTGCGTGAACACGTTTACTTGGTGTTGGTGAGCTTTAGGGCATGATACTGATAAATATATTACCAAATCACGCCAAGGACTTTTATTTTGAAACATGTCCTTGAGGTGTCAATAATATGGTATTGACAATGAGCCAATAACTGTCACATTAAGTTATTTGAAATTACGAAATATAAGAATAACAATAAATGACTCGTCTTCAGAAGTGCACATGAATGATGAATGATGATAGACATAAAAGTCAACAGGAACGTCTTATTGTACGGTAATGAGCTAAACATCGTGAAGTAGCCATCAAGTTTTACTACAGGTGGCCTACCTATAGTAAAACTGCTTGTGATACCATCTTCTGTCTGCCCAGTTCCATTATAATCCCGCAATAAAATAAACCAAAAAAGGAAGCTGTATATGTGGCCACAATCAGGGGCAATATTGTTGTCTCATAACTATTAGAAGAGGCAGCAGTTTATGTCAACTTTCTTAGAAAACGCTTTTGAACAACAGATGTGGATGTTTTATGCACAGTCTTGTGGTGTTGGATGTAACATTTTTTCCCCCACGAATTTCCACGATTTTAAACTATAGCCGCGATTGGAGCGATTTTAGTCATTATTCACGAATAATGTTGGGGGGAAAAAATAGAAAATTGAAACTTTTGCGATTCACGGTTCAACCTCTAACTATTTGTGTTACTACCCTGCTCTGCTAATGAACATCCTCCAACTGACATGAGGAGAAAACATAAGGTATACAATGTGAATAGTGGTGGCCACTTTCATGGCCATGTGTGGATCCCATGCAGTTAATAATCCCGTACACATTATGCAATATTTTAGAGCCATCATAAATTCTAATCATCATGAACACGAAATGCTGATGGTGTTTACTTGTGTTATTGTGTGTAGTTGCCATGGGCGCCGCGAGGGGAGAAGCAAGGGGGGCGCTTGCCCCCCTTGGATTTCATGAATACGATACGCGCTATATGTGCCATTTAAAATAATGTATGTAAATAAAAAATAATAATCGAAATCTTATTTCCAACAAGGAGTGTCAAGGACATGTCTGGAATGGCCTCACATACGATCTTGTTCTGTTTCTTATGTTTAGTTCAGTATTTATATTACAATTTAATGGGAATTTTATATAGAACCTATAGGCCTATGTGACTAGTCAATTAATCCTGGCATGGCCTGTTACTAATTTTTTGCTGCGGGGCAAATTGGGAGGCTTCCGCCTCCACTCCTTTCCACCATGGAAACTACTATTTCACTATGCCCCCCATTGAAAAATATCCTGGCGGCGCCCATGGTATTTGCTCTAATGCTGGTTTTGAATTACCATTGTAAACTGCAATTTTAGAGTCATACATTTCTAATCATCTAATAATCAGTGTTTACTTGTGTTATGTGTAGTTTTTCTTTTAGAAGACGTAACAGTAGAACCAACATAAAAGAATCTCCTGCTAACAAACTATGTCGAAACGAATCGAAATCATTAAGATTTTAATTAATTTTTGTTAATCGGCATTTAAAGATTTTGTAACGTCATTCTTGTTGACGGTTGAAACCGTTAAAAATCCTCGAATGGCAAATCACATCCGGCGGCTTTTTAAACGCTCGGTCGCGTGGGAGTCTCGTCCTAGCCGGAAGTGACGAGAGATAATCAACTAATAAAACAGGAGGGATACCTTTTAAATCATGAATATTCCAATTTGAGGACGCGTCTGAAATGCCGGTCAATGGGAATAAATGAATAATTCAAGTTGAAATCTAAAATAAATCTACGCTTTACGCGCGGCGCGGCGTGGCGTCTATGTGTCCCCTCTGTCATGGCCGATGAGCGTGTCGTAAGGCGAGGTCATTTAAATTTGAATTTATTTGTAACGAGAAATGTTCTTTGATTGAGCAGAGCAAGCCCGGTTCACAGGGGGTGTTTTCACATTCAGAAGCAAATGTTAATTAGTCTGTGCGGGCACGGTTTTTCAGTTCTCTAAAATATGCACAACGTACCCAAGTTAATCTTTGAAATTGAAACCAGGACTTCTGAAGGTTACAAAATTATTTTTTTCGTATTTTGATTGTACCGGTACCGTAGATATTGCTAGATTTACGCCGCTTCATTCAAACATAACTTCGCCCAGAAAAACACATTTGTGATAGCCAACTTTTATTGTAGTTAATGTACATACTTTGTTCTACTTCTAGGAGGTGAGGAATTTTCAGTTCGTTATCTTTAATGGTATGTGTGCTATGATTTTTCTTATCTACCGGTACAAAATAGCTCATTTGTACCGGTAGATGAGAAAAATCATAGCACACATACCATTAATGATAATGAACTGAAAATTCATCACCTCCTAGAACAAAGTGTGTATACGTTAACTACACCCAAATTGGTTACTTACATACAGGGGCGGATCCAGGACCTCTCCAAGGGGGGGGCGACTTAGGTGGCGCAGCGCCGGGGGGTCTGGGGGGCGCGGCCCCCCAGTTTAGCCCCGCAGGGAAAAATTTTCTAAGGCATTTTTTTAAAAACGTGTTTTAATGGCTTTAGAGATGGTATATTACAATATGTTTTATTTGCAGTTGCGCACTAAAATAGGCCTTGGAGGGAGGTAAAATATGGGAGTTTATGATATTCTTTTCAGAAATACACTTTTAGATAATTAAATTGGCCTTTATTGAACAACTGTTGAAACTGTGAAACTATAATCGCAACAAAACATCGATATTTCTGGTGATTGAACATATTCATTTCATATAAAAATTAGCTTTTTAAGAATCAAGGGGGGGGGCGATCGCCCCTACCGCCCCCCCCCCTGGATCCGCCACTGCTTACATAACGAGGGGAAATGAGGGTATGTTCATGCACTACTTACATGCAGGCATATATTCTTACGATCAATGATATTACCATTTTATTATGTGTTTGAGTAATTGCAAACAGCATAGATCTACAATTAAACGTAAAAACACTCGTTTTTTGTAAATTGAATGTAATTAATACTTATTAATATAAACGCACATATGATGTTGTCTACTTTATCATAAGAAAGAAACAAACTTAAAAAAAAACCTTACCATGCAATGTTTCATTAGTCATTTCACTTATAAAGTGCGTACTAAAGCACAGACACAGACACTGCTTCAAGAGAGTCCACGTATTTAACTTTGCTGACACAAATTTGAGGTACAAAAACATGTAATGGATGTATTTTATTACAAAATGTTGCAAATAAACTAAGTTTTGATTACCTTATTATAATTTAGTTTGGACACACGTATTGTGCGCCTTTTAAAGTCCGTAACTAAAACAGCGCGTGTGAACTCGGCTCAGAGGAGATGCACTCACCGCCCACATGAATATTGCTGCCTCATCACAGTAAGAAGGCAACATCCATAGCCGTGTCTTGTACTTGAGCTAATTAAAATCAAGCCGGGCAGGTTCCTCGCTACTTTCAGCTGGTGTGCATGAGTATTGTGTAACCATGGATTTATAATAGGCTCCATGGTGTAACCATGGAGTTGTGTACCGTCCGTAGGTACATCCATGGTGTAACGGTAGAAACAGCTCAGCCGATGCAGGTACAACCCCTTAGTAGCCATTAGCCAACATCATCATCACTATTCACTATAGTCCGTATCACTACTGATTGTGTGGTCGATTTGTGATAGTCTCATGTAGGTTTTCTCAACAGAATAACGTATGAAGACTGACTGAAGCTATTATTGCAAAGGGAAGTCTAACCCGCTAAACAACCGAATTATTGTATAGATAAAAGCTTCAAGTATTGAAAATGTGGTTCTTACCCGGGAATCGATTTTGTATCAGCTAAACGATGAATTTAAAAACTTTTAAATATGTTGTGATTATAATTTATGTAATTAATTGTACATTGGTAGCAATCATAACAATTATAATAGTTCAAAGTTTTCTAGTTCATTGTTTAGCTGATAAAAAAGCAAGTCCCATGTATCACTCACTTTTAAATATCTTGATGCGCGTTCTCAAGAGATCGGAAAACACCGTTAGGGGTGAGCCACCCCTACGGAACCATATGAGAGACATTACATTATATGACAAGACAATACCAATGAAATGAAGTAATAGACAGGAATATGGGGACGGGAGATTTGCCAATCGCCTTCCTTTCCTACCCAACTGTAGCCCAAGCTATGGAGAATGTATTGAATACCACAATACAATAGAAAACAACATTATACACATATTGCTTTCATTATTTGAACAGTATGCAAGTTTCAGTATGCAAGTTTTAATTAATTATATCCACAACAGATTAATTGATATCGTAGAGGATTATGGGCTACAACGGCTGATTAATTCTTTTATTTTGGTAAGCAATAACGCAAAGAGAGGGTCCACATTTTAATTTATTTTGTATTGATTTTTATTAGTTGCATTCATGCAATGAGACAACTCTCTCTCTCTCCCTCTCTCTCTCTCTCTCTCTCTCTCTCCTTCCTCTCTCTCTCTCTCTTTCTCTCTTCTCTGTTATGAGAGTTACTTTGCATGTAATGCACGTCTACGATGCCCGATAATGATTGATTAGATCTATCGTAGGTGGGTTATAATATCCCCCCCCCACTCGACTCCACCCATGAGACTAATGAACCTTTATGTTTTCATCTGCCAACCAGCCAGGTGTAAACGTGAAGCAGCCATCACTTATCTTCAACCCTTCTCAGCGACTCGTTCGAACAAAACGCTATGAGTCACGACGTTGTAGTTTTATACGTGAAGGTATTTTTTTCCTTGTTTACGAAGAAACCCAATCATGTACTACAACAACAATCGGAGCTATTCATGACTAATTATCTCTTGAAAGTTTGAAACACATTTAATAATAAAATGATTTTATTTTGTGGAATGAATTTGTATCGTATTTGGTTTTGGATTACTCATTTTTCCTTTTTTATTTTAAAGTTTGAATTGTATAGACATATCAAAGTTGTGTGTTTTCTCAGTTCTAAAATGTTCGTTGCAAATCATCACACAACAGAAGGTAACGATGATCTTGCTGTTTTATGCCTTGAAAAACAAAAGATGATATAAACATAAAAAAAAAAAAAAATAATAATAATAATAATGAATTGTAAGAAGAAGAAGAAGAAGAAGAAGAAGAAGAAGAAGAAGAAGAAGAAGAAGAAGAAGAAGAAGAAGAAGAAGAAGAAGAAGAAGAAGAAGAAGAAGAAGAAGAAGAAGAAGAAGAAGAAGAAGAAGAAGAAGAAGAAGAAGAAGAAGAAGAAGAAGAAGAAGAAGAAGAAGAAGAAGAAGAAGAAGAAGAAGAAGAAGAAGAAAAGAAGAAGAAGAAGAAGAAGAAGAAGAAGAAGAAGAAGAAGAAGAAGAAGAAGAAGAAGAAGAAGAAGAAGAAGAAGAAGAAGAAGAAGAAGAAGAAGAAGAAGAAGAAGAAGAAGAAGAAGAAGAAGAAGAAGAAGAAGAAGAAGAAGAAGAAGAAGAAGAGAAGAAGAAGAAGAAGAAGAAGAAGAAGAAGAAGAAGAAGAAGAAGAAAGAAGAAGAAGAAGAAGAAGAAGAAGAAGAAGAAGAAGAAGAAGAAGAAGAAGAAGAAGAAGAAGAAGAAGAAGAAGAAGAAGAAGAAGAAGAAGAAGAAGAAGAAGAAGAAGAAGAAGAAGAAGAAGAAGAAGAAGAAGAAGAAGAAGAAGAAGAAGAAGAAGAAGAAGAAGAAGAAGAAGAAGAAGAAGAAGAAGAAGAAGAAGAAGAAGAAGAAGAAGAAGAAGAAGAAGAAGAAGAAGAAGAAGAAGAAGAAGAAGAAGAAGGCTTCGTTTGAACATCACTATATTCTAGTGCAAACTTTTTATATACAGCTAAAACTATGACTGAGTGAAGTTCCTCCACTTATAGAACGTTACCCAATTTACACCTTCCGATGTTGTTCATACCTCGTCCTGCCGACAGCGATGCCAGGTGAGCTTCAGAGCACAAAGCTATCGAGGTAATCTATGACCCACGTGCGGTCGGTCCACTCATCATTGAGGGGGTTTATTACCTCATTAGCCGTTTATCCGATCCACCCCCTAGACAGCTTGAGGTGAGAAACGTTGTGTAGAGCTGTAATCATCCAGTTGTTCTGCAAGCTGTATTGGCGAGCGGTAGTCCTCCGATGGGCTGCCCTCCAGACTTCAACATTGTGTCAATGTGTTATAGTATAGTAAAAATCATTTTAGGTCATAAAGCCAATCTAATTTCCCCCCCCCCCCTGCCTCTCTCACCATTCCAGACTAATAGATATTCGTATCCTTCCCAGATCAAGAACCATCCCAAAAGGCAGCATAATGAAGTTAAAACGTATGAAGCAATCTTGATGCTGTATTGGATTCCGTATGCAATATCCAATATTGAATGCATTTCACTTATTTATTTTGATTTTTGTATGGTCGACGATTTTAAGTTGGACAACTCGCATTGTGAAGACTGAAGATGAACTGGTGGAAGATACAATGGAGTCGTACACCAATGTTTCTGTAGATGCTGGCTCGAACCAATAATTATACACGGACAAATATTTGGTCTTGTCATTGTTCTAAGCAAATTGTGATGAGGGGAGATATTTCATAAAAATTAAAATTATCCTATACATAATATTATGTGGAGGTTTAGCGTTCTGTAAAAACGTTGCTTCGTCCTATCGCAATGTGTCAACCATTTTTCAAAATTCATAAACCCCCCAAACTAAAGATATGAACTTTGATTTTTTCCCATTGTAGTTTTTGTATGTATAACAAATATTTGTATCTCTTAGCAATAATTGGGACTCGAACCGAGATAATTCGGCTGCAGAGTCGATAAAGACGTTCTAAACTTCTTTATCGACTCTGTTGCAACGGGACCCAGTGCCAAATTCGGGACAAACTTTAATTCATTGCTTTCATACCTATTTATACCTATTCACTAGTGAGTGCCCAACCAAAGCAAGCAAGCACAAGAAACATGTGCTTATGTACTATGCGGTATCACGGAGGCTCTAATTCGCGAGGTCGCCGATTCGATTCCGTCAATCTTATCGGAAAGTTGTCTTGTTTTCTTCAGTCCTAAATAAAGCCTGGTCTACGTAGATTTTTAAGAACTTACAACTTGTGATTTACAAAGTTGAAATATACAAAACACATGAATGCGTTCACATAAGAATTAAAGACTTATCACTTGTTACTTGTGACCAACAGAGTTAAGCACAAATTAGTTGTCTGTGGTTAAGCGAATGTTGGGATCGAATCCCAGATGACTCGATCCGAGTAAAATCCACTCAGTCGATAAATGCAGCTAGGGTTCTTTTTCGACGCAGTGTAAAGTGATACTTACAGCGCATTCTAACGTTAAACAGTGGAACGCCATTATTGGCACGTCCGTCACACAAATAAGAATTAATTTTTAATTTTTCGTAAGAATCCCTGTTATAGGGTGCACACCAGCTATTACCTGATGTGCCCCTCTTCAGGTGATTAACTAGGTATATTAGAGGTTTTGGATAATTGAGAAGGAATGTCCGAGTGCTGATAGTATGACCACAGAGGTATGACTCAGTCCCAGCATTCGCCTTTACGACTGAGGAAAACCTCGGAAAAACCTTCAGTCAGAACTGCCGGTGGGCGGAATCGAACCGGTAACCTCCCGAATTAGTCACCGTCTTACCGCTGAGCCACCTGAATCGGTACTTTACAATAGTGTAAGTCAGTAAGTATTTGTATGGCGTTTGGTAAAGATGAGTCTTACTTACACTAGTGTACCCAGTAACCAGTTCAGGAGATTTTTACACTAGATCGTGTAAGACAGACAGGAACATTTGATATTTTCTTGTCTGTCTTTGAAGCCATAATATTCGAACATATTTTCGTCCGCTTCTGATGTCAAATATGTTGCATAGGGTTGCCTCAAGGTCTACCCTCCAACCCCAGTTACATTTCCACAAATGCACTCACAGAACTAACAAAATATTATTAAATCAGACATTAATGACAAGTTGATTATAAAATTAAATGCAGTTTAATGAGAAGAAGTACCTATACGAGAATAAAAGGTAATTTTACTTTGTTGACCATGCAAGTGAGCGTTTTTTTTTTATAACAATTGCAAATAATTGTTATATGGTGCGTAAACAACCAATATTTCGCAATCAGATACACACACACAATCCACGCACTAGCACGTGCAGGTGGCAGGTGGCATGTGCACTAACCAACAAAATTCTGCATCATTCGTCATAACTGAGAGAAGTATTTCGTAAGATGGGAACCTATTCACTATATGTCTCGTTTCTTGTAAGGTGGCTTATTGATTGACTGATTGGTTGGTTGATTGATTGATTGATTGATTGATTGATTGATTGATTGATTGATTGGATCTTAGTGCAATACAATATAGGGGAAGGAGTAATGGCCATGTTACATGTAGCATAGTTTGGATGAATCCTTTAATCTTCCCAATTTTATTTTCTATTTACTGCTGTGTATTGCAAACATATGCAAAGTTGAGCTCCCCCAGTGTGAGTGCAGAGTGCAGCACAATACACTCGACGTGTTCTGGCTCAACCAGGAACAGTGTTTTAAGGACACTTGAGCGAAGGACAACAGTCTGGAAAAGGTAACGTTAGATTTCCTTGACGAGCGACACAGGGTGGGCTTACTCGCAACTTGGCGCACCTGCAAACAAACAAACAAACAAACGCAACGTAATTGTTCCATTTCACTGCTTTTTTTTTTTTTTTTTTTTACAGATAATTAAAGCAACCTTAAAACATTGCTAAAAATTTTGCGAGTTATTGTTGGATTTAAATATTTTTCAAAATAAATACATTTTATATATCATGATTTTTTGGAGTATTTTTGTGAAATTTCTAATTGTGTATTATAAAACCAAAATTTGATGCAAAATTTCTTCCAGAAGTGCCCAAAGATGAGTTGTTTCTCAATTTCTACATCATTACATATTTGTGTATACTGTGGTTAACTGTCTTGTGAGCCGACTATACGTACCAATTGGCTTGCACGGTCAACGTTGCAGAGTTGGCTGCTTCCCCGCAAAAGTATTGCGTACACTCACCGGGACGTTGCCAAATTTCGCCAACAGCGAACCCCTTGTGGGAAGCGGCGTCATAGCATTTGCCGGGAAAATCTACGGTGAAAATCGATGGTCAATGGAGGGTAGCAACCCCTTACTTCATTCTATAGGCTTTTCAACAATTCTTAGACAAGTTCATAATTATGCTCTTTATAATACTGCATAAAGATAAAGTGGGGTTCGTATGCTAAATTTTGAGTATATTAGCTTTCAACAAAGCCATTCAAATGTGGCTTGTCTGCAAAACTAGTGCCAAAAATAAATATGGAACCACAATTGTCTGTGTCGTGATCGTAATGGGGGTCCGGATATATCCGGATATATGGCTATAGCCATCGAACATTTTCTCATGCTAAATCATTACGACTGTATTGTGAACAGCGCCATAAGAAGAATGTAAGTTAAGCCCTACCCACAATTGTCGGTATCGGGATCGCAATCGTAATCGGGAAATCGTGAAAGAGTTAACATCCATGGTTCTTATGGTAATGTTCACAGTAAAATCGCAATGTCGTAATGATTTATAGCATGAGATGATGCACGATGGCGATCCCGATCCCGTACCGACGGGGATAGTTATAACGTTATACCACAGATAATTAATTACACTAGTGGGTTTATCTTACGTGGGTGATGAGCGGCCGGCCCGGATGATATCAGCGAGTGGCAGCCTACAAGCAGCGACCCCATCACGAGGATGCATAGTGTGTTTGCCAACATCTTTGGAATATTTATACCTGTAACATTTTTTGATTTAGTGTCCGTTTGGATACTTCTATCGATGCCGCATTTTCGTATCCGGGTGCGGGTACGGAAATGTATTTTAATGCAAAACCAATCATTTCAACTCGTTTTTTTGACTGAAGACTTTTAAGAGGAAGTATTACAAATATGAAATACTCGAACACTTAAGCACAAACTAGAAGGTCTGTGTTAAATAAAAGATTCACCAAAATGCATAAAACTGTATCATATTCTATTCCAGAAATCCAAACTTTTCTAAGGCTCCGGACCTGCATGGATGCTACATGGTCTTTCCCCAGTATCTTTCTCCAATGTAAACGGGCGTACTCAGTACCCCCTACCCCGGGTGAGGCGCCAAAATATTCTTTGTCTGGGGTACTCAAAATCAAGGAACGAGTCTAGGAACGCGCATTGGGAATAAACGAGGAGTAAAATAGGAGCACATTAGTGTAAAATGGACCTTACCTGACAATTGTCTTCGTGTGAGTGTTGTTGGCGTTGTTTGTACGATGACTATGTATTATACACTTGACTGGCAGCCGTATCTGGCACAGGACATTGTACAGAGAATCATAACAAGAGATAACTTACACTGTTTACTAAAACAATGCATTTCTACAATGATATTTTGATTCTACGAGTTGAGAGCGAAGGATCAAAACACTCAAATTTTCGTACGCGGAAAACCATTTAAATTAAAGTCTCCTTATGCCATGGAAAGCATATTACGTAGACTAATACAACGATATTAAAAAATTTGGGTTTATGATTATGTATAATGGCAAACGTATTCGTTATGCTTATCGAAGCAAACATTAAATAAAAATAAATAAATGTGTATTTATTGTATACGCACTCGGTTACAGGAAATGATTTTCGGTCGGGCACATTATAGCATTTTTATTAAGCAAAGGGACAGCTGTAATGAACAGGGACCAAGAGTTTGACTCCCGTTTCGGGCTGTTTTTATACTTTGGAAATTTAATTCCAACCGGGAATCAAACTCTTGGCCCCTATTCATGAAAGTTGTCACTTTGCGACTTACTCACTTGAAGTGACATCTACGTATAACTAAGTAGATATCGCGCAAAGTGAGGTTAGGTAAAGTATAGTGATACATCACAATTACAGCGAGTTACGTCATAGTGAATACACTTACTAGTGACATAACCAACAAGCCATTCAGAACTTCAATTCAAAGATTCAAAGATGTACTTTCATTACAGTTTGTGTACAGGTACACGGTGGTAAAGTTAAAATACAATGTCACTAACATCTTGGTCTTGAGATCCTAAAAGAACGGACATTTTGTTTACTCTACCACTCGTTTCTGAAAGTTTGTTCCAGTTTTCTGCGGCCGTAGTTTTCAATAAAATTTGGTTTTCGGTTTTCCAGGTGGGAGCAAGAAAAAATAAAAATACTTCTATTAGCTACTATCCATTTGTATGTAATACGTGGGTACTGACTTTGCTCCCCGCTCCCTGCTTTTCCCGAAGCGTTTCCCTTCACCCCGTAGAGTAGTAAACGGCCAACAAACTTACGGGTGCTGTGTTTCAAATAGTTTCAAGTAGCACCATATTATTGTAGTACCGGTCAATCGAAGGCGCGGTGCGGAAAAGTCGTATCGTTTTTGTTGTTTTCCTTGCTGAGAATCGGTATGGAACTGTGTTGTTATAAAATACTTGAGGAATAAGGAAGGAACTTTTAAAATGAATGCGTTCGAATTATGACAAACTTTTGAACGAAAGCAATTCACTTTTAGCAGCATGGATGAACTGTTACTTGAAAAGGTTATTTATTTTTGATTTTTTTTTTTAATTTTAAAAAGTTCGCGTGTGTCCTGAACAGCAACCGTTGAAGAGCCGAGAATAAAATAAAATAAAATAAAATAAATTCACATTTAGACTCTACCCACTCAGTAACTAAACTGATTAGCAGTGGGGGACTTTAATTTTAAAGTGACTATACCAACCCTGTAGGCTTCGAACACCATCGACGAGTGAGCGATAACCAATCAAAGATCGATATTTCAAATACGAAACATATGAATCAGTGATTGGACAGTGCGAGCACCTGCGGACAAATGCCAGAATCAACAAGGCCGATTCAGAACAACTTTGAATTTATTGAGTGCTTCGTTGCTAGGACGGCTCCAAAGTCACCGTTTACTTATTCCTAAGCCAAGAAGTAATGGAATTGAATCCACATTAGTAATGACTAATGAGATAGTTAGACCATGGATTTATAAACTCCATGGTTAGACCAAAGATTAGACAGGTTAGACCATGGATTTATAACTCGCACATGTGATTTTGGAATCCCCGCCTCGACACCCAGATATGTGTCAAACTGCGAATGGCATGATTTCTGCAGCGTAGGTTTGCTTTCTATTTCCGTTTCCTGGCTTCTTGGCTCTCTTCTCTTGCTCGTACCTGCCGTGTTTGATGCCGGGGAATGACCAATGTTTGTTTGTTTGGGAATACTGTAATTTGCCAATGTGCTATGAACGATTAACCTAATTAGAAATGGAAGAAATCATCAAAGCTACTTGCGTTAACTGTAACCAAAAGCTGTCAATAATAGGTAAGCTTATTGTGTCGAAATGGCTGATAGATGGCTAGGCTTGGCGATCCCTAGGGTGGGTAATGTTGGAGGCCCAAGCCTATGTTATAGTCCTTACCCTTTAGGTAGGCCTAACCCTCTGTGAACGAGAAATAAATTGTTGGGGTCATCGGAGCTCATAATAAGGCCCATTAGATGTATACCACTGGCCTTTATTATTGCAAGCACTCTGTTACCGTGCCGGTGGGCTAAGAAATGTAACCTAGGCCTAGGCCCTACCAAAGCAACCACATGGCGCCTCAAAACGGAGGCACAAGAAGTTAGGCCTAGGCTAGGCCTAATCACTTTAGGCCTAGAGCTAGACCCTTCAGTTAACAACACGGGCCATGTTTACATGGACGATTCAATATGTAGGTAATAGAGTATGATCCGACTGTTCAATCCTTCATGTTACTACTTTGAACATGGACTAGGCCTACGTATATCACGCAATTCTAACGCGCTTGGGATGAAGGCGCCTTGCTTTCAATCGGTAGCCGAGTGAGGAATCTGCTCCGTATATCACGTCAATCTGAAGCGCCCTTATCTACACCGGCTGCGAATTCAGCCAATCACAACACAGGCCGTGCATCGCCGAGCCGTTTTGACGTGTATATCACTTAAATCAGAGTGAATTCTAACCTCCAACTCGCTTGCCCAAACGAGTTGGATCGCCGCCGCCTTGAGGTAAATTCGACGTGTATACCACACTCTGCAACCGATTGGAACCAAGGCGTCTTCGTCCTAGCGCCTTAAACTTGCGTGATATACGTAGTCATGGATCCAATGCCCCAATAGTTGGGATCATGTTGAAAGATGGGGTTCAAACTGCACAGTGCATGTAAACAATTTTTAGTATCGTATTGAGTTCACTCACTCCAGTAAAATAACATAGGTATATTAACGTTGGAGGTGAGTAGTGAACTTCTGCTAGGTAGCAGTCTGTATCGAGTACGTGTTTCATTCTGCAGGGCGATTCTCTATGGGTGACGATCAGTTTGTCAGCAACTTTGTCGTTAGTGAAGGCGAATGCAAGGCTCATCGCCTTCTTCTAACAACTGAAATAGGTGATAAATGTATCGTCACCCATTCAGAATCAGGGCGCTGGACGGACTCGTTACCATATGTACTTATTTAAACTGATAGAAAAAGAATTTGACCGAAAAAACTGATAGAAAATTTTCTTCCTGTACGTAGGCACAAAATGGCGTTATACCAACCCCACTCACAATAAAAATGAGACGTGGTCTTCTATCATGCAGTCTACTTTCGATCACTTTTTTCGATCAGTTGTTTCGATCAGTTTATTTTTGGTCAGTCTACTTTCGAGGGAAGTTAGGCAGCTAGGATAAGTCATTTACTGGCCCATAAAGATCAACCAGACCCCCTAACCTTCCTAACTTTCGAGGGATGTCAGGCCGCTGGGAAAGTCGTTTGCTGGGAAAAGAAAAGGAAAAAAAACTTCCCTCGAGAATAAACGTATTGAATAAAACTGACCGAAAATAAACTGATAAAAAAAAAACTGATCGAAAGTAGACTGCATGATTGAAGACCATGTTTTATTTTTATTGTGAGTGGGGTTGGTCTATAACTGCCATTTTGTGCCTTAACGTACAGTCACTAAGCCTACACAAAGAAAATTTTCGATCACTTTTTTTCGAGTGTTATTTTCGGTCATTTTTTTTTTCGATCAGTCTTAATAAGTACAGATGGTCTACCGCCGCTGGATATGTAAACGTATGTCGCTGAATCCAATCCAATACTCAATAGGCCTACTGCATGCAATCATGGAGATTCATGCTTAGGATTATGGTTGGTTGAGCTACGGCTTCTTTGAGGGATTGCTCTGGCTGTTGGCACTTTTCACCTCCCATAAAACTCAGTGACAACATTTTCAGCCACGACGTAGTATCTGTCGGTAGGTCTTTTTTCTTTGCTTCAATACGGTGGGTTTGGTAAAATCCCTCGCATGTTTCACTCTTCCCCTCATCTAGGCCCATGGTAGAATTTGGCCCAGGGTGACTGCCAGTTGTAAGAGGCCATGAAATGAGGTCCTCCCGATTTCTCTTTTCCACACTCCTTTAAAACTATTTTATTTTTTTACCTCGGTCTGTGTGCTTCCATCTATATTCTTTACTACTTCCTAGAAGTGATTCTGCATGAAGGAGGGTGAAGTAAGTTTTTGGCATTTTTAAGCTTGTGCAAAATTAGGTAGTAATCTAGTAGTAGCTGTATGTTTGTCCATTCTCCCTTGTCATTTGTATGCTAACATTTCCATTGCTAAAATATTCTTAGATACGGGTATAACTTGCTTCAACTCTCCTATCAAACATTAAGAGTTTTAACTAATTATTACATTCATTCTCTGTGTAGCTGTCCAGTAACGTTACTGTATTGACATGTTAAACTAAGTTTGCTTATTATATATTTTTTTAGATCCAGCGAAGCCTCGTGGCACCAAAATTCCGTTACTTCTCCAGTGTAGTCACACAATATGTGAAAGATGTCTTATGATGACAATTCGTGATAAGGCCTCTGTCACATGTGCAAAATGTAAGCACGATTCTAAACTGGATGTGCCAATTCCAACTTGGAGTAAATGGGAAGACACTTTAACGGAGAGTTTCCCATTGAATCTATATCTTTTGGGTTGTATCACCGTTAAACACCAGCAATATGTGACTGAAGATACGAACGTACGGTTCATTCCAGCTGGTGCTCGTACCACCAGCACCAAGAAGGGTGTGTTGAAATCTCGCCATGACCAGAATGCATTAGGTGAGTGCTTTTGATGTTCTACCATCTTGTTGAGTAGCCTTGCGACAAACCGATTGACAAAAACGCTTTATGAAGTTTCAGTGCACACAATTGGGAGCTGAGTAAGCCAATGACTAATGAAATGTAGCCTAGTGTACAACACACAATTTGATGTCCCTTTGTAACAGAAGGAAATACGTTTACATGGCTTCCGTACATAAATTTTCGAATGGGCTCATAGATTCCATCTTGTTAGAAAAACTGAATTTTCACATACTGTACTGGGTATCACCATGCCTAACTAGAAATCATAATTTATTCAAAACAGACCAAAGCAGTCTAGGCCTATTCTACTTTGGTCTGCTTTGCTCTAGTGACTGCCCTAGCGTCTAACCAACACATTGCCTGTTTTAGCTGTGTGCATCGAGTGTGACAAAGAAGCAGAGTGGAAATGCCAGACGTGCATTGATTCTTACTGCAATGAGTGTTTCTTAAAGGTACGTAATAGCAAATTTAATATGATACTGAGTAGGTAGGCCTAGATTTTATAACTTAGAAACAGAAAATGTGTAGGTACCTACACGAAAACAAGCTAATTTTCACCTGCTGACAATAACTGTAGGGCACAATTCGTTCTTAAATGAGCACGAGTTGACAGCCTGTGCTTGACAAAGCACCAAACCATTAATGATCATTCCACAATGTGACAGATAGGCAAGCAGCTTCATGTGGAAACTTTGCTGCAATACATGACAATCGATCCACAGTTACTTATAACCTATCAATAATTAATCAATTAAGTATACCATAATCGTTTTTCTAATTGATTAGTGATCAAGTTGGCAGTAGCTAACATTGATCACAATTTGGTCATTACAATAATATATGTACCGGTTTTACTTATTTATTACACTGTACTGTAACATTTTAGTGTCACCAGTTCAAATCAACGAGTAAGCACGTGAAGGTACGTTACACGAATCCAAAGAAACCAAATGATGATGGAAAGAAGAAAGCAAACGACTCAGTAGGCCTAATGGGGTGTCCAAAACATTTCGGCCAGAAATTGGACTTTCACTGCCTTGACTGTGACCTATATTGCTGCTCTTATTGTGTTGCTGTTTGTGAGCCAGAACACGTAGGTCACACAGTTCGACCATTGTCGGAAATGGTAAGTAATAATAAGTATATCTACATATCTAGGCCTACATATTTCCTGTTGAGTTATTAGAAATAGCCCCCCTGCACAGTCAAGCATGTTGACAAACATGATATCAAGCATGTGTTTCAAGATGCTTTGAGAGTTTGTGTGGGAGGGGGCTTAAGCTTAGCTATGCTATGCTATGCTGTTGCTTGTTGTCTTCCAGCTAGGCTATGATTTTTCTAAGCTAGCCAGCTTCGAGCTTGGCTGGTGTGGACTATGTTTTTTTAAGCCGGCTAGTTACAAGCTCGGCTTTGTTTTCCCGAAACGGCCAACTGCGGCTAGACTCAAAGCTTGGCTTGCTTTGCCAATTTTTCTGGTTAAGCTAGGCTTCAGCTATGTTTAAAAAACAAACCTAGTCAGATCTCTGGTAGTAGTAACCCTAGGTTACTCAATAGCTACATTGCATCATCCCATAGTAATTGTACGTCTTATTATAGAACAAAAACCTTAGTCATTTGAGCCATTCTGCAGGTTGTAATGGGACACTGCCAACCAGAACGTCACTGTCTTATGCGACCACTTGTCTTTGGTTAGGATGCCTTTAGGTTGACTTTAATACTTCAGAAATCGTGTTTGATAGTTCTGTTGCTTTCTAAGGCAATGTTAAGTTACCCGTACCACACTACATACATGCAACTATTGATCATATTGTTATTCATTAATATACCTAATCTTCCGAGTCATCTACCAGACAGACTACCTGGCGTACGTAGGCCTACTCACAGCACTGGCTTATTCACAATTTTTCTTCCAGGTTAAAGAAATAAAGTACAAACTGCTTCTAGCCAAGGAGGAGGGAACTGCACAGAAGAATTTGATTACTGAAGAGTTGTCGGTAAGATTTGGATTTATTTACTTTTAAGTGCTATTCCTGAAATTTGCCGCAGTGTGAATGACCCACTTTCCCCAAAGAATAAAAACTTGCATGGTTCTGATGCAATATTATTTCTCTGTTGTATTCGTGTTGGCCTGACGGTCACAGTCGACTTTAGATGTTAAAACAAGAGATTGGATAATCTCAAAATTACACCAATTCCATTATTTACCAAACCGATTACCGTAACTTAAAAAATTAGTACTACTGTAGTTTGGGTATGTTTAATTAAAGTTTTGTTACACGAATGACTCAACTTGTTGGGTCAACTTGTTTACCACATTTAAATAGCATGGGACTGGGATACTTCAGTCACACACTAAAACATGTTGACTTAACATTGACGCATTGGCATAGGGCAATATGTTGACGAAAAATTGGAACTTATTCTATTTCTGACCAATGTTGACGCTAGGTATGTCAATACCCAGAAAAATTTGTACCCGGGTACCCTCGCGCCGTACCCGGACCACCTGGGTAGTAAATATTACTAAATACGCGTTTTATCGTCATGGGTGTCAAATGATTCGCAAAGTTGTGGAAAGAGACATTATATTGTTGAACGGTATCAGGTTGCATGGTCTTTGATGCAAAACGATCGCAGAAGTATACAACAAAGCTTCAAAGCTTGCGTCTCCGCTACGGTAGGCGGTGGTCGGCCGCGTCAAGCGATGACGTCATAGTCCGAGCTCGAACACGAGAACATGATCGCGGTAAAGCTACGACGGGCGGCGGGTGCGCTCCCTCGGACTCGCAACTGTTCCGCAGCATTCTTCCATAGGCCTACAGAAGATGATACTAATTGGGCTTTAGTCTTTACGTCTCATTCGTCAGCGGCGCTGTCGAGGGGGGGATGGGTCAAGTGAAATGCCGGCAAATTGAAAAGAGCGGCTCGTACGCTTGCACAAAGACTCCAGTAGGGAAATATCGCAATGTTGAAATAATTTCGTTTTGAACAGAAGAAGGGAACAGGTAGTACCGGGTAACGGGTATTGAAAAGTTGGAACCGTACCCGTATGTACCGGGCGGGTAACGGGTACCCGTTGACATCCCTAGTTGACGGCGTCCAACCTATGGCTGACTGATATTTAATTTGGTATGGAAAAATGTCATTTTGTGGCTTACAACATGGAAAATCAAGAATATTTGCCATTGGTCTTATATTATTGATAGAAAAAAACAATAGTACTGTATTGAAAGTTGAAACGGAACACGTTCAAACAATGTGTCTTGATATGATTACTTACTGCATACTGAGTGGCAGGCTGATACCAGTATAGGCCTATATATCCCCCGCCCCCCCCCACATCATGGCTTCAATGTGTTATTTACTAGGCCTGTGTCAAAGGCCTTGCTACAGGGAGATAAATAATGCAAGTACTGTAATCCAAATCCCAAGAGAGCGCAACGTTTTCCCTACATATGCAACAATAATTTGTTTGCCATAATCGATACTGATAGCTAGGCCTGCCCAACGATATCGATAATTCGATACGATATCGATAATAGAAAAATAATTTGATATCGATATAGAATTAATAAATCGTATGTTTCGCGATATTGATCAAGTGTCAACTACCGTTAAAAAAAAGTTTTGCGGTGTTGTGCTTCTGCATCTTTGTGATACATACAGATTACACTGCAACATTTGCATTGGTACCTACTCCAGGTACCTACTCCAGGTACCGCCAACACACAAATTGACGCACATAGTAAAACATTTCGACGTTAAATTGTTCACACTAAAGTGTTTATCAAGGTCTACTGGATTTACTCCTAGCGGAGTAATTGCGAAGCGCAAAGTAAGGTCATTGAATGAGATCCAAAATCGCCATTTTGGATCCAACTACAAAAATCGCATTATTATTTAAATAATCCTCACAAATAATGTGAATTTACGCATAAAGTATAACAAAATATATATATATAGAATGTGAAGACAAAATCTCATTACCGATTGTTATTTTGTCTTTTTGGCCCATAATTTGTTTTGACAGATCAATTCATTTGTTTTTCTGAATGATTCTCCCATTTGAATAACATGGGATTTTTAACATTATGGAAATAGGTTAGATGACCTTACTTCGCGCGCGCTACAAGCGATCTAGTGGACCTTGGTGTTTATAATGAACGGTCTCTGGCTGGTTTGAAAAAAAAAATTGCGATATCGGCGATATCGATACCGAGTTTTAAAAAATCGATATCGCGATACGATATCGATAATTACATCCGCGATATCGATATGAATTTTTTTTATCGCTGGGCAGCCCTACTGATAGGCCTAGTGATAACTATAATTGACCCATGATTATTGATACCAAACCCTAGTAAATATTATCTAATTGTTTAATGTTTCTCTCTATCTGCCTGGTCTTTTTGCAGTTCAAAATAAAAATGTGATTAAGCCCCCCTATATGATATTTATAAATACCTTCTAGCTAGCCCATAATAGGCCTACTATTTATTTAGGTAGTTCAGTTTATGTTAACGTACCAGTACACTAACCTACTAGGCCTATATTGTTTTTCAGTCGGTGAACGAAGGCTTCGACACACAATTAAATCCGAATCCTAAGAAAGTTCTAGAATCAATAGTAAACCATTTCGCCTTTTTGCACGGTCGATTGCAAATGCAGGAAATGAAGTTGATAAAAGAAGTTACAGATTTTATGCGTGAAGAAGCCGAGAATACCGATTTCGCTGTTGGGAAGCTTCGAGAGCATCTCAATGATCTGTCTTTGTAAGCATATTTCATTTTCCTTTGTAGCAGAAGGTCATCTTTATTATACCTTAACTGAACTGAAAACAGAAAGGGGTAGTTTATCAGTCGTAGATACATAGTATTTGAAAAATTCTCCATCTCCTCACCCTTTCAATAAATATAACAATATTTTTGTCTTTTCCTAGTTTACTGCAAGAAACAGATAAAGCATTGAAGAGGGATTCTACCATCGAAATGATACCAATTTTGAAACAACTTTGTGAGCTCAAGGAAGAGCCATATCTTGTTGAAAAGCTCGATACTGGAAATCCTATGAGGTAAACGCTTTATACTATTCTATTGTACTATGAAAAGTTGCATCTCTGGATTGCGGATTCAAACGATATTTCTGCTTTCTGGAGTAGTTCTTTTGTGCTGTTGAGATAACTTGAAATACATAATACATAATCTACAAGTCATTTCCAAAGTACACTTTGGGTATTCTGATCAGCCATGCACTCTTTACATCCCATTCTTCCTTAGTGGGCTAGACTGAATAATTGTTGTGTGTCTTCAGGTTCTTGGCCCAAGAAACTATTGTGTTTGATCTGGACAACCACTTCACTTTGGACATCCCTCCTCCTCGCGTGTTCACATTCAAGAAGAATGAAAAGCCTCTGCTGACACCTGCTGACATGGAGAAGATAGCCGATGTTTCCTTTGCAGAGTCAAGCGGAAGTGAGTACCGTACCTAGATAGGCCTATGTGTTTAAGATATTTGGTATTAAAAAGGGACTATGCTTTAACTGGTAGCAGCAAAATAAAGTATAAACTAAGGGTGCTTACATTTACTTGATCTGATCAGTGTCTCCAGATCAGGTATGTCACGTGATCAGTTCACCCGATCACTTGAGGTTTAAGAACGCATAAGCGGTGAGAACCGCGGGAATTGCAATGATAGAATGACAACACGAATGTGAGAAAATATGGATAGGAGGATAGGCAAATTTGAGTAGGCCTCTACAACATAGGCTTACTTGAAAATTAATTTTCCTGCTTGATTGGGTGACGTAGGTCTCTACGTTACTCTAGGACTAGTCTAGGCCTAGCTCCACAAAAGTCTCAAGTGAGGTTAGGTAGGCCTATGCCTTGGGTCATGCAGTCAAACCCCATGAAGGCTTACTCTTACTACTGTCTATAGGTCTATATAAATCACATTCTCAATTTTAACCAAATTTGGACTTTCCTCCATTGCGGAAAACATAATTGTCCCCCTCTTCTTATACCAGATAATATGTCAGGTCAGCTGCAGCCATTATCGTTTCTTTCTACCGCGCTTTTAGACTGATCTACTCAAATGATCTGCACCAAAGACAGATCACAGACCTTGTGATCTCACGAGTGATCAAGTCAAGTAAAAGAACAAGGATGATACGACCGGATCAAGTTTACGTAAGCAAAGTAACTGATCGGTTAACTCGGATCAAGTAAACCTAAGCACCCTAAGAGGAAAGGTGATGGTTGGCTGGCTGCCAATTGTTGAATATTTGAATTGTTTTGAACTACAATGGTGCAGGCAGTGGTATATCTTAACAGTGCTATCACTTAATAGTTTTAGTTTTAAGACCAGTGCAGTTCTTCGATTTGGTTGGTTTGTTGATCCTGTTGGGTTTATTCCTGTTTCTAATGCAGAAGGTCCAGGGTTTGATTCCAGTTCAGACTTTCTTTTAAACTTCTGGGTCCTGATCTAGGTTTTTTTTGTCAAGAAATCTCTTGTTCTCGAGAAATTTCTTGGCAGACGTCATTTAGCCGTTATAATAGAAACTTAATCTGAAACAAACATTGCAATGACTTACAGAAGCAAAACAGTAGTCCAGATCTGCAGTTAAATCATTTCAATTCTCTAAACATTTGTAATATTTTTCAGATTTGTTTTCAGCTGGATCATCGGTCGATGGTATTTCACGAGCTGCAAGTGCCGTCTCTCTTACTGGGCAGCCTCAACTGAAGCAGGCAACATCTCCTGCCGCCTCTCTTCATAGCTCTCGTACCTCATCCGTGTGTGATAGTGATGGTGTCAAACCTCGCCCTAGTCTGCCAGCAGTGCGAGGCTTTATCGAGGCTAGTAAGTAATACAGCAACCTTAGGGTTTGCATCCTCTCCCAACATTTTTTAGGGGGCGGGGACTGTGGGAGCTTTATTTCTGAAATAGGAATTAGATATTAGAGATGTCATACTCATAGGATACCTGGGTTACCCAAATCCAGAAATTACCTGAATTAGTTTTAAAGGTTCGAATCTTTATCAGGTAGGGCCTAAGCAATATTTGTAAAAACAAAAAAACGCGACAATATTTTTGCGACTACTTTTTGAGAAGCTAAAGTGAATTCCTGCTTGTGGCTGTGGCGAGCAGGCCGCTGATTACTACACGCGCCGTGATTACTTAAGGTGAGTTCTGAAATGCCATTTACACTACTCCCCCTTCCCGTGCCCAGCTGGCTGCACAGAGCCCAACCCACACTGTGACCAGGAGCTGACATGATCAGATAACAGCATTCAACCGGGGGGGGGGGGGGGGGGCAATGTTTTTGTGTTACTGTCGTCCCTCCCATTTCTGGCCACTCTATTCTCGCTCTACCTTGGGTACAGGTGACCCTTCAATACTTTGATAGTCGCGGAACTATCTATAGCACAAGACTCAATTGAGGAGGTTGTGACATCACATGCGGACAAACAACATGTTGCTAGGCAACTGCATAGTCGTATCTGTCTTTGATTGGTGCATATTCAATGTTTGTCCGAAACAAAACACGGCAACACGGCTATTTTTGGAATTGAGTCTTGTGCTATTGCATCTGGCTTGACTCTGTAAGCTTGCAAAATAGCAGTCGGCAGTTAACGCGTTGACACTCATCATATTTACCTTGTTGGACATTGTTAATTTGTTTTGTTTAGCAGTAATGTGAAGTCTTCTACTAAGCACGCTTTGTACTTATGGTTTTCTTTTTTACTGTTTTTCAGATACTAGTGAACCAGTAAAGGTCAGCCATATTTCTTCTCTTTCGAGCTTCTACATTTTGCGGACCCCCGACGGCAAATTTCTCACAGATTTATCCATGAGAATTCAGCGAAATATGGCCAAGAACAAACGCTGTCCCAGTGAAATTACCACTGGTATGTATTAGTTAGTTATTTATTGTTATACTGTATTTATTTGCAAGTATAAACTAGGGTTATGCGGGTAGCCCGAAATTCTGCCATGTTCTTTGGACCTGTGCATCATCAATTCCATTCTTGCACAAAAGCAAGCTTTTCTCCATGTAGGCCTACTCAAGTTTGAAAAATCCAATCAATTTCTTAATGGAGGTCAGGTTACGATTTTATTCTATTATTGATTGAGCAGTGATATCCAATGTTCTCATTGTAGTTCTGTTGTTAGATGTGTGGGTAACCCAAGATAATGCTTATAGGATGCAAACAGGTTTTATTACAATGCTGCTGTTCACTGAAAAATGTTGTGAACAGGTTTGACTGGACTCAACACTTCACTATATAGTTTCTGCATGCAACCCTAGTTTCTAAATTGATCATAAATCGTATGTAGGGCCCGAATATAATACGGCCTCGAATATAATACGAGTGTGGATTTTGGAGCAGCCAGTGGGGAAAATATCATAAAGCTCGAATATAAAACGATCAGGATAAACAACAGTACAGCACCTCAGCTACTGCCGCCTATAATACGGCCTCGAATATAATACGAGTGTGGATTTCGGAGCAGCCAGTGGGGAATATCATAAAGCTCGAATATAATACGATCAGGAAAAACAACAATACAGCACGTCAGCTACTGCCGCCTTGCCGGCGCTGCGAGCCAGTTGGCCAGCGCCCGTGAGGTAGGCATCCCCGCGCTGCAGTAAACCTGTTACGAACGCTCTATCGGGGCTGTCTAGGACGCATGGAACGATGTCGCGAGTAAGCCAGTTAGCCAGCGCCCGTGAGGTAGGCATCCCCGCGCTACAGTAAACCTGTTACGAACGTTCGATCGGGGCTGTCTAGGACGCATGGAACGATGTCGCGAGTAAGCCAGTTAGCCAGCGCCCGTGAGGTAGGCAGCCCCACGCCACAGTAAACCTGTTACGAACGCTCGATCAGGGCCGCCTAGCACACATGTAATGATGTCCGCCTCGCCTGTGCTCGAGTTAGTAGTCTCGCACAGAACCCGACAACGCATTCTAGCGGAGACATTGCGCAGCGGAGCGCTGGCGTGGTGTATAAAGTCTCCGGTAGATTGCGATAGGTTCGAGCACTTGCCACGGAGTCGTGAATCGTCGATCTGCGATAGTGCGCATGTATACGCGCCCGGGAAATTCGAATTCACGCTTCGAAAACCTTAGACCGCGAATATAATACGAATACGATTTTATATTATTTTTTAGGGGAAAAAACCTCGTATTTTATTCGGGTCAATACGGTAATTATTAATTATCTAACCTACTCTTCATATATATTATTTTTCAGATTCCTTATATCTTGTCGTGTATGGTGAAGATCATCAGTGGTACCGGGGACGAGTGAAAGAGACGGACGGTGATATGGTTGACGTTTTCTACATTGATTATGGAAACTCTGAGCGTGTGTCCAGAAGTAAACTACGCTGTATGCCAAAGGAGTTTACGAACATCCCGCCCATGGCCATTCATTCCTCATTGGCAAACGTTTTCCCATCAGGGCAGGTTTGGGCACCGGAGGCTATACAGTGGTTTGCATCGATGGTTGACGGGTGAGTCACAGCCCTCAATCTCTACTACCAATTTCACACTATTTTCAGTGATATTGATTAGGTTTAGGTACAGTATCGATTGTGAGAAATCGCTAGGATAATTTCAATATTGACATGGTTGTGTCATTAGACTATACTCAGATATTGAGGTCAAAGTAACATTTGTTCACCTACTTCAGTCCATTGCTTTAACTGGAGTGGAATACGTGTCCATTCCAACGTCAGTACCCACTACTTTCCGACATAAATCCAACGTAGGTAGGCCTACAACGACTATGTTCTACTTACTTGGGAATTGGGATAATAAAGGATTTGGTTGGAGTGTTCTCTATTAGTAAAATTGACAAAACAAAACATTGATTGATTTAGTACGTTTTAAAAGATAATCAAAAACCTTGAAATTAATTACTAATGTTGGAATGTTATTTGATTTTCAGAGTTACATTGCTGTGCAGAGTATTTTCAATTGAGGATGGCATTTGTCAGATGGACCTTGGATTGCTTCCTGGTGATGAAACCAATAACATTCCACTGTCGATTAGTGATGCCATATTGTTTCTAGAGTGGGGGCAAATGGTTAAAAACCACCCATTGAGTTTCTCACAGGCAAGTAATTACATCAAACAAAGCAGAGTTACTTTCCCTTTGTTTATTATAAAATAAACCTTTAGATTCTTCTTTTAGGTAGGTATTATGACAAAAAAAATTGTTATTTTCGTGAGAGTAATTTTTCACATAGCTGTAATTTACGGCTTATTTACATGAGAGTGCTCCCGGTTGCATGACGAGTCACTCGACTATCTTTGGGTCACTGAATGGGAAGCCCCACTGTGACCTCTTCTCCATCTCAACTAAAACATTAGTTGTGTAAAACGATATCGATAATTCGATACGATATCAATATCGCACGAAAATCGCCGTTAATTTCGATATGGATATGGTGGTGTCATATCGAAAATATCACGATATCGTGGTCAACTTAAAATATTAAAATATTTCCGCTATGGTCTGCAGTATGCATTGCTGCAAGCCCTCGAGAATATTGGATATTGCGATATCATTGTCAACTTGAAGTATTTCTCCCATGGTTGGCAGTACGCTTTGCTGCAGTTTGTAACTGGACATCTACCCCCTCCACACAGATGGCAGCAAGGGCTGGCAGGTTCCCTTTGTTTGGGTGGAGACATTGGACCCATTCAACTATTTGTACCTGGAACCCCGAATTCTTTCCGAGAAGAATGTTGTTCAGTATTGCTTGATACTTTGACTGTCAATAGCTGATGCCCGACACATGACTAGACGAATTCAAGCCTTTATCGCTGTGCAGCAACTCGTACTGCAAGCCACGGGCAGAAAATTTTCAAGTTGATAATGATATCCCCGGGGGGGGGGGGGGGGGGTAAAGACGTGAAGACACTAACTGCAGCAACGCGTACTGCTGGCTACGGCGAAAACACTTTAACTTGACTACGATTTCTTATGTATTGTTTTATTACCGCCAAAAAAATTTGATTTCGCAATATCAAAGTCAATTTTTTAATAGCCATATCGCGATACGATATCGACAAAATGGCGCCAATATCGATATTGAAAAAAATATTGTTTGACACCACTATAAAACATATACCGGTAGCTACATTTATGTATTTCCTCATATAGGCTATATATTTTTTTTAAATACGGCCCACCCCGGACGAGCCGGAACACCAGATCAGTGGGGCCCGCATTAGAGGGATTCTACTGTATATATACACTAAGTAAAATGAACCAATAAGTGTAGTAACTAACGTTACAGTTAGCCCTTTCCGTGATCATGTTATGACCGTTGTTATTTAATATTTTCCAATGTGAACAAATTTTCGGCATCACAATTCCTTCTTGTGATTTCTTCCTTTGTTTTACTATTCAAGTCAACACTCTATAGTGTAGGCCTTACCTAATTCAGAGCTTGACTTGAGCATCATGTACTACATCACATTCACTACAGGAGAACTAGAAATTTGCTTCCTTGGACATCTTGCTTAAATATGTTCATTGTTTACTTACAGGATCTACCAGTAGCTGTAGGAGCAGCAATAGATACTTATTCCAGAAAGACAAATATTCAAGTAGGAGAAACAATCAAAGTTCTGGTATCGCATATAGACAGCCCCAGCCACTTTTATGTGGAACAGGTGAGTAGTACCTAATACAGCAACCTGAAAAGAATATATTATATAGATTAGGGGCATTGCCTCCAAAACTTCTTCTTCTTCTTCTTCTTCTTCTTCTTCTTCTTCTTCTTCTTCTTCTTCTTCTTCTTCTTCTTCTTCTTCTTCTTCTTCTTCTTCTTCTTCTTTCGAACACCCAGAGTTAGAACTTATGCCATTCTCTGCCTAGTTGCCCAATAAAGGTTTGCCACATATTTCCTCCTGACCCAAATCCAATTATAATTTGTTTCTACCTGACATGGCATCCCTCAAGTAAGGCAACATAAAATGTTTCAGCTAATATGCTAATTGCTAAGGTCTTGTAAATCTTATGTTTTTCAAAACTCCACATATTATTATCATATTTAGGAATATTATGGTTTCTTTCTAGATGGGATCCACATCTGACTACATTCTCAGTATTTCAAGGGAACTGAATGCCCTTTACTTCCAGCCACCGAGTCCTTCATACCCATTAGCAAACAGAGCTATTTACTCACCAATCATCGGTATGTATTCAGTCGCATGTTAACACATACTCACAGTAGGCCTACATACAATAGGCCTATCAAGCCTATACTAATACATAGGTATTATGTATAATTTAGACAAAAAATAAAATACAATAATGGCCAAAATAACATTTGTGTCACCTCAGGCTCTTAAATGATTTGTGCCTTTTCTCCCAGGGATGGCCTGTGCTGTTCAGTTCACAACTGATAAGAAATGGTATCGAGCGGAGGTGACTGGACTTCCGGGACATAAAATGGTTGAGGTCCAGTACGTTGACTACGGAAATAAAGAAATTGTTCCCTACACTAACTTGCGCCGTCTGCCGAAAAGGTCTTTACGTATACCTGTTTTGGTATGTATAAATAATTTTTTTCTCCTTGTTTTTCACTAAATAATGGAACTTTGAAACCATGCATTTAAGGATACCTTTCAGATTAGATTACCAGGCAAGCGTGTCATTTAAAGCGAATTAGTAATATATAGGGGTGTGCGAGTACTCCAATTTACGAGCTTTTTCGAGCTTTTTTTTAAGCTCGGTACCGAGCCGAGCTTCATTTTCGGCTCGACATTCTTGAGCCGAGCTGTCTAGGCCTAAAAATGCCAGTCGTTGCGCGGTTTTTATTATATACTTCTATAAACGCAGATGAAGAATCCAAAAGGCAGAAACGAATATTTAAGTGTCTGCAAGTAGCCTACGATGAAGTTAGAAAAATTTATGGGTTTAAGGCCCAGCATAGACTTAAGAGAGCGTATAGGCCTAGGCCTATAGTACTTTTCTGGGTACCTGGCCTAGGCCTAGCTGGACTTTCCCTAGATCTCGTGAGAATAAAATGTTTCATCTCTAGATGCAGCACGATGTTTCGTTATTTTGCGAGTAGAAAAACAGATGCTTTCTGCTTTTCACAGTAAACATCTAGCTCTAATTTTCACGAAAGTTCTAGCCAAACTTTGTTCTGCTTTTTTGGAGACAAACATCGTTATTGAGCAATGGTAAGGGGACTGCAACCGTCCACTGAGTACAAAGTAACCCCAACTGTATTATAACGTTATACTTATTTATATCCGACATATGATATGGAATTTCGATCTGTTTGTAGCTTCAGTTGCAATAAAATCAATATTTCACACGAAATTTAGTTTACTTAAGTAGGCCTATGTCCTAATGTTCTACCGAAATACAAATGCATTTTAAAAAACAAGTCGAGAAGTTGAAAAGTTGCTGTTACTGTATTCATATACTCTCTAAGCTCCCTAATAATGCAACTACAGTGCGATCTATGGTCGGTACTGTGAACTAAATGGCCATCGCTAGCGCAACCCAAGGTCGGTAAAACAGTTCAACTAAACTGTTTTACCAACCTACCACGCAACAATAACAGGGTTGTATAGGGTTACATGATAAATTAATATAATTATGTAACTTACATATGTTATAAACAAAGATGTACTTGATCTTAGATGTACCGAAATCTCGGTATACATACACTTACTATCCCATTGCATCAACTGAAATAAAATGCAGCCGTAAATTTACAATTGACGCTATTTCATAAGCTCGGCTCGGCTCGGCTCGACTTAAAAATCGTAGGCTCGCACACCCCTAGTAATATATCATTAAACCATGTATAGGCCTACCTTTATAGTTTAGGTTAGGTTCGTATCCCGGTTAGGTTTAAATAATTGCAATCGGTGCTATGTGAATATATCTTGGCCTCCTATCCAACTTAACAGTTGGGTTGAGGGGAGCAGCATGCTACAAAAAATTAAATAAATTATGGAAATACAAACTGGCTACATATTTGTTACATCCATGGCATTTAAATTAACAACTTTTTTTTCCAAATTTTGCCAACTCTCCATTGATGCTCCTCTGGCTTTGCACACGGCTCTCTCACATATCTTGGGAGAAAGATTGGTTATGATCGTGCATACGAGTTGCATAACAGTTTCACTCTTATTAAATTGGAAGGTAACTGCTATTGACTGACTGACTTTTAATCTACTCTTAGCCTACTGGTTATGTAATTAATAAACCTGTTGTTTGACTGTTACAAGCTAGTCTGAAACTGTTCATCATTTCTTTCTACAGGCAACTTTGTGTTCGCTCAGCGATGTGTCACCAGTCAAAGACGAATGGTCAGAGGAGACAAACTCTTTCCTAAAAAAAATTATGGGGCCGATCGTGCTTAACTTGTTTGTCAACTCCAAGGATCAGGAGGACGTAAACAAACTGAAGGTCACAGTGTATGAATCCACCGACGAGTTGGACGTCAATGTGAATGCCCTTCTCGTGCAGGAAGGCCATGCACTAAGCACGGGACCAAGGTAGTAGGCCTATAATAAATATTTCCTAGCTTATGTGCCTTATTTTGTCTGTAGGAAAAATATTCTTGAATTATTAACTTGCCGGTAGTACTAGTAAAGTCCGTTTATCTGTTTTGCACCCTAAATATCCGATAGAACGGCAGCTCTGTCCTTGACCTGTTGTTTCTATCGTCGACCTGCTTGCACCTTGACTCCTTCATCTTCACACACCTTTCACAATTAAATGTATTAAGTTCTCTAGGGGGTCACATCAATTCAATTTAATTTCAAAGCACTTTATCCTCATTTCTTCAATGTATCCTACTTTACTCTTTGACAATAGGGAACAGGCATATGAAAATTGTAATCTATTTTAAATACATTGTCTCTCATTTAATAATTTTGTGTATTTGAATTTTGAAAAACGGATCAGTCTATGTCTCAAAATAATTGGTTTAGTAACGATAAATGAAAGGGCGCGAAAAACAAGCCGCCGCCATGTTGATGGGATTTGACGTCATGGTTTGTGTCTGTGTACGCTCACCGCCTCGGCGATTGGTATGTTACGCCACGTCTACTGAATCATGACGTCACAGCCACCTTCAGAGTTGAAACTTCAATAAATGCGACCACATTAAACCTATTTTAAAATTTCTTTTTTACTTAGGACTTGCATTAATATACTTTCTGTATCTGATACTATTAAACTAAGTACTTGGTTTAACAATAAAAATCGTACGCGTGTTGCCTATTTTAAAGCATTTTTAACCGACGGAAATCGGAATAGTTTTCGGAATATCCGCAGGGTAGGTCAACATACAGTCCTAAGTATAGTGGTATTTGTTACAGTGTAGCTTATCTGATTTTCAATGTCCTGCATCCACTTGAAGACCTAGGAAAACTAAAAATGCCATGGATTTTTAAAGGTAACTTAAAATTAGCTAGCTGCTAGGCCTATATCATTCTTCTGATAGAATGCTGATGACAATGATATCAATTTGTGTTGTTTTTGTTTACTTGTATTGAACTCGACTAACCCCTTCGGTAACTTTATATTATACCTCTTCTCACAATCAACGTATCTTCCCTCCTTGGTTATGGTCTAATTTTTTTTTATTTTGTTTTACAGTTCAAAGTGTGTTGAGTTTGTCAAACCATCAACTGTCTTATCTGCAGCTGCTAAGCAGACAATGCTCAAACCAAACACCAAAAAACTAAAAGATAGAAAGAGAAAGGAGACTAGTTCTAAACAGCTTTTAGTTGATGCAACTGCTGAAGAACCAGAAGTCAAAGAACCAGACCCATATAAGCTTGAGGTCAAACTATTGAAGGCTGAAGACCCAGATTCCATCTATGTTGCAGTAAAGTGTCATCTGCCACACATTGAAAAGTAAGTCTTAAATAATATGCATTAAGTATATAGAGTGGAGAGTCAATTATGTACGTTTTTCATGGAACAAACATGGTTTGGCATGCATAAATAACGCACAACATGTAGAAATAATACACATAGCCTATGGGTAACTAAAAAGTCCACATTTTCCATGTTAATGATGCATGTATGCAGTGCTCAAAATTAGTAATTACAGACAGACAGCAGCCCTTCGGGCTACTGTCTTATAGTTTTTTGTCAGCCTGGTTAATTGAATAGCCCGATTTTTTTTATTAATATTTTCGTTCTATTACGTAATTTAAATTTGAAATAACATTTTTTGAAATTTTTAATTATTGTGAAGAAAATGTTGAGTTGTTGACTAGTCTAGTGCATTCGTCGGCCATGAGCGCAATGGCGCATGTGTATAGGCTAAGTGGGCGGCGGACAGCACAAAAAAATATGTCTTGGAATGTTTCTCACGCTCTTGTCTCGTAAGAATAAGACTACTGGTTTGATTCTCCTTCTTCTTCTCATTTAATCCACACACTATATTCATGGAACCAATCTCCAGTGATGAATTAAACAAACTCATTACAAATCTAAAAAATGACAGTCTGTGGTTATGATAATATCAGCACTAAGACAGTCAAAACTATTCGCCCTTTAATTGTCAATCCACTCCTTCATATTTTTAACGCCGCCTTAACAAGCGGTATATTTCCCGACTGCTTTGAAGTTGCTGAGATCTCCCCTATCTGCAAGGCTGATAGTAAGTTAGAACCCAAATACTATACACCCATTTCCTTAACAACTCATTTCTTTAAATTGTTAGAAAAATGTTTGAAGACAAGGCTTATGGACTTCATGAATTAACATAATCTCTCCAAATCAGTTTGGTTTCAGAAGTGGCTTGAGTACAGATAATGCTACATATTTATAGAGTAACCAACACAATCTATGATTCTATGGACAAATAAAAAAAACTTGAGCTGAACCGATTCCGACTCTTGAGAATCGCCGATTCTTCATAGAATCGGCAAAACCGCCGATTCCGATTCTTCATTCATTGTTTTTACATCACCGATTCTTTCAAATTTCGCGCCCAAGAAAATAAATTCCAGAAATGGTCCATAATAAGTCGATATTGTCGTGCGTGTGCACCAATCACGAGTCTACTTCACTAAGTCGATAGATCCATAGTTGACTTCCAGTTGTGGACGAGACTCCCGACATTCGACTTCTTTTCGACTTCCAATATATTTTACGCCACAGAATGTTTTTGTTTTGTTGTGTCCAAGATTTCGACGATAATGACGATAATTTTTGTCCTAGTTAGGCCTGAAGGGCTATAGTTATTCACTTTCCGTTTTTTTGTTTGTACCAATAAGTAATTAAGTATGCTGAATATGCGTTGCAATATCATTTTCATGTGCATCGTAATGAGACAGTACGGACATAGGACATGAAAACAAAATAAATGATAACAAAAACAAACCCTCAGCTAGCTCAACTTTGGGTTGTTGGTAGAGCACAAAAAATATATGTATTGAAATGTAGTTGTTGCTTAAGTAAAAATATAAATTAGTGGTTGAAGGATATGGAAAAAATAAAATATAATTGTATAAAATATAAATCTAAATGTTAAATTAATTGACACAAAAAGTTACGTCACAAAAATGAAATACATAAACAAAGAACGAATGAATGAAAACAAAAAACTGAAATAAATATCGTTAATTACTATTCTACCTACCTATGGCCATAGTATGGGTAAAAAAGTAATAACGATACCTGCTGTTGTAGCGCTGACTGGAGATTGCTTGATGGATGACGATGGTGATGAAGATGTTGACGATGTTGACAATGTTTTAGATGCAGCAGCCGGAGAACTGGTGTGGAATGGTCGGATGATAACAGTGTCTATTGTGTTGTAGTTGTGGTTCTCTGCCTGATTGTTGTATTATTTGCTGTTACTTCTTCATTTATGTTTACGTATGGATAAATTTTATGGTTATTATTAGACAAACTTATACTTAAAACAACACTTCACTCGTAAGTTATCACGCACTCGGCCCCACCCGGCCATTGTCTCCTTGATAAACTACCGACCTCCTCGGCCCGCGGCCGTCTTCCTTCTCAAAACTGACCTATTCGGCCAAAGGCCGTCTTCGTTCTGTTTCACGTCCCTCAGGACTCCGGCTACAAACTTGCCCCTATGTTCTTATGGCGACCAATCAGAAGGCTCAAATATAGTGATGTAATGAAAGATTTTGAAATAGGTTTACCCTAACTAGGGGGGTGTAGTGGCCTAAAAATGGACTAGCCTGGTACTTAGCCTTGAAGTGGAAGTTCTCACTCTCGGCGTGGTAACAACCTCTGACCTCCCCTCCAAGACCAACACCAGACCGTCGTTTAAAATGTCAAACAGTTTAGAAAACTGATACTCTTCTGCGTGGTTTCCTTGACTTGGTGCACATGACTTTTAAGAACACCCAAGTCGTGTGGGACAAGCATGTACTGTCTTAGTAATGAAAATTTAAGTGATGTGAACTAAAAATCGTAGTGACTTTTCTAACCTTACTTCTCTTGTAATTTGTGAACAAACATAACAACTCGTATTTTTATAGATCGTAGGCGTCAAATGCTAGAGTAGGGTAGGCGACTAGACCCAGCTATTCAAAATATGACTGGAAATTCGGCTCAAATTATGACACAAAGTTATGCTGTTGGTGTTCCTAGGCCTAGGCCTACTGTAAATGAAACTGTACCACATTAAACTACCTTTTTTTTGTGCTGTCAGAAATGATGGGTCTTCTTCTTCTTAGCGCAATAGCAATGCTAGCGCTCGCGCTCGAATAGGCGGCGGATCTTGAGAACTAAATTTTAAAAAGCACGAAAATTTAAAATCGATTTTTTTTTAAATTGATTAATCGTATCAATTTAATCGTAATCGTTGACATCCCTACTTATAACCAAATTCGAAAATCTAGGAGTTCGAGGATTAGCACTAGACATTTTTATTAGTTGCCTAAACAATAGAAAACAAAGAGTAAAAGTACCAATCATTACAGTGGCTATAAAACAGTTAAAATTGGAGTTCCACAGGGGACTGTCCGTGGACCAATACTGTTAAGTGTTTACTATTTATATTAATGATCTATGTAATCTGAAATTTAATGGAACTATCATATCGTATGCTGATGACACTGTGATCATGTTATCAATGACCACCTGGAATGAGGTCTATAGATTAGCAAGTAGGTGCAAAGCAAAAAGGTGATAAATATCACCTTTCAATGGCTAAACGAACACTTACTGACTCTAAATGAAACTAAGACCGTCTGTATAACTTTCTCACCCACTCTTGTTACGCAACCCAAAAATGTGGACCTCAATCTCAAACATCACTCTTCTTTTTGTGCTTATAAACTAGGGATGACATCGGGTAATAAAATTCGGAACCGGTTCCCGCTCTCATATTACCCGAGTACCCGGATCCTGAAAACGTATTTTTCGGTGTGTAGGCTTAATTTGAAGGTGGTCGCTAGGCCTTGTGAAGTGCGCGGGGTGCGAAGGCCAGGGACGAATGATATGCATGCTACCCGCTCGGTTACCCTCTCGGAATACGCCTGCAGTAATCACGTCGAGTAAAAAAATCATTTCTCAATATACAACTGAAGCACTTACATAAAACTGTTTTTTTAAGGAAAGTAAATAGTAATAGGTCAAGTATTGGCCAGAATGTTCATCACAATGTTAAACAAAAAACAAACAGTAACGAATGCAAGTCGGCTCACGTCTGTTCTCTTCCCCGCCGAGTCACGTGTTGTGGAAGGGTGGGGGAAGGGTCGGCGCACGCAATACTGGCGCGTAAATTTATCCTAGAAACGGACTAAAAAGTTACCCGGACCCGAAAAACAGCTCCAGGTAATATTTTTACCTGGTAATATTTAATTGCCTGGTAATTACCTGGTAATATTTTTACCTGGAGCTGTTTTTCGGGTCCGGGTAACTTTTTAGTCCGTTTCTAGGATAAATTTACGCGCCAGTATTGCGTGCGCCGACCCTTCCCCCACCCTTCCACAACACCACAACACAACACGGAGCCAGGTGCCCGGGTGTTAAAAAAGCCAAAAGACTTCTTGTCTAAAAGTACCTTTGAACAAGCAAAAGTGCTTGACATTAGACAATTATATGTTAGAAATATACTTCTCTTAATTCATAAATACAATTCAGAATTTCAACAGCCGTCTATGCTGACACGCAATATCACTAGACTTTTAACCCGGCATGGATTGTTTCTGCCTAGGAAAAATATACGCCTAGGTCAAAGTCATGTTTCCTTTCTTGGGCCCTTAATTCATAACGCTTTACCGGAAAATATTTTCTCTACTTCTTTCTACACTTTTAAAAAGAATGTTAAGAGGTCGCTTTGAAAAAGGATTTACCAGCAATCAGAATGCCAATCAGTATTAAGATTAACCTATTACTTGCAGTAATAGTGTAGGACTGTAGGTAGTCTCTAAGTCTTAGTTTAGTTTTGAAGTTTAGTTTTAAGTCTTTAGTTTTTAAGTCTCTAGCAATAGGCATCTTTGTAACCTGCGTGTTACAGGGTAGGTTGAATTCTAATTAATATTAATGATTATGGTAATTGGTAACCATTCACTTTTGCTTCCTTGCAAATATCCTTTTTTCTTTTTTCTTCTCTTTATTTAAACTAAAGTTCATCTTGTCGATTATGAACAATGTTTTTAATATATGTCCATGTATTTGCCCACACACAAGCATTACGCTTATCTGGGCTTCTCAAATGATAATGCATATTGATTTTTGTTCTCATTACTATTGTCTTTTTACCCGGCCATGGGCGTACATTATTTATTCGTCAATAGTTATTATATTATTACTTTAACCTCATCTAGGCCTATGAGCTGCTAGTGTATTGATTGACTAACTCAAATTTAAATAATTAATTATTAACCATGTAACCAATGTAATAATTATTTGTGAATAAACATTTTTCTGATTCTGATACATTAAAAACTGTGATAATTTGTTAATATAATACAATGTGTTGTGTGAACACATGGCACTTTTGATTTTAGAAAAAAATACTATTTAATAAATTAATAGTGTTTGTATGTTGTTTGTCAGGCTGCCTGGGTATATACAAGTGGCAGTCTGAGTACGTTTTGGACAGGCTGCCATTAATTTTGAGTGCTGCATGTATGGCAGCTTGCAGTAGTAGTATGATTCGGCTACATGTGGCTGCCGGCTGATAAGAAACAGGGGCGCGTGGGGGGTACAGCAGTTAAAACAATGGGAAAACTGGTCTGGAATGTTTACGAGACAAACAACTTACAAAACATGAACTCAATTTTATCCAACACTCAAGAAGTAATTACAGTGTAGACTCATGCACATATATGTATGTCAAGGTTTGTTTCTGGGCCGTATTCTCATATCACTAAGAGTAGGCCTTACAATTTCTCAAGGAGGTTACAGGTTCCTACTGTCACTGTCATAAAAACACTAACTTTTTTAGAATGGAATTTGGTGAAAAGTGGTAGGCCTAGTCTCTCTTCCCCAAACACAACCAACCAATATATGTATCTTATCAGTAATTTTTAAGTACAATTTGCCATCAGCTCAACGCTCGCCAAATGTGTGTGTTGTCCACTCGGCGCAAGTAGTTGGCGTGGAACAGCTGGGGTCAGATCAGAGTTGTCTTGCAATTGAGCAAATGTATATGGCGGGGGTCTACCGTATTTACGCTCTTCTTGTATTTGTAGCATGTCTGATGAGATGCAATCCATCTATACTGGAAGTGTTCCTGTGGAGGTAGACTGGAAGCCAGGAATGAGTTGTGCCTGCAAGAGATCTAGTGATGAGTTATGGTGTCGTGGCGTTATCACGGATTTGGTGGGTGCAGATGAAGCTGTGGTGAGTACAAGGGTAATGAGGGAACATTTTGTTACAATACATTCGTGTTATGTTCTCTTAAGATGCGATACCAATTACGTATTACTATTGTAGTCCCTTGTTAGTTGTTAATCATACTCAGTTAATTCAAATTGATGTTTAATTCAAATAAGTTACGGAAGTCTGTGTAAAAAGTTTGGGGTGTGTTAATATGTACTTCTAATGCAAAATTTTGTCATTCAAATTATGATTTTAGTGTCCCTTGAAATTTGATGAAATGGTTTGGATATCTCCATTGTGTATATTATTTGAATTGTGGTAGTGATGTTGATTTCAGAGAACAGCTTGATTCTGTACTGGTGTGGTTTAGTTAACTACCCTGTGCTTTGTAAAAAAACATTGAACATTGACTTGTTTGGTTCTAGGTTAAGTTGACGGATACATTAGATAGTGATGTGCTGCCCCTAAAACAACTCCGCGAGTTGGAGCCACGCTTCTTGAACCTGCCCATCCCCATCAAGTGCCGACTTGCCGGTATAATACCCACTTGTGGCATTACCACATGGTCTAAATCGGCTTGTGAGTTTGTAGAAGATTTTGTGAGGAGACACCAAACGTCTACATACATTTCTAAACAGGTTTGTAAGCACCAAAGTTACTAATCTAAAATGATTTAAGAAAGGATGGTTCCAAGAAGGATATGGGTGAAGAAAGGGATATCTTTTGTACTGCATACCTTTGACAAGTAGACTACCTAGTCCTACTTACTAGAGATGTTCAACGATATTTTTTCCAGTATCGATATTGGCGCCATTTTGGCGATATGATATTGTGATATCGATCGTTATTAAAAAATTGACATCGATATCGAAATGAACATGGTTTTCTCTTGGTATCGTATCGAATAATCGATATCATTGAACATCTCTATTATTTACATGCATCAGCGTCAGTAACCTACTTTACATTTGCATGCAATACTTGTTGCAGGGAGAGATTGTAGATGATTTGCTTCCCGTGGATGTGTTTGTATGTGAATCATACACGCCAGGCCCTATACTACCAACAGTGGAGAACTGGTACACTCTCAATCAAAAGTTGATGGAGCATGGTCTAGCCATGCCGAAACGAGGGTAAGCAATGCAGTATATTGCAAATAATTATTTCATACATTATAAGTAAATTTGTAATTGTATAAATATTATGTGTCCTAATAAATAAATAAATAAATATGTATAAGCATGATCATCAGTAGAGCTATGTAAGCTTACATTCTTGGTTTCGAGTCTGGTTTGATACGTAAGTTCATTTAAGTGTCTTGTTTTGTGTATTTTGAACTTAAATTTCTGACGTGTTTGAGGTTGTGCTGATAACACTCACCATTATAAATAGCTTGTGCACCACAGAACTTGCTAAAATGTATTTTGTATTGTCTCTTAAATCAACTCAGTAAAAGACTACAAGGGACAAGAAGGGTAATCTTCATTGTTATGAAAGCGAGTTATAGAAGTTAACATTGTTAAGTAGGTGTGATTACTGATTAGTGATTGGTAATATTGACGTTTAGCCACGGATTTGTATAAACCAGATCTTGCAATTTATTTCTAATATCCTTCCTCACCCAACCATCTTATTTGTGATAGTAAGTATCTAGCAGACCGGCTTCCAACTGGGTTCACAGTAGCGCATTACGTCGCCAAATTGTCGATATCAACAAATTTTAATCCTTGTAACAGATTTTAATAATTTTAGAATTCGTGTAACCTGTGTCATCTGTAGTATCAATATTGACGTTTGTTCTTATACGTACTTTATTGACATTGTATCAATATCATTGAACAGTCCTAGTACTAAATACAAACTATGGTTTTGGCATTCTAGATTCAAGACCTGGCTGTGCATCGATGTTTTGTGTGGTGCTTTTTCATCTTTACTATTACACCACTCATGTTCACGATAACATAGCATCATTGCCAAAATGACATAAACCACCAATATCATCATAATTCTCTATATGTTTGCAAGCATTTTCTTGTGCCATGTGTGTACAATGTTGGTTCAGTTTAACTAACAGTGTATACCTATTGTTTAGAAAAGATATACTATACTCAATCGCTGTAATTAGCAGCAGGTGAATAACAACATGATAGGCCTCTGCCACACTGGTACTTTTTAGTCCACAAGCAGTAATACTTGGTCTTTCTTTCTGGCAGAGTACCCAAACCAGAACCAACAACCATAGTTGATGTAATGCTGGAGTTGGGAGCCAACTACAAACAGTTAGCCAGCGACCGTCAAGATGGGACAGATCAAGTCCTTCAATCTACACCTCCAAGTCCTGTGAGTATATTGAGGCCGCTAGCGATCGTAGGGATATTTTTCGATAGGATTATCCATTTCACGCTCGGGATTATCGATCATTTCTTGTTTCGTATTTGACATGACCGAACATGCCCTATTATTCGGCTCTACTGCTATCCTAGCCTAGAAACTGAATGCTTCAAATATGTTTAGTTTAATCATCTCCGTATTTCAGAAGGAGATATCAGATGAGACAGCGTGTGTGTCTCTACCTCGGGACAACTCGTCTGTTGATAGCGAGAGTATCACTACATTCATGAGACAGGGCGCTATGAACTGTGAAGAGGAAACTTTGGTTCTGAAGTGGCTGCCAGCAATGCCAATAGTATCAGAGTCATTTGAAGCCATTCCTACCTATGTAGACGATGATGGATTTATCTACCTCCATGACCAACACAATAGTGAGTGCTAAAAAAGATTGCAACTAGAACACGAATTCAAACATTCTCCCACGATTTTGATTACCACGGGTATTGTCATCAGGTGGGGTTAGAGGGGAGTGGGCTGTCACCTAACAGATGTTACTAGCACATCATTGTATGCCCTTGGAGAACTGTACAACATCACCATTTCACTTGTATCCACCATTATTTCTCTAGGCATGCCTCAAGTAACGGAAATGCAGGCAGCACTTCAGGCCGAGTTTAGAGACTCCTACTCGAAACCAGAAGATTTGTACTGGCACCCTGGGCAACTGTGTGTTGCACAGTATCATCTTGATGAGCACTGGTATCGGGCACAATTTCTCCAGGTGAGCAATAAGACTTATTCGTCAAGATAAATTATAAATACTATAGCCAGCTAAAACAAAACTGAGCCACGAGCTTGAGAAACATAGCCAGCCAATTAGGTTCAAGTTCAACATAACAACTTAATGTGTTTCTCTTCTTCAGTATGCAGATGAAGACAAAGGCCTTGTGACGTTTGTGGACTATGGAAACGTAGAAACTTGTGATGTGGCCACCCAGTTGAGGAAGTGTGCCTTCAGGGTTGAAGTTCCCATTCTTACACACAAGTGCTACTTGAACAACGTCGCTCCGGTGAGTGATAACTTTTAGTAGGGATATGTAACTAAAAGAGGTTATGTTTTCTGGTAGTAGCAATAAAATTAAATATTCTGCCTTTTTATTGCCTGCTAATTTTTTTAACTGTCTTCACTGGCTATTGGCTTAGCAACAGTATTGATGTCCAGAGATTATTTCAAAGTTTCTTTGACCTCATCAACAGAAACTTGACCATTACTACGTATATCAGGCAGTCCAAACCGATTTGATCAAAACAGTTTGAAAGGAATCGGTTTGATATCTTCCCGTATATCAAGCAAACTCGAATTGGTTTCGCGAAACCCAGCTGAAACCGGTTTGAAAGTGACACATCTAGAAAGCAGTGAATTAATAAGATAAATAAATAAGACTATCAACAGACTAACCTTACCTTACCACGACGAAACGCGGGATCGGAAGCAAGGCATTGTGTGATCAAAATAATTTAAATCAAGTAGGCTCTTCCTGCGCGCGCATTGTGGAATCGCTTTGACGTGTATAGCAGGCTAATGTCAAGCGGTTTCATAACTCCAAATCGCCTTGTGAACCGATTGGAAATCAAATCGTTTTGGGTCTAAACCGACGTGTATATCACGCTTCCCAAACCAGTTTGGCCCAAACCGTTTCCGTTAAATCGGTTGGAACGTGTCTGATATACGTAGTCAATGCCTCACCAGCCCAGCCCTAATTACATGGTTCATCATAATACATCATGGTTGTAGCAATTTTCTTATTGTTAGGTTGGTGTTAAGTGGACTACAGAGGCTTTGGATATCTTGCATCTATACTTCGTAGACCAGAGGTGCCATGTTACCAGCAAATCCAAAGGTGAATTGGGAAAGCCACTGATGGTAAGTAGTTTGTTTTCTGAATACTGTTTGAAAAAGTTGATTTCCCTCTAGTATATATAATATACACTAGTACCATTGAGTTTGTTAGTGTAGGGTAGAGACCCAGCGGCCATTGGCGGCTCTCTACCAATAAATTTCCCGTGGACTCTAGTAGTGCGAGCGCGTACCGCTAGAAAGCGCTACATGTACTCACTGATGTCAGCGTTCCTGTGGAAAGAAAGGGATACTACGTAGTACGCGCAGATGCGAAGTCGGTAAGGTAGTAGTATCCAGATGGCGGTGGATATTGTTATTAAAGTATTATCATTTGTTCTGATAAACATGTCAAACGGGCACGAAGTTAACAATAAGTAAGCTAATACTTTATTACAACACATTATATAAGGTTTTATACATTATATAGACTAGGCTGTAGTACTACGTTACTAATGTAGGCCTATTAATGTAGGCCTAGGCTTATTGTAGCCTAGTAATGGCCTAGACTAAAAGAGTTGGGCCTAGACCTAGGCTCGGACTACACCACGTGATCTTCTGACGTCGCATCTGCGCGTACTACGTAGTATCCCTTTCCACAGGAACGCTGACATCAGTGGGTACATGTAGCGCTTTCTAGCGGTACGCGCTCGCACTACTAGAGTTCACGGGAAATTTATTGGTAGAGAGCCGCCAATGGCCGCTGGGTCTCTACCCTACACTAACAAACTCAATGCTAGTACTAGTATGTTTGCATTTATTAGGATGCAGGATACCGGTTCTATAAAATCACCATCTCTCGCATCTTCTTACCCAAATTTCGCAAGGTGATCCACAGCCATAAATGGTGCTTGAAACAAAGACGCAAAACCCAATTTATTTTTAGTATTAAATATGGCTTTGTCTGAGAATATTAACCATTAAAAGTAGGCTATAAATTATATATTATAATAATATTGTATTGGATAAGGGAAGCACCTAAACATCTTAAAAATCAGAGAAGTGATTGAAAACTGTTAACGTATTTATTCATTCACCATGTGACTTGTACAGGGTACAAATATTGGTACAAATAAAGATACTATGCATACATTCAGAAACAACAGTTTTCAGACAATAGAGAAAATAGAAAAATGTGTAATAACAAGCTTGCAGACAGGTAATCATTTAAATGAGCCCGAAAAAGTCAGTACATATAGACCTCCGCCTGCAATCGTCACATTCATAAGATCTCATCGAAAGTGGGATGTAGTTGAAGGGATGGGTCAGACAGACTGGAATTTAGGTTTGTTTATTTGTGAATATTGTCTTTGATTGACGGCAGAACAGTATGTATACAATCCCTGACAACAACCACCGTGGTCTACTCGGTACTGAGCGCTTGCACGCATGCACGTTCTCGAGTTGAAATCAAATCTAGTTGCTTCCATTTTGTTATTTGCTTATCTTCATGGTTTGCATTGATAGTACACGAATATTATATAATTATTTTATGAAACCATTTAACGGGTCAGGAATTTTGTTAGTAATAATAGCTTGTAATTATATGTTAATGAATGTGTTCCAAGAAACACACTAATGCTACCTAGCCGCAAACATGCTGTTTCAGTTTGTCTTGTCAAAACATTTAACATAAGATGGTTCACACACTAATAGGCTGTGGTTTGTATACATTGCATAAATACTAGGGATGGACGAACGTTCGAAATTCCGAACAAATGTTAAGGTTGAGTTCATGATTTATAAAAATTTCGAACTTAAACCGAACTTTTCTGAGTCAGTTTTAATTATTTTTTAGCGTATTCCTCGTAAAAAACGCAACACAACAGTAAACAACGCTTGCGGAAAGAAAAGGTTTGAAAATTCATTACGCACAGGCCTAGGGCCTTCCACGGCATGACGAGGCCTATATTATGTTCCCTCCAACCTTCCTCGTCAACAACTGGTTTAATATGGAACATTACGCAAGAAAATGTATTTACATTAAACACGTAATTAAATGGTTTTATGTCCACAATCATCTATGTTATGATTGCTTTTTCATCTTCGTTGACCTACAAGCGATGCCGATGAATGTAATTGTTATGGTTCGCAATAACGCTGGTAGGTAGCATGGCTGTCGCTACAGAAGACAAGGAGTTGCTGACTAGGGCTCTGTATACATAATACAGTAACGACAATTTATCAAGTTTTTCATTAGGCCTACATATTTTAATAATTTTTATTTCAGTTGAGACAAAAAGAAAATTGAATACTATGGAATTTGGTAAAATATACAGATTGTATCTCAATTTAACCTCAAATAAAACAAAATTCTATTACAAAATCGTGATAAAATACGTTCTTAATGGAGTTGGGGTTACTTTACAAGTATATTCACGATTGCAGCGCTTCGTACGGAGAAGGATTTGTTTTGATCTTTCGTGCTCGCGCATGTCGACTTTCAACCAAACATCGAACGACGTAGGCCGCGAATTCTCTGTGGCCGCGAATTTAGATAGTTTCACATCTTGTTTCGAAGACTTGTGGCAAATTTTAAATTGATCATGGACAATGAAGAAAATGAGGACGATCCTACGTCCACAGATACAAAAAAGAACATTATTTGGGATTACTTTCCTTTCTTCCTGAATTTGTGCAATATTTCAGTTTTCAAGCCGCTTCATAAAAGTTCGGTTCGAGTTCAAAGTTCAGAACTTTTTTTGTTCAGAAGTTCGAGTTCGGTTCGAAATTAAAAAAACCAAGGTTCGTCCATCCTTAAATACCTTAATAAGAATATCTTCTTATTAAGTTATTAGGTTCCACAATGTTTCACCCCCAACTCACAGCTTCTCAGTCAGTCTTGCCTTAGGATAGTATTCTTATGAGAAGGGTATTGTATTGTTCGATCTTAATATTGTTATGCTTGAGACATGAGTATTAAAAATATTAATATATAGAGTTTTTCATGTTGGCTATCTTATCCCCCTTTAATTGATACTTATTTTAGGTGTATCTTTCCTTAAATTGTGTACATGTATTGGTTAAACTTACGTTATTTGTTATGAATTCTAGATTTCCCTTGTCCGACGTGATCTTAACCTGGACGCTTCTAAAATGCTTGTTGAAGCTAATCATGCCCGATTTCAAAATATGAAAATGCCAAATGCTGGAAAAGTGGAGATAGACAACTTAGCCATGGAGGAACCAATATCCAAGAGTCGTTTGTTGCTCTGCGCTTTAGCGGGCCATTCTTTGGATGATGTTTCTTTTGGAAGTTGTCCTGAAGACAAACCAGAAACAGAACATCCCATGGATGATGATCTTGGGTTGGTTGAGGATGAACTGCCCATACAGCACTCTCAGTTGTTGGGAATTCCAAACGAATTGGATGAGAAAAACAAAGATGATTTGATTTCCAACGATGACTTGTGCACTTTAGAGAGTGACTCAGATGCAGAAAGCAATTTCGGAAGTGAAATTGGAAGCTGTAAATCGGAATTGGATGTTGCTTTAAAACCCAGTGAAGAGAAGTGGCCAACGCAAAGCACTCGTCGAGGACCTCAGTCCAAAACATTTGAAAACTCTGTTGGTCCCAATCCCCTTCTGGAGCAGATACCGATTGCAACCGCCCCAAACTTAGAATTGCCGGGAAAAGAGAATGGTAATGGCTGTCCATTAATGCAGTGGTACGATATTGTTACAAAGGACGAACAGGAAGAGGTTTGTATTTCCATGCTAGTAATAGATAGACCATTTCAGCTAGGCTAGATATATTATTAATTATTATATTTGCTATCTGCAATGCACGTATCTGCAAATGCCTACTCAAATGTTGCTTTTGCATGTGAGTTGATACCAATTCTTTGAATTCAATACCGTACAGTAGGTCTACGTGCAGACTGTTTCTGCTCCTCGAGTTGTCGGACAAACTGTAAAAATGTATTGCTATGAAATTAAAATAAACCTTCCCTTTACTTTCACCACCGATGTGGTTTCTATTGCCATTTAGGTATTTGTGCGTGGTACCTGCATCTTGGTTCGGCTGAATAAAGGTTATGTCTTGTGGCATTGTTTCATCTTTTACTTTATATATATATACATATATATATATGATAGGTAGAAGGATAGACCCCAACAGCTTACATATATATATATATTCATATTGTTTTTGTCTCTTGACCTATTTTTTATATTATATTAATACGTATTAATAATGCCCTTAGAGATACAACTGAGATAAGTGCACTGCTGTAGGCTATAGGCCACTCAAAATAGACAAGATGCAATCTGGTGGCAAGCAGATAAACGTGCTATTACCAATTTCTCAAACGGGAAGTTGTAGTTTGTGAAGTTGACGTAGAATTTTAGGTTTACCTACTCCTATTGCAAAGCTTTCGTGTATCTTTTCTTTGCAGATGATAACCAATGAAGTTTGTCTACCATTGGCAGTGCCTTCTTGTTCAAGCCAAGGCTCTTCCAGAATGGACAATACCAATAATATTGAATACTTTTTGGATGATCTGCCAGATCAGGATGAAGTTGAAGTCACTGTCTTAGGTGTGGAGTCTTCAACAAAAGTGATCATTACCATCCATCAAAGCAAAGAACTAGAAGATATTGAGATTGAAAAGGTAAAATACATTTATTCTTGTACAACAGAAGGTACATGAAAGGGAGATGACAAGTGGATTTAAATAAAGCATTTCTCTTAATGATCTAGAATATTTTTCTGCTTTCAGTTTATGCAAATGATGTCTCAAATACAAAAAGAGGCTCCAAATCAACCACAACTTTATGAACCATCACCAGGTATGTTGGTAGTTGATTTTTAAATTGTATTCTTTTTGTGGAGGAATTGTTATTCTATATTGCAACTTGCAAGTTTCACATAGTGCTTTTTCTCTCACCTCCTTGAAAAATGTGTGTGTTAAACTGTTAATACAAAAAATTTTAGTATGGTACCTAAACAACCTACAGTAGGTAATTTAAATGTCTAAATTATCTAAATTATATATACAGTAATTTAAATATACTTGTATCTGTTTGTCTTCTGATTTTTATCTCAATGTGAACTACCTACTCTTTTAGGTAAGCTGTCTTCCTTCTGTACCATTTCCCACTGGTACATGTTTATTCACGTTTTTAGTTCAAATTATCTCAGCCACCTTGGCCTCCCTATTTACGAATACATTATTTTAACGTCATGTAGCTTCAATTAAATTTCTTTTGTTTGCCCCATAATAATTGTGCTTGATATGCCAGTAGGCCTACAGGGTTTGTGTACTTTCTCCTTTTGCATGATCACTGAACTGCAGGATTGCCATCAAAAATACATATTTCTAAATCCATTTGGGGAAGGTAAAACATCCGTAATTATCCGTAAATCTTGCAAGAAATTAATTTTTTTCATACCAGCCTACAAGTTGATGAAAATTCTTTTTTTTAAACACCGTTTTTATGTTCATCCATCATAACCTACAAAAATGCAATTTTTGAAAGAGGCCTAGTTGGAATAAAAGACATGGCTGATTAATGGGTCTAAGCCTAATCCAATGTTTGCTAATTTTGCATAAATATTAAATAATATTGTGAAACTGACATTTATGACCTGGTATGCTTAGCCAAGGTTGTAAACGTAATTGTACAAGTTTTCAAGCCTTCCTGTTTTGTATGAATATTAAATAGGCCTACAGTAGGGGTCTATCTATACCACTTCATAACTTCTGAAATAGGTTTTAGTCACATTTATTTGTACTTTTCTTGATTCCAAATCCCCTAGGTGACAAAATTGAACTTTTTTGTGAAATAGATATAGGTGGACACCATTTTGAATCCTTTAATCGAAAGTTGAATCAGTTAGTGTGCTGCCTTTAATATCGACTTTATTTCAATGCAGATAAACCCTCAACGATTGGCAAAATTACATATTTTTGAAAAATAGCAAGGAAATGAAGATAACAAAATGTCCACGAAAAGGTAGAAAAGTCCTTTCATCCATCGCCGCCCTAAATATCCAATGAAAACAAATGAAATCCATCAAACAGCAACCTTGCTCTACTGGTTAATGAAGCTGGTTCATTAATACAGTAGGAACAGGAATACATGGAGCATCATAATAGTTGTTTCCTCATGTGGTTTTGGACCTACTTTTGATTTCAGGGATGCCTTGTGTTGCATTATTTCAAGATAATATGTGGTACCGGGCCAAGATCATCAGCATCAAGTCCGAGGAAAATTCTATGATTGTCCAATATGTTGACTATGCTAATTATGAGACGGTTCCATTTGACAGGTAAGTTGATAAATTTACCAGGCTTATTTTGGGACCATGCGTGCCAACATTTCTTCATAATCTTTCTTAATAGTTGTGCTAAGGAACCCAGTGGCAACACCAGCAATAGTCAGTGCAGGAGCGGGATGCACGAATTTTGGTGCAGTAAAAATATTATTACGTAGCCTATGATGCCTCCACCAACTAAATGTTAAAGGGGTCTACAATTGTAAATGGTCAAGGCAAGTGGTATTTATGTTGACCACAACAATAATCATACAATAACGGATCACTTATAATTTGTCTATTACCAGGGAAATGAGAGATCTGAATGTTCAATGTTCAGTGAAAGGAGTATCGGGAGAGTGGGAGGTGACACGTAATACTATCAGATGTAGCAATGAAATCATTTGTGTATAAAAACATGCACTTCTGTGTGCATGGATACTTTATTTTCCTCGTCACAACTACCTGTAACTAATGAACGACTATCAAAAACCCATTTTTAAAAATCTTTTTTATTATAGTAATAGAATAGGCTATAAATCTTTTGTTTACCGTAGGGTGGTTGAAATTAAGCGAGAATGGACTGAAATGCCCATTCAATCTCGAGAATGCAATCTATGGCAGATTGTGCAGCCAGACGACGTGATGGAGTCGGAGGTCATAACAAACTTGGAGGGAGCTTTAGAACAGCGACGTGTTCTGGCCATCATCAAGGTAATACCTGACACCAATGAATAAGGTCCCGTGTCATAACTCACTCATTACCATTCACAATCTAGTAGGAACACTTTCATGGGTTTGTTTTTTCTTTAAAAACAATAACTTTTCCCCCTCATACCATTGAGTTTATTAGTGTAGGGTTAGAGACCCAGCGGCCATTGGCGGCTATCTACCAATAAATTTCCCGTGGACTCTAGTAGTACGATCTCGTACCGCTAGAAAGCGCTACACGTACCCACTGATGTCAGCGTTCCTGTGGAAAGAAGGGATACTACGTAGTACGATCACGTGGCTTAGGTCTAGCCTAGGTCTAGGCCCAACTCTTTTAGTCTAGGCCATAACTAGGCTACAATAAGCCTAGGCCTACATTAATAGGCCTACATTAGTAACGTAGTACTACAGCCTAGCCTATATAATGTATAAAACCTTATATAATGTGTTGTAATAAAGTATTAGCTTACTTATTGTTAACTTCGTGCCCGTTTGACATGTTTATCAGAACAGATGATAATGCTTTAATAACAATATCCACCGCCATCTGGATACTACTACCTAACCGACTTCGCATCTGCGCGTACTACGTAGTATCCCTTCTTTCCACAGGAACGCTGACATCAGTGGGTACGTGTAGCGCTTTCTAGCGGTACGAGATCGTACTACTAGAGTCCACGGGAAATTTATTGGTAGATAGCCGCCAATGGCCGCTGGGTCTCTAACCCTACACTAATAAACTCAATGCTCATACCTAGGAGTGTTGTACTTAGTTAACTAAATGTATATTACTCAGGGTTACCATTGGATTGATCGATCATACTAAAGAAACCAATATAAGAGGCTGCAATTCATAAATCATCAAATTTGTATATTTTTCCAAAATTGTATCTAATTGCACTAAGCCCAGGCTGGTACTGGAGAACTGATCACAGCCCACATCGTCGCCGCAAGACCCTGTCTACGTATATTGGTTAATTTGAATTAGCTGACTTATATCATATCATATCATATCAAAATACTTTAATCGATTATCCTATATCATTTGACTCCATCAATTATCGATCGACATTTTAATTATTAACGGCAACTCAAATCTACTAGTTTTTGGCAATAACTATATATCGCATTTGTATTAAACTTGTCCCAACCTAATTAGTAGGGTTGCCGTTCGATATGAATTTCAGCATCGATAATCGGACCAGCAAAATTGATTATCGATCGCGATAATCGACTTAAAAAATTCGGTAATCGATAAATTAAAATTTTGTTATTTTGGCGGACCATTTGCGAGTATATATTGTTTTCGGGGGGGGGGGGGGGGGGATGAATCTATAATATTCATATTGTGCTGTATGCCATGAGATGCTACTCTGCCGAGATCGCAGATGAAACTGGAGATTGCTGGCTGTAGTAGTGGGCTGGACCGTGGAATTTGCGTTTGTAATTGGCTTGACCTTCAGCCGGTAGGAGGGGCTAAGGAGGTTGGAATGCAGGAGGGGTGGTCGACTTGTGCTGGGAACATATATACAACATAGTTCCTCTAGAAATCAGAAATCTAAAGAGCAAATCTACATTTAATTCAGCCATAAAGACATGGCTAAAAAATATCTCTGTCTGCAAAATTACTGATGTCGTAAATAATAAACTTCCCTCTAGGAATCGCCAGTAAACAGCACTCACTTACCCAGACAATAAAGGTGAAACAGAAACACTAACTAATTCTTGGAATTATGTTACTATAATTCTAAAGTCACAGTAAAAATAGTAAAAAGGAGCAAGTCACTACATTTTGGTATAAATGCATATGGAACAGAGCAGTAAGATATGTTTTACTACTACTATAAATTTAGAACACACTCCTACCTTACTAAATCATAGAGTAGAAGATACATGTGTATCCGTCCAATAGCCAATTTATCATTATAAATTGTATATCTTTAAAATAGCATACATTGTAAATTAATTGTATCACTAAAATTGTTTGTTGCAACCCTTTGCATTTATGTTGTTTTATTTTACTATCAATATTTTCATTATTATTATTATTATTATTATTATTATTATTATTATTATTATTTTATACTAGTTGTAGTTTATGTAATCAAGTGTAAATAAATAACCAAAACCAAACTTGTTTTAGGTTTTGGTTATTAGTTAGCAGTAGTTGATTAGTAGTTATTATTAATGTATTGTTCATGTATTTTTCATGTTAATAATAAGAAAAAGTATGCTCCGCCTCAAGAACAGATCTTATTGGAGCATACAAATTTCATGATGTAACATCCTTGTATCCACCAATGGGAAAAATAAATAAAAACAAAAACAAATGCGCAGTTGTCATTCAGGATTCATGACAGCTGGTTACACACCACAGATACGGGAGATAACAATTTAGCAGCGGTATACAATACACGCACGAACAAATAAATAATGGACCGGAAAAAGACAATAGTCTGAAATTGGGATTACTTTAAAATAAAAATTTGATGTCGCGTAAGCATTACATTTTCGTAAATGTGTACTAAGATTTGTCGTGTTGCCACTGTAAGCCACTTTACCATTACTCTTCCTAAAACTACTCTCTTACTGTCTATGATTTCTGTTTTTTCATTGACACAAAAACCGAAGTTTTTCCACACCTCACTTCTTAGTTGCGGCGGAGTAAACAGATCTGTTTTAGCCGTGGTCAAAAACATCGCGCGAACAAGAGAAAAAAACGGATCAAGAAACACGTGCTCACTGCAGGCGACAGGTTACCGCTTGCGACAAGGCCGGCCCAGTCCCCCTTCTACTGTTTGACGGGTGGGAAGGGAGCGGGGGATGAGGGGTGGGGGTTGAAGCTACTACGCTCCCTGGCGCCACGCACGTAGGAAGCGTAACGAGCGGTAAATTCAAAATCTCGGCCGGGCGAGCCATTCGATTATTGATCGATTATCGATGTAGTGATAATCGATTCGGGAAGACTGAATCGATTATCGATCGTTTCGGCGAATAATCGTATCGATCAATATATCGATTATCAAACGACAACCCTACTAATTAGTCTCATGATTCATGTCACTTCCAATTGTAACTCACCAACTTAATTCTCTACTTCTCTAGTTTCTAACATCTGCTTGAAACAGGTCCATAAGTGACAATTTAGGACTGCATAAATTGGATACCTGAAAACCCCTAATGCAGAAAGAAGAACTAATGAGGCTTGTGCACTCAGCTCTCTACTAAACAAAGTCATGCATGAAAGAATGCCAGGAATCACATTGGTTTTTGTTTCATCAGAATCTGAGGTCGGGTTGGGACCACTTAATTTGTAATTTTGGTGGATTTCAGGAACGGGAACCTGTCATGTCCGCTGTCTTGATGAATCTCGAACGTACTGAGTTTGCGTATGAAACGCTCCTCGAGACACAACTGCTAATTCAATTGGATATGTAGAAAGTATATCCCTTGTAGGCCTATAGTGTTGGAATATCGTTACCATTCCACGTTATGTAAAGTTTATATCTTTATTGAACCCGTTTATAGTATTAAGTATTATCATTTTATGATCCTTTAATAAGGGCATACGTAATCAGCTTATTCAGTTTAAAAAAATTCAACAATTATTTTCTGTCTTAGTTTGTAACTTTGTTAGCTCTAATCCTACTTTATCTTGATTACTAACAAGAAATGAGTGACTGACTACTTAGTTTTATATTTAGTTTCAGTAATATACTGTTACTATGTGTAATAATATTGGTAACATTAAGTTTTTGGTATTAGTTTTTTCAATAGTATGGCATTTATACCAAAATCTTGTTCATTTAATAATACTATACAGTCAGGCCCACCTTTAAAGAACTCTCTTTTAACAAAATGTTTGATTTAACAAAGTAATTTTGATTCATCTTAAACATGAATATAGTTGTCCCAAGACTACCTTACACATGCTTTTGTCACAGGCGACTGGTTCGTAACCAATCAGCGATCGGTATTGGCGCTGGTGTGTCTCGGGCGGTTCGCCGGTTGGCTACGACTGCCCCGAATGTGATGAAAGCAGGTGTAAAGTAATCTTGGGTCTACTATACATGCAAATTGGTTCTGTTTTAATGAAGTTCTTTTTTAACAAAGTAAAAATCAGCTCCCTTCAAGTTTGTTATAAGTGGGCCGGACTGTATATTCAATAATTAGGTATATTTGTTTTTTATTACCAGTCACAAAAATAAAATGTGTATCAGCTTATGTAAAAAATCAACATGTGTGAATTTCGGAATTGAGTCTGGCAGTACACGGGCCAGAAATAGAGTATTTGTGAAACAATGTTCTTCCCAAATATTGATTGAATGACTGGTTGTAATTAATTGAAGGTTAAACAAAATTGCAATTTTTTTCTTAAGTTGTATTGAAATAAGATTCAAAAAATGGCAAAACCATCTAATAATGATGTTATCAATATATATTATTAAATTTAGTACTTTAGTTTATTCCTAATTATTTACTTTCATGTGTTTAATGATCATTCATATCTCTTTGCGGGTAAAGATTAGTTGGGTTGGGAGAAACCCACATCAAAAAGACTGAGTACCATATTGCACTACATAATGTAGGCTATGTGTATGTGTCAATGGTTACAATTGTTCCTTTTGTAATATTTTTGTAAAGTTCATCTTGGTCTGCAATAGTATTTATATATGTAGCTTATTAGAGGTATGGACAATTAGCATGAATCATTCAATTTTATGGCATTATTTGAAAAGTAGCATTCCATTGCACTTCGTAACAACATTTCAAACCAATAATTTAAGCAAAAATGTTATACATTTTCTGGCTAGGCAGGAAATACATCATATTATACAAAATCTATCAAGAATACAAATTTAGACTTAAAATGGCACATTTTCAATAATTGACCTAACTCACGTCTTCGACTATCGATATATTTTAAACTTGGACTTTTAAGCTGTGGGTCAAGGGGGGGGGGCTTATCACAGGGAATGAGACTTACAATGACATGTAAAATTATGGAAACGTGTATTTCTACAAACAGTTACAGTATTTATATTTTCATGCAAGTAAGTGGAGATAATATAGGGTTTTCTGTTTTTCGTACGTATTTAGTGCAATAGCTAATATTTGCTCTTAATGTATTTTAACATTAATTTGCAAAAGTATTTGTAAATCTAACCTTAAAAAATATCCAGAAATGTCCACATTTTTTTGTTTATGAAACATTAGTGTTTACAGTTATTGCGAAATTTCCGTACCTCTAATCTATGGACTATATGTACTGTTACTGTAGCTATTTTGTGTTACTAAATATTCTTGCCATAAATCATAAAAATGAATAAAGTGAGTGTACTGATTCAGGGTAACTTATGTAGTATTCTGATTTTGTAAGGAGTATGCTGTTACACTTTGAAGTTTGACCTTTACATTTCAAGAAGGTGTCATTCATTTTTGTGTTTTATGATTACAAATAAAACAAAAAATCAATGACACCTTCAAATTATATCAATTCTATTCTATGAATAAAATCCATTATTTTGAAGCTTGCAAAGAATCCCAGTCCATTTAACATGTGTGTAATGGCGGCAAAATGGAAATTTGGAGGAACTTCAATGGCCAAATTACTAAACTACCCAAATAATTTTGGTGACTGGAAATGGTTAAAATTGTTCATAAAGAGTTACTTAATGGTCTAACATAAAAAAACAGGGTTTTTGGTGTATTTCTTGGAAAAAGTGATTTCAAAAAGTGTAAGGGCCCCCCCCCTGCATACATACATACCCTGATTTCTCCTGTTTTTAGTTGTTACCCTCCTAATGACTGCAACTAATTTAATTAATCCATCCACCCGTCTTCCCTTGTTACCAGTATGATGTTTTAAGAGATTTCCTTCTCCCCTTGTCTCCTAGTTGTCTCCTCACAAACTGCACTAGTCCCACATAGTCATTTTATAATTTCATTTATCATACCATGAATTTTACACCCCATTCCCTGACAGGAGGCAGAGGGGGCCCTCCTGTCATCTTTATGTAACTTGACAGCCATATACTGTTAATTTCTATTGGATATTTCCTCGATTTACAAAGCAAAACAAAATGTCATATTGTCAGGGTCAGGTAATCAGCTAGTGAGCCGAGACCAAAGAGACTGACAAAATTTCCTCCCAGATTTGTTGGTCCCGCAACTTGAGCTGCGTCCCAGAATTCATCTGGCAAGTAATCTCAGATTACCTGCAGGATGGATTGGATGACGAAACAAAAGGGACACTTGTGGGATTTGTTTTGCTTAGTAAATGGAGGGAAATTTGCATTTGGAAGCTACATTCGTAGGAAAGCCTATTTCTTTGTCAGAGTCATTATCTAATCATTCCGTGGGTGGCGAATATCTCTTCAATTATAATATTAGTTTGCCATACAAGCAATCAAACATGTTATGCCGACATTACACGGCTAATACTTTCGTCAAACTTATTGAATTCAATAACAAAAGCGAATCAAATACAGTTTGGTATAAACTGCAACAATATAGCTTCTATTAATTGATGCTTTTTACAACGCTTATATTAGCTTCATGTGTTTGTCTGTCTGGACGGAATATTATAATCGATATTTCACCTACTTCTAAATGTCCGATCGAGCTGAAAGTTTCCACACATACGTATTCTTAATGACAATATATGAATCAATTGTCATATTTACCAATTAGTCAATTAATTTATCATAATTAATTAATGTTTTGTATGGGAATCAATATTTCACCCATTTTCCAACGTCCGATTGAGCTGAAAGTTTTCACACAGGCGTATATTCTTGATGACAATACATGAATTAATGTATCACATTCACTAGTTAATCAATTAATTAATCCTAATTAATCAAACAAAGCTTCATATGGGAAATTGGTCACAGCTATATAGTGAGGATGGGCTAACCAGATGCAGGCATCGGATTTACACACCCGCTGGTTGTTCGGGACTCAAATATCCGCGATGAAAGCATAAGAAATGATGCTATTTTTTTTTGCTATGCGGCGACAACGCTCAACGCGTTCCACTTGCAAGTTCAACCCCGTGCGGTGTCATTCACCATGTACGCATAGTTGCGTTCCTATCGTTTGGTTCGACCTCACAGTGGATCGGATGGAGTTGGTGCCAGCGCAACTACTGTTACAACATAATAACATTCGTTAAGACTAAAAAGTAAAAAATAATTTTACATGAAAAAAATACTTTTTTAAAACGCTTATATTTAAATGTACTAAAAAGTAAAAAATAAATTTGGTCCCGACAAGTATTTGCCTTACTCGGAAAATAAAAGCATTGGGTGCTTACGCTATTGATACAGATCACAGAATTTGGTTGTTCATGGAGGGAAAGCGCCCAACGCTTTTATTTTCTGAGTAAGGCAAAGACTTGTCGGGACAAAATCTATTTTTCAGTGTGATTTTGCCTGTCGAAGAGCTCTGATTAGGGCTCGAAATAATGCGGTTTTAATTGTTTGATCTTGACAAGGAACAGTGTATAGTCCAACTACTAGGTTTTATATAACGTTTTACCTGTTCTACTATGTTTCCATCTTTTAATTGACAAAAGTCGTGTTATGTGGGTATTAAAAGTAAATCAATTCAAACTCACGCCACAAGTAAAGTGAGTGTAGGTAGTAGTAGTAGTAGTAGTAGTAGTAGTAATTGTAGGCTTTTACACTAGATTTTGCCTTGCGTCACCCAGAATAAAAGCCGATTTACAGCTACGCGTTGCGAGCGAAGCGAGGGCGCGAGCTCCAATCAGCGGCCGAGTTTCACGCAAAGAAGTTAATAGTTTCACGCAAACTCGGCCACTGATTGGAGCTCGCGCCTTCGCTTCGCTCGCAACGCGTAGCTGTAAACGTAGCATAAGAAAACACTTTTTGTCTACACTTTACACTAAGCTTTACACTGACTTGTGCATTCTCACATTATTTCCATATATATAGTCCAAAAGAACCATTTCAATTTCAAAGTATTTTATTCTCATAATAATTTGTAGTAGGCCTACATAGTGTGAGAAGCCCACATAGGTTATAATATGTAACCTGTGTGTGGGCTAACTATTGTAATTTACTTTAGATGACAATCAGTGGTGGTGGTGAGGTGTAAACTGATCAGAAAGTATAATATAAAATAATGCAATACTAGTTAACATTTTTAAGTAGTAATGGATAATGTAGGCTAATAGTAATGAATAGGAATTACAAGTATGTATGTATGTAAATTCTGCTGCAGCTACACTCTGCTATTATTTCTCTTTTCTCCAGGCATTCACTTTAAACTTGCAATCAAAGTGGGTACTTTGTAGAGACCCACTTTTTCACTTCACTTTTAAATTTTGACTTTGTTACACTGCTACATTTTAATTCCATAGGTAAAGCATTAAACTTCTTTAGACCATTCACAAACAGTGATTTTTGTGCACAGGATTTGTTTTGCATAGGCATGTAGAAGTCTTGAGCAGCTCTTGTTTGGTGTAGGTGAATATCACAGTTAAGTTTGTAGAACTCGCTGAAGTATGAGAACTCTTTATTGTGCAGCACTTCATATATGACGCATAGTACATTGTAATTTATTTGCTGTTCCACGCTGAGCCAATTTAGGTTACCCAGCATGTCTACTCTGTGTGTTAACTTGCCACACTGTAGAACAGCTCTCATACCTCGATTCTGCATTTTCTGTAAGATTTCCAGATCATATTTGTTAATGTCCATGAGGATGGTCGGACAATACTGGAAATGTGGGGCGACTATAGTGTTGTATACAAGAAGCCGGACCCACTTTGACAGTTTCCAGCTGATCCTTGACATGTACCCAGTCTTTTTAGCAAGCTTGGTCGAGATGTATGTAATGTGCTCTTTAAAATTAAGCAAATAGTCTACCATTATGCCCAGATACTTGATGGAATCTTGAAAATCAAATTCTGTACCATCAATCTTGATCTTGCTACTGCAACTTATAATAATAATGCCTAATAATAATAATAACAACCCTAATATACATTTACTATCAATTTGAAATGCATTAATTTATTACGAAAGTGTTACGGTTTTAACATCGCTGGAAATAGAATGCGTTTTTCATGATTGGTGATCTCCTTATTTTGAACCGACACTAGCTGCATGAAAAGACAGGCCGAGGTGAAACAAACTCCTTCACTTGCTACACTTACTACCCAAACGCCTTTTACAGCGAACGAGCCTACACTAGTGTAAAGTGTAAGTCAGTGTAGATAAAACAAACGAACCTACAACTAAATAGTCGATCGCTCGAGAAGGCTGTGCGCGTTTGGTTTATGTTTTCCAGTATGGCGGTTCATGTGGTTATGCTTCTCTCAGCGCATGTGTATTCGTAAACATTGTAATTAATCGCTACCACGTGTAAAGTTTCCATCAAGGTTTTTGTGTGTAGTGCTACATTTTTACATGAAGTGGGGATATATATTGCAAAAGCCATAGGTCTAGCATAGGTTGTACTATAGGCCTAGGATAGACGTGGGACTTGGGTAACATGCATTAGGCCTATTAGGTTAAGGTGGGCATATGGCCTAGGCCCTAGCAGGATTATAAACATACTGCCCTAGGCCTTAGGCCTATTTATTGGTTACAGTGCAGAAGGCCTAGCTCTACAGGCTTGCTCACTCCTAGACCGCACGCAGCTAGGCCTAGGTCTATAAGCCTGCGTACGATTCGGCCAGGCTAGGTAGGCCTAGGCCCTACCTTGAGCCGTAGGCCTAGGGCCTATGCTTAATTATGAGTTGGCCCAGGCCTACTAGTGAAGAGATAAACCACAGTAGGCCTAGGTTCAGCAGGCCTTCCAACGATAGACCAAAATTTCGTCTTAAAAGGCCATCGCCTAGTAGTGCAGGCCATTTGCAAGGCGTAACATACCAAGATTCCGGAAATTACAGTAGGCCTAGGCCTACGCCTACCGGTAATCTTAATGTTACTAAAACCAACTATGTGTATGAAGAAACGGAAATGCGTAGATTCTCAATTTCGACAATGAGTGAATCTTTCAGTAGACCTACAGGACAAAGTGAGACTGACCAAATTCAAGAATATAGGCCTAGGCCTACTGAAGGCTATACTAGGCCTAGGCCTAGCAGTGTGAGTTTTTCGTCAACATTTGAAAGTTCTGGACATATAGCCTCGCATGCGTCAGAAATGGACCGTGATAATACGAATGGTAGGCTTAGGCTTAAGCCTATAACTGCCGTTGAAGTACTTGAAGAAGATGTGTGCAAATCCACACCGTCCCGTAAACGCAGTCTTGTTACTACGCCTTCCTCACAGGAAGAAACTAGCCAAAAATCTAGGCGTATTTGTAGTGATTATGAACTAGGGAAGCCTTTGCCTGAGCCTAGGCAAAGCGAGTTTCGGAAACGAGTCGTGACGTTCAAAGAAGCCCCAATGCCGACGTCCATAGCAAATGGGAATCGTCAAACGTCGTTTGGTCAAACAAAAGGTCAAGATAGACTAAAGATCCTTCGAGAAAAACTTGAAAAGGATCAACAGAACCAGAACCCGTTGGGACCGCACTCTTATCTGAATAATTCTGTGCATGGACAATCTCGACAGGAAAATGCCTGGCCTGCATTGCCCTCTGAGCAACGGGATGCTGCCAGAATTTCTCACCAAAATATTTCCTCAATGGATAATGTAAAGCTACCTCATAGGCCTAAGCCTAGTTTAAATACAGAAGCACCTAGCTTTACCATGGTCTCGGTACCAGCTCAAGATCAACACTCTCCACTTTCTAGTGCAGGTATAGTACAGTGGAGCTTCAGCTTAACTGGGGAAGAGCTTGCCGGTCCCGATATTTGCCACAATTTGCCCACTACCAGAGCTCTGTCCTGGACTTTCTAGGTCCCACTTTAGGTATCCCTACTTCTAGTTCATTAGGAATTTCAGTAGGTAGTTAGTATAATTCCATAGATTTACAGAATATTTTATCTCGCATTTTTTTAAGTAAAGAAGTTAAGTTGTTCTGGTTAGGTTTGGCGTTTGTCCTGTATTTTCCTGTATTTACCCAACTAAGAGTATTTTATGGCAGTAGGCCTACTCTAGAAATATGTAATTGTAATAGAAAATGGAGTAAAAATCACAATTGGTATAGGCCTAACTGTGATTTCTTAGTGCATTTGAACAAAATTCGGAGTTACCACAGTTAGAATTTGTGATCGTTCTGGCTGTTCACTGTTTTCAGAATTCTAACATAAAAAAAGCTTAAAACTTTTAAATTGAAACATTGACATCTGCAATATTGCTGTTTTAATCCACTTCACGTCAAACTGAGTTTTGTAAAGAAATACGTTATGTGATCAACAATTTTTAGTGTGGGTTGAAGAACATATTTAATGGTCTAAAGTATATAATTATACAGTTGCATTAGGCCTATCTTGAACGGTGTTTTGTTTATCATTAATTTATTCGTCCCGTAGGCTACAAATAGCCTACACTCGCTGTACCGGTGGTCCAGGCCTGGGGAAAACACTGAATCATAGGCCTAATAGCCAATAGTAAATAACAATAATAATAAATAATAAAGTAATAAGTAGGTAATAATAATAATATCAAAATAGTAAATAACAAATAACACCATAAATAATGGCCAAAATCAAAATTTGACTAAAGTTTTGTCCCAGACCCCATTATCCCATTGCAATAAATCACCCCTCCGTTACAATGATCTTGGATCCACCCCCGGAAATGTATGCGATAGGTTGTTATCCCTAACTTATAGTAGCCTATAACTAAACTTGGAATACCTATCATAACATTAATTAACATTAATCTATCGTTATTATAGTTTCTAGTTCTAATGAAGTAAGCTAGTAAAGTACTAAGTAATAAATATCAGCCTTGATATAGTTCTGGGGGGGTCACCCCCTGACCCCCCCCCCCCCCCTTCCCCACCCCTCCCAGTTACCTCACTTCAGTTATATAATTGTATATTTTATTTTGTCTTCTCTTCTAGGTGAAAAACGGGGGGCTAAGCATTCTAGACCAATAGAAAAAGATGGCCCAAGCCTCCACAAAAAAGCACGTGTTGAACACTCCCAAGGTAGGCCTATGCTTAATTATTTAATGGGCTATATAGGCCAGGGCAAAAAAATACTATTCCCAAAATGCCCGGGGCATGTCAAAAATAGTGGTTGGGCAAGTAAAATATTTGCATGCATGCCATGCCCGGCTGGGTGTGGGAGTAAAATTACAAAAAGTTAGTTTTTGTGTAGCCAATTTACAAGTTACATTGCCATCCTTTTTGCCTATATCCTAATTCTTGTTTGTTTGTTGTTAGTTCTCTTGCTGCTGGCCTCTTTCGACCGGTGGCAAGGATTTTCTTCTTCCTTACTCAATTTGTCTGTCCCCTCTTGTACCTTCTCCTTCCGCCTCTCCCTTCGGCCGGGGTTTCAGCCCCTCTACTTGTAAACATTTTTACTTTCTCTTGTTCTACCTGAGGAGAAATGAGAAACCTCGAGTCAAAGTTAGTGATGAGAACCCCAAGGAGGATGGGAAAGGATTTTGAGGGAACAGGCCTATAAGGTGCTGGTGAGGCCTGGGGTAGAATACACTGCAGCAGCATGGGACCCATATAGGATAAAAGAAAGGGAGGGCATGGAGGGGATTTATTTATTTACTCATTCACTTGACCGTTACATAGTAATAGCATTGAGTTTGTTCTAACAAACTCAATGGTAATAGTACCGGTAGTATGCTCCTCTTGAGAAAGAAAAAAAAGAGAGGGTGGCCAGAAAGGTACTAGGGAGGAGAACATGGTGTGAAGAGATATTGGCAGGTAATGGAACGAAGGTAAGGGAGTACGAGAGTGTAACAAGGATGGTAGAGGAACAGGGGTGGGTAAAACTGGAGGACAGAAGGAGAGATAGACTGAGGACAATGTACAGGGTGGCGAGGAAACACGAAGGTTGGAGGGAGTTGAGCAGCGTAGTGGAGGTTGCTAGGTATCACAGTGAAAATTGGAGAGGAAGGGATGGAGGACTGATCTGATGACTGATCGAAACTACAAATCAGTTTCGTTACTGTGTGCGTAGACTCTAAATGTGAATTAGGGAGAAACTCCTTCCTGGATAGGTCTGTAGTGGTAGGAGGGTAGAAATGAGGGGAAATGAAATGTGAGCGCCCTAATACGAACTGGCGCAAACATAGTACATGTATGAGTATGACAACAAGTAAAGCTAAACAATACATTCTGATGTACTACTACTACTACTACTACTACTACTACTACCGCCCACTCATTTACTACCACCATCATCACCACCCTGACTACTACCACTGCCACTACAACTACTATTACTTACACTGTGTTTTCACTTTTCAGATGAACCAAAACAAAAGGCTTCAGCACAAGATCGGTTACATACGTATCAAAACACTCCACGGCAAGATACAAGTGAAACTAGAGTATCTATAGTCACCAGTACAAGTGCCACCTTGCCAAGTATGTGATTGTGATCTCTTTAGTGTGAAATGGAAACTTACATTGATGAATTTTACATTAACTAACAACATAGATTGAATTAGGCCTATGCTAAGACCTCCAAAACAATACTACCAATACCAATAATATATAATAATAATAATAATAATTAATAATAAATAATAATAATAATTTATATATATATAATATATATATCTTGGCCTTGGGCTAATGTCTTCGTTGCTGGCTAGCCAGGCCTGACACAACCACCTCCTCAACCTCTTCCTCGATCACTTCTTCCGTTACCAGAGGGCTGTTTAGTAGTTCCCTCCATCTCTCACGGTTTTCCCATAGTCTTTCTGCTTCAACTTCGTTCCATGATCTTCCTCTATTCTCCACATGGTCTTTGATCTGATTCATCCACTTGTCTCTTGGTCTGCCTACTTTCTTCTTATGCCCTTCTTCTTGTTGTTGTTCAAACTCTCTTCTTGGTATCCTAGTCAGGTCTATCCTTTTCATATGTCCAATAATAATAATAATAATAATAATAATAATAATAATAGTAAAAATAAATAATAATAATAATAAATTAATAAATAATTAAATAAGGTAGACACATGGAAATACTTGATATTAGGTAGGTCCGTATAACTTGTTAACACCGGTTTTGACCGAGATTGTATGATTGTGATACATACAATAAAATAATAACAAACGATGATGATGATTAATACAGTTATGTTGTGTGTATGTATTTAATCTCCAGGTGGGTCCATTAACAGGGAGCCTGGTATGGAACCCAGTGTACAGTTGGCAAGTCTTCCGCGTGGCAGGCCAACTTCCAGACCCTTATCGAGAATCGCTGCGCCTCGTACTACCCCTGTTCGTTCAGGTAGGCTTGAACCTGTGCAAATACATCCACGGGATTTTAATTTCTATTGCATACACACATGACATGAGTAACTAGTACAAAGTATTACATAATTCAAAATTCCAATAATATTTCTTATTTTAAAACATTTAATTTTGTTTACAACATATAAAGCTATAAGCCTAGGCTATCAGTATTAGATATTAGTTAATACTGTAATAGGGATGTGTGAGTACCCAACATTTTGGGCAGTTTCGGGCGAGACATGTCAGAAAATTAGAGGTTTACACGTCGCATTCCTAAACGCAGAACGTAACACCTAATTTTGTTCTCTGCCATCCATTATATAAATATCATGGGATGAGCAAATGCCTAAGTCTAGGCCTGGGTGCTATGCCCTAGGCTACCCTATCTTGCTGAGAGGCTTTATAAAACCCTAGAGACTAGGCTTAATACCCCTACTTGGCTACTTCACGTTTTTACGTAGTGTACGCTTAATAAGACCTACTATAAAGGAATCGATTCGTTGGGTTCCGACTCCAAATGGACTACCTTGAGTACCTGAGTACCCAATGTCATCACTAATGGTCCCCTTACTGATTGAGTTATGGTGAATTTCAGATACAGTAGGCCTATATATATATATTTTGATTTTAAAGTGTAGGCCTAGGAGGCCTATAAGTTTAAAAGGGGACCAGGACATACAGTCACTTTACAGCCAGGCTGAGTTGTTGCGTCGCTTGTAAAGGTACGCTAGCATAGGCTACTTTGTTTTCCAGGTACGCCAGATGGCCAACAGCAAACCACGCCGAGGCCTCCAAGCAGTACTTCCAGACGCAAGTCAAGAATAGCAGCCCCCAAGTCCAGCTCTGATCATTCAGGTAGGACTACCCAACTTTTGTGTGGCAAGGAGGAAAATAATAGACAACATCTTTTCAGTGAAATTGATGTGATGCCACATGGCATGACATAAATACAAAGAGAATCCTGTCTCTATTGGATGACACGACAACACAATATGATAACCGAATAAGCCAATTGTGGGCATTTGAAAACAAGAAGATCTTGTCTGTCGAGTTGCTGTACTGTCTGTGCGCACTTAAAGTAGGGGCACGAGGGAGGTGGGGTGGTTGTCTTGTAACCTTTAAACCACCTGACCTTGACTAAGTGCGAGGCACTCTGCATCGCCTGACTTATAGTTCTACGAGAAGTTACAGTGATTAAATGGTGAAGTCATATTTTCCACACGTGTCACAGTCGGTTGTTGTACAATACTTTTCTGATCGCGTTGAAACTAACATATTCGTGACAAGACAGAAATGTACTATATGTAGGGGTGTGCGAGCCTACGATTTTTAAGTCGAGCCGAGCCGAGTATGAGAAAAAAAGCTTGATTTTCGAGCCGAGCCGAGCTTTTGAAATAGCGTTAATTGTAAATGTACGGCTGCATTTTATTTCAGTTGATGCAATGCGATAGGAAGTGTATGTATACCGAAATTTCGGTACATCAAGTATATCTTTGTTTATAACATATGTAAGTCACATAATTATATTATTAAAGGGTTACATAATGTAACCCTATACAACCCTGTTATTGTTGCGTGGTAGGTTGGTAAAACAGTTTAGTTGAACTGTTTTACCGACCATGGTTGCGCTAGCGATGGCCATTTAGTTCACAGTACCGATCATAGATCGCACGGTAGTTGCATTATTAGAGAGCTTAGAGAATGTATGAATACAGTAACAGCAACTTTTCAACTTCTCGGCTTGTTTTTTAAATTGCATTTGTATTTCAGTATTTTCAGTAGAATATTAGGACTTACTTAAGTAGACTAAATTTCGTGTGAAGTACTGATTTTATTGCAACTGAAGCTACAAACAGATCGAAATTCCATATCACAATGTCGGATATGAATAACGTTATAATACAGTTGGGGTTACTTTGTACACAGTGGACAGTTGCAGTCCCCTTACCACCATTGCTCAACGATGTTTGTCTCCAACTTTCGTGAAAATTAGAGCTAGATGTTTATTGTTAACTGTGAAAAGCAGAAAGCATCTGTTTTTCTACTTGCAGAATAACAAAACATCATGCTGCATCTAGAGATGTAACATTTCTTTCTCACGAGATCGAGGCCTAGGGAAAGCCCAGCTAGGCCTAGGCCAGGTACCCAGAAAAGTATAGGCCTAGGCCTATAAGTTCTCTTAAGTCTATGCTGGGCCTAAAACCCCGAAATTTTTCTAACTTCATCGTACTTGCAGACACCTAAATATTCGTTTCTGCCTTTTGGATTCTTCAGTCTGCGTTTACAGAAGTATATAATCAAAACCGCGCGACGACTGACATTTTTAGGCCTAGGCCAATTGGCCTGGACAGCTCGGCTCGAGAAAATCGAGCCGAAAATGAAGCTCGGCTCGGTTTCGAGCATAAAGTAAGCTCGAAAAAGCTCGTAAATTCGAGTACTCGCACACCCCTAACTATATGATATAGCTTTAAATCACATTTTGCTGACTTTTGTTTTGGAAAAATTATCCCAGTAACTAGGCCTACAAAGCAATTTGAAGGATGTGCCACATAACTATCAACACACATCAAAGTTTGTACATAGATGCTCAAATTTTAACTTGATCGGAATCTCCATCCGACCGCTGTTGTGAGAATTGTGAGACATAAAACAGTGAAAAGAAGTGCTATAGAAGTTAAATGGAAACATTTGCTTGGCTTGCTTACTTACACTTTAAACTCCTCGCCCGCAATATGAGCTAACTCGGATAACTCGCCGCCAGGGCAACCGTAGCTGCGCGCGCAGGAGTTTGCCGATGGAATATCGCCCAAGTTTCTCTACTGTATCCTCCTTATACTGTGGTCCTATCCTACACTCGACCACTCCCCCGATTCGCATCTACCAACATAACCCAATATTAATTGACTTGTGTTTTTGTTGTTTGTGCAGTTGGCACCAATGACGGCAAGAAACACTTAACGTCCGAGTCCTTGCAACAGCCAGTCAGCCCACCGCATATACTTCAGAGTGGCTCTTGCACCCTCAACAGTAGTTGGTGCTCGGACAGTCAACAACCCATACACAACATCACCCAACAGTCTGTTCCTTTCAGTGGCTCTCACACCCTCAACAGTAGTTGGTCCACACACAATGAACAACCCGTACACAACATCTCCAATCAGTCTGTCAGTCCTCTGAATAGACCTTTCAGTGACTCTCACAGCCTCAACAGTAGCTGGTGCTCAGACAATGAAAAACCCGACATCAAAAGTGCACAGCCGTCTGTCAGCCCTCTGACTATACCTGTCAGTGACTCTCGCACCCTCAACAGTAGTTGGCACTCAGACAATGAAGAAGCCAACTTGAAAATTGCTCAAAAGTCTATCGACCCTCTGAATAGACCTTTGAGTGCTTCTTACATCGAAAGCAACAACCAACTAACAAAAAACCCTGTTGCTTACACCAGTGGAAACCATAGGCCTAGTTCAGGTAACTATTTCGTATGTAGTGTTCAGACGAAGTTGTTTAGTTCCACACAGTGTTGTAGTTATTAATAAGTAGTGATGTGAATTTTTACCGATCAGTCTCAGCTTTTTTTTTCAGTAATCGGAATCGGTAATTGGGTCGGCAAATATTAGAATCGGCCCACCCCTATAAAAAAAATTCAAAACATAAAATGCAAAGCAAACAAATGTAAGGGAAAATTCAATTCCCACTTAACAGCACACAAACTATTTAGTATTTTGTTTACTTTAAAGTGAACATAAAATTATTACCATGCATTTTTATTTGAATTATTTTAATATTTTGTGTAGCATTCAAGTAGAAAAGAAGAAGAAATATTACTACAGTACTACCTACTAGGCTATCTTTATTTTCTTAATGATGAACGAATTACGTACTTACCTCATTAATATAATGCTTATGATGGTTACCGGTAGTGAAGAAATAAACGAGTTCAAAGATATAATTAAGTTATTTATTATAATTTATAGGCCTAGGTAGACAAAAGATCTAAATTATTAAAACCAGATTTAAAACAAAATGGCCAATTAATATTTGTAGCTACGGTCGAGGACAGCAAAAGATTAGTCCAAATGAGGGGAATTTTTACCCCTCTTTTACCCCCACTCGTCTCCGCTTGAACAGATGGCGACTAAAGCCACCCGCTTGACAATAGCGGCGACCGGACCTCAGGGTCTTTCTCGAAGGGTCGACCCTAATTATCTCTCGCCAAGAAAAGTGACCATCAGTACTTGAAACTTTCATATTATTTCTTTTTTTTTACAAACCCATTATGAGCATGGCAGGTCTTGAATATTCTTGTTACGCTAATCATAAAACTTTTTTACTTTTTTCTCTAGCTGTATTTTAAAGTGAAATAAACGAAGAATACATTATTGCGTCATTTGTATCGCATAAAGTTAGTGGGTAATGACAAATTTATAAACTAAAATATAAAAATACAAAAACAACAATAACAACAACAGTAATTATTATAATTATAATAATAATAATAATAATAATAATAATAATAATAATAATAATAATAATAATAATAATAATAATAATAATAAAAATGATAATGATACTAATAATGATAATTATAATGATAATAATAATGATAATGATGATGATGATAATGATGATGATAATAACAATGATGTTAATGATGATGATAATAATAATGATAATGATGCTAATGATAATGATAATAATAATGATAATGATAATGATAATGATAATGATAATGAAAATGATAATGATAATGATAATAATAATAATAATAATAATAATAATAATAATAATAATAATAATAATTTTTTTTTTTTTTTATCTGTACACCTTGTTCCAACATTGTCAGGTAAGGGGGTGTTGCCACCAAATACTAGGGCATTCAGGAATCAGCACCAGTCTGCCAGTCTTGATGCATCATCTTCTTCATCTCCTTCAGCTCCTAATCACCAATTGTTCTCCTCCCTCTCCTTTCGTCCAGCCAGCTCTCTCCATCTAGCTCTGTCCTCCCACCATCTCTCCAACTCAACCACCGTCCATTCTTCTCCTCTTGCTTCCACGTCCTGTATTATTTGGTCCAGCCATCTGTCCCGTGGTCTTCCTACTCTAATAATAATAATAATAATAATAATAATAATGAAAATAATAATAATAATGATAATAATAATTAATAATAATAATAATAATAATAATAATAATAATAATAATAATAATAATAATAATAATAATAATAATAATAATAATGTGTTGCTTGCAAACAGATTTTAAGCCACTAATCTTTTATAATTCCAAGCACTAATGAAATAACTTAAAATAAAGATACAGAAAAAACTCAAAAAGGTACATGATCAGAATAGCGATTAGATTACATATTTATGAACATCGACATGAATTGAAATATTTCGTTGTATAAAGTGTTTGAAACAAAAGGGTATTGTTCGGCACGAGACCTTTTTTTTTCTATTCTCGAGCGGCTGCCGGCGTGCGCTCAGTCTGGGGTTGGTTGGGTAGTGGGGGTAGAGGTTCGCTAGTACCTGGGACGAATCTCTTCTTGTCCACGACTTTAGCTATTTCATTGGAGTTAATATTGTTAACCATTGCCAATTGCAGAGGCAAGCATTTGTAAGGAAAATTATTTGCAATTTTTGTTTTTGATATCCACAAAAGTGTTAACTTGGTGGTGAAACTAATTCAAAATAAAACTCTTAGTGGTGATTTTTTTCTTTTGGTATTTTGGGAGATTTTGATATAGGTATATTGCTGTGTAATTGCAGGTTACAATTAAAAATGTACTTTAAGCGTTCAGAGGCAGCTATTTGTTCCAAACCATTCTATTTTTTGTTTGTGTTGCCCAAAATTGGTGACTTTGTGGGAAAAAATAAATATTCATTTTTTTACCACAAATCCTGCCTCTGATTAGGCCTAGGCCTACATGGCAAAAAATGAACTAAGAAAAAATTCTGGTTGCCCACATTTCCCTATTTTTGTTATGACTACAGGGGGCGAGATTTTGAATTATTAATGCAGTTCTTGTCGGCATAATTATAATTTTTAATGATAGCATTGAAACTAGGGATGCACACGATAATCGATATTATCGTTCGATATTCGATATGCAATAAAATTTCGATAATCGATAATACAAATATTATCGAATGGTCTGATTTCTAAAAAAGCGCGTTCGTAAAGCATTATTTCGTTCTTCTAGGACCTTTCTAGTATTGAAATACTCAGATACCGCCAAAATACTAGGCCTCGGGCCTCGTAAAATGTGATTATACTCTCAGCAGTGTCACGTCAGAGTAATCATAAGTAATGTTGCCATATCGTTATGTGCTCGATTAGGCGACATATCACTGAAACTGTAAAAGATTGCTTCAATTTTGTAAATTTATTATCGTTCGATATTATCGATCGATAATGCAGTCATCTTTCGATTATCGATAGTTTTTATTTTATCGATGTGCATCCCTAATTGAAACCTCTTTTACATACCGATGTAGTAAAGGTACTGCACAGCATAGAATAAAAATATTAAAACTTTGTTTTTTAGTACTAATTAATTTTTTTTTAGTTGGCATCTTGACATGTTTTGTTCTCTATGTTAACAGTATCTAGTTTAGTGGTCACCAGTGGTGATATAAAATTTCAGCCTAATCCATCAAGCGCTTACCTTACCCTGTGCATGACAAACTAAATTTTGCACACGACACAAACACATAGACAAAGAGCCATTCGAGTTGAATTGATAGATTCGCTACGCTCATCTAAATAGAAGAAATTTGAGAGAATTACTTTTTAGAGGCACTTTTATTAAGCACAATTGTAAAGAAGAGCGTGCATGTATTACTGTTATAAACTCTATAGAGTTGTGTTTTTATTGCCTTTTATCTCCTAGACGATGGAGGTGCAGTGTCCTACCACAATAATGGCACAAGGCGTCAACTGCCTACCAATGAATACGACATGGACTGGGAGCCAAGCACTGTTGAACTGAAGGTGGTCTTGAATGATGTAAGTTGCTTTATCATTGCACAAGTATTGTTTTATACTAGAGTCCTATTTTCAAAGTGAATCAGGGCCTAATTTAGCTGGACACTGTTTGCGCAGCTGCAATTTGTGATTTGCACAGTTAAGAATTCGTCTTGAAAAGAACTGATAGAATAAAAAATATACCTTATTTTTATTTTATGTTTTAATGTTTTAGGGCTTATACTAAATCTACTACGTAATACCATTCTTTAATTTCTTAACGTCTATTTAACTATTTAACTTTGTATGTTTTCTGAGGAGGTACGCGCTTGGTGAATCGCGGTAGTAAATCTAATAAAGTGTATTGAAGACCATCTCAAGCCATTTAAACACGTTCTTGAAAAAAGGTTAAAAAAAATCCCCTGCGGGCTAACCTGTGCCCCCAGACCCCCCGCGCTTTGCCCCCTGAAAGACTTGTTTGCTCAGTTAACCACTTTTTCCTTAAATTAGGCACTGAAGTGAATATTGGGCACTTTCATCCTAAATAAGTCTTCGAAAGTCCGTATCCATAGTCATCCCCTACCTCTAGGGATGCTCATTGTTGCTATGGATTTGTTTTCTACATGATGTACATGAAACTGTTACCTGGCAACAACCGACATTGAAACGGTAGAATAGGCCTACATGCATTGGTTATTTCTGTTAAACCCACTCTTTAACCTAGAGGGAAGTTGATCTCTATAGGCATAGGCCTAGGTAAATCTTAAGCACCCAACCTATGTATGCGTCCGTTTTTTCGGTTCTTCCAATAACAGCACTCATTCCACTTCAATTGGGAGATGCTGGCTGTGATTGGATGAACCAAAAAAAAAGCGCATACTACATATGCCCTACATGGGTTGGGCACTTACCTGTAAGTGGCTTTTAGAACCAGACTCAAACTTTGGTAACCAAACCAGTACAAATTGTTTTTGTCTTAAAGCTGTTACCCCATATTAGGTAATGGCATAGGCCTACACCTACATACCTGTATTAGATTTCAGTTTGAAAAAAATTCATTTTGTAGCATCTTTTCTTCCCCCACGTACAAATACGGGAATGGATTCTTCAAACTTGGAATCAATGAGGAATTGGTTCAGAACTGTTTAATCTTCGTCATTCCTACTAGGAAGTGGTCTAATAGGTATTAAGCTAACTTAAGCGTAGGCTTATTTTAAGTCCAGAACTTACACAGAGCAACTTCTTTACCGATCAGTTTACTTAGAAATACGCAAGGTCAGCCTGCTCAGTTCTACTTATTGTATAAATGTTGAGAGTGTACCTATGTATGTACATAAGAGTCTAGTAGCATTTATAGCTTGTGGCACTTTCATGTATTGATATATTTTGTTTGTACTTAGGCTCTAAATATTCGACAGCAATTAAGCGCTGAACCTATTTTGGATGAAGGGACCTCGGCTCCTGTGCAGGAAGACTATCATATTGTTATTGATACCAACATCTTCCTTGCGCATCTAAAATTTGTGGAGCTATTGCGTGACACTCAATTTGAAGGTAGGCCTACACTATCTGTGTTGCTTGATTTAAACTACTTCGGTCTTGTGTCGAAACGTCTCGGAACTCTTGTTTGTCCTATATTTATAGAGATAGTTTATATATATATATACCAGTGGCTCAGCATGCTGTCACATGCTCTTTCACTCAAGGACTGTTTCACCACCCGCATCATCAAGGTGCTGCCGTCTAACTACAGGCAGTTAGAACTGAGGCATTGGGAACTGTCTCATCAACACATCACGAGATCGCGTCAGCCACCTAACCTTAATCTCAGGTAGCGCGCCCGCCCTGTTCCCTGTACCTCAGTTTACCTTAGTTCTTCCCTCCATCACCAGCCACGACAGCACCTGCATCATGTAAATTCACCCTAGTTTTAAGTTTAGATTAGTTCTTCTACTCACGCTGAGTGATCAAGACCACTTGTTGGCCGAAATGTCTCAGTATATTTATTTGTCTTCTCATCTACTATATGTTTCTCAAAGTGACCTATCTACTTTCTCAGGTAAGCTGTCATCCTTCTGTACCTTTTCCCTCACTAGAACATGTTTATCTTGTTCTGAGTTCCAATTAACTCGGCCATTTTGGCCTCTCAAAGTATACACTATATATAATTATATATATATATAGGAAATATAGATCAGGCCTAAAGGCTAGTACATATGTGAGAGGGAAAGAAAGATAGGAGCAGACAGCTTACCTGAAACCATTTGGCAGGCCGCGTAGCATAGATAACACAAAACAAAAAACACAACACAAAAACTTTTGAACGTTTCGACGCTTCGGTTTGGTCACCAGAAGGTTATACTGTATAGGGTTGTTATTTTATCTCTACCACAATGGTCTACAATTCAGGTAAGCTGCTGGGTGCTGGGGTCTATCCTTCTACCAATCATATTAATTTAAACTACATATCTTTAAAAGTACGGTGTACTTAAACACCGGTGTTCTAGTTGTCACTGTGTTTTTAAAAAAAATCTACTATGCAAGTGGAAATATGATGTGTTTGGATTGGGTTATTATAAACTGTGATTCAAGTGCTATGTTCTACAAAAAACAAAATCGTGTATGTCATAATCACAATAGTTCTACTGGTACTTGACAGGACAGCTATTTTCATTTCTTTGCTCTGTGTGAGTAGTGATAGTGACATGTAATGTAATACATATATACAACTATGGGATTGATCACTAATCAGCTTGAGTTCCCATCTTTCCTTGACTCTGTCATGGATGGTCCGCGAGACATACCGAGCATGAATACTTCCTTCGTTGGGATGCCAGAGGGCTGGACAGGAAGGAGCAGGAGGCTTGTCTCTATTGGTTGGCGTGACACATGATGACATAAATGTGTCAATGTGGGCATAAGAGAAGAAGAAGAGAGAGAAGAGATGAATACTTCAGTGTGCATGTGCAGCATTTGGCTCAAACAATAAATTCAAATAGCTATGTTCTAAATGAATTAAAAGGGAGCAAGCGCTGAAACCGATTATGTCAGGCGGGACATGGCATGCGCAACAGCAATGCATGAAATATTACGGGCGTGACAGTCATATGGTTAAATTCTGTGCTCGGAGAGCACCATTTCACTGACCTCATCCATTAGATTTTTTGCAGATTGGCACATCAAAATTATAATTTTTAATGATGCTTTACATATTAATTTTTCCTTCAAGGAATTAGTTGGAATCATGAGCGGACACAAACTTTAACAAAATAAGTTGATTTATTCATATTTGTGACTTTTAGGAAACATTGCCTTGATGGATCAACGTGTCTTTTGATATGTGGGTAAAAACCGCCACATAAATCCTATCGCATTATTTTCCCGCAAAAGGAACCTTTAATATTCCAGGAATCCAAAATTTCCTTATTTTTTTGAGAAACGAACTTTTATAGTTTCTTTTAAACACAGGTTTACTTAACTTCCAAAAGTTCCTTTTGTTGGGAACTCACCCAACACTATCCCACATAGATAACCAACTGTCAGGTAGGGAGATAAGTTTCCCATAAACAACCGACCCGTAGATGGTGTACTGCAACATCACATGTTCAGTATTCACACACATATATCCACTTGGAATACCTTCTCGTGTCAGCCCGCTTTATCCAAGTAAAGCTCCAAAGGACCAAAATGCTAATTAAATTGTGTGTTTTTTGTGAAGTATTAGGATCTCCGAAGTTGGTTGTATCCTGGATTGTCTTGCAAGAGTTGGATGGCCTAAAAGTGGACAAGTTTAAGAAAGGCTTTAAAACCAACCCTGTGACACAAATGCAAGCCATAAAGGCTATTCGCTGGATCAACTATAGCTTTACGCATCACCCTGACCTAATCCAAGGTAATGTTACAATTCTCCTCTGAATTACCGGTACCTGTTTAGAGTCTACATTTCAACATTTCTAGTTGGACTACCATTTCAACTATACAAATAGTAGAAAATGATCACATGTGTCGTATTCAATACTGTACAGAAACGACTTCCTAATCTCGATTTGGATTTGATACTTCGGTTCCAAACAGCAAACTGTATCCTATAACTTTTTTAATATCCATACATTGTCGGGCATAAACTTACATTGATGTGTTAGCCTCACAATAAATTGTTGATATTTTTCACATGAAATCTCATTTATTTTTTGTGGAGAATGTCATTTAATGTGACGAAATTTAGTTTATCACAAACATTCACCGTTATTCGTTATTTACCGCTAATCTGTGCCCCTAGCAATTGCGTTCTTTTTTTTACGTTTTAATGTTTCAATCAGAATTCCCTGATAATCTATTTAAGCTGCCTATGCCCGTGCCTTGTTTAAATTAAATTAAAACAAATGAGTCACCATCAGACTGATTTTGTGAGTGTATAATATGCTCGAAAAGTTCTCAGTTAACCTATTTATCATAACTTAAATTACTTAACTCTACTCAAATGATTACTTTTGTAATTTGCTTTTAAGCGATTAACAAAAATTACGTAGGTTTAATAAGGAACACAGCATAACAAATATACACCTACATTCGAGTAACTATGGAACCCCTTAAGAAGGTAAATACTAAATAAGAAGATTAAGATTTTGACATTTATACCCTTCTTCAAAATGTTATGTGGTAGGTATTTCATCTCCCAAGAGGTCCCTCGTTTTGAATCATACTCCTCACGTTACAAAAACAGCACACAAAACACTTGACCAGTAACATGGAAATGCTAAGTAATCTTGAGTAAGATTTTCTTTGTCCTTTACAGGTGATGAAGGCTTTGCTGAAAATGCAGTTGACAATATGCTTCGTGGTGATGACAATTTAATTGTAACCTGCCTGAATTTGAAACGAGCAGCGAAGAATGTGGTAAGTTTCTATGTATAGGTATATATGCTATTTAGAGGGTTATTTTGATAAAGCGAGGGAGCCAGGTTTAGTTGAGTGCAATGGGAGGTACCCTAATAGGGAGGTTAAGGAAATAAAACGATCTACTACCTACCATCTACACCGAAAAGTATTTTTATGAACCGGGTAATCGTTTAAGCAACCAATTTGTGTATATCCCCCCCACCGGCGCTGCACTAAACAGCTCTCACAACAAATAAACATAATGATGACTGCACTTAATGTTGCACGGGAAAGCAGGCAAATTAAAAAACCGTGATTTTGTATTTTTTTTAAACGGTTTAAAATGAAAAATTGTTTTCTTACCGATTATTCAATGTAGTCCTCAGCCTGTTAAGAATGAGCTGAGTACAAGCATTACAACCTTCAGGGCAGTTCTCTCCTAGATGCCTTCCTGATTAATACAGATTATCTTTTGTGGTTTTATTTTAGTTGTTGTTAACGAATGATGTCAACCTGCGCAATAAAGCGAGCATGCTTAAAATTCCATCCAGAAGCAAAGATGAGTTGGATGATGAACTTAGAAGAAACACGGTGCAGAAGTTCTCAATCTTTTACAAAGCCAAAACTCCAACTCATCAGAAACAACAGACTCTGTTGAAGTCAATGAAAGGAAGTCTGACGAAAGCTCTTGGCCAGGTAACTATGGACGCATTTTGAAAGTGCGAGAGCACATTTTCAGCGTTGTATCACTACTTTTTTCCAGCTCATAGTAGACCTTTTTTTGTATTTTGTTTTTTTACTTGCTAAATTACTTACTGATTATTCTTGATCAGTAGTGTTTTATTTGATTAGCTGGTAAATACTCCGTAACTTGGAAATACTGTCCTTATGTAAAGTTTCATTGATCTTTGCTATTGTTATGAAACTGTTTAATTAATAATATTAATATTCCAGTTCAAAATGGTGCTATGGGTATGCTGCATGATTCAACAATATCTTTCCTTACCCAGGTCTGATCGTCCCCTGTCCACCGGAAATCACTTGTGCGCATCTACGTCATCTAGTACGATATGCACGCCATTCTTTTCCACGTTCCATACAGAGTTATACACATACCTATTCTTAAAAACATTGTTAACTTGTAACACTGTTGTTGTAACAACTTGTGTTAATGTTTATTAATACAGTAGCTGTTAAATAGTTGCACGAAACATTATTTAAATCTGTTAATAATTTGTAATTAAATTACCTAATTAAAACCTGAATGTTGATTTTCCAATGGATTTCCGAGTGTTTTTCATAAAACCGTACTCTACTAAATATACGCTAATTCATAAAGTATTGATGTTATGTGTGTATACAATGTTGCATAATGTAGAAGAAGGTTAGATCTACATATTGATATTGGTAAATCCTACAAGAACCGCATTCAAACCGTAAAGCATTGTAAATTGACGGCAAAATTCGTAGTTAAGTTTTGTATGTTTGCCGTAAACATGTAGGCTAGCACGTATGCAGTATTTGGCCCACGTGCCGTTCATGAGAGGCGACCAACAAATGAGGTCCACCGTTTTACTTTCCCCACAATAGCTCTTTGGAAGGGTCCATTAAGTTGTCCACCCGCCCCCCCCCCATTTTCAAATTCAAATTTTGAAAGCATGTAATTATTGCACCAAACATGCACCATTTTGCAACCCTATTTTTGATTTTTGCACCCCAATCCCTCACGAGCTATAAACAAAACAATGTGTACAGGGGATGACTATCAAGTGTGATGCAAGCATCTTTATCTCTGTCGTCAATTGTCAGAGACATACATATTTGATTAACAGCTATATTATTATTAGGGTTTCCGTTTGATGGCATTTTTAATTATCATTTAAATTTTCATTCGATTATTAATCGATATTCGAAGACCTGATTGATAATATTAATCGATAATAATCGATTAATCTAAATAACTCGGAAGTTTAAAAATCATTAAAAACAAAAACGGCGGTCTTTGATTCCACTCGTTTACACAGATAACATATCCCGTCCTTCACGTAGATCTGGCAATCGATAGTCGACTGATTATCTAATAATTGATTTAAGTAATTGATAATCGGCTGCAACTTTAAAAATTATTAAAGTATAGTTCTCCTTCTTTTGTTTTACGTTTTGTTAATTTTCTGTATCTTTAACAAGCATAGTTGACTGCAGTCGATTAGACGTTGGTCTAGTAAACTGTTCCAGGTTCAAATCCTATTTTAGTTATGGATGTACTTTTTCATCTTCGTAATCACCCACTCACAGTATCAATTACCATCCCATCATTGTCAAAATATTAGTTGAAAGAGATACCGGTAGTTTTTTTAGCATTTTAGGTTTCAGATGTTACATCAGTGAACATGTAGACCTACCGGTATACTTGAAAACTCTACAAAATGCAAATTTTACAAGAAATAAAGTGGTGTTCCCATTCCGTCCCTATTGATATTTAGTTAGGAATTGCATTCTAACTCTGTAAGTAGTTAGCCTACAATTGAATTGATCTTAAATGTCTGCACATAATTTTACATTAGAAGTGCAAGAAACCCCCTCACATTCAAAGTTTTGATGAGAAGAAAAAATAGACACTACAAAATGCTAAATTAAGAGAAAATTGCTAAAAAGAGATAGGCTAGATATATCTAATCATCACCAATTTTCTGCAGTTGTTCGAGATGGAAATGGAGAAAGTTTTCGGTGAGAGTTGGCTCTTCATAGTAAGGAACAAGTCACCTTGGTCTACTTACGAGATAATCTCCAACTTTTTGGTGCACTGGGAAGCGGTGTTTCGTCCCGTATACAGCGAGGAAGTCAGGGCCCAATTAAAAACAATACAGGCCCTACTCAGGGCCTGGAAGAAAGAGGCCCCCACTTTGGAACAGCTCAGCCAAGTAATGGACCAGTGTATCAATATGTTCAATAATATGCCCTTGAGAGAAAGTGCTGCCAATGTCGCCACCTGCATTATGGACTTCGTTGTAAGTACATCCAATCCAATGCATTTACTTTCAACTCTTCAGACCAAAGTCGGTCTTTCACAATTCTGCAGTTGTTTCTGTTCCTGTTTTGAGTAACTATTATTTATTGCCCTAATTTCCAAACTTCATGTATTATATAGTTAGATACGTTTTATATACCGTAATTAATATAACATAGATAATAGATATGATATAATAAGAATAATATAATATTAATAATATATCAAGATGGACTAAAATATGATTCTAGTAACTGTCACACTATGTAATTGCCATGTGCCCAAATATAAGATCTAAATTACCATTTTTTCAGCAAACTTAATTTTTCCAGATTGTTAACTTAAAGAAACTAGGGGTCTAAATGTATATTTTGTTAGAGCAATGGAAACTTACTTAATTCCTTGTATGACAAACTTAAATTATTTAAAACTTAAAAGTTCCTTATTGGGAGTACATTACCCAACCTGATGATAACTGAAATGATTGATGTCACTGAAAGTGTGGGTGGGTCTTTATTAACAATTTGTATATGGATAGCTTATGTGTGTTATACTTTGTCTATTCTAGAGATATCAGAGAATATGCAAAGCATCAAATAAGTCGGATGCACGTGCCGCAGCAGCGCAAGCCACTTCAAAGACACCGACACCTGCGCGCTTGGTCCAAGGAGTACGACGTGCATTCAAACATTCGGCAGATGCGCCACAAGGCCAAGCGCCGTCTTCAATGCAGTCCAGACTTGACGTTGCGCGGCGCACTGCGCCTGTTGCCGCGTTGAACTCACCAGACTCCCTGGAGAAGAGCATGGAACCATATCCGTCACAAGGCCAACCTCCAATGTCCTTCTCTTCTACACAGTCCAGGGTTGATGGTGGGCAGCGCACTGCGCCTGTTGCTGCGTGGAACTCACCAGACTCCCTGGAGAAGAGCATGGAACCCTATCCGTCACAAGGCCAACCTCCTATGTCCTTCTCTTCTACACAGTCCAGAGTTGATGCTGGGCAGCACACTGCGCCTGTTGCTGCGTGGAACTCACCAAACCCCCCGGAGAAGAGCATGGAACCCTATCCGTCACAAGGCCAACCTCCAATGTCCTTCTCTTCTACACAGTCCAGGGTTGATGCTGGGCAGCGCACTGCGCCTGTTGCTGCGTGGAACTCACCAAACCCCCCGGAGAAGAGCATGGAACCATATCCGTCACAAGGCCAACCTCCAATGTCCTTCTCTTCTACACAGTCCAGGGTTGATGCTGGGCAGCACACTGCGCCTGTTGCTGCGTGGAACTCACCAGACTCCCCGGAGAAGAGCATGGAACCCTATCCGTCACAAGGCCAACCTCCAATGTCCTTCTCTTCTACACAGTCCAGGGTTGATGCTGGGCAGCACACTGCGCCATGGAACGAACCCATTTCGCCCGCTCTATCCGAGAACATCGATGAAGCCATGGAGTGTTTTGAGGAAGATTCTTCTCCAGAAGAGTTAAACATTGAAGAAAACCCCGAGGATGTTATTCGATTTCTAAAGAAAATTGAACGACATCTCCTTGGATTCTGGTAAGCTTCACCTCCGTGGCATGTGTCACATAGTGAACATAGGTGAAGATTTGTCCGAGAGAGAATGTACTTCTTACCGGCATACCATGTCGTAGGTGGAGACTCGAGCCATATAATACATGTAGTGGATATTATTGTCTGGTAAAATTACCTATATCGTAGTCGGGATGCATTCTGTTTCTGTTCTAGCCGCTTCGCATGTCACATTCTGGAAATCGACCATCCAATATGTATGAATATTGAAATGCTACCAAGACCTCCGCGGACTACAACACAAAATCTTCTGTCAAGTTTAAATCATAATGAAGATCTTAATCGCATTTTAATTGGGAGAATTGAGAAGTAAGTACTACAACTTAATTTAATTAGGGAATTGCTCCGTGTGAGGCGTTGATAATTTGGAGGGTTGATAATAATACGATGTTTATTTAATCCACTATCTCGTGCAGTTGGGTCAGTTATGGCAGCTGGCATCAAGGAAGAGATAACTACAGTCTTAGCTATTTAGTTCTTTACTATGCAACTTGTACAGGGAACAATATTGCCCCCAAGTTTATGAGAATGCGCTCTCTCGGTCGGACAAGCCGAGAGTAGACTAAACAAGTTCGCAATTTTTACCTCATTACCCCGAAATCTGTAGCTTTTACTTTCTAGAGCCAAAATCTGTATTTAAAATAAAAAGGGTAATTTAATTTATAAAAGTACAGACCAATGATAATGCTTGGACAGGTGTCCAAGAATTCAATATTTTATTTAGTCAAGTTAAGAAAAAGCAATGTGGAAACGGGTACCGTTGGCATTGAGAGCTAAAGAACCGGCAAAAAAGGCACATTCATCATCTAGAAGGTCAGCTAACCTATATACCGGTAGGCCTAGGCTATAACACTGGGAGAGCCGGCAAACATTCTATATTTTTTCATCCTTGAACTGGGGAAATTTTTTGACAGAACACTTCATTTTTAACTTTCTAATATTCAAAATTTTAAATGCGTACATAAAGCGGCTGTTACACGGAGAAGTTGGAAAAGTGGAAAGAGAAAAGTAAAGAGAAAAGTTACTCTTTTACTTGTAGAGATAGCTTGTAGCTTATGGGACTTTTCGCGTTGCTGTCACACTAGGAAGTGAAAAAAGAGAAAAGTGAAAAGTTCTCCAAAAAGTTGAACACTGCTCGACAAGTAAAGAGTGAAAAGAAAAACGACCTTGAAGAGTTGAAGCTGATTGGTCGATTGACACGGCCATTGAGTACGACTCGGGAGAGTTGTAACGTCCAGACATTGCTATTCTAACCTACGAACCTTGTCACTTTGACAGCTTGTAGCCTTCTAGTTAAAACCGCATATGCCGATGGATTCGTCGGAGGAATAGGCTGCAATTGCTGTAAATATTAATGTAATTATCGCCATTGTAAGAAGACGGCGACGAAGAAGAAGAAACAGTGATTTGTTTACATGCATCGACGATCCAGTTTCGTAGAAACCGACTACAGTCTTCTAGTTGCCACCATTTGCCGCAAGAGCGCATTGTAGTTTTGTAGAAATACCGATAGGTTACGCCACACGCGCGCTCTTCTCTTTCAACTTGTGTAATCCCGTGTGACGGCTAGAAAAAGAACTTTTCTCTTTACTTTTTTCTTTTCACTTTTTTAACTTCTCCGTGTAACAGCCGCTTAAGCAACGACTAGGTTAATATACGGCACTAATAAGAGACTGTATGCATTCTAGAGGCTACAAAATGAACTAGTGCACAGGTGTTGTTAAACTGGTTCCTTGCATTGCTGAACATGGTTGAAAGTCACTAACATGGTACCGCTAGCAGCGCCATCTCTTGACAGTTCATGGGTACATTCCGAAACCTCCTGAATATGATGGGGTTCCAGCATCAGCTAGCACGTCCCAGTGTCACATGTTGTCAAGTGTTTCGGAACGCCTACAAGCGAAAAGATGGAGAAAATGCGCGCTTAACATTTTAAATGAAATTAAAAAACAATATTCTAATTGTTTCTCAATAATAACAAATACGACATGAAAGATAATAAATCCTGCAACGCGTTGTATAAATAACGGTCAAATTATATAGTTCCTGACAATTTGACGAGCTTTTAAATTATTGCATTTTGAAAACGCCGCCATGATTTGCGAATGCTGGTAGATGCCCTTGCTCGAAACGGCTGGCGTATTCATGATGCTGAATATGCTGGCGCAGGAAGTTACGGAACGCCCAGCCTATGACATTCAGGAGGTTACGGAGCGGCCTCAGCACGGAAATGGCATATTCAGCTAGTTTCGGAACGTACCCTTAGTGGTGAATGCCTTCTTGTTGTAATATTCGTCTTAATCTATGTTTCCTAGTTCGTCTAGTGCAGTAAATAGTTATTTGGCAGTCCCATCAGACCATGCATGCCCTTGTATGTTCCAGGGTGCTCAGTGTACCAGCTCACGTGCTCTCGAAAGAGCACCCCTTCATTGAGATGCTGTGTACAGCCATTGTGGGGTTTGCTATTGACCATGCGGAGGACTTTGTGTTCCCCAGCAATGTGTTCTCCCTGTGTGGGAGTGAACCTGGCAGGTAAGGTGGAACAGTGCACACGCTATTTCGGACAAATATTTTTCCGATAGAAATTACGTCAGTTTAAGAAAATATAGTTTTCCTGTTTGAACTTGAACTGAAATTATTTTGATTCCTGATAGTTTATACAATTATTTCAGTTTGGGTGCAGTTGGAGTGAATTGGTTAATAATAGCAAACTTTTATCATTTCCAGGCAAGAAATTGAGCAAGCCCGCCAACGGTTCAATGAGTTCCAGGATTGCTTTGTGGTGCTAAGGACAAAAATCCTAACGGAACCAGTACGTAATCCAATGTAGCATGGTAGTGATTCCATACGTTGTTGCCTTGCGTTATGAAAGCTGCAACAGCATGACGGGTTTTAGTTTTAAGAAACATAAGTGTAAGTAGATCACTCACTGTGAAGGCCATTACATATTGGTTGCTTTTGAGTGAAGCTTTTTTCCTTCTTATGCTAAGATGGCTTCTTCAGCCATTCTTTTGTATAACTGTCCAATATAAAATGGCTTCCTTTTCTTCTGGTCTGCTCATATTTTTAGGCAGGCAGTCAATAGAAAACTTGAGGGTGGCACATCTATAGAGATGTGCTCTGTCTCTGTCTTGGTCTTCAGAGCTATACAATTTTCACGTTGACGATTCGTTGATCTGTTTGATGTTGATTGAGTTGGAACTGCTAGATATTAGCTGTTCTTTGTTGATAAAAATCCCATCCTATGTATTGTGTATGTAATACTGTGCCTTAGCTTTCCCAACACAATGCGTTGATTGTGATAAGCTCTACTAGCCTTAATCTCGCTGCAATGTCGGAGTATTCATTTTATAAAACATACTTTTGACAGTTACCTTCTACTGGTACTTCTATCCCATGTGAAAGAAAAAAAAATATCTCTACTTTTCAGCTGAGCTCGAATCTCAATAGACCATTAGCCCTGATAGGGGGTTTCTGTTTGTTCCTACTAGATAGAATCAATATATTTTGTGATTGCCAAGATTAAAGATTTTGGTATGGTTAGTTAAGTTTTGTTTCCATCTGTTGGAAACCAGTGTCTGAAGCGTAGGTAGGTTAGTTATTTTAATAGAGGTGTTTGAAAATGATTTTTTTTTCCTTTTTTTTTTGTCTTTTATGAAAAAGTGTGTTACTCTATATGTTTTAAATTATTTTTTCGCATTCCTTGCATTGCAAAACATTAAAGTAATTACATAATAATATGCAATACTGCTATGAAAGTTAGTAGTTACTACATCTTGCGGCTACAAGATCATGAGCAACAATTAACAGATACATATTTAACTTCATGGAAGTTCGGTATATTTTGTTTCAATATTCACATTTTAATTTGAAATACAATGCGAATTTATGTTCGAGGACGTAAGTAGGCCAAATTAGTTGTTATTTAGTTTTTTGGACTCAAAATCTTATTTCACATAAAACTCCAAAATTCGTTTTATATTCACAGAATTCATTTTATTTCTTGATTTGATTTCAACTCCTATTGACGTCATATGTGGCGATGTGTCAAAAAAAATACTATCGCATCAAATAACACATTTCGTTAAACCGCAACTTGCGAAATACAAACACCTCTTATTGTTACTGTTAGTTTAATTATATTACTGTTAAACATGTTAGTAGTGTTAGTAATTGAGTTATGTAAAATGAAAGTACAGCTGTAGGTATCTGTGTATTGAAATGTATGCGTGCCAAATTTGATAAGATTTGATGTTATTTTATCTTTGCAAATAAAAACTGAGGATGGGAAAAACTGGCAGTAGAGTCGGCAGTTGGGGAAGCAATACGACATTCATATTGTGCTACGCCCCATCCGCAAGCAATACGACATTCATATTGTGCTACGCCCCATCCGCAAGCAATACGACATTCATATTGTGCTACGCCCCATCCGCACGCAATACGACATTCATATTGTGCTACGCCCCATCCGCAAGCAATACGACATTCATATTGTACTACGCCCCATCTGCAAGCAATACGACATTCATACTGTGCTACGCCCCATCCGCACGCAATACGACATTCATATTGTGCTACGCCCCATCCGCAAGCAATACGACATTCGTATTTTGCTACGCCCCATCCGCAAGCAATACGACATTCATATTGTGCTACGCCCCATCCGCCGGGGACGAAACATTTTCCACGGAAGATTTGTCCCAAGAGGTCGGAATACGAATTTAGAAAACTAAAATTTGAAAACTGATGGTAAATATTGATCTTAAGTATTTAAATATTGAAATTAAATAATTGGACATTACACTGTTATTATAGGAAAGAATATACATATTTTATATTTTTGTTAATATTTCAGTTCAGTAGAAATGCGATCTTTATCAAAATACGGAGAACAACAACCTCATTAAATAATATAATAATTTGATGATTATAATAGTAATAATTATTTATTTAATACAGGTGTAGGCCTACACAAATGGCACAAGAAGAATTTGTATTAACCACGTCATTATTCATTAAGAGCGAAGGATACCTCTACGTCAAAAACCGCAGAAAATTTTCATTTTTTAATTATATCTCAAGATTGAAACACAACATCAAAAATTTGAGACACCATAGCGCTGTGGTTTGGTAAGCCCTACACACTGAATGATAAATGAATTTAACGTTTCCATCAGTATGACTGTGGTAACGATTTCCTTAGTAATTTGAAGAAATCGTTATCACAGTCATACTGATGATAACGTTAAACACATTTATCATTCAGTGTGTAGGGCTTACCAAACCACAGCGCTATGGTGTCACAGATTTTTGATGTTGTGTTTCAATCTTGAGATATAATTAAAAAATGAAAATTTTCTGCGGTTTTTGACGTAGAGGTATCCTTCGCTCTTAAGTACATAAAACAACAAAGCGATAGATTAAAAAAAATAACTGACAATTAAAACAATCAAATGGTTATCTACAGTCCTTCAAAAACTTTAAAGTGTAATGTCGAAATATTAAATTTCAATACGGTTAACCTGTTCCATTAGTTTATTTTTCATTACAGTATTTTTATTAGATTATAGTTTCTATGACAATAAAACATTTATTGTTATTGTAATAGTTTACGGTATCATTTTAGTGTGAGATTTTGTTCACATGCCATATTGTGTATCATTGTGTTTGGTTCCCAGAAATGTTTGTGCGAAGCTCCCCTTGTGTTTCTTGAAGTATGTTACAGCATTAAAGCCTCCTCACCCCGTAGCCTACCTCACGCGAGATTACAACCATGCTGTCCTAGCCAGACATAAAATCTCGTGAAAAGTAGTGGACATTTGTTTTTGTGATGATTGGTGTTTTCATTTGGAACCCAATGACAAAAGTCAAAAACACCAGTAGTCAATTACCATAACATTAACGGAGTGTCCACTGACAGCAGGCCAACCAAATATGCCAAAGTGTACTTAAAAATTTAGTTCTGCACTTTGTTATAGTACCGTGTTATGGTGCAATCATCAGAATCTCTTAACCATCAAAGTACAAACATGGCTTGCATTTGCCTGTATTTCACTTTCATACTGTTGTGTTGATAATCGACTTATGTTAATTTAATAGTGTGAGAGAAGAAGTTGTAGGATGTCAACTTATGTGTAGGTGTGCTTGAAAAGAAGGTACTAGTGAAACATGAAGGCCCAAGTTGCTGGATTATGTTGGATCACTTCCTATGTAGGGATGGGACGTTTAAACGTGGGAGTGGCTTTAAACGTTTGTACTTTTTACGTCTCGTTTAAACGTGTGTACAGAAGTGTTTGCAGGCCTATATAAGATAAGAAACAAATATTTTACAACAAAGCGTACTGCAGTACTAGTCTACTATTATAGTTTTTTCTAGCTACAAATTGTAATTTTACCCAATGTTTCGGAACTTTTCGTTAATTTACTGCAAAGGTCATTTTATTCATCTCGTGGCAGGGGACAGAGCAAATAAAACGTTTAAACGCAAGTTTTAAAAACGGTTACACGTTTAAACGTATTTGCCCATCCCTATTCCCATGTACACGTCTCGAGGGATGCATGGAGTAATCTCTGTCTCTGTCTCGAAAGGACTTAGTTGGTGCTATTGAAGCTTGTTTTGGTGTGTGATTGTTGTCAAATTGTGGGAGAAGCCGTTAAAATTAACTTTTATTTGTGCATCAGAATTTAATGTATTTGTGTAATTGTAATAAAACTAAACCACCATTCCAAAAAAATCACTTCACAGTATACTAATCCACACAGTAGTGAAACTCTCGTAGCAGCTCCATTGAACAACTTGCGCACGGCAACACTAACGCTGCGTAGCGGTGTTTGGGTTGACAATCGTACTTGACCATTATACATAAAAACTACCTCAAGTTGTAGTAGCACTACTCGATCGGCTCTTCCACTACACCCACAGCCCAGGTATAGGAATTGCGTGCGCGGGTGCTTGCAGGAAGCAAATTGCTCGAGTTTCACCACTGTATGGATTTGTATACTTACTGTGGTTCAATGCTGAGTCAAATTTATAATTATAATTAACTTTCAGGAGAATGAGTTATAGACTGAAGACTAACATAGCAAATACTACCTGCATAGGGTTACCAGATGGCCAAAATTTGGACCATTTTGTCTGTCCGGGCAGAATTCTCGAAAATCGTTTAAATGACTGGAATTCGTAATAATTCCTTTAGGTTATAAAACACAAATTTAAAGTCGTTTTCTCTACGTAAATTCGTAGAGTGCCATGTTGGTTATTAAAACAACTCGAATTTCGGGTTTGTACAACTACCCGATATTTCGGGTACCCGCAGACTCCTAAAAGTTCTAAATATATTGTATAATATGTTCTCCAACTATCTTTAAAGGCCCACTAAACCCTCACATTTCGTTTAAAATGTGTAATTGTAAGCCTAATCTGTAACGGTTAGTGCATGTGTCAAGTTGCCTAGTGTATCAGGGCTCTTGCAATCCAAGAAAAAGTGTTTCGCCCCAGGCGTTGTGACGTCGACCAAACTACGCGCTACTCGCTGCATATGGAGCATCCTCTGTGTTTCGAGGCCCGCGCAAATAATCTCGTCGTCCAGACCCACCTAATTCAATTGAGCACAAATCGGACATACCACTGAATTCTTCTTACTTCGGTCTACACGATGAATGTTTAAACAACCTTCTACCATTTATGCATCTTATTCTATAAAATGTGAAACATGAAGCAATTACCACATAATTTAGTTGGAAACACAACCAATTTCAAGCTAATGTAATGAGAAAGTAGCTTTAAAAATCAGAATTCCAACCAACCTATCATGTTAACTGATATGTTTAGATATTACAAGCAGAAAACCAGCAAGAAATTGATGAACGTTTGGCCGATTATCGTGTGTATATAACAACGCGTGTAGCGGCCTATTGCCTGATCGTCCGCGAATATATCGAGTGAGCTGCGTAGATCGAGATCAGTCAAACTACTAGTCTTTACTATCGACTATAAAAACATTGTATTGATTTTGTCTTGCGTTGTATATGTATAGTCATATATCAATGAGTGAGTGGGATTTCTACCAGTCAGGCCTAGAAATAATAATAATAATAATAATAACTGATACAAATATATTACATAGGCCTAAAGAACACGTCAAAACTACAATAGTCGTGTGTGTCATGGTTTGGTTGTGTGCGTGTGCGTGATTTACATATTATTCGTGTTTGCATCATCACAATTATTATTATTGTTATTATTGGTGGTATTATTACTTTCATTATTACATTACATTATTATTAATATATATCGACTTTATTTTATTATTGGCATCAATGGAAATTCTGTAACTAAAAATTGCCGGAAACTAATATTACAAATCTTGATAACCGCAATACTTTTATTAATAATATCAGGTTCAAGCTGTTTTGTATCTTCTTAATAACTGTAGTATTATTTTGTATTTCAAATTCAAAATATAGTTTGTTCAGTTATTCTAAATTATTTTATGCGCTTTTTTATTTTTTTGTATTAAAGTATCGATAGCAATAGATTGAGACATACAACTAATAAGTTTTTAGTTGAAACATTTTATTTTGTACAATGTACAAATGCGTTGATGTTTTCAGCCAAGCTATTAAAAGCTTGACAGGCCATGCGGCTTTGCCCGCGCTCACCGAGTTGTACTCCGCGGCAGTGAACGCACAACACGCATTATTGTATACATACGAAAATCAGCTAAATTTTCATCAATTTCTTGCTGGTTTTCTGCTTATAATATCCTGACATATCAGTTAACATGATAGGCTGCTTGGAATTCTGATTTTTAAAGCGAGCTCCTCATTACATTTGCTTGAAATTAGTTGTGTTTCCATCTAAATTATGTGGTAATTGCTTCATGTTCAACATTTTATAGAATAAGTTTCATAAATGGTAGAAGGTTGTTTAAACATTCATTGTGTAGACCGAAATAAGACGAATTCAGTGGTATGTTCGATTTGTGCTCAATTGAATTAGGTGGGTCTGGACGACGAGATATATTTGCGCGGGCCTCGAAACACAGAGGATGCTCCATATGCAGCGAGTAGCGCGTAGTTTGGTCGACGTCACAACGCCTGGGGCGAAACACTTTTTCTTGGATTGCAAGAGCCCTGATACACTAGGCAACTTGACACATGCACTAACCGTTACAAATTAGGCTTACAATTACACGTTTTAAACGAAATGTGAGGGTTTAGTGGGCCTTTAACATACATAAATCAAGGGTAGTAAAGGTATCTTCTTTGAGCACCTCTTGACGACTTCCTATAGCTCCTGAGTTCAGAACATGACTTGCTGCCTCTATGGCCTTAAACTATAAAGAGCATTCTTGTCGTAAGTTCTAGACTTGAAGTAAGCTTGTGCTAAATTTCATTTATCAAAGCCAATAATATATTCCAAGCATATTGTAATGTCCTCCCCACCTAGGACTAAGTATTTGAATGTTTTAAAAGGCAATGTACAATAACTAACCAACAGTAGTCATATCAGAATCTCCTCGTAGCTAGATTCACATAACGAGCAAGTTACTTACCAACCCAAAGAGCTTTTGATAAAGATATTTTCTTTATTTAGCACATTTTACACAGCCAATAATATATGCCAAGCTTATTTTCAATATACAACTAGGTATTCAAAACTTACAAAAAGCAGTATATATATACACTTTTTTCCAACATCATTTGGTTAGGTAAAGGAGTGTTTCCGTCAACAGTCTAGCTAGGGCATATGATGATGAGGCAATATGATAGCAAAATAATTACACAACCAGAAACTCAAGAACTAAAAACTAATCCGAAGAGGTGTTAACTAAGAAATCTCTTCATCCCCTGATTTATGGCAGTCGGCGAGTGTGGGCCTACTATACATACCTATGGCCATGGGCTATGGTTTTGTGTTCATCTTGTGATTCGTTGTTTCACTAGTTGCAAAGATTTCCATGCACTTAATTAGTAATGTTTAAGTTTTGTATTATTAATATCTTTGACATTATATTTGTAACTTAGTAATGTTGAAGTTTTGTATCCTTAATATCTTTGACATTATATTTGTAAATCAACAATGTTGTTTCTGTATTTATTTATTCATACAAATCTTCCTTGTCCAATGGCCCATTCTGAATCGCCCACTCCACTCACAGCTTCCGGGGTAGTTTTGTGACTCTGACTGTGTTCTTCTAAACATAGTCTTACAACAAGGTGGAATTTCAGTTACACACATTAATATAATATCTAGTAATAATTTTGACTCATTCCTATAAGTATATATTGGGTATTTATTTAGGTAGGTGGGAAGAAATGTTCGACAGCATGTGGTAGGATGCAGTCCAGCATCTACCTTCTGACTGAGGAATGCCTAGCAGAAAAACCTTAAGTCAGAATTACCTGTACAGTGACCTCCCACATTAGAGTCTCAATCTCATATGATAATGCTAAGCCATCTCTTATCATCAGTCTTCAATTATATATTTCCACGTAATGTCTTCAAGTAGTGCATAGGTTTCTAGTTAGGCTGGTATCTTAGAAGCACAGCAAACTTCGAGTGGACCTTGGTATCTTAATATGTTTCCACAATATCTGGTACTGGTACCATTCAAATACTGTATACACAAATTATAAATGGGCCAATCATTTTATTATTTGAGTGTTATCTTGCAGTACATTGTAGTTTTAAAGGTGACACATTGGTTGTTACACTACTCTGCTACCTACATAAATAATGTGGACTGTTTTTACTACGAGGTAATTTGTAGTTTGTACTATGTATTTCAGGGCAAACCTGCAACCTGAATCTCTGTTAGGTGGATGAACAAGCTAAACCAAGTAGTATACATCCAAGTACAAAAAATGTTAAAAACTTATTACATATTAGATTGAATATATAAAAAATAGCACTCAGCAGAGAGTTAATATTGTTTATGTACAAAATAATAGCTAGTTTTTGTAAAGTTCTGGAAAGGGCTTATCAGGAGGTGGCTGCAGCCAGTTTTCTGGGGAATATGTCGCTCCCTGCAAATCTACAGCATGGAACGTGTAGGCGTTTCTAGGCTTTTTGGACTTGTTGTCTTCGCTGCGATGAACTACAAGTCCATGGATAAGAACACACGACCCTGGAACAACAAATAAACGTGGTTAAGCGGTGGCCGTATTGCCATCTCAGACTTGAAAGATTGTAGATGGGAGCTGATTGGAATCATTCTGAAATGGCTCATTATCAAAGACATGATGGTATCAGTCTACAAACATATACATATGATTTACCCAGTATTTGCAGTTGTTCAACTTGAGCAAGTTACTTTACATATAGTTAATACTTGCAAACCTACAATTTAAGATACATGGGACACCAACGAATTTACAAAATTACTTTAGAAGAAGCCCACGTAGGGTAAATATTTTGGCACGATAATATTATAAATCATAATTCATGTGTGTAGTGTTTAGTTTTAGAATAAGCACTTGTAATATGTTATAGATGAGAGTTACTGAGCACAGTGTGAGTGCCACGGGTAGGTGGGGTCTCTCACCTCTAGCAACAGGTACCGGAGTGAAGTTGGAGGCGGGATATACCGCCGGAGGACAAGTGTAAACCAGGAGGTCTGGCGACGTCTCGTCAGTGTTGCGAACCATCCTGCGGTGAACGCCACTGCGATGGGAGCCTCGTGCGAACCACAGACATCCGTTTTCCAATGTGGCATCGTCCAGCGCAATCCAGAAGCCGACTAGCTGAACGGGCTCGGTGTAGAGATAGGAGGCGTCTTGGTGTGGCTTCACTATAGTTCAACACACAATGACACAGTCAGGTGCGGCAACCACATCCTTTGCAATTTTTAATGCAGCCCTATGTTAAAAGTAAGCTAACTATTATAATAATAATTATAATCTTAAACTCAGTTCCAACTGTGTCGGGTTGAATGGTGGTTTTCCACCGTTATCTAGGACATGAAACTTGTAGATACTAAGCTTGCCAGACTCAGCATTTCTTCTTCATCCTCTTTCTCCTGCCTCTCCACCAATTTATCGCACTAAAGCAAAATATTTTTTTTTAATTCAGTCAAATCTGTCAATCCGTTTGGTCGCAAGGTCTTTAATGGAAATGTCATGAAACATCCATCGCAAGGAGAGATAGGATTTAGCTCACCTTCACTGCCTACCGCCGGGTTCTTATATATAAACATGCTCTGCGGAATGACCGGCTGCTTGAGCCCCAGCTGGTAGCATGTTTCCTTGACCTTCTCGCTGAACGTGTGTCTCTTGAACACGGGGTGTAGCCAGTGCAGGGCATGGCCGACCTTGTTAAGGGCGACCTTTGGCTCCACGACGAGCCGACCTTCACTGTCAAGCGCGCCGTCCTCAAAGAAGTGACATATCTTGTCACCACTGTCCAAGAAGTAGCGGTCCTTCACCTGCAACAAGTTATCGCAACACTAAGTACATGCAACTACATAAGAAGTAGCGGGCTTATATATCCAACATTAAATAGCATTCACTGTATGGGCCCGGGGTAGAAATTGGCCCTGACTGCCAATCGTAAGATGTGACGAAATGAGATCATCCCTTTGGGTTCTCATACTCGTCCTCCTACTCTCCCTTTCCTCCAATCACTCCTGACATCATATGACTTTATAGTTGTTGATTCCGTCATAAAACAACATATAATAAAATAAATTGTATTGTGTTCTTTATCTCCAGGTCATCAAGATCAAATACAAGTAGTCTAGTTTTATTTAACTCCAATTTTAAGGCAAGAAATAAGAGGCAATATTTTATCTGCATGTAGAAATAATGGAAATTTGTGTTAAGTTAAGAATAGCAGTTTTGTATTGTGTTAATGACATAACATCAATACATTAATTGTACGTAATGTGCACACTTAAAAAAATGTCCAACATCTCGGGGAGGGAGTAGAGACTGGCTTGTACGGACAAATTGTGGCAGTTTACCTGTTGCGATTTGGCTGAGCTGAACACGCATCTCTCCGACTCTGGGGGGAGGTTCGTGGTTAACTCTTCTCCTGCCTGACGGAGTTCCTGGACCTCGCTTTCATTCAGGAAATCCTCCAGGACCACGTAACCATCTTGCTGAAACTGAGATAACGGGGAGTATAGTAAGTTCGTCTCGAAACCACTTTATTTGATGCTTTCATCATAGACGTGGTTTGTAGCCAACCAGCGAGCCCCAATTAAAAATAACGATTGCTGATTGGCCATAAATCAATCGCTTATGATGAGTGCAGTTTGTTATGTATTCTATATGTGCAACAGGACCGTGGTCCCACTAGTGCAAATGTAATTGACTGTAAGGTGATTGATGAATGATGATGAGGGGAAGCCTGGTACCAGCACGGTCACGTAGCCTACTCCTGTCCAAAAGTACCGAGGGTATCATCGGCTTTACGTCCCATCCGATACGACGGTGTAACTTTGACCAGTCATAGGTTCCTCCACTACAACCTGGACTGCCGGAGCAGTTGACGTGAAGAACTAAGCTATTACATAAACTTTCGAACCTTCCAATCTGCTCCAACGGTAAGTAGTGTTTCGGAGGAGCAGTCACCCACCCTCCTCCTGACCTATCCCATTATTGCTTAACTTTGGCGTTACCGCGACTAAACCATTGGCTTGAAACAAAAGTGTATTTGTGAATACATTACACATAGGGCAGCTGATCTATTGCCAACAAAATCATCGAGTTTGTGTGAGTGCAACTCTTGTGCATCATAGCCTGTATTTCCCCGAGTTGGCACTGTCATGAAGTCATACCAAACAAGCAACCAGCGAGATCTTTAGTAAATTACTTTGCTTCAGCTGTTGGTTATTTTATTTGTTTATAAAATGGTAAAACACACGTTCCTTTATCCATAAAGAAAAGCTGAAATACCAATTTTCACGTTTGAAACATCTTCCAGCTTCGGTTTTTGAGACATAGGTGTATCCTCTTAAATGTAACCCCTCCGTTTTTACCACGACTTATTGGATTGTCTGAAAATGCTAAAACACATGTTTCTCCATTTTTACTTTTTATTTTCACGTTTATAACATCTTCCGTTATTGAGATATAAGTTTTCTAAAAAAAAACAATTCCCCCCCCCCCCCCCCCCCTCCCCCTCCTTGTCACCCTAGGAACAGAGTTTCCGAAAATCCTTCCTTAGTGGGTACCTACCTTCCAAAATTCGCGTTTCAAAGTTGTGAGTGAGTCAGTCAGTCAGTCAGTCAGTCAGTCAGTCAGTCAGTCAGTCATCCATCCATCCATCCATTCATTGACATGTTCTTAAGGATATTTGTAGATAGATTGATCATGTAATATATTCTTTTGATTGAAATGTTTACTTTAACCTATGAATTTTAAATCATATTATGAAATAATTATTACACTGAATAATTATATAATATATATATAATTATAAACAAATAAATACGAATGGTGCCTAAAAATAAAAATATACCAACGTAAAACGCATGAGAATACATAACACTTTTCAAGTAACAAATTCCTGAATCCTGATGTAAAAAGAAAGTGAACATGTTCCCATAAAAGTTACTAAACGCGGGGGACGCGTTCCTCCCCAAGACTGTTTTCAGGAACAGCCGCGACCGCGAGTAACTAACCTAATGAACATTACATCTTTTAACAAAAATCGAACGAATGTGCGATAAGCTTCGACACCAACTTCTTCATCTTCTTTACTTTAAATCAGACATTCCCGTGGCGAGTAACATTTCGTTGCAACATATTTAGAATATCTTTGTTTTTTCTCGCAAAGCGAATAGGTACGCTACTTCACATCTGAACTAGAGCTGGATGTTTGGGTTTGGGTTCGAACACCGTACAAGGCGGTCTCGTCGCCGCGTGTATTCCTGTCCGTACTTCTCCCACGAAGGATGCAGTGCATCATACACACACATATTTTATAAGAGCTATTTCCGTGGCGCGACTCAGCTAGTGGCCGACGTCAACCAGCAGCTACGCAACTACTTATACAATGTGCTGTTAGTCACCTATTCACCTCCACGTCTTTCTTTTTACGTGTCATATTATTTTGGTGGAGACGATGATCCACTGGGATGATACACGAAGACAAAAAAAGAACAAAACAAGACACATGCATAAACCAGGAGTCGAAACTGGAACGCAGGATGATAAGATAAGATAAGATTTTTATTCACCATCAGACCTGTACATGGTACAAATATTGGTTTCGTCAGATTATTTTACAGATATTTACAATTTTATAAACAGCTGGCTGATACAGGGTGCCAGATACTCTATTGGCTAACACATACAATAATGCAATTTATGGTAAGAGTACAGTAAAATTAGTGCAATAAAATAAAATAGAATAAAATGAAATGCTAACATAATCATAATAAGGGCAGGTTGTACCATGAAATGCACAAACGGTATAATATAAGCATAATTATAAAAGATAGCGGCTATACAAAGAGATGCACATATGGTATAATGCTAACATGATTATTAAAGAGAGCGGTTACAATAATATGTGCATACTGGATAATATCAAAATAGGATTATAAAAAGGACCAGCTATAGGGCTACAATGAATTGGTTTAATATAATGGTCACCAGGTCAGGTGAAATGGTATAGCCTATGGTGTAATTCTAGCATGAGAATAAGAGTGAGAGGCTAAACACAAAACTGCACACAAGGTATAAATCTAACATGATTGTAAATGAGAGCGGGCATACAATAATGTGCACAAATGGTAAAATACCGACATGATAGTAAAAGAGAGTGGCTATAAATGAAATACACTTAAGATAAAACAATAAGAGCATAGTAGTGGTATTTACAGTTAAGAAGAGAAGTATTCTTGGAGGGAGTAGAAGCTCTTGGATGTGACAAAGGATTTCAAATTAGCTTTAAAGGAAGCTATGGTGGGGGATGTTTTGATGTTGTTGGGAAGCTTGTTGAAGATGGTTAGGGCCAAGTACTTAGGGCTTTTGGAGAATAGAGACAGATTGTGGGTGGGGATACGAATTTGGAGGTTTGACCTTGTGAAATGGGAGTGAACTGTTATGTTTAAAGGGAAAAGATTAGGATTTAACCCAACAAAAATTGATGCCGCTTGAATCAGGGAACCCGCAAGAGTTGGTATTCCCAGATCTTTGAAGAGCTCTCGGCAAGAATGCTTTCTGGATACCCCAGCAATAATGCGGATAGCCCTCTTCTGGAGGATGAAGAGTCTAGTTGATTGTGGGGATGCACCCCAAAATAGTATGCCATATGATAAGTGTGAGTGAATATGAGAAAAATAAACTAATTTGAGAACATGAGGGTGAACTATTTGTTTCAGTTTCCTAAGCATGAAACAACCACTATTGATTTTGGAGGTGACTTGTTCAATGTGGATGGACCAGTCTAATGTTTCGGTGACGTTCAGGCCTAGCAACTTGGCAGAGTTGGTGCGGGCAATACTTTTATCGTCAAGCCGGACTAAGGGACTGGATGTTGGAGCATTTTGGGGGGTGTGGAAGTAAAGATAAATGGTCTTGGGCAGTGAGAGAGTTAAAAGATTGATGTGGCAGTAGGAGGACATCAGAGAAGCTTGTTCGTTCACCAGTGCTGGGAGGGCAGGGGCACAATCTTTAGGGAGAGTTAAGAGGTGGCTCGAGTCATCGGCGTATTGTGTCAGGGTACCTTCATTTAGACAACCCTGCAGATCATCGACATATAGAATGAAGGCCAAAGGGCCCAAGATTGAGCCCTGGGGGACCCCGGTGACCAGAGTTCTTGGTGGAGATAAAAATTTGTGAGTCGAGTTATTTACCGAAGCCTGGATTTCTACTGCTTGGGTCCGGCCGGACAGGTATGAGGCCATCCATTTGAGGGCTACTCCTCTTATACCAAAGCTTTCTAGCTTTGTGAGAAGAATTTTGTGGTCGATGGTATCAAAATGCATGCTATGACGCCCAGTATGATTGTTATGTTGTTCTTCGCGTCACATATGCTACACACACATTAGCAGCTATCATAATATGTGAACAATGTGTTGGGAAGACAACGGCTTGTTATCGGAGAGAAGGTCATAGGCCATGGCCCAAGGACGCGACGATATGGCAGAGCTGAGATAAAAATTGAATAAATGCGATAACTGGTTGATAACTAGTCAGTAGGCACCAGCGGCGTATACACGGGGGGGAGGGGGGGGGGACAAAACCCCCCCTTTTGCAAAGGAAACATGGAAAATGACCGTTTACATTTCAATAGACAGTATTCAATAGACAGTATCAATACTCAATAGACAGTATTTCAATAGACAGTTAAAATGTTTTACTTTATAATTATTGTATATTGTTGTAATTAAAAGCAAAAGCAATACGAAAAATATACAAATTATTGATTAAGGTTCCTTTTATTAGCGGTGCTAAGGGAAAAATGTGTTGCCAGAAACTGAGTAATCTTGTTTCAGTTGGCCGCTGTAAAACGCACAGATTTGCACTTAAATGACCTTGACGAGAATTTTTTCGGGGGACAAGCCCCCCGGAACCCCAATTATGTTTCGGCTCCACTCTCTATAATATGGGTTGAAAACCCCCCCCTTTCCCAATTCCTGGATACGCCACTGGTAGGCACTTGAAACTGAGAAGTAGGCCCGCCAATGGTACCTTTAAAACACCAAAAAAGGACTTTCAAGAATAAAACAATTTCCTGTCCACTAAATTCGAATAGGTATTAAAACATATTCGAATTCTACTGTGATTTCCTTATTTAAAGTAATGTTTCGTTAGAGCAATATGTTTTCTTGGCGGAGCAGGTTGGTAGAATTTTCGTCGATACATTTAACACAAAATTAATTAAAACAAAAGTTGTATCGCTCCACAAACATCTCTGATTCATTCCACGTTACAGTTTACTCTAAGGTAAAAGTAAAGTGGAAGCAAAGCAGAAGCAAAGCATTGCATGCTCGGCCCGGGCCCAATAATGTAGCAATTGCTAGACATTGCACTCATTCTGCATCCTTTTTACTAAATTATATCAACATTGTTGTACAATTTATAGAACCGTAAAAATCCCCAAAAAGTATCTTACAAACAAAAATTATGAAAATACGACATTTTGAGCCAAAATAAAAATACACGTATTTTTGGCATCTGCAACACTTGAATTGAAACATACTTAAACCAAATGTTTAGGCATGTATTTATTAAAAGAAAACCGGATATGTCAGGAACATCCGGATGTTGCCGACCGGTCCCGAAACCCGGTGGTGATGGGGAGTTTATATAGCACAGAAATTTCTTGTTGATTGTTTTATGTATAGCCTTCTCTATGCAACTTTAGCCACCCAAGGTCACATGTTCAGGGGAGGCGGGGGGGGGGGGGGGGGCTCCCGAATTTCCGCGGGAATTTTTTGTTTATAGACTATTTTGTCAGGAACACATTTAAATCACTTTCGGGACAGAATATTGAATGAAATTGGGTGTGCAGTTTGGTCGTGTAGAAAACGTACCTTAGACGTGGTTTAAATACTAATTTTGCGAAAATTACTGACACAATAGTAATTTATATTTTTCGTGTATTGGACAACACATAGATTTTCGATCGTCTGTATATGTGTTTTGAGATAGTTAAATTGGTTAGAAATTATGATAATTTTATTATTTCATTTCATTTCATTTATTTAGCTTTCTGTAATACACCCATGTGCTTATCATAAGTATGCGAATATTAGAAATTGTCAGATTTTGAAAATAAACAATATATACCAATATGTACATTAATTACTGTCTACAGTCTACACCAGGGGTCGGTAACCTTTTTGACCTTAGGAGCCAATTTCACATAACATTTTTAATTGATTACCAGTCGGAGCCACAGTAAAATTAACATTACACAAATTACATCACTAATATCAACCTTTATTTTTATGTAAAGGATGGTCCACACAGATTTTGAAGACATAATGCATAACGTTTTAAGACGTTGTTTTAAAAACAACAATGAAAACAACGTCTTAAAACTAAAACTTAGTGTGAACGCCACAGTACGTGTATCCTATGATCCAACTTTACGACTACACATTAAATCTTAAATCGTATGTCTTAAAAATCTGTGTGGACCAGCCTTTACAAATTAGTATTACACAAGATATTTTAAAAGTTCAATAATAGGTATTTACGTATAATGAAGAGTTCAATCAATGTGATTTTTGAGTTTGAATTTTTGATGCAAGTACATGAAAATCTGGTCTGTATGACGATAGTGTTAGCTTTAGAGATGATGAAAGACTTATGTCACTCAAACGATTTCGATATTCTTTATGTAACTCATGCTTGAAAATATCTGTTCGCACAAAAAGGTTGAACCAAATATTGCAAGGAGACCGAAACCCCTTTTCCTGATGTTTTTGTATTTGGTTGGTAGCTCATTGAAATTTCGAAAAATTATTTCTTCAGGGCGTGGCAATGTATTCTCAGAGTCCCGTTCCAAATCTTCCAGTTTCTTAGCGTCGCTCATGTTGACAGGTGCAAGTGCACACAGACTGATTCGTAGTTCGTAATTGCAGGCACTGTCGTCTTGTCTAGTTTGTGCACGCTGACTGCCGGCTGCGGGGGTGAGGAAATGTGGAACTAGCCGACAAGGCTGTGGGGGGGCAGGGGAGGTTTAGCGCGCAATATTTCAAATATTAGTTGTTTTTGGATATTAGAGACTACTTTCCTTACTAATATGGAGCCACGCTAGACCCAATCAGGAGCCGCAGGTTCCCGACCCCTGGTCTACACAATGTCATTTAGGCACGAAATACTGTTAGCACCTTTGTATATTCGTATACCGCTCTCCCCCTCTGAATAAATGTATAATAAAAATTAAAAACTCGCTCAAACTATCACGCTTCCTCAATGAAATGCATCTGCGCTCTGATTTAGGTCCCGTGGGAAAGCCGCGACAACGCGCGTGTCAAGTACTCACCCTAGTCAAGAGTCCCTCTGTCATGATCGCGTGCTGCAGCCAGACTACCTACTGGTCTGTGGGCCAAGGCGTCGCGATACAAGTGCGGCCGGCCTTGCCAGTCTCGCATTCCAAACCAAACGAATGAATGAATAACAAATAGCGCCCCCCCCCCTGCTTCACACTCCGCGGCCCGCGGGGACCAGTCCGTGACAGTCTTCATCAAGGGGGAGGGGGCCGTGATAACTTACTTGTACTGTACTGTACGTGAGCTTTTACCTTTCTTATATCAAAATAATGTTTAGAGAATATTATGTGCAAGTATTTCGAGTCTGTGAATGAGTGGTTTCTTGCAATCGTCGAGGGTCATCAAGAATCCGGTCTACCATAAATCGTGTAGCCGATTAAATAAAACGTATATAATGTGTGTTGTTGATTAGCCTACGTTGAAAAAATAGCTCAATTTACTCTATTTTGACATCAAATACCATATAGGTTGTATATTTTGTTGACATTCGTTTTGAATTTAGTTTTCTTTTTTTGGCGTTTTACATAATATTCTCTATCTAGTATTCAAATAGTGGTTATCAAGACGGAGATTATAATATATTGTGACGTAACGGGTGAACCTACCGTGTCTCCATTCTAGCTCCTCGACCGGTTCGGGCCTCGAACCCACGGTCGGTAGACGACGGTACCGAAGATGTTATACAGGGGCCTTTTCATACGGGCCTTTTCATACATTTCAACCTGGAAACTCTCCGCGCTTTTTTCTCAATCGCTGCACGACAATCAACAAGTATGGACCGTGATCGCCTCCGTTTACTGAGCTTGTTGTTGTACCTCCGAAAAAAGCAAAGTAAAAGGAAAAGCATTGAGTTTACTTTAGAATGTGTTTCTGTAAATGGAAGATGTAGGGTGCATCCAATGTTAGAGCAAAGAAGCCAGTTGCAGGCGCTTCTGTGGTACTTGTCCTGGATTTGTATTCTTCAAGTTCAAGAGGTTGGTCCCATACAGGCTTATCGGGTACTAAAGTCATCAAGTACCTAAAATATTATCTATTTACATGGTATCCGTATCATTTAATCTCAGAGCAATTTAAAGTATTAGCAGCTAAGACCACTGCTAAGTACAAACTCAGGTCTGGCCCTCTCTGTGTGAAAAGGCCCTAAAGACCGTTTCCCCTCAAAAGGTCTCAAAAAGCCCGCCCGCCAAAGTTACGAATTGATAGTTATCCACGGCGTGGTGGCAGTTTAGATGTTCCAGAAAGATAAGATCAAAAAGACTTGGTTTCAAACAATAGATAGAGGAACGGTATTTATTCATGACCAGCAAACCCGGATTTATCTTAACATGGCTGATTCTTGCGAATCTGTGTATGGGCATAGACGGGGGGCCAATATATATACATACTTATATACATATACATACATATATACATACATACATACATACATACATACATACATACATATACATACATACATACATACATACATACATACATACATACATACATACATACATACATACATACATACATACATACATACATACATACATACATACATACATACATACATACATACATACATACATACATACATACATACATACATACATACAAAGTTCAAAGCTGTACCGACAATGATTGAAATATCAGTGAAGTGAGCTGTTGCGTGCAGCAATGAAAAATAAGAGATTTTCTTTCTCCATAACATAAACACTTGACATAAACACGATTAATAAAAAGCATGAAAACCATTCAGTACCTCCCTCCCAACCACTCCCAACCATTCATAAATACCGCGCTGCTTGGTACGGTACTTGGCACAGCCAACCTGATTGCCATACGTTCGTTTTCGAGAGCGATAAGGCGGTGTACTACTTGTCGTCGATAGCAACGCAAAACGCGTGAATTTACGTGAGTTCTAGGGTAGGGGGCAACATTTAAAGCTAAAACTCGTAGTATTTTCCTTCAATTAATATGCCCGAGGATGACTTTGCTTCAAAACGTCTTCGAATTGACAGCACTGTGGGTGAGTATGGCCATTGAGTTTAAAATACCTTGTATGGCCTAGACCACTCGGGCCATGGAGTTACGTATGGCCAGTCTCTAATTTTGTGGCCTAGGCCTAGCCTACCTACTTGGGTCTTTCAGGCCTTCACACGTCTTGTTGTAAATGTGTATTTAATAATAATATAGGCCCTACATAGGTCTAGATTACGCCATTATGCTAGGGTCTAGGCCTAGGCCTAGCGTAGGAGATTCAAAGAAAGGAACAATTCTAGATTAGGTCACATCCTAGGCTAGGCCTAGGCCTAGGTAGACTTTGTAGGCCTAGGCTTAGGGGATGCCCTAAGGGAGGGCATCCCTTAAAAGCTGAGCAAACTTTTTATTTCGATGGCTATATCACAAAAGGCATAGCCTACTGTTATTAGATCATTGAAAAAAAAATTAAAAGATCAGCGTAGGTAGGCCTAGTATAGATCTACCTAGTCCTTTTAAAGACCTGACCTGGGTGCACTTAGGTCGCTCCTGATTGGCCCAAAACCTCCGTCATGCATCGTCCCGCAGAACAACGCAATGTCATGAATCCAGCTTAAATCGCAAACATGCGCATTGCCGTTTGCAGGTTATGTAAGTTTGTGACGCTCCCGTCCATCTCCGCTTCACTGCTACCAGACCATCCTTAACTCTGTGACAACCTGACAAAACGAAATACGTAGGCTAAGTGAAAATTTTCCTCTTACCTATGAGGTAATGAGCAAAATGTGTGCAATGCTTTTCAAGCCTTTATCAATAAATTACTAATTACAGAGCAAATTTCAATGCACTTTGGATGTTCAGTTGCATACGAAATAATGCACAGTTGGCAACACTACAGAAACTTTAATGACCAATCAGGGATCGCGTGCATACCACCTTTGCAAAATCCGCTAGAAGAATCCGCCAGAAGAAACGTAGGCTACCACCCTTCCAATCCATGAAATGAAAAAATTTAATTTAATTTTCACCTTAAAAAAAAATTCAACGAAATACGTTATTGGTAAGATAATATTGCATGGGTGAAGGAATAAATGCATCAATAATGTGTTTGTTTTATAAATTAATATATACTTTGTTGATTATACCCTCCACCTTTTGTGTCCATATGCACACTGTCATTTTGTCACGGAACACTGTTAACCGTGCGTGAAAATGTGTAGGCCTACACGTATATTTTCGCAACCCAGTCGTAATGACCACACGCGTTACACATAAATTATATTGATAACACATGCAACAACAGCAAACATAATCTGTCACTTTGACTGACTGCCATCAGGCCGCATGGAGCAGAATGCTAATTGCTAACGCTAGCGTTTTTCTTTCTTTCATCTTTCTTACAGTGAATTAGTGGTCACATGCCTCCGGAGCTTCAACCATGTCAAACTAAAAATGTATTTTTAGTACTAGTAAATAATTTTTTAATTTTAATTTTAAAATTTAATTAAAATTTAATTCAAATTTAATTAATTTTAATAGTAAATAACTCTGTACGCAGTAAACATAATATTTTCTTTTTTGTGTGTGTATTAGATCATGGAATGGAAGATATCTTGGCTCGATTAGACGAGAGAATGGATGCTTTAGATAGCCTGGTAAATAAGTTGTTTGACAGCGACTACAGGCATGCCTGTTGCACGGAAGTACTGGATAAATTGAATGCCATTGAAACTTTGTTACATTCAACCTCAAGATTCAAATGTGATGAACAAGATTCTAATGAAGCTTTGGATTCTGTAATGAGCCATGTCTCCAACAACATTGACTCGTAAGCATATCTCATACATTTTAATTCTTCTAGTTCTAGTTTTACAATACTTCTCTGACTTTTATCTTTTTGACTTCGTATCATCCTCTGTAATATCAGCAATCCCTCAATACATTCCCATTAGGTACGGTCCTGACAGTCTGTGCTCACAACCAACCCCACTTTAAGGGTAGCTTGCACGTCCTTCAACCTCGCTTTCTCATCACTCCCTCTAGTAACACTCACAAATAAACTTGTGTGACCTGTTTTTTTGTATGTTCTTCCAATATAGACCAATACCTGTCCTACTTGTTAACAACCAAAAGCCTGGACAGGTGGTTGCTCAGCTTGGACTTGACTCAACAGTGCAAGTTATAACGCTGAACACAGAAGGTGACTTTGAACGAGGTTCTTGGCTTGGTGACGAGAACAACCCAGAGGCAAGAGTGCGTTGCAAGATACCACCCGTGTATGTACATCTTAGCTATTAGTTGCTTGTCTACCGGTAGACAGTTTTGTTACGTTATGGTCTGGACGTTTGTTTTTTTATGTTTTTCATGTCCCCTCTAAATTTCTATAAAATGTAAAAACTTTTATTTTATTTGTTTTAGGAGTCTAATGCACATCAACATTACTTGCCTCAGTCCCGAAAAGATGGCCGTGACATTGCTCGATCACTTATTTCCTCGGGAAGTACTCGCGGTGTCAAACCTCACTGGGAAGGGAAAGCACGGCAAGAGGCAACTCGATCCCTTAATGGTGTACGGTATTCGGTGCCACTTAATGCACAGGTTTAATATAACCGAGGGAGACTGGTATCGAATCAAGCAAAACATGGACTCAAAGTGTAGAACGGCATGGAGGAAACGGTCGCGAGGATTACCATTGGGTGGCATTAAAGTTCCGTACTTGTACAACAAGCCATTGGTAATAATTGTGAATTCTTGTGATGGATCGCCTCCGACTTATTGTATTGTTTTATCTACTTGTAGGCCTACATATTACACACCACACTTATTAGGTACAGTGACAATAAGCTTATCACAATTTTCTCAGCCAATGTAAAGTTGCCTTCACCTGTGACATTGGTATACTCTGACTAGAGAGGACACAGGATAGAAATCAAGCTACCTTACATCCTAATAGCACCGACACTCTTTACTCACGGCATTGAACACAACAGACCAATCATGTATCACAGATGACAAGGAGTGTTGTTAACGAGGAATAAAGCTAAGTGCCCGGGTGACAAAACGGTACCTGTTTCAAACTTACCCGGTAACAACAAGAGAAAAGTATATAACTTTGTTGACAGAAGCTGAAAAATCGGAACATGACCGATAGCGACGGAGACAATGAGGAGGACGAAGGCTTGACGCAACAACACCAGCTACACGAAATTATCTCCGAAGATGGACAGTCGATCATTGTGTCGTCCGAAGCCTTCATGGGAGAGAACTCTGAGGACGAGCAGCTGGAAACTAGGGTGGGTTCAGAATATGTACTTCATTGCGTCAGCTTAGAGAAGTATCATGGCTATATATCCCACTTGATGGTTTGCAGTAATGTGAGGGGGGGGGGGGGGGGGCTGGGTTGTGAGTAAAGTTCTTTTTAGAGTTAGTTGGGTCAGTTCTTGATGTGAAGCCAGCCAGGTATGTTAGGTGTCCAATATTGATTGATCCTTGTTGAACATCCATTAAGATGTGCATAGTGTGGCGTTCTGAATGGTTTATAATTAAAACAAATTTCATTATCTTTTGTGGTTCAAAGTTCTTCAATTTGTAATCTGTGTGATAAATAGGACAAGATGTTCATCAGCTAAACATGTTTCTAGGTGGTCCATACGGAACAAGGTGATATCCAGGTGTTACATGCAACTACGGAACAACTATTAAGAATACAACAGAGACATCACATTCAAGTGTTGAGAGATGACGAATTGTTACCGGTAAGTAAATTATACTGATTCGAGTTGGGAAGACTCCTTACTTATCAGACTGAGCCCATAGATTGTGTAACCTGCCAATAGGCCTGCATGGTTAGGTACCTGCATATGATGTAATGGTAGCAATTTAAGAAAATTGGAGCTTCTATAGACCGTCAGCTTTTTTAATTGAAATTTGAAATAGAAATACACTTTACTACAGCTTTTTCTTTATGGAAGCTGTGCTTTGACAAAATGTAGTGTTCATGTTGGTGATGTAAAAGATGAGTTGCTTTATAATATTCAGCACTATTGTAATGCAAGAGGTACTTGTTAATGAAGGCAACGTCCTGATCACACTTTGCTGGAACACTTATATTTTACAAGAAGAGTTCAATTTATTCATCTCACGAGTGCAATACAATAATAATAAATAATGAAATAACAGTAAACAAAACCAGGAACACACCAAAAGACTAAAATGAAAACATATATTTTAAGAAGAGTGTTTCTTCACAACTCCACTTCTTGCCAAACGCAACAAACTTGTCCTCGTGTGCGACATACACTCGCAAGTATCGAAGCCACACCTCTTGTTTGTTATCAGGCCCTACAGGAAGGAGAGGTTTTCTGTACTGACGACTCTGTGATTGAAGAAATAGATTGCAGTGAACATATGCTCACCATCGTTACGTCAACCGGAGAAACCATCGTCGACATGGAAGCGATAGAAAACCAAGAGTTTGTCGACGACGACACTCTGGACATGGCTTCTAAACACGACGAGGAAGACATGAGTAGTGTGCAGTACATTATCGGGGAGTGAAGTGACGCCGTGCACGTTCTCGTAGGGGAATAAGTCTGCTAGGTAAGGTCGGAAGGTTCACCGTGTCGTCAGTAGAGTAGCTCCTTGCAGCTAGCCAAATGATTGCATTGTTGCTTGTTAGCATCTGTGAGTTCTGCTTGTTTTGTGTCAAGCCTGTGTATGTGTCAGTCATTTCATTGTGCTTAACTCAGCCAAGAGTGTAGTCCAAAACGTTTGTGTGTGTGTGTGCATTGAAATTACGTTTCGTTGAATTTTACACGTGCGCAAGAAGTGCCAATATGACCGGATATTCTTTTGGTGAGTGTTGTCACACCGGGTCTGATGAGATCAGTCTTGCACTGATGGTTCGTTGATGCTGGATGGACGTTTGAAAGTGTAGACTGCAGTGGTGTTGGCGGACATCGAAGAAGCAGCACTTGGTTTACGAGTGTCAATTATGCAAATGTTGTGGCCTGACGCTCACTGAATCAAAAGAAAAATGCTTGTCCTTGTTAATTGAATTTAACTGAGAGACATAATTTTTAGATTTCTTAATTTTTGAAATAATTTTTTGATATGAGCAACTCATTGGAGAAGGTTTCTAATCAAAGCTCTACGACCCAAATTGCATTAAATTAATTAACACTATTAAACAGAACACTCTATTCTTACTATGTCAATTTCTTGTTGCCGCTGCTTGGGGTAAGTAGTAGTCTAGACTCTGGCTAGTTAAAGTAAAATGCTAATTTTGGATGTAGAGCTTCTTTGATTAAAAACATTGTGCATTGTGAATGAGTTGCTCATCTCAAAAATAATTTCATAAACTAGGAAAACGCTCTGTTTGACGCGTTGATAAGCGAGCGCGTCCATATCTACGAACGTTCTGGCGAAAAGATCTCAAAGCTAATAAAAACAACAATTAACAATTCAAGAATGCACATTGCAAAAATTTTTCTAATTTCCATAGCTATTATAATTCCCGATATTGTTGAATGCAGTGCCATGTGCGTTGCTATGAATTTTTTTTGTCATGTTTTCGCCGCGGTCCGCCACCGTTACTAAAGGCGGGTTCACACAAAATGACTAAGACTAACGATTAGTGTTTAAGACTAACGATTTAAGGTTTAACAGGGTTGAAGTATACGATTTATGTTTAAGCGTTAACAAACTTTTATAGTGATTAGTGTTTAAGAACGAGTGATTAAGAAAGTTGATTTTCGATTGTTGGCATTGTTGAAATACATTTGGGGATGGATGTTTCCGAGTACGTTGTTTTCCCAAGGCTTAATCACTCTATTGTTAGTCAATAGTCATTCTGTGTGAACGCGCCTTAACAGTTATTGACAGCAATAGAAATGTAATTTCTGCCTCTAATACGTATCCGATCGCGTCTAAATTAGTATATTCAATTATTCGTGACCGGATAAAAATGTACTACAAGATAGCCACCTCACATTTTGCTGTTACTGTTTTTCAGAAAAATATTTTCGAGTAACTTTTGTGTAACTTTGCCAATATTGATCAGATAGCCATTAAATGAACATATTCGTGACCGGAAAAAGCTTTAAAAAATATGGCTATCTCACATTTTGCCGCCATTTGGTTTCAGAAAAATATTTTGCAGTAACTATGGTGTAACTTTGTAACTTTTTAAATGATTTTGCCTCAAAACTATACACCTTCAATCCACATCGAGGCTTGTGGATGGTCCAAATTTCAAGTTGATCGGACTTTCCGTTCGACTGCTATCGACGGACATAAAAACAAAACAAAAAAACAAACAAACAGAATGAAGTGCCGTTAGAGTCTAGTACGGTACAAAAAAAACAAAAACAGAACGAAGTGCCATTTGAGTCTTTATTAGGACATGAATTTTCCTTCTGGTTCAGCGTGCTCCGTCAATTTGGCAGATGATCGTCGCTCATCGAACCACAACATTTGCATAACTTATTCACTGAGCACTTTGGGATGTCCTTGGATGTCCTCTTTGATGTCCGCTCCACTCTTATAAAGGAATACACTGAAGGTTGTAGGCTAGGTCCAAGACTATTATTTTCCCTTCAGGTGGTGCCTGAGAGATTTAATGAGATTGTGGTTTTATAGTTGAGAGTTCCTTAAATCTGCGGCCTTGACTGCCAGTCTAGTGTTTAAACAACATGCAGAAGGGTGTGTGTGTGTGTGTGAGTGGCGTTCGTAGTTACTTCGAGTCTTCGTGTTTTGCTGTGAGGAGACATGTCAGTCATTGCTTTCTCAGTGATGGAGTGTTTCTACGTCTTGTATTATTAAATCTTACTAGCAGAAATTGTTTTGTTTTTTCTGTGAAGAAACCTGTTCAAATTACTACCTAAAACTAATATATTAGATTATACATAATATGCTGTGAAAAATGTAAATATTACAGTTTTTATTTGCTGTATGATTGTTTACTAAGTGCACTAAGACTCATTTTGAATTGAAATAGTATAATGTATTTAAGCAATATAAACACATTAATTATAACTGTAAAGGTACTGTATTTTTCTTTTGTTTTCCACATTCCAAGTTTGAATCCTGTCTTGGGAATGGATCTCTTTGGGTGTTTTTTACTCCCTCATATCATAAGTTCTGAATAATACCTAGCTCAAAACCTAGAACAAGAATAAGAATTAGCATCTAGAATAATATTTGGACACGTCCACTGGGTGTTATATAGATATAGTACCTAATGTCCGAAACCTAGCATAGAATTATAATTACATCATGCTAAATAATGAATAAACTTTAAGACATAGACATCAATTCAGACGTGTCCTAGTATGTGTCCGAATTGTACCAAAACAGTTTTAATTCTAGTTATTGTTCTTTATTTTAGTCATCAATTGGTGACGGTGAGCCCCCTCTAGGTGGAGATCAGACTCAATACAATATACAACATACAATACAATACAATACAATAGAGAACTTCTCCCCCTTAGAGGGGAAACTTCTTTAACGACTCTGATGCAATAATAGGTACTGCAGATAGGTAGTGTCATATGTTGTGTTCGTTAGTAACACACTCTATTGTCGGCTCCACGACGCTCAGTATTCATTAGTTGAAAAATAATCACTGCAGGTGACATTACTGCAGTAGCAATGTATTAATTTACTTATTCACATACCGGTGCCATTACATGGCAAATGGACCAATGGTGTACTCCTCTTGGGAGAGTTGGGATGACGACGGCAATAAAAATTGCTACCGGTATTGCATGCAATAAATATTGCACGTCTTATGGGTCCTTAAGGATAACAACAAACTAATTGGATCCCTGAGATCCTACATCTGCTGTAGACTTAGCAAAGTACGAGACGGGCACGGAGAACACACCCAGTACAGTAACGCAGTAACGGTCCTACAATATTTATGGAAGCACCACTGGATGTGCAACTTCCCTTGGGCTTTCCAATTTGTCCACCCTTTCCATTCGAACAAGAAACATTTATTCTCCAACTTCTTGCCAGAATTTGACGATAACACTTCTAACCAAATAAGAGCTAATGAATCATTCAAAACACTTATTGCCAGTAAATACCCAAGTAGTACCATCATCTTCACAGACGGATCTAAAATCCCAACATAAGGAGTAAATAGCGTAAGGGCAGCCTTCTACAATTTCAGCAGCAACAAAATTTTCAGCTACAAACTCATTAACAACTTCTCCATACTACAGATGAAATATTAGCTATAATCAAGTCACTGCAGTGTATCTTCGTTCACCGAGTTAGCAAATCAACCATTTTTTTATTCTAAAGGAAGCCTTCAAGCCTTCAAAAACAGCTCTTTTAATGGTAAAACGAAGTATTATTCCTTTGTGGCAGCATGGACTTATAATAGTATAACTGCATTAAAGTAGACAATAGTGAATTTTCAAATATTTTTTTATGGCTCCACCAAGTTGAATACCATTTTCTAACATACATTTTTGTGTTTTGGAATAGATTTCGTCCAAAAACTTACGAAACTTTCACACATCATTATGGTGAGAAAAACGGAGAATTACGTCAAACGTTTGAATCACAACCGTCCAATCATATCAAGAAACGAAATTTGTTTGTGACCAGACGTCCTGGTTTTACCAGGATCGTCCCATTTTTTTGAGGTCTGTCTCAGTGTCCTGACAATAGTTGTCGGGACGGCAAAATGTCCGGTTTTCGGAATTCAACCAGTTATTTCTTTTTTTTTTCTTTAAATTATATATGTTTTCAAATGAAAATTGATAATTAATAACTAAGAATTTGTCTGTCACCATCTGTTCTTTTATATCACTTTCCTAGTATTTGCCCATGTTCAAGTTTTTAAAAACTTTATGGGCTTTGCTATGCAAATAAAAGATTGGTGAACTGAACTGAAATAAGAAGAAATCCAACTCGGCAAATAAGGTAAGTAAGGCAAGATTTAATTTTTGTAAGTTATTATTATTATACAAAATAAATAAAGAACGTAACAAATATTATGTACCAAAACATAAACGTACTAATAATGTTTTCTTTCAAATTTCTAATTTTTATAATATCGTAATAATTAAGTGCGCTCCTTGCTCAAATCACTCTAAAGGCTACCTTGAGATAAAAAATAGCCAACCAAATTTTCACCTACGACGGCTGGTGCTACGCCCCAGACCGACAGGGTATATCTTACTATCTTTGCCCCAGACCCTAGTGTACCATGTACCACGCAGGTTAATTAGTTATCTGTGACGCAGGTACACATGAAACTTCACTCCAAATGTCCCGATTTTTCATTTTGGAAAAATGGTCACCCTAATTAATGTATACGGTATGTTCAATAGCAAATGTTTAAAATTATTTTACTAGGCTGGGACCTGCTGAACACAAAAATATTAATATTTAATTTAGACATTCCTCATGAAAACGAAACCATTGGGTTTGAAATTCAAACCCAATGACGAAACGCCACAGCCTTCTCGAACGTCGGTTCAATCCGCGGATTGACCCGTCGAGAAGGCTGTGCGAAACGCTATTGACGGTATTTGGTACTAGCAGCAGCACCATCGCCAAACAAATGACTCGGCGGCAGCGTAGGCAGCGTCCTGTGTCAAGAAGAGCGGCTGAAGAAGATACGTTTGAGAAAATGGCGGCTGTATCTACTCAAGTAAAGCGTGAAGGAAGCGGGTGGCCTCGCCGCGGTAGCCAAACTACGCAATTTGAAGGGAAATTTGTTGCTAACGCACCAATAACCATCAATAGAACTGTTAACTTGTAAGTTTCCAATTACTTAGTAATACCTAGGCCCTAGTACATTGATTTGTGTTGTCCTAGGCCTAGGCCTAGCCTAGGCCCTGCATGGTAGGCCTAGGCTTTGTATGAAGTAGGCCTAGGCCTTAGAATATCCAACCTTCAAGCCTAGGCCTAGGCTAGCACATGTGAGTAGGCCTACTTCAGCGCGTAGGCCTAGGGCCTAGGCGATTGCCGGGGATTGTAAAGGCCGGATAGGTTAGGCCCTAGGCTAGGCTAGGGCTAGGCTAGGCCTAGGCCATTGTGTTTAAAATCCCTTACGGGAGGAATTTTAAACTCAATGGCTAGGCCTAGCCTAGCCTACCTAGGCCATTGGGTTTGAAATGCCTAGGCCTAGTCTTTGGTCAGGTGCTAGGCCCTAGGGCCTACTGTGGCAGCGCTCATCTTCCTCGCATTTACCTAACCACATTTAGACACGGGTTCTGACCCAGGCCAGGCCTAGGCCTACTGGAATGATGTGAAACTTGCGTGTCAGTGAAGGAACACAGTTAATACCAGTGTTGGGTAGCTTAAAAAATGGACCTAGTTCCAGTTCACGTAAGGAAAAAGGAACTCTTTCCAGTTTCAAGTTCCTCTAAAAAAAAAGGAACTGGGGCGTTCCTAGTTCCTTTCAAAATAGAACTAGGTTCCTAAATAGTTCCTTTCCGCAAACAACCATTTTTCTTTGGATATTGCCGAGCGGGATACTAACCATCGACTCAATGGTTATTATCCGGGTTTATGCATTATACACCAAGAACATTGACTAAAAGTAAAAGGTTATTTTATATTGTTAATTCTTAATGCATTACAATTTACATTAATTATTAAAAACTATTATAATTAATTAATAAAAGTTATTAATAAAGTTAATTAATTAAAGTTTTTATATTAACTTTAATGCCAAGGGTTCGCAAATAACGCCTAAAATATGGTGGAGAGTTGTAGGAATCAAAATGCATGTGCTTCTTTATATTGGCAGGCGATGACCTCGAAGCACCGATTACTTTATTAGCTGGTACAAGCAAAGCAAGCATTTTGCCGAAAAATGTCTTCGTCGGCAAAAATATCACTTTCGCCCGGAAAGAAAATGGTCTGTATTTTTTAAAGGGCAGTATGTTATTGCCACGAACACCAGACATTATAGCAAAATGATCGAAGGAGACAGCGATGTTGTCACATGAACTTGTCGCGAAGAATTGAATACTGAATAGATCAGTGAATATTGAGATAGCTCCTTGCCGCTAAACAACTTCACCCCCACCCCACTCGGACCACATCTTTCATCATCAAAGCCTTCCCGTTTCCAATGAATTTGAATGCAGTTTTGCTGGCGATGCGAATAATTGGTAACAACACCAACCAAGGGAACATTGACTGATGTGATGGGTTGACAAATGATATATTTCATGTTTTGTTTGATTTCGAAATGACAGTCTAAGTCATGTTGCTCTCACACCTGTGTATAGGAGGGGTTGGACGGTTGGTCAGTTATAAGTGACATGACACGCTTATTCCGCACGAGCGATTTGGGATTAGTCACCGGTTTCGAGTCTTCGACTTGTGCCAGTGTGCGACTAATTGGAGACCCCACACGGGGGTGGCGTAGCAGGTGGCTTGTTGGGATGGGTAGGCAAGAATGAAATATTACAAAAAAAGTTGTTTTAGATTTCTCGTTTCTGTAATCTTGTAAGTAAACTATGTTTTGGCGCTTTCTTCCTTCAAGCTTGTACAGTCAAGTAAAAATAAAAGGAACTTACGAAAATAAGTTACAGTTCCTGGAAAATTAGAACTGTGGTGTTCCACAGTTCCTGGTTGGAAAAAAGAAACTATAGCGTTCCTTAGTTCCTTAAAAAGAAACTAGTTCCCAGGAACGGAACTAAAAAAATCCGTTCCTACCCAACATTGGTTAATACAAAGCTTACATTTTGTGGGAATTTTAAAACAAGTAGAACACACAGAAGATATAGGCCTAATAATATCAATTGATCTGTCCACATGTACCCCCCTCCCTCCTCCTCCTCTCTACCTAAGAAGTGCCTATATTTCCGTAACATTCCGAGTGAGTGAGATTAAGTTCTGTAGAAAGGCGTGCTAGCCTATGCCTACAATGCCTGGCAGTCATCATCCGACTAGGATAATGTAAATAGTTTAAATTGCTTACCTTAAAAAGTTCGGTAGGCCATCTGAAGGTCGAAGATACGACGTAACGTGACATAACAAATGTATATATATACCTATAGTTTGCATGATTAGAAGAGGCCTAAATGGCTAGGATAAGTTGGACTAGGAACACAAATTAACATGTTCTAGTGAGGGGAAAGGTACAGAAGGACGACAGCTTACCTTAAAAACAGTACCTCTACTCTTGCTGAGTGATAAAGACCACTAGTTGGTCAAAACGTATCAGTAACTTGTCTACTCATCTACTTGTGTCTATGTGCGACCTACCTAACGTTTTAAGGTAAGCTGTCGTCCTTCTGTACCTTTCCCCTCACTAGAACATGTTAATTTGTGTTCCTAGTCCAACTTATTCTTTGTCGTATCTTCGACCTTCAAATGGCCTACCGAACTTTTTAAGGTAAGCTGTCGGCTCCTATCATCTATTAAAATTCCCTAGGTAAATAGTTTAAAGTGAGGCATTTAAATGATAGAAATAACATGTAGGCCTAGCCTAGATTTAGGCTGGGTGTAGTCTAGTGCTGTTTTCGTCAGTGCTTGAACTTAAATGTGCTAACTGCCTTTGTAGCTAGGCCTATCATGCGTTTTGTCTGTTAAATTATGTTTTTCCAACTGATATAGAATTATGCTCATTGTTTGATCCTACAGATATCCGTTGACAAATTATACTTTTGGTACTAAAGAACCATTATTTGAAAAGGACCCTTCTGTCCCAGCAAGATTTCAGCGTATGCGAGATGAGTTTGATAAAATTGGTATGCGCCGCAGCGTGGAAGGAGTTTTACTGGTTCATGAACATGGATTGCCCCATGTACTTCTGCTGCAACTCGGAACTACTTTCTTTAAATTGTAAGTAGTCTATTGGTTTCAATGCATGTCAGCAAATATTTTACTTGCACAACTTATCAGGCTTGTGTAGGCCTATGTAGCGAGCAACTTGGTGTTGAAAGTTTTCAATCCTTACGGGTCGGGATGCGGGTGCTGTGGGACTCGGGAGGGACCCTATGTTACCCTCTCCACAACTCGATTTAGGGGAAAAGGTTGCTTGAGTCCGCCGTATCTTTCCTTCTGCACCTGCGTCGGATCATATTTCAGAACATATTTTATCACACTCCTAGACAGGCGGCTGACTCATCACACACCGGAAATGACCGCTGGTAGGCTACAATTTTATCGATTGATGTCAAATTAACACAATATTCACATTTATAGTGATGGTAGGCCTATGTCTTTGTTTTCATTATTTTATGAATATCAAATTTCGAATTGTGTTTCTATTGTAAAAACTGACTGAGCTACACTTGTTTAAAGACTAAAGAAAACAAACTGGAAATCTGAATTGTTTTATATAATCTTATCTTAGATAATAAATAATACAGGACAGTGTTCAGAGTTGTCGTTGAATTACTTCTAATTTACTGTACGATGGTAACAAGAGACTAATGAGTAATGATATTTGCCCCGAACTAGAATGGAACCAGTGTATGCCAGCTTAGCGGTCTAATTATGATCTTCGATCTGAAATAATCGTGGGCCAAAGGAACCATAAAATATGTATAAATTGCTACGTTCAGCAATTAGATGAACTCTTATGCCAGAGCATTGGTACGTTATGTTGGAGTGCGCTGGTTCGATCCCAGTCGGGGAAAACTTACGACGATTGCTTCCTATGCATACAATTAAACAGTAAACTGGTTTTGTAGCTAAATGAAGAATTAGGTACAAAAAATATGCACTATTCACTAGTAACTAGAATATATAGAACAGCGTCGCCAACAGGTGTGCGTGTGGTTATCCATGGACCCAAATACAATTGTGAAATGCAACTGACAATAATTGCAAATAATTCGTTACTTTCACAATTTTGAGTTATTGAATACGGGTATGAAGTAAACTGTGTAGTAGGCAACCTATAGACACAACGTAATAACACAACGCAAACAAATTATTATCTACAAGAAATCACTAAACACAAAAAAAATCACAGTAGGCTTATAAGTCTATAATATAAAAGCCGTACGTAAAAATCCCGTCATACCCCCCCTTCCCCCCCCCCCCCCCCCGTCATGTACCCGTTGCTCTGTAATTAAGAACGCTACAACATCGATACGTCTAATACAAATCTCAACTTTGTTTTGGTACGAATGTTTCTCGTAAGACACAGGATTCATTGAGCACGCTGGTTCAACTAAAGTAAACAGATACCTATACTCATGCTGTCATATTACATTCTTATACTCAACCGCCCCTTGCGTGCACAGTGTTTCAACTAAAGTAAAAAGATACATAGGCCTATACTCATGCTGTCATATTACATTCTTATACTTACCCGCCAGTCTGCGTGAACGCTGTTTCAACTTAAGTTAAGAGATACCTATACTCATGCTGTCATATTACATTGTTATACTCAAGCGCCGGTCGCGTGCATGCTGTTTCAACTGAATCACACAGATACCTAACCTAATCCTGTCATATTACATTCTTACACTCAATCGCCAGTTGCGTGCACGCTGTTTCAACGAAAGTACACAGATACCTATAGGCCTACTCATGCTGTCATATTACATTCTTATACTCAACTCAACTGCCAGTTGCATGCACGCTGATTCAACTAAAGTAAACAGATACCTACACTCATGCTGTCATATTACACCCTTATACTCACCCACCAGTTGTGTGCACGTTGTTTCAACTACAGTAAACAGATACCTACACTCATGCTGTCATATTACATTCTTATACTCAACCGCTAGTTGCGTGCATGCTGTTTCAACTAAAGTAAACAGATACGTACTCATGCTGTCATATTGCATTCTTATACTCAACTGCCAGTTGTGAGACGCTGATTTAACTAAAGTAAACAGATACCTACACTCATGCTGTCATATTACATTCGTATACTAAACTGCCAGTTGCGTGCATGCTGTTTCAACTAAAGTAAACAGATACCTATACTCATGCTGTCATAACACATCCATTCTTATAATCAACCGCAAGTCGCGTGCACGCTATTTCAACGAATGTACACAGATACCTGTACTCATGCTGTCATATTACATTCTTTATAATCAACTGCCAGTTGCGAGACGCTGATTCAACTAAAGTAAACATACCTACACTCATTCTGTCATATCACATTCTTATACTAAGGTTGCGTGCATGCTGGATCAACTAAAGTAAACAGATACCTACTCATGCTGTCATATTACATGCTTTTACTCAACTGCCAGTTGCGTTCACGCTGTTTCAACTAAAGTAAACAAATACCCATACTCATGCTGACATTTTACATTCTTATACTCAACTGCCAGTTGCGTGCACGCTGTTTCAACGAAAGTACACAGATATCTATAGGCCTGCCGCCTACTCATGCTGTCATATTACATTCTTATACTCAACTGCCAGTTGCATGCACGCTGATTCAACTAAAGTAAACAGATACCTACAGTCCTACACTCATGCTGTCATATTACATTCTTATACTCAACCGCCAGTTGCGTGCACGCTGTTTCAACTAAAGTAAACAGATACCTACTCATGCTGTCATATTACATTCTTATACTCAACCGCCACTTGCGTGCACGGTGTTTCAAGTAAAGTAAACAGATACCTATACTCATGCTATCATAATACATTCTTATAATCAACCGCAAGTCGCGTGCACACTGTTTCAACGAAAGTACACAGATACCTATAGGCCTACTCATGCTGTCATACTCAACTGCCAGTTGCATGCATGCACGCTGATTCAACTAAAGTAAACAGATACCTACACTCATGCTGTCATATTACATTCTTTTACTCAACTTCCGGTTGCGTGCACGCTGTTTTAACTAAAGTAAAGAGATAATGATGTCATATACCATTCTTTTACTCAACTGCCAGTTGCGTGCACGCTGTTTTAAGAGCGTTCGGAAGGAGTGGTTTTACCTGTTTTCTCTGCCGTAAACAGATGTTTGGCAGTAAACTGATTACTCGGAATCTAATAATGGGATGTTCATAAATTTACACCTACTTATAGAGAAATATTAGATCTAGGCAACGTTAAACGAATATTCATGAAAAGTGAAACCACAAATTTAATAAAAAATATTGAAAATGTTGCATTTGTCAAAATTGTTGACTTTTCTTTGTAACTTTGATTACAGCTTGTGGGTGTTTGACGTGAGCTAGAATAAAAATCGATTTTGTGTTGCCTAGAAAATATTGTTGGTAATAGTGAAATAAATTCTTGCACACATGATGATAAAAATAAAGTGTTATATCGGTTTACTCCCACATGTCTGCACTTCCTCAAATATGACAGTTTACGCGAGGTTTTTCTCCACCGAGTTCAAGACTTTGCCACAGATAGCTCCACGGTAGTTCGTTCTCACCAAACAAAAGATGAACGTCCCCCCTCCCAACAGACCGTTACTAATTTGCGGTGGCTACCTGCATCTCAAGGGTTGCGAGACACATGATTCCAGGATTCCATGAAAAAGGATGAATATTAATTAGGGGTGTCGGAACATGATTAATTTATTTTCGATTTTGAAAATGAAACTAATACTGATCTCAATATCTCGTCGAGACAGTAACAAAACTTTTTGAAATTTTGTTGTAGCTCAAAATCAAGTGGGTGAGTGTTTGTGCGATGTTCTTTCGTGACACTACACCCAAGCCACCTCTACCTACATTCGCCTGATATGTGTTCGATTATTAGCGGGGTTTGTTTATGTTCTGGTTTTTACTATTATTCTTACATAGTCACAGAGGTTTATAAATGGGGGGGGGGGGGGGGGGCACAGTTATTTTCGGGACACTTGAAGAAGGCATTAATTGGGGGGGGGGGGGGGGGGGGGAGAATGCCCCCCACATAATATAAAAACGTAAGTGTAAATTTTAGGAGTAAGATTTTCTCTTGATTGGGATAGTTTCACAGAATTCTTTGTTGATACTTAAAAAACAATGTATTTTTAGTCTACCCGCTTAGTTACAATTAAGTACTGATTTTCAGTGTTATCAGTAAATACTATTTATTATGTGCTTTGTTGCCTTGACGGCTACTAAGCCACCTTTTACATGAACACGAGTATTAAAAGTCAAGTTCCGAACATAAAAAAACCCATCCCGAACCAGGAATCGAACTCTAGATATTCTGCATTGGAAGCAAAAATAAACCAACTGTTATTATGAATGTATACTATTGCAATAAAATCATTGATATACGCGGAAAGAAGTGGTAAGTCGCAAAGTCAAAATTTGGGCGGTAGGGAACAGGCGAGGTTGAGCTGGTTAGCTGAAACCCGCCTTCAAATGGGGCTTATCACAATGTCTAATGGCAACACTATCCACAAATACGTGTATCATTTGGCGGGTCATTTGAGTGCTTTTCAAAAAGTCTTTTGGACGCCGGGATAGAATCTAAGAAAACGGACTTTCGCGGAGAATCCGAGACGTATATGGTCACCTTGAAATAAATGAACTTTTGATGTTATTATCACGTTTTTGATATCTTTAAAATTGTTCATGATTGAATTATTTTTGTCAACAAATAATTGGGAATTGTGTTCATTTTGTTGGTGGTGATAGGCTACTTATGGTCAAAATAATAGATGCCCCCTCTAGCCTCATTGTGATAAAAAGAAGAAAGAAAAAGCCCCCCCCCCCCCAACCCCTGCCCCGCGTACGTCTATGACTCTCACACACGGCGTTTTACTTCCAACATCGGCGTATGTATTTTGGTATTTTGGATTTTAAAAACTTATGTAATATTTTTAGATGGTCTGTATTCAACGAGTTCATATTTCAATAAAAAAAATTATAAGAAATAAAAATAAGGAATCGCATTACATTTACGAATTTTTATTGTCAAGATAAGTATGTATCATCGTAATAACTTGTTTTGTGAAATTGACTCCCAGTGCTTTCAAATTGGATCGTGTCAAAAGAACGGATTCCTAGAAATAGACAGATCGTGTCTGCTATGTAGACAGATAAGAGAAAAATAGCTCTGGAAGAGGGCAAGGTAATTACATCGGTGTATCAGTATATGCGAGATTAGGAAACTCAATAAATGAGGGGTGGAGGGGGTGTTTCAATAGTAGAAACGTAAAATTGTTGTGGAAAATCTAAAATTGTTGTGTGCCTAAAGTGACAGTTCAGGCGTGTATATTGTTGTACACTGTTCGTGGTGACGTACTGTTCGGCCACCCTCGGCTTCGGTTACTGTGTGTACTGTGTACATATTGGCCTAGTGACAGTTCAGGCGTGTATATTGTGGTACAGTGTTCGTGGTGACGTACTATTCGGCCACCCTCGGCTTCGGTTACTGTGTGTACTGTGTACATATTGGCCTAGTGACAGTTCAGGCGTGTATATTGTGGTACAGTGTTCGTGGTAACGTACTGTTAGACGCTTGTGCTACAGGATTATCATCGCTTGAGTCCAGTAACTAATTTCTTGATTGCTGAATTGCATTTGGTAAGCTCACAAAATAAGTCCTGCTTATGCTGATATGTATTATATGATACTGTTTTGTATGTATTTTATATGTATTATATGATACTTTTTTTTATAGGTCTACTCGAGCTAGATATAGAATTTAATTGTATGTAGGAAACTTGCCATAGGAGAACTTACTGTATTCAGGTGACTAAATGAGACATAAGGTTTGATAATAGTGGGGAGGCAATATCCAAATTCTCTATCTGTACGACTCAATCCCAGTATTCGCCATTTCTTTGGCTATCAGAAAACGCTTGTAATTACCCTCTAGTCAAGATTGCTGGGCGCAGGTATCGAAGCGGTGACCACGTGAAGAGTACCGTGTGAAACGCGTAAGCCTGCTATATTAGTTAAAATAATAAGTATGCTAGTCTACAAATGTGTATTGAAAAGTTTCCAGATATATTGGCAATAAATACAAATAATTGTAATAACAATAATAATAATTATTATATTAATAATAATAATAATAATAATAATAATAATAATAATGAAAATAATAATGATAATGATAATGATAATAGTAATAATAATAATAATAATAATAATAATAATAATAATAATAATAATAATAATAATAATAATAATAATATTAACAATAATAATAATAATAATAATAATAATAATAAAAGTAATAATAATTATAATAATTATAATAATAATAATAATAATAATAATAATAATATATGAGATATATGTATGGATTTTGGAATTGATAAATGTAAGTCACTTCATGTCATCAAAGGAAAGATTACGAAATTAGAAGAGTTTGAAATTGACGAAGACAACCGGATTGGAGTAATGGACGAAGAAGATATATACAAATATCTAGGATTTGCGCAGGCTAAACGAATTGATCATAAACTGATGAAAAGTAAACTAATTTCTGCATACAAGAAACGAATAGGATCCATTTTAAAAACACAATTGAATGGTAAAAACAAGATCAAAGCAATTAACACATATGCTATACCGGTACTAACATATTCATTTGGAATTATTAACTGGACACAGACAGAACTTCATGCCCTAGAAATTCTCACCCGCACAACATTCACCAAATACAGAAGTCATCACCCTAAGTCAGCAATAGAACGAGTGACTCTACCTAGAGAAAAAGGGGGAAGAGGCTTGATTGATTTAAACAATTTATATTATAAACAAATTGAAATTCTGAGAAAGTACTTTTATACAAAATGCCCACATTCACAACTTCATAGAGCTATAGTATCGGCAGACAAGTCGCTTTCTCCCCTCAATTTAAATGACGGAAATTTAAACTTGCTTCAAAAACTAAATTCTGACACAGCAAAAGAGATCAGAATATCAGAAAAGACGTTACATAGCAGCAGACATTATAAAGAACTTCTTAAGGATAGCGTCGATAGGGTAGCATCGAACAAATGGTTAACGTCCGGGGACATTTTCAGCGAAACAGAGGGATTTATGATCGCTATTCAAGATAAAGTAATCAAGACTAACAATTACAAAAAATACATACTGAAAGACGTCACAGTGGAAGATAAATGTAGAAAATGTAATTTGAACGGCGAAACAATTGAACATATCGTATCTGGGTGCAAAATGCTTTGTCAAACAGATTATCTTCATAGGCATAACCAAGTTGCAAACATTGTACATCAAAAATTAGCCATGAAGTATAAACTTATAAACACAACCACTGCGTATTACAAATACAAGCCTGAAAAGGTATTAGATAGTAAAGACTACAAATTATATTACGACCGGGCAGTTATTACAGACCAAACCATACATCACAATAGACCGGATATTATATTTATTGACAAGAAGAAACAAGAAACGATTTTAATTGATGTTGCCGTCCCTTTATGCCACAATGTAGAGACAACTTGGCGGGAAAAGATAAACAGATATAAGGAATTATCAATTGAAATAAAAAGGTTGTGGAAGCAGAATAATGTAATTGTTATACCGTTAATTATATCAGCAAATGGCATTGTTCCACGTAAACTCCATGACAGTATTAAACTAATTGGTCTCCAACCGAACATATACATCGAGATGCAAAAAGCAATTATTTTGAACACGTGTAGGATAGTGCGAAAATTTTTGAACTAAGAAGAATGAAGACTTCAAGAAGTTCTCCATCCCGATGGTGGTTTTCGTGGTTTCCACCGTACAAAGAGCGAATGCTGGGATGAGTACAAATCGGCCACGACCGTACATAGCATCCACAGTTCGGTTTGGAAAAAATAATGTGGACAATGATATATTAAGTAGTATAGCCAAATGTGGGCATTTGAGAAGCAGAAGAAGAAGAAGAAGAAGAAGAAGAAGAAGAAGATGTATTAAGTAGTTCTAAGTAGATTTTAATAAGGTAAACACATGGAAATACTTGACATTTGTGTCCGTACAACATGTTTATGCCGGTTTTGACCGAGTTTGTATGTATTGCAACAATAAAATAATAAAAATAATAATAATAATAATAATATTAGAAATAGTAATAATAATAATAATAGTAATAATAATAATATGCTGGGATGAGTACAAATCGGCCACGACCATACAAACGGCGTACACAGCATCCACAGTTTGGTTTGAAAAAAATAATTTGGACAATGATATATTTAATTAGTTCTAAGTAGATTTTAATAAGGTAAACACATGGAAATACTTGACATTTGTGTCCGTACAACATGTTAACGCCGGTTTTGACCGAGTTTGTATGTATTGCAACAATAAAATAATAATAACAATAATAATAATAATAATAATAATAATAATAATAATAATAATAATAATAATAATAATAATAATAATAATAATAATAATAATAATAATAATAATAATAATAATAATAATAATAATAATAATAATAATAATAATAATAATAATAATAATAATAATAATAATAATAATAATAATAATAATAATAATAATAATAATAATAATAATAATAATAATAATAATAATAATAATAATAATAATAATAATAATAATAATAATAATAATAATAATAATAATAATAATAATAATAATAATAATAATAATAATAATAATAATAATAATAATAATAATAATAATAATAATAATAATAATAATAATAATAATAATAATAATATCTGGACACGTCAAGGTCTTGTACTTATAATTTGATTCGATAATATTGTAACTAGATATATGTTTTACGGTTGTATGTAAGCACTTTTTATTTGTTTCCAGAATTAAGAAGATTTCGTCTTCAAAATCTGTGAAATTTGAAACTGTCATTCAACTCCAACTCAGCGCCTTGTAATTGCGTGTGTTATTTATTGACGGGGCACGGCCAAGTTGTGAGTGTAAAGAAAAGTGTGACATTAAGTGCTTTGATTTCTTTGAAAAACAATATTAACTTTCTGTGACAAAGAACTTAGTTTGACAGGACAATGAACTTTGACATTTAGTAAATAAACAAACAGATTATGGATGCTTCTGATGTATTATCGCAACAGACCACCAAATCTGGAAGAGTGAGGCAGCGTATCAAATGGACAGATAATATGAACATTTGTGTGATGCGCAACTACTATAGAATTACGTTATTAGAAACTAGATTAGTTGGATATCGACAAGAACTGCACCGAGCGTTTACACGTGAATACCCATTAGTAGATGTAACCGAACAAAGAGTAGCAGACCAAAGGAGAATAATTGTAAGTAATGGTATGCTACCATTTAATCTATTGAACGTAATAAGACATGAAGTAGAGGAAGAACTACAAATAGATCAAGAAAATGAAGAGGATTTGGCGAACGAGGAGCACATCATGGAAGCATCAAGAAACGATGACCATCTACGACAAGAATTAATGGAACAAGTAGATCTACCAGAAGGCCAGAACACACAAGAGGTACATCACCAACATCCACCTATTAATAACATTGAACAAGAAGAGAATACAAGAGGTAACACACAAGAAATAGACGAGTTAAAGAACATATTACATTTAGCTTTTGAAAATGCTTTGACAGAATTTGAACATATAGAACCGAACAAGAGACCTAGAATTCCTAAACCTAAACAGTCTAAGCAAATGGACATAGTAATGCACGTAATGAACGCACATATATTGTTAGATTACGCGAAGAAAGAATTGTCGTTTGAGGAAGTGCATGCAGCAATATATTGTGGAGCCGTAGCAGTGGTCAGACAATTAGGATTAAAAATAAAGTTGGTACATTCTCAGAACATAAAAACAAATAAGACTCCAAAATGGGAACGAAGATTAGTCAAACGCATCAACGAGTTAAGGAGAGATATTGGGAGATTAGAACAATTCAGGATGGGTAATAGATCTAAAAAGATATTAATATATTGCCAACACATATTTGAAAGGTTTAAAATCCATACTATACATGAAACACCGAACGAGGCTACAAACGAATATTTGGATACTCTAAAGCAAAAAGTAAGTGCATTAGCCAAAAGACTACGAAGATATAAAGAGTGTAGTGATAGAAAAGAACAAAACGAAATGTTTAAAGAAAAAGAAAAAGAATTCTATCAGCAAATTAACAATAAAGAAGAAATAGTAGGCAATGGTATACCATCGAAGACAGAGATTGAGCAGTTTTGGGGTGGGATATGGAGTAACCCATTAATGCACAATCACAATGCAACATGGATTCAAGATGAAATTGAGGCAATGAGTGATATCGCAGAAATGACATTTGATGGCATCAGTGTAAATGATATAAAATCAACGATACGAAATACTCATAATTGGAAAGCACCCGGTAACGATAACATTCAAAATTTTTGGTACAAGAAGTTTTCAAACATGCACACCCAGATTGCTAAATGTCTTAATGAATTTATATTAGGAGACAAGGATTTACCAGATTTCTTTACTGAAGGAATAACATTTCTTAAACCTAAAGATAATGACACCAAAAATCCAAGTAAATATAGACCAATTACATGCTTACCTACTATTTACAAAATCTTGACATCGTGCATAACAAATAAAATATATAGTCACTGCGAAGAACACAATATATTAGCTGAAGAACAAAAGGGATGTCGTAAATTGTCGCAAGGGTGTAAGGAACAATTAATTATCGATTCTGTTGTAATGAACCAAGCTTTCAACAAGAAGAGAAACATTCACGTTAGCTATATTGATTACAAGAAAGCGTATGATTCGTCACCACATTCGTGGCTAATACAGATACTGGAAATTTATAAAGTAAACCCATTGATAGTAAACTTTTTGCGGACAGCGATGACGAGTTGGAAAACAACATTAAAGTTAAACGTAGGCAAAGAGCAGATATGTACTGACCCAGTTAACATCCGACGAGGTATTTTTCAAGGTGACTCGTTTAGTGCGTTATGGTTTTGTCTTTCATTAAATCCATTATCTCATATACTAAACAAATCTACACATGGTTTCAAGATAAAGGACGGTAATACGGTTTGCCACACACTTTCACATCTATTCTACATGGACGATCTCAAGTTATATGCTTTAAATGCGACACACATGACGAATCTTCTTAACTCAACGTTAGAATTCAGTAGAGATATATGTATGGATTTTGGAATTGATAAATGTAAGTCACTTCATGTCATCAAAGGAAAGATTACGAAATTAGAAGAGTTTGAAATTGACGAAGACAACCGGATTGGAGTAATGGACGAAGAAGATATATACAAATATCTAGGATTTGCGCAGGCTAAACGAATTGATCATAAACTGATGAAAAGTAAACTAATTTCTGCATACAAGAAACGAATAGGATCTATTTTAAAAACACAATTGAATGGTAAAAACAAGATCAAAGCAATTAACACTTATGCTATACCGGTACTAACATATTCATTTGGAATTATTAACTGGACACAGACAGAACTTCATGCCCTAGAAATTCTCACCCGCACAACATTCACCAAATACAGAAGTCATCACCCTAAGTCAGCAATAGAACGAGTGACTCTACCTAGAGAAAAAGGGGGAAGAGGCTTGATTGATTTAAACAATTTATATTATAAACAAATTGAAATTCTGAGAAAGTACTTTTATACAAAATGCCCACATTCACAACTTCATAGAGCTATAGTATCGGCAGACAAGTCGCTTTCACCCCTCAATTTAAATGACGAAAATTTAAACTTGCTTCAAAAACTAAATTCTGACACAGCAAAAGAGATCAGAATGTCAGAAAAGACGTTACATAGCAGACATTATAAAGAACTTCTTAAGGATAGCGTCGATAGGGTAGCATCGAACAAGTGGTTAACGTCCGGGGACATTTTCAGCGAAACAGAGGGATTTATGATCGCTATTCAAGATAAAGTAATCAAGACTAACAATTACAAAAAATACATACTGAAAGACGTCACAGTGGAAGATAAATGTAGAAAATGTAATTTGAACGGCGAAACAATTGAACATATCGTGTCTGGGTGCAAAATGCTTTGTCAAACAGATTATCTTCATAGGCATAACCAAGTGGCAAACATTGTACATCAAAAATTAGCCATGAAGTATAAACTTATAAACACAACCACTGCGTATTACAAATACAAGCCTGAAAAGGTATTAGATAGTAAAGACTACAAATTATATTACGACCGGGCAGTTATTACAGACCAAACCATACATCACAATAGACCGGATATTATATTTATTGACAAGAAGAAACAAGAAACGATTTTAATTGATGTTGCCGTCCCTTTATGCCACAATGTAGAGACAACTTGGCGGGAAAAGATAAACAGATATAAGGAATTATCAATTGAAATAAAAAGGTTGTGGAAGCAGAATAATGTAACTGTTATACCGTTAATTATATCAGCAAATGGCATTGTTCCACGTAAACTCCATGACAGTATTAAACTAATTGGTCTCCAACCGAACATATACATCGAGATGCAAAAAGCAATTATTTTGAACACGTGTAGGATAGTGCGAAAATTTTTGAACTAAGAAGAATGAAGACTTCAAGAAGTTCTCCATCCCGATGGTGGTTTTCGTGGTTTCCACCGTACAAAGAGCGAATGCTGGGATGAGTACAAATCGGCCACGACCGTACATAGCATCCACAGTTCGGTTTGGAAAAAATAATGTGGACAATGATATATTAAGTAGTATAGCCAAATGTGGGCATTTGAGAAGCAGAAGAAGAAGAAGAAGAAGGAGAAGAAGAAGAAGAAGAAGAAGAAGAAGAAGAAGAAGAAGATATATTAAGTAGTTCTAAGTAGATTTTAATAAGGTAAACACATGGAAATACTTGACATTTGTGTCCGTACAACATGTTTATGCCGGTTTTGACCGAGTTTGTATGTATTGCAACAATAAAATAATAATAATAATAATAATAATAATAATAATAATAATAGTAATAATAATAATAATAATAATCAAAACAACATTAATAATAATACCATCGACAACTGCTAAAGAATAAAGTAGAATTATTACAAGCACGCGTGGAACAGTACTTACCGCTTTACAAATATCTTATTTATTATGATTTGTTTTCCTGGCGATGAAGGAGGAAAAGATTTATGAAATACGAAAATGTTGTTCTGGTCCGTCTTTAGAAATGATAATTGGGATGTTAGGTCAGTGGAGCGCGATGACTGTCGCCATGCCAGGTAGACTGGACAGGTTTTGTCCTGATCGTATGTGTTGGCTAGGGGTGGGAGGGGGCAGATGTGAGGAGTAGCGTTGGCTCAGGGTCAGTAAAGTAGTACTATTACTTTACCGACCCTTACGGTGGCTACTTCCAATAGTCACCGCAGAAATTGACAGCGCTCTTCCCTGCCGAACGCTCTTAACTAGAGCAATCAGATACCTATAGGTTCTTATGCTGTCATGTAACATTCCTATTCTCGAGCACCAGTTGCGTACAGGCTGTTTCAACTAAAGTAAATGGATACCTACTCATGCTGTCATATTACATTCTTATACTCAACCGCCACTTGCGTGTAGTGTGTTTCAACTAAGGTAAACAGATACCTATACTCATGCTATCATAATACATTCTTATAATCAACCGCAAGTCGCGTGCACGCTGTTTCAACTAAAGTAAACAGATACCTACTCATGCTGTCAAATTACATTCTTATACTCAACCGCCAATAGCGTGCACGCTGTTTCAACTGAAGTAAATAGATACCTATACTCATGCTGTCATATTACATTCTTATACTCAACTGCCGGTTGCATGCACGCTGTTTTAACTAAAGTAAAGAGATGCCTACTAATGATGTCATATACCATTCTTTTACTCAACTGCCAGTTGTGTGCACGCTGTTTTAACTAGAGTAGTGATGCAAATTTTCCATTTTATTTTTTGCCAGGAAAAAAACCTCAATTTTTCCTGTTTTTTTCCGAAAAAAACGGAAACTTTGGGAAAAATTGATTATTTTGCTTATATTGCGAGATAATTTTTTGTGAAGATAATTTAAGATTGTGTAGATGATTTTTCAACTTGGTTTTTATGTTGCTGCTATTGTTTCTGCAATTTATAGTATGTAGCTAGCTATATTGTATTATTCCATTGCAAAAGCAAAAGTGAAAGAAGATAAAGACAAAGATTTAGGAGATTGGAGTGAAGTTGAAATCATGGCAATTTGTTAGCTCTTATCCTTAAAAATCTTAGCCCAGCCAATGAGAGAATACCTTATATAAATCCGACCAATGGAAACGATCAAGGCGACGGCTAAGTAGCCCTTTCAGGTTACTGATAGGTAGGGTGTTATAGTTAGGTTGGAACTAAGTATAGTAGGCCTACTCTGCGCAACAGGCGACGAGTGGTTCCGACTGCTAATTCACATGTGGTTGCTCTCCCAGTGTGTTCATGTAGGTTCCTTCTGTCACAATCCCTCTTGCTAATTGGTAACCCTCTCGATTAGGGGCATCGAACAATGGGTAGCCCATCGAGAAAGGAGGTGGTTGTCATTCGTGGTAGAAAGTAGTCAAGTACGCTAAAAAAAAATGCTAAATTTTTGTCAAATTCGCATCGGAAAGTCCCTTGAAATCCTGGTCCAAAGCGTGGCGTTATTATTTGGGTTTTTATTAAATATTCATCAGAATGAATTAGCCTATTATGGATTATCGTATTTATTCGATTATTTATTTATTTATTTGGGGAGCAACATAACCATTTAAATAAATAAATAAATAAATTCACATTTAGAGTCTACCCACTCAGTAATTAAACTGATTTGCAGTGGGGGACTTTAATTTAAAGTGACTAAACCAACCCTGTAGGCTTCGAACACCATCGACGAGTGAGCGATAACCAATCAAAGATCGATATTTCAAATACGAAACATATGAATCAGTGATTGGACAGTGCGAACACCTGCGGACAAATGCCAGAATCAACAAGGCCGATTCAGAACAACTTTGAATTTATTGAGTGCTTCGTTGCTAGGACGGCTCCAAAGTCACCGTTTACTTATTCCTAAGCCAAGAAGTAATGGAATTGAATCCAGATTAGAAGTTAAAAAACTTCTGCCTGAAGCGGGATTTGAACCCGGGACCTTCTGCATTGGCTGTAGATAAAACTTGACACAATAGCTGATTGTATTGCTTTGCCCATTGAAAATTACACTCATACTTTTAGTAGGCCTACTTTGCCGCCCTGGCAGTGGGTAGGGCCTACAATAGATTGATTCATCCCATGGTCAAGTTATGTTTCAGCTTTGAATCCAAGTACAAAAATATCGGCCCCTACACCTAGGGGCGCCCATTGTTACCAAGGTAACAGTTGTTTCCATGTTATTTCCCATAAACAAAACAAAACCATAGCAACAATGGGTGCCCCTAGGTGTAGGTGCCGACTATGAATTCCAACCTACTGATTAGTCAGCTATGTAGTCAAAAAATGGTTGAGAAAAAATTTTTATAACAAAGGATAAGAATTTAAGAAACCAACCCCAAAAATCAATTTTTCCAAGGTGTGATGAAAAAAACGGAAAAAAACCGCGGCTTTTTTCAAAGTTTCCTGTTTTTTTCCAACCATTTGCATTACTAAACTAGAGCAATCAGATACCTATACTTATGCTGTCATGTAACATTCTTATTCTCGAGCACCAATTGCGTACAGGCTGTTTCAACTAAAGTAAACAGATACCTACTCATGCTGTCATATTACATTCTTATACTCAACCGCCAGTCGCGTGCATGCTGTTTCAACTGAATCACACAGATACCTAACCTAATCCTGTCATATTACATTCTTACACTCAATCGCCAGTTCGTGCACGCTGTTTCAACTTAAGTAAACATACCTATACTCATGCTGTCATATACATTCTAATACTCAACCGCCAGTTGCGTGCACGCTGTTTCAACTAAAGTAAAAAGATACATAGGCCTATACTCATGCTGTCATATTACATTCTTATACTTATCCGCCAGTCTGCGTGAACGCTGTTTCAACTTAAGTTAAGAGATACCTATACTCATGCTGTCATATTACATTCTTATACTCAACCGCCAATTGCGTGCACGCTGTTTTAACCAAAGTAAACAGATACCTATACTCATGCGTTTGACAATAATCAACAATATACAGTAATCCGCGTCACGACATCTCTTCAATTATAAATGTTCTTATTATGATATTTTATTTGGTGAGATGTTATACAACGATACAATGACACATAGTTGCTCGTGTAATATGGTGCCAAGTCTTATCCAGTATCTGATCCCGCCCACTTTACCTCCCCTCCTTGCTTCAAAGCAAAATAATCAACTGTCATGAGAGAGTGCCACAAACCAGAGCCAAATGTGTGATTGGCAGAGTATTCGTACTAAACATCTCACGTCTGGATATTATTACTTGGATCATGCTCATATTTTGTATCCGCATTAACAATGATACTGTGAATTTACGTACATAGAGTTTTTGTTCAAATTCGATCTAGTTCGGACACAAACAGTTTTAAACGGGGACTACAAATAACCAAAAACGACAAAATTTAGGGACATTTGAAACCCGAGAACAAAAAATCTATGCATTAATCTAACATAAACTCTGTGTACATAAAACAACAGTTTAGTTCTGAAAATGCTGGTTCAAAGAGAATCGAAATAAGTGGATTTTTGTGCACGTAGTTTGTGTAGTACGAAAGTACTGCACGCCGGACGCTCAAGAGTGGTACTCTAGCCGCACACAATCCTCCTAATGCATGTGAGCAAATATTTTACTTGCCCAACCCCCTATTTTCACTTGCCCAGCCGCCCTGGGCATTTAGGACATAGTATTTTTCGAGGCCTGCATGGGCCTACAATCAGAAATTGACTTTTCAATACTAACATTTAACCTGTTACGGTCGCATTTATGTGAATCTAATGTAACAGCCAACTAAACTAAACAATAAATTAAATTGTAATTTTAGTGCATGTACAATTTGTCAATAAATCAATTTTGTATTCTTCCAGGCCTGGTGGTGAACTTAATCCAGATGAGGATGAGGTAGAAGGCCTCAAAAGGCTACTTACCGAGGTAGGTTTTGCGCTTATTTAAGTGTAAGCTTAGTATGTCGTCACTCCAGGTAGGCCTATACAGGCCTATAAGAATAATATATCAATTGAGGGAGAGCCTTACGTATTTTGTTTAGGTATTTTGTCATGAACATGTTTAAATGGCTTTGGAGAGGAACTCTTGCTAGAACTCTTGCTAAAAATATTATTTTGTGGGAAAAAACAAAATTTGGAACATTTACTTAGACATTAGATGAGCAAATATAAATACAAAAAAATACAACAAATCCTTCAACAAAATTCGTCAATATGCCTACAACTGAGTACAACCGATAAAAATTAGTGCCGGTATGGCATACCGTCGGTATTTTTAGAAACGGTATGCATACCGGCTCATACCGCCCCACTTTAACCACTGACCATCACTTCATACCTGTTGTACATAGTCAACATTAAAATACTACAAACTTGATATTTTTAGTTATCAAAAGGTTCAGCATAATATTGGAATCTGTTGTAGAAATACCAATGTACTAATGTAGGTACCATTCACATAATTGTATTATGGCGTACAAAGTTGCTCTAAGCTTTTCATTCCATTTTTCAAAATAAGTAGGTACCATTATAATGTAGATATGGTGTTTTTGAGATAAATGGTCCTACAACAATACAATTAGTCCTCCTATTTAATTCAATTAATTTATTGGCTTTAGTGATGACTCTTTTAGTAATTGGATACATATTTTTCAATTCTGTTTTGTAAGGAGTAGATAGTGGTAGAGGCCATTTTGATTTTCAGTCAAAATCTGCAAAATTTGATGAATATGATTTTTTTTATTAGGCCTATATGGAGCTTTAACTTACCCTAATTGATTACAAATTAGAAATTTTTAATGTAGCCTACCCAAACTAGTAGAGTTTGGATTCAAATGAATGGGAACTGAAGGGTGACACTTCTTATTAGGGCTGGGAGAAAACTTATTTTTCCTAAATTTTCGCGTTCAAACATGTAAACGTAACACCCCTCCAATTCACAAAATAAAAAGGTTTGTGTCTCCACAAAAAAAAAAAAAAAAAGAAACAGCACCCATGTGACTGATCAAGATCGCCCCCCAACACCGTTAGACTTGTCTCCACCCTCACCTCGACATGCTGCGAGCTACCACTTGGAGCGCTCTTGTGACACTGCAACAAATCTGAAAACCCTATTGGCTAATGGTGAATTCACGACCTTGCGTTGCGCTACGCAACTTTGAACTTCGAAGTCCTAGCAACCAATCATGAGCATCATCAGTGCGCGACTGTGCGATGCTGCAAACATTGTTCTAGTTCAACTTTCCAACGCAATAACGCAAAGCAAAACCTTCTGGATCCTCGCGACATGTATGATCCGGGATACTCGGTTTAAAGCACAGCCTTCTCGAACGTCGGTTCAATCCAAGGTCCGTAAATTCCCTGGCGGGGACTCGTCAAACTCCCAAGTTTTTACATTGAGGTTTACCGAACCTCCGCCAGGAGATCGACGGACCTTGGGTTCAATCCACGCAAGGCCCACTTGATCGGAGATCAAGTAGACCTTGAATCCGCGGTTTGACCTGTCGAGAAGGCTGTAGTTTAAAGCAAGGTCGTGAACAGATGATGAAGTCAACGCAACGCAACAAAGTCCAACGCTCAGCTCAGCGCAACGCAAGGTCGTGAATTCACCATAAGTGCAAGCGTTCCGTTCATCAATAGCCTACTTTTCAAGAGAAGTAAAAGATTAATACCAGGTATCAGTGACAAACTTTTAGATGACTCCGTGTACTTTGAATCTTTAAGAGGAAAAAAAATGTTTAAATTTTTAATTCAACTAAATTTAAAGCAGTGCAAAGTTGAAAAACTATTTTTTGCCACAATTTGTCCCTTTTGAACATACTATTTTGTTGTTACTTATAACTTTTTGAAACTATGTTTTTCTATAGCAACACGGATATGACTTTTTCCTTTCACACGTGTTATATTTTTGTACTGACTTGTTTTAAAACATGCTATTTACGTCCCATTCTAAAAGGTGGGTTGCAACCTTAAATGGCCTTGTTCATATGTCGCAACTTGCCAGAACGCGATGTATGAAAACATAGCATACATTCACCGGCTTAACAACGATTATCTGTGTAAAAAAAAATCGTAGGAAAATAATCCTACTTATATGTATAGGTATTTATTTGACAAATATATAACCCTGAGAAAAATTGGAATGGTATAGAATGTAAGGATATGATCCAACAGCTACCTTTGTGTAAGATGACAAATTTGAGAGTTGAAAGTGAGCATAGAATATACATAATGCAAAAATGACGAGACGTTTCAACACGAGGTCTTGAGAAAAGTTGCTTTAAATGTCGATTGCTTGTTTTACTAGCCTTGTTCTTTTGCTTTGGTTATACGTAGTAATAAAGGTCATAGGCTACTTTTGCCATATCGGTATGCGCAGTTGGTCAACGGAAACTTCCGTCATGAGCTGCAACATATTAAATTATTTGGCGTGTTTCTAATCATCTTCCATATCGTACCTGTTCAACTATGATTGCCCTGACACGTTGACCACGAACAGGTGAATGGTGGGTGGTCCTCGAGGAAAGGCTTATCTTGTGTTTGATCTCGGCTGCTCATTCTGTGATTCATAAGTCTTAACCTGGTTTTGATGAATATGCCTAGCTTGACCCTTTCTGGTCACCCTTTGTCAAAATGCTATTGTCAAACACCTTAGGTGTTAATTAAGCATTACAACTGCTGCAACTATTTAACACACTAGGACTGTTTTTATTGCTATGCCTATAATTGGAAAGAGTGATATTTAGCCGCTGTTAAACACAATCCCCTTTATTATTTTTACTAACAGGGTAACCTGTGGGACTGTGGGTAGCCTATTGTGAACTGGTACCTGGTTTGTCAAATGACAGGTTTAGTCTTCCCTACAAACTATGCACATCTTAATATGTTTGCACATGTTTAAAATGGACAGAACACATTCCATGATCCCTTCTAAGAATGGTAAAAATTGAAATTTAGTTTGAATTAGGTATGTTCTATGTTCTACCAGCTCTTCTTTGATATATAGGCTACTTATATGTATTGAATATTTTTATTCCAACCACCCTTCTCATGCTCACATAATAAATACACTTGAAGATGAAACCGTCTCATTTCTGACTGGTTTTATATTTGTTTAGAAATCAAAATTTGTGATTGAAATGTCTGTGTTCAGTATTTTTTCCCATTCAGGATCAAGCATGCCTGAATGTGTGTTTTACATCGTACATAAGTAACTTCTGCACGAAGACTGACTTAAATGTTTTAGTTTAGGCCTAATGTTTTCTATGCTACAATACAATGAGCTACCTAGCCAGCACACACATAATATATATATGTAAATAAATAACATTGGTAGTCACCCTTCCACTTAAATTAATCAAGTGTTAACTAGTGGGTCCGAAAGTCTCATAGTGAGTGACCTTACTAGTTTCAGGTTTGTAATGACAGCCTGAGCACTTACATAAATAGTGCTGTGTGAGCCAAAAGCCTTCACAATGCCAGGCCACGATGTACCTACTTAATGAATGCTTATTAATTATTATTACGTATAATACGTACATTATATTATTGGATAAATTATATCGTATATTTAAAAAAAAAAAAACTGTATGGTTAATGTACATTTCTGTAGACCAGGTTACTTACTGTTGTTTCAATCTCTGTATTATTCAATTGTTACAATGTTGAGGTAGGCTAACCCCAGTACACAACCTAATTATTTCCTCTAGGCTAAATTGTTCTCTTTTTTCATTAAACATTGAGAATTGTTCTGTGCTTCACTGTTTGTTATAAAGTTCACCATTTAAAATGTATCTGTAATAATTGGCATAATATATCAACACAGCACTCTTTAAACACATTTGTGCCTGTGATAATTTGTTATTGCATATTAGTTAGGCCTACTGTGGTTTGTATTTGTGTTGAATGTCCAGTAAAAAAATTCAACTCAGTAAGAACTGTAGCCTAATAAGTAATAATGTTGGACAAAGTTTATTGAGTAAGGAAACTTCTGTGTATATTCATTTGGCTAGGCTACTGGAAAAAATCATTGCTGTGTGCAAGTCTGGTATATTTTTAATCTTTATTTATTTCTAAGTGAAAAGTGTGGTAATTAACAATAATTGAGTATAGGGTATAAAAAAAATTGTCTATTCTTTTGCCCAACTACCTACTGAGCATAACACAGCTAACTGTTTTATAATAATACATAGGCAAATAATAAGCGTTCTAGCAAGCCAAGGATCTAGACACGTACTAGGCCCCGGATCAAGAGTCGATGGTAAAACGTACATAGCCTAGTCAATAAGTCTCAATACGTTTATCAACAGTGTAGCCACCCATTAAAACAGTTTCATAACCTTGAGTAATCATCTCATCTAACACAAGAAAGGGCAGGAAAATTGGGGGGGGAGGAGAGCATAACAGTTGGGTAGAATTCGCTTAAACGAGATTAATATTCCCAGATTATACAATGACAAACGGTGTGAGACAATATGGTAAAAAGTTGAAAGAAGTTCTGGGCTCTTATTCAGTAACTTTTTTTATTTCGCCCAAACCGAACCTGACTAGCAAGCAAAATGTAATTATTTCCGGTTGGGCAGACATCTTAAAGCGATAAATAAAATTTTTAAAAAAATTGTATTTATAGTCGACTCACTCAGGTGTAGACCTAGGAGCTGGTTTTCAGTGGGGGACATTATACTATTTATTATGTTCTTCGTTACTATGACGGCTCCAAAGTCACCGTTTACATACAACACCAATATCCATACATCACCAATATCCATACATCACCAATATCATTGCTAGAGATAAAAGTCAATTTCCAAAGTTAAAAAAACCCTTCCCCTGCTGCATTGAGCCATTGATGCTTTAGGCCAATCAGAAACAGCTACTAGTAATTTAGATGCCAGTGGATTCAAGGAGAATTAGAGCAAGTTAGAGGCCATGATCAATGCAACAAGGTTCACATGGAAATATAAACCTATACTGTTTTATAAGTGTTCTCCACAACTCAAGAAAAAACTACAATATAGGTACCCGTGGCCCTATAGAAGTCTGCAAGGTAAAGCGTAGGCATGCGTCAATTTCTTAACGAGTATTTACAGTAATTTTATAAATATGCAGCAGTCGTGGTAACATAATAGGCCTAGGTTTTAGTTGTAATATGCAGGCATTGGGTTATTTCAATCCCAATTATGCGGACAGCCATAATATTCCTCTAATGGTGGGCATCACTAGACTATACTTGTATAGTCTGACTGCTAGGATTTTCGGGAAAAACTGACTAACTGGATGTTTGTACGTTGTTTATTGTTAGAGTATAGAATTACTGGTTGTGGTTTGGAGCACAATACAATTTGAAAACAGTTATTTCCCGTACTTGATCTTATGGATATTTTCATTCCACCATTAGAAAAGTACCTCTTTGAACACCACCAGAGTCGATAAAGAAGCTTCCACTTTCCTGGGATGTGATTTTGGTCCGAAATTGATTCGGTAGCGTTACGGAATAGGGGTCCAGGGGGCATGTAGTCTCGCCTCTATTGGATGGCTAGATTATTAATGTGTCGGATGTTACCTGTGTTTTGCAAGGTACACTATGGGCATGCCTGTATTATGTATGCAGGCCTTTTTCCAGATGTTCCTTTTGTATGTATTTGATGTCGAATGGACAACTACATATTAATAAATGCTTTGTGGTTGTTAGCGGCACAAGAATTTAATCTGGTATTTATTCATGCATACTTTGAATATTATTCATCTGTGGCAACATCTGCTGATCTGTAATTTATTATAGTACAGAATAATTTTGTTTTAAAAGTAGGGATGTGGGAGTAGTACTTTTTGGTTTGAGTCGAGTACCGAGTCGAGCTGTCAACTACTCGCGAATATCAAGTCGAGAAGTAAAAAAAAATTTGAACTGGGCTGTAAAATCATAATTTAGGCCCAAGCCTAACCATTAATACAAAAGAACTCTATTTTATCAAAATAGAGTTCTAATGCGTCATGTCATTTAAAATAATATCCATTATCCTGATCCCCCCTGAATTACTTCAAAGCTCTTGTGGCAAATCGTCGGCATTGGCACGTCACACTTTTAGACTCTTCCAATTCCATTCCAACCACTTCACAGAAAAAGTGTCGTGAAATTAATAAATCGGATCACATATTTCAACATAATTTATGCCATTGTGTTCAAACAAAATGTGTTATTACAACTTGATGTATTTTATTCCTTTTATTTCTCAAGTTTTAAAGCATAAACAACATGTTGCCATTGTCGGCCATATTGCTGAAATCATGGTTAAATGTCACTACCTTTCCCGCACTGGCCCTACACATACATACTCGAACTTGACTCGAAAATCATGAAAAACTCGCTCGTGTCGAATACTAACTACTCGACTCGAGTATAAGACATCCCTATTTAAAAGTGCTCTCTCTGTTTAAACAGTAACAGTTCAAAGATGTAAAAGAAAGACAATTGTTATTTAGCACGGTTAGGGTTTGTATTGAAATGTTTCAGACGTTGGGAAGACAGGATGGAATCAAGCAGGACTGGATCATTGAGGATACAATAGGCAACTGGTGGCGACCCAACTTTGAGCCACCACAGTACCCCTATGTCCCCCCTCACATCACAAAACCAAAGGAACATAAACGACTTTTCCTCGTTCAATTGGCAGAGAAGGGTAGGGATATCATAATGTGAACACATTTATTACCATATGTATAAGGTTTTTTAGGATTCTCAATGAACTGTGCCATTGGTGTAATGAATGTCATAAGCTGTTAATTTGATGTTACTCATTGTGAACCTGCATCACTGACACCACACGTGTGCTTAAGATGAAGGTTAAGATGGGTGTTAAGGGGAATTTATTGGTATTAAAGACAATGTCTTCATGTAATGTGCAAACAAGTTACGGAATTACGTGCGTGAATGTCGACCTACTCCGAGAGTTAAAGAACTCGGCAATACTGTTCTGTCTCGGAAACTCGTGTAACTTACAATAAATTGTGGACAGAGATACGATTCCAACAGCGTACTTGAGCTGAGTATTCTAGGTAGGCCATCATAGATGGCAGATGGTGTAACATAATCACGAATACTGTTGCTACCGTATTGGACACTTGAGAGTTTTGCTTGTGTTACCTCATCTATGATGGCCTATGCACAAATTTCAGGTAAGCTGTGCAAATCCTATTGTCATATGATTGATTATTGTTATCAAATGCGTATTACGAACAAGATACCGATATGTTAAAGATGTTGAGCTGTGTCACAACAATAGATTCCCCTTAAGAGTCAATTTCATTGTTCTTCGTACGTACTGTAATATGGCTTGAATTGGTAGTACTAAGTACATCTTGTACATAAGATAATACTATATTAGGCAAGTCAGCAATGTTAACAAATAAGAGTCCAAACTCTTCTGTTCATATGTTGTTTTCTTAAATTGGGGTATTTTTGTAGAATGTAATCCACACTGGTATTACTGAATAGCACTTAGCATAGCCCCTCTATAAGGTGATTGCAAGTACAAAAGTGTACACTTGCATTTGATAAGTTCACTCTGCAAACAGTTGTAGGCCATGTATTTTACACAAATAATGTAGCCTTTGTTTTAACTAACACTTTTGTTTATGGCTTGTTAATTGCTCAATCTTGTGGGGCACTCTTGTCATGCGAGTATGCCTGGGCCTTTTGGGCCTTCAGCTTACGGCATAGTATTAACTAGATTATAAGAATGAGTTACCTACTGTGTCTTATTTTGCGAATGTATTCGGACTTTATACAAAGAAAATGCTATTCATTTGGTTAAATAATAATTAAAAAACTAGATGGTACATATTTCTATATTGAATTGTTAAATACCCATTGCATGCTCATAATAAAGGTCTCTCACACCAAGAAGTTAGGTAGTGTCAGGGGAGTCAGGACCGCCCAGAATTAGTTTCCAACTTAACAAGTGCAAATCACTTAACGTTTTTCCCGATTATCTAATACAATTTGGTTGCGTTAAGTTTTTTGAAGAAAACCTGCTTGCACGTTTTCTTGTACGTTTCCGTCAAAAAACATGCCGAAACCACCTGTACTAGATAATCGGGAAGAACGTTAATGATTCGTGCTTGTTAAGTTGAGAACAAAAAAGTAACTATCTGACTTCTTTGGGTACCGCGACTTTAACTCTTGTTATAAAGTATTATGTAGAACACGGTAGTAGGTATATTTAGATGTATGACACTCCTGTTTTTTAGTTGTCTTATAAATTCTGAAATTAGTCATTAATTTTGTAATTATGTTATTCTTTACAGCAATTGTTGGAGTCGGAATACTTCGCGTCTCGTGAAAAAGATAGTTAATGTAAATGCCTTGTACAAAAGACAGCTTGACTTAGTAATTTTACTTGCATAGTATAAATTGTATTCAGCGTTGCCACTTGCCATGTAGTACTAAACTCGCTTTCAACAGAGGCCAGATACGTTCACTATTTGTATTGATTGATTTTGTAGAACCCTAACTTATCTTTTTTTTTCACTCATACATGCTAAAATATCCATTCCAAACTCTAAAACACTGCACACAAATAAATAAACAGTCAAACATAATCTGTGGTTTGAGCCCCAATGAAGTGCTAAATTCTAGTGTAGGTCTAGATAATACATACAAAAACACTTCTGCCTGTAGGCCTACACAATGTACCACTAGTGCACTACTAGCAGACATTTTCCCTTGCGGTAAAGACAATAACGTTACACCCAAATAGCCATTGAGTGCACTTGTATCCTGAGATATTCTTCTCAATTGTATGCTCTCCTAACCTCAAGCACACATTCATAACGTGCTTTCTACTGCTTGTCACTTGCAACCACAATATGCTACAATAATTATAACTTATAAGGCTTTTGGTGGATAGTTTATTAAAAGAAGTGGTGAGATATTATACCACTTCTTATGACTATAATGTACCTCTAATGGTCTTAGAGTTTGAGACCAGGACTCCTACTCTGTAATCTATCTAATCTAGATCTATATAATCAGTAATGGAGAAATAAATGTAGCAAGTATAACAAAACTAACTACCGGTGCTGTATTGTCCAAAAGGGAACATGAAAAAGAAAAATTAACCGAGAAAAAAACTACCTTATAAATTTAAAAAACGCATACATTTATTTTTTTCCCTATCCTCCCAGATTATATTACAGTTAGTCGTGTTTCAAAAACACAAATGCGGTACCAAATAAAGTAAACAAATACACAAATAAATATCTGTTCAGTTCAGATTCTTCCGAGGTTTTAATCTTGTAGCCTTTTAAGTTTTAATTTTTTGACTAAATGTTTGTTGAATACAGCAAACATAATACTAATGCAAAGGCGTTGCTCAAAACATCTGGCGCTAACGTTTCTACACTTTACAATATAATCTTTACAGTCCACTTCAATGTTGTAAAATAAAACCAGAGGGTCTGTCACATTAAGATAAGTGAGGGTTCTTCATTTCTATCTATGGTCATATTATACATGCTAGTATTTTATAATATGTAGTATGTTAATTTTAAAAATTGAAATGATATATATATATATATTCTCAAATATGAATAGTAGACGTACAATTTTATATCCACGATGTTTGTAATTGCAATTTTGATACTATGTATATTTATCATATTATTTCCTTGTATAATGCAATGTCAATATGCAATATGTAACTTTGCAAATTGTATGGTCAACTTTGGTACACTTTGGCTGTTATTGTTAAAATACCCATAGGTGACTTTTCTCTAAAATTTAACACTGTCTTTAAATACGTAGCAATTTTAGTGAAATGAAAATTAACCATTAAAACACTTGTCTAACATTCAATGCATTAATACGAGACAATGCGATCGATCATGTATAGAATAAAGATAGAATTGTGAAATATTGTCTGTGGTCACAAGCGCAAGTACATATTATGTTCATTTGTATCATTGTGATCTTGTGGGGCCACACTTGCACGGACTTCTGTCTTGCTTTGTGTTTTTGAGACATCGGTTTGACGTTATGTAATTCTTACTCCGCTAGTTAGTTCAACTTGTGATGAGATCTTTCGTAGTAGGTGGCAAGTCGCTGCTATTTGAAAGTGCATTCAACTGTGTTACTACTATTAGATATTTATTTACCCACTTTGTATTTACAGTGGAAGATCATGTAATTAACGTATAAAAAATTCTATGTTATAAAAACAACTAAACATTGTTCTAGTCAGTTTTATGATGTATTGGGCTTGCTCTCTGTCTTGCTCATGTCTGTCAAACCAAAACGTAGAGTAGTGCGTTTTTTTGGTCTCTGTTGAACTCGAGCAAGTCAAGCTGCCTTTCTTGTTAATTGAAGACTGTTATTGAAGCTGGTTGCAGAGATTTCTTCCAGACTCATCTAGCTGTTTCTTGATCCTACTTATTAATGTACTTGTAAATTGTAACTCTGCATGTAAAGAAGGAATTGAGAATTTCATTTCTTCAATATTTTTCCTCTAGGATTAGTTATTTGTTACTACTTCTTATAACTTGGCCTATAGTTACTTTTTACCTTGTCAAAACAGTTTTACATATCAGCTTGTCTAACCTTGAGGTTTTGAATGGCTTTTGTCAAGATTTTCACTTATTTCTGTACCGTTCGGGCATCCATTAGGTAATACTAAGTCATTGCAGTAATACATACATTTGCAGTTCACAACAATGAAATATAAATGGTACAAGGGACAAAGGCTTTACTGTATGATAGATAGCTTTAAATGTATTTACTTTTCCAGACCTTAACCGCAAAGGGTAGTCTCGCTATAAAAACCGCGTGAAATTAACGTCTATTAATAACGTCTTGGGAACGATAAAAACTATTTAAAAAGAATAATGTAGGGATAGGATCCAACCGCTTACCTTTACAATCGTTAGACAGTCAAGTTGTTGGCTCAACTTGTTGACGCCACAACTTTTTACGTGTATCACCTCTAGCACAGTTGACGAGAACAGTAACGTTACCTATTGGTGTTTGTACTGAATTTATTATGTCCACGTCAATCCCCTAACGAGGGTTTGGTAAATCGGGAGTTTGATAAGCATCCGCCAGGGGATTTCCAGACTTTGTAGAGTTTGTTAATACGATTGTCAGGTCAGTGTGTTGGTTGCGGTTATGATATGATCACATGACAAAATCGGTCAGCCAGTGGTTGAAAGTAGGACTGCTTCCAACTTCCCATCAACCGTGTGGTTGTGAAAACCTCTTGATTTTTCGTATGTTGCGTAATTTTTACGTATTCTTAAGTGGTTCTGAACGACGCTTAACCACTCACTGTGGATAGTGGTATGTATGTTCTTTATATAGCTATAACAAGGCAAACTTAGTAAGTACACTCAAACCCAATATCTAGGCCATTCACATAGTCATTATGTAATATTGTATTGTACAGTTTCAATTCTTGATGTAGCAATATTTTTCTTTGTAATTTCTATTTTAATTTTATTTAACTATAACTTCCTCCAACAAATTATTTAATTTTGTACCAACTGAGTCTCTCCAGTATAATTCCTTTCAGTCTATGTCTGTCTACCTAATAACTCATTTCAGTGAACACATTACATTACATTACAAAGATGTCTAAAAAAAATGTTTAAATTTATTTGTTACTGTTGAAAGAAGAGGCCAAAACCACATTGGTCCAAATAGTATTTATTATATCGACATTCATTGCTCAGTGTATGATAATTATTATCTAGTTGACAAAAGCCACATTAAAACTCCATGGTCTAACCATCATTGCTGTAATTTGACAATTCTAGTCAACTTTAAAATTTGTATTTATCAAGAGTTGTTGTATGTTTGTTATTGTGGATGACAATAAATATATTCTTGAATACAATGTTGTTTCCTTAATGTTTTGCTGATCATTCAAGAACCATTGTTAATGAGCAGGGCTAATGGATTGTTGATTTGGGTTTTAGCTTTGTTTGCGGTTCCTAAAAACTACAAGCTAGTAGCTGCACCACTGTTTGAGCTCTATGATAATGCCCAGGGCTATGGCCCAATCATCTCATCACTGCCCCAGACATTGTGCAGGTAAGTGCTCCATGCTCCTAGTTTGTGGGGAACAAGACCTTATGTCTTTCTACTTGTAGTTATCTCATAAAGTGTCGAGAGTTGCGATAATTCTCATTGGAATGTACATGTTATCATCATATTTGTAACCAAGGGTAAATAACACTTTTATTATTAATGTGGAGTTGTATTGGAAACAGCTGCGCATTCGTTGAGTTACTCGAGTTTAGTTCCTGTGCAGTGGTAGAGATGTAAAATTTCTGGAAAGAGCTTCTTTCTTCTTCTGTGCTCGCAATTGGCCTATTTGGCCATCATGCGTCAAGTCGTGTCATCCAATACAGACGGAACTCCTTCTGTACATATTATGTTATGCCATCTGGCATTGTGGTGAGTGGTTCAACTCGAGATGACGTATATTTTGTTCTTCCTTGCCACACAAACTGCACAGACTCAACTCAGTCATCCCCGCTCTTTGCAGATGTTTACCCAGTAAGTCATGCGCTGTGTCTAGCCTAACTGGGCTGTTGATACCTTTCTGTTCTTATATCCGAGTGGTTTTGGTTTCATCTATACTCTCCCACGGCTTATCCTTTGCATCCTCCTACCACTTCTTCTGCACTGACTTCTTTACATAGATGTTAGATGGGACTTTACTGCCTTATATGGTAATTATTATTTCATATGCCCACAATTGATCTATCTGACCATCATGCTGGATCTCGTCAGCCAATAGAGATTCGCCTCCCTGTCGTGAAACTTTATGCCCCCTGGCATAGCGTCATTTTGGGCTTGATAATGCCTTTTCAGTTTGTTGCATTTTGCTGTCCCTTTTTGCCAAGAAGTCAGCATTCTGATTCCCATGCAGATTGTTTAAAGATAAATGTCGGAAATTTCCCGAAAATATTTCAATTTCTAAAATACGTACACGCAAATTGCAAATACTGTATAATGTGGTGGCGTGTAAGGATACGGTTACCTCAGGGTCTGTATGGATGATCATAATATTGTACTTATTGTACCATACTTTCAATTACAAACGACACTAAAACAATTTTTTTAATGTGGTCCATTCAGCACATGATATTGGAAACTATTGGGTTATGTTGCCCGAGGCAAATACCTATGTGTTGCAAAGCCCTCATCCTATTCTAAAACATTTATGGGGAAATTTTAACCTTAAAATAATAATACTAGATGCAGATGATTACCATTATACCTAACAGTAATAAAGTGCAAGGTAATAAAGTGCAATTTGCACCTTATTCCTTTACGTCTTTACTTCATCTTGTGAGGGAAATTCAAAATATATTTCCAGAAAGATAAAACTTAGAAAATTTCTGATTTTCATCATCCCTATGTAGTGGTATAATGTCACCTGTAGGGTGGGTACGACCCAAGGGATTGATTCTAGTAATTCTGTTGACAGGTTCAACTTCATCTACATGTAATCCTGAGCCCAGTATTGTGTGAGCATCAGAACCCACATGGTGAAATAGCAGCGAACCGTGTTCACCCTCGAGGACTACTCGATTGCCTCGACTCCTCGGGCCCTGCGATGCAATCGGTTGTTGCAAAGGCATCACCTGTTCCAGAGCTGTTTGTCATTTAGTGCATTCATTGTGGGAACAGCACTTTATACATTTGTCATGAATAGTGTTAGGTAATATAATATTAATATACTAAGTAAATATGATCTTAAATGCATTACCAGTACCTAATATCTTAGGTAATGCCCTGTAATACAAATATATTCTAAATTTGAAAATGCTCTGCTTTTATTTGAGTCTCAAATTTTATGATCAATCCCATTTTGGATCAGTTATTGGGGGAATGTATCCCCCCCGATGGGAGGGATACAAGAAAGCTGGGTAGGAATTTGCAACATTTTTCTTTATGTTACCAAGTGACTAAATCTTAAGAAATGATGTATACAATGTGCTGTGCCATGTATTATAACTCTAATAGATTTCCATTCAAACTGTGGTTTAGGAAAAAAAATGCTTAATTTGAAGTCTGGCTTTCAGTATCCAGTTTGTACACGTTTTAAACTTTGTTTCTGCTCACTGTCCAAGGTTCTATTCATTTAGACAACCAGATGTTGGGTAGTTGTCTGTTTGTCAAGACCTCAACAAAATCCAGCTAATACACTGGGACAAACCACCAGAACTCAATTTCTTTACAAATACTGTGTCAATATATGCTAATATAGCTCCTCTATAGAGAACTCAAAGCAAACATAGATAGCACTGCTAAGCCTCCTCTCAGTGCCATTGGTGAATTATAACAATAAAACAACAATGAAAATTGACAGCTAAACCATTCCTAATAGAAGTATATTTTTTTGCCACCCGAATGCATCTAGTCTATTTTGAGTGCTCTATAACTGTTGGTTATTTCGTCATATTTTGAACACTTAAGCAACAATGTACAAATCTATTTGAATGATGTATTTTGCTTGGTGGGGCAACAAATATTTGGACTTGAATATTCTTGCTCAGGATTCAAGATTTGGATTTGCACACCCCTAAAAATATTACTTTGTTACAGTAATTGTTAATGTTGCCTTTAATCAGTTAGTGTTTTAATGATGTACTCAACAGCTAGGTCATATGATGGACAAGCCTGGAATACATACTGAACGTTTTTTGTGTTCCATTCGTTAAAACATTATTAACAACGCCACAGTTAGTGCTCGCTAACCAGATTTGTTTTTAAACTGATATTTTGTTTGTGGTTTCGTGGCTGCTATCATTTGAAGTAGTGCCGTATTGCCCACATGCACTGATGAGGGCTGATTTGTAGCAACTTGTACCATTCCACTGATAATGAGTTTACTGCATGGTGCAAAGCTTATCTGCAAATTTATCACAACATCAATCAAATGAAAAATCATGTGTGCAAGTGCCAAAATGGTTCCTCCAGCAATTATCTTTTATAAAGATCGATTTTGATGATGATAAGAACAATACATTGCACTTATACCATAATGTTCCTAATTATGGTAACAAGGTGTGTATATAATAGTTAATTTCCTTGCGAATGAAAAGCTGTCTGTAGATGTATGCCCAAACTACAAACCTCTTTCTTAATATGTTCATTTGTACAGTATTGTAAGACATAAATTATGTTTGTTTGTGAATTGGCTACAATTACTGTATTTAAATTTATGTTAGTTTTTTTGCTTGTTCACCGTTTGGGTTGTCAGTTAAGATATCGAATGCTAGAGTAGACACAAATGTCTTGTTTATTTGTCTTGCTAACTACAATCATTAAAATCAACACCTTTTGTGTTGGTGTGGATGTTTCTGTACAATTGACTGTAATTTTACACTTAATGAACTTCAAAGAATGTACTTTAAAAAACAATTTTTAATTGCCTAGTTCTCTTAATAAATGTAATTTTTGTAAGATACAACTATGTGTTTTTAATCTTTTACTTGTGTGCGTTTTTGTTGCACTACATACACACCCATATATACATGTACACCTTGTTCCACCATTGTTGGGTAAGGGGTTGTTGCCCCCTACCCAACTAGTAACTGTACTGTTAGTAACTGCAGTTACTATAAGGCCATTGCAACCATACTTGAATACACAGCCTTCTCGAATATAATTCGTAATTTCAATCATTTTGAAGGGTTACATTGAGGCACAACCTTCTTGAACGTCTGTTCAATCCGAGGTTCTGTCGCGGATTGACCCGTCGAAAAGGCTGTGCATTGAGGAAGTTGTATGGACGTAATAGCGGACGCCCAAAGATGTCAGTGCCCATAAATGGCACGTAAAATGGCCTATATTGAGTAATTAGATTTCCACAAATAGTCTGTAAATGTACAAAAATTGCTATTTGATGACACAGGTATGTGAGTGGGTTGAATCTCTTTGTCACAGCTTACAGAATAATGGTTTGGATGGTGTCAAGCTTCAATAATAGGTGTTCAGGAGTTATACCTAAAAAACAAACAATAAATGGCTGACCCTCAAAGAAGAGGTTTTACAATTTATCTCCACAACAGTACGTTTTATGGCAAAATTTACTCTGACAACAATTTAGTCAAATTTTACACACAAATTTAAACTTATATGCTAATCTGTACTCAAATGCACACACAGTGGCTATGATGAATTGTTAAGGGATAACATCAACAACAGATGAAGCATGTATGGCATATGGAAGTGGTTTCAATGTATTCCTATTTCCTTTAAACTTAATAAGCAAGAGCTTCAAAGCAAGTAAAAAAAAATATATAATTTACTAGACTTTTTGTCGGGACGGACTGCATGTCATGTGCATGTTACCGTGTAGACCATGGTGGCTGTTGTCTACTTATTCGTCGAATAGCTTGTTGTCTCCATGGCAACTACCAATCAAAACCCTTGAAATCCTCCAAATACTGTAGCTTAATTGCAACAAATAACTTTCTTATTAGGAGATTGTAATATGTGGGTGTTATGAGTGGGTTCAAACTATGTTATGTGTTTAACTTTTGAAGGGGAATGGACCCGACTTCTTTAAAATTGGGCTTGACTGTACATTGCATGTTGGAATCTATCCCATCCCTTGTATTATTTATGTGGTAGGAGGCCTATCCAGTATCCAAATGAAACCATATAAAGCAAGAACTACATGACTGGTCTTTCTGCTGAGCCATAAAGACTGGTATTGGACAGTAAACTAAACAGTAAAGTACTTTCATGATAAATAAATACATGTTTAAAAAGATGGAAAACCAAGTTATTATAAAAGTCCATGCAAGGTATTAGACCAGGGGTCGGCAATCCTAGGCACGCGTGCCACACAGTGGCACGCGTCTTGGCCTAGATGTAACATTTAAAAATTGTGGGAACACTTTTTGTTCATTACAAATCTCAATTTTAATTTGAACAAACTTTACCCAGCCGAAAACCTTTCTCACATCCCCTAAATGGGTCAAGTTCTATTTTTTAGCTCCATGCCTAGCCTACCCCCAAAACTATTTCGACTTCGTGACAAGTGCATCTGGGTTACAGGAACAGTTATTCGTAGAGATGCAAGTTTTTCACAATGCGCGATAAAACGAAAAGTGTAACAAAACACTCTAGAGTGCTGGTTTCAACATTTCTTTACGTTATGCGTCACTGGGATTCAGATTCAAATCGCGAAATAGCACCATAATTGCCACTTTCTAGCAAAATAACACCATTATTAACAGTAATTCATAATTTTGTATTCCCTTCCGTTCAAATCTTCACAAGAATTACGACATAAAAAGCGAAAATAAGCAGTCCGCATCATCACCACTTACTTGTCTGCAGTCTAATCTAAGGTTTAATGCCCATCACTATGTATATACATTTAGGGCCATACACATATAATAGTTTAGAAAATGTAACCTTTTTTAGTTTTATCAATGATTTTATGTAAAAACATGATTTTCGATTAAAAAAACAATAACACCACAAAACACCATAATTCTCAATTTCTCAAACGAAAAGTGAAGAAAAATAAAACCATTTTCTTGCATCTCTAGTTATTCGCCATAACGTCAAAAAAGTTCACATATTTTCAGAAACTAAAATTACTGAACGAATCACATGAAGTACACGACACTGAGAATATCTTTGGGTAGATTCAACAACTACAAGATGATTTCCGTTCCCGTTTACAAGACTTACAGCAACATGGCCCGATGTTTCAGTTCCTTGTGAAGCCTGTACTAGCCCCTGAAAGTGATCTGGAACTTAAATACTTTGGATGGACATTGAAAACTTAGAAATCTGGATTGATAAAATTAAACAATTGTGCTGAATCTTGAAATCGTGGGTCATAGGGACACTAATACAATCACTGCCGTTGGGTCTCACTACCTTCGACGTTTAGCTCAATAAAGAAAGTTGCTTTTGCTCTTCTGTCAGCATTCGACTCAAGCTACACATGTGAGCAAGTTTTTTCACACATAAAAAATATTCCTGGGCCTGTACGCAGCAGACTCACAGTAAACAATTCGGAATATTGTGTTAGGCTTAAACTCACGGACTATTCTCCAGAAATGCAAACACTCAGTGCTAATAAACAACACCACATACGTCACCGAGGCCTATACAATAATAGACAATGGACGAGAAGTACGCAAAGGTTAGGAATTCATAACAGAAACACATATCCATACAATTAATGATTATCACTTATCAGTATCCTTTGTCAGATTATTATCACAGTGTCAGCGTGTGTTGAGTAGAACGTATAAGTAGATTTTATTTTGTAACGTAGTCATTGTAGTAGGAGTATTTAAAGGTAATTGGCCAATACTCAGATATTGTGTTTTTGTTAAATTTATACTGGCACGCGAACATTATACTTATAATTTTTTAATTTACTTTTTGGCACCCAAGTTGAGAAAGTTTGCTGACCCCTGTATTAGACCAATGACAGTGTTTAGATGGTCCAACATGGCTTCACATTTTTAAATGTTATTTATTTAAGGACTCTCTTATGCACTTGTCACTCTAATGAATGCTATGCCACATGCATGTGCATAGTTCTTGTCAGCCTACATGTTCTATATTGGGGTTAAACATACAGAAGTACCAAGATATGTCATTCTAGGCCTACTTCATTTATCCATCCTGCTTGGTTTAGTAGATCTTACTCATTAGTCATTATTGTACAGTAATTCATTTATTTATTGCCTCAATAAGTATCAAATTACAATTGTATTGCTATTGACAGTTACTTAGACCTACGTAGTTACAAAATGTTTTGCGATTGGTTTTTAAAGCATTTTGTATGATTGCATGTGCGGGTGATTGAATGATCATGATTAATGGTTTAGTTTCATCCTTTCTTGCCATCATCAATCCAGAGCCTACCTGAAACTTGTGAAACACATTTCATCAAAATCTTTAACGGCACCTGAATGATTTTGCTGTATTGGAATGGCCTGTATCAACATAATTATGGCATGGCCTTAAAGTAGGTCTAGAAAGAAAAGGTGTTTACAGTCTCTACTTTTCACTTCTACAGATGTCACTTCCTTGCGGTTAAGAAAACAATGGGCAGCAAGCGGTTCCGCGCTTACATATATTGAATACAAAGCGTTTGTGGAGGCACAAAGCGCCAAACAACACTTATCGCCTGCCCCGACCTCTACCCCGACCACGACCTCTGGCGCGACCTCTGCCTCGACCGCGACTCGCACCTGGAATCAAACACAAGCCGTCTTAAAAGGGTGTTTGACGTGGATCCCCCAAAACCTCCTCCCCAAAACACTAAATTTAAGAAAAATTCTATTACAATTTACATCATTTTTTGCCATCAGAAATGGACTTGGAATGGCAAAATTTGAACAAAATCGGTACAATAGAAGTGGGCTAAACTTGATTGCAAAAATTGACAACAGAGATCCCGAGTTGAATAAAATAATGTAAAAACTTTTTCTACATTGCATGTGGTAAGTTACATCTCTAGAATAGGCTACAAACATAATTCAAAAACAAAAATGGCAAGGCTAAAGGAGGCAGCCTTATATTGGATAGCAAGAAAGAAAAATGGTTGAAGAGGCCAACTCTGCACAGGAAAAAAAAAAAAATTTAATCAAGTAGGCCTAGACCTATAGTATCACATCCTGAAGTAAGAAATGCAGTCACTATTAAGTTGTCGCCTTAAACTCATTACGGGAGAAATTGGCTCCGAGTGTCTCTGCTAGTCGTAAAAGGTGACGAAAGGAGACCCTATCCTATTCCACCCAATCTGTCCCCTTGAAGATTTGTCCTCAAACTTGGCCCTGCCCTCCCTTGCTGGACTCCCATATGACGACTCATGTGACGAACAATGGATCTGATTCGGAGGTGGCTTTTTTCATCTTTATCATCACCTGCTCATCATCTTGATAATGCCATTGTTGCACAAATATGAGAAGTTCAGCCCCACTAATCAATCAATCTTAAACTGATAAGCCTTCTATCATATGCCCACACTTGGACTACCAGGATAAATATATAGAGGTATATAGCAGATTTTTCCGGATTCTACTACCTCGGTGCATTCGTTTAGATGCATGCCAAAGGTAACAAGGTGAAATAGCCTACCTTTCATTATCTAATAAATACCGACAAAAACACAAAGCTCACCTCTTGCCGCTTCCTTCTTCTTGGCCTTTGCCTTTGGTGTATCATCAATGAGAAGTGTTTCCAAAGGAAGCGAGTCTGGAAGAATGTAGTAACGTATGTTGTTACCACGGATGCTCAATGTTTCCAGTTGGACAGGATCTCGGTTCTTGACAGTCATTTTGACAGCTTTTAAATGTGTGTTCATAGCAACATCAACTCCAGTTATTGTACCATGAACTTGAGTACCATTCTTCAATTCAATTGTAACTGTTTCATGACTCAATTTCATTAAAAACCTAAAAAAGAATAAGAAATTACATTGAACTTCTTAGCTAGGCTCATGTAATTTAAGATGTGTGTATGTAGGTATGTACCTATTTCTGAGTACGGACTATGGAATATGAAGTGATGAGGGGGGGGGGTGAACAGGTTGCCACAGGGTAGTTATGGCCCATTTGCAGCCTTGAAGTGTTTAATCTTATCTAATCTAATCTATTAATACAGTCAGCTGATAAAATACAAGGTATGACAAATTTACAAGAACGAAAGTATTGCTTAAAAGCCGTTCCATTGATAAGTACTTCAAACCAAATGGCTGTACTAAACATAACATTCTGAATGTACCCCCCACCCCCCTAGGACCTGGAAAAAGTGGGGGCTTCATGGGAAACTTGAAGCAAGAGCCTAGGCCCAAAGAAGGAAAGACAAGAAATTAGGAGAAAGATGGAAAGTCAGAGAGAGAAGGGAAGAATGATGGGCAGAGGAAGGGGTGAAGGAAGCGGTGGTTATCCCCATCCACAAAGGTGAGGAGAAGGGGAAGATGAAGAATTATAGGCCCATCTCATTAACATCTATTGGATCTAAAATTATGGAAAGGGTAAGGGGATTACGTGAAGGCGGAAATTAAAAAGATGGGGTGGATGACGGAAGGACAGCATGGATTCAGGAAGGGATATTCTTGTGAAACACAACTGCTGGGGATGACAGAGGACATTGCAGGGGTACTGGATAGGGGGGGGAGAGGTGGATACAGTATTTATAGATTTTGAGAAGGCATTCGATAAGGTCCCCCATCAGAGGCTATTGGGGAAGATAGGAGGAGTGATAGAGGACGGCTGGGTAGTAAGATGGATGGGCGACTTCCTGGAGGGGAGAAGTCAGAGGGTGAGGGTGGGGGACGTCCAGTCATCAGAGGTGAAGGTGACTTCTAGGGTGCCCCAGGGGAGTGTGCTCGGGCCTCTGATGTTCGCAATCTATATCAACGACATAGCGAAGGGGATGGGGGCAAGGGTGAGATTATTTGCAGATGACTGCGTCATCTACAGGGAGATAAAGGACAGGGGGGACGAGGCTTTACTGGGAGAGGACATGGAGAAGCTGGGGGAGTGGGTGAGGGTTAACATGATGAGTCTGAATGCGGGCAAGTGCAAGTGGGTAAGGTTCACAAGGAGGTAGGGGAGGAGGGTGGGACCGACGTATGAGATTCAGGGGCAAATTTTGGAGAGAGTGGAGGTGATTAGGTACCTAGGAGTGTGGATGGCAGATACGCTGGAATGGGGAGAACAGATTAGCAGGACGGTTGGGAAAGGCGTACAAGGAATCTAAACTTTGTGATGAGGGTGCTGAGGGGAGCAAGCGAGGAAATAAGGGAGCATGCGTACAGAGCTCTGGTGAGACCAGGCCTGGAATATGCAGGGGCGGTGTGGGACCCGCATGACAGCAAGGGGAGGGATGCTCTGGAAGGGGTTCAAAAGAGAGTGGCGAGAAGGGTACTTAGAAGGGCAAATAGATGGGTGGAAGTAGACATGGGGATGGTAGGAAGAGAAGAGAGTATGAGAGCGTAACGAAATTGGTCAGGGAGCTAGGATGGGAGATGCTTGAGGACAGAAGACGGAGGGATAGGTTGGGAAAAATGTACAGGGTGGTAAGGAAGCATGAGGGGTGGGGGGAATTAAGTAGGGCGGTTGAAGGAGCCAGTTACATGGGCAGGGGGGATCACCAGTGGAAAATAGAAAGAAGGACATGGAGGACAGTAGCTAAGTTCTCCTTCCTGGGAAGGGCGACCGTGGAGTGGAATCAGCTGGAAGGGGAAGTTGTGGGGCTAGGAAAGGTGAAGGCTTTTGCCAATAGGCTGAGGCCTAAACCCAAACCCCCAGGAGGAAGGAAGAGGAGAAAGGTGATGGCCATGGAGAAGGAAGAGGGATGGGTGCAAGAGGAGAAACGGAAAAGATGAGATCAAGGGAAACTGAGAAGAATGGGAAGAAACAGCAAGAGGATGATGGAGGAAGGAGGGAATATGCTAAGGAGGGGACAGGAGGAAGGAAGAAAGTAGCGAGACCCTCACCACCGGCGCCCAGCCAACTGTGAGGAGGAAAACAACAACAACAACAACAACATGAGAGGAACAGAACCTGCCACCAATCCCGAGGGATCAACTGTTGGTTGAGAAGTAACAGCAACAAACACACACCAAATAAATATACCGTAATACTGGCATAGGATGTCCAAAACGTTCAGCCTTTGTAATGCAGCCCTACAAAGGTTCAGCCCAACCGCAGCCGCACATTGAACAGTGTGGTTATGTCGCTAATTGAGATACTTTATCGCATTAAAGGACCTCCGCTTAGACATTTCAATTAGCTTAAAGAATATGTAATAGGATGTTTGTAAAGTCATATTAAGCCTAAAGTACTATTGGAAAAAACTGGAGGCCTAGGCTAGGTCTAGCCCTAGGCCTAGGCCTACCGGTTGCAATACACAGGCCCAGGCTTAGGCCTAGGCCGGGCCCTACTTTGAACGCCAAAATCTGTTAATACCAAAATGGTGTTGTTCACACATCTAAAAAACTGTAAGAAACAAAACTTAGTTTTAGTAAAGAAAATAATAGTTCATCCATACCTAACGAGTTTCATGATGAATTCGGATTTGTTTTTCACTAAATACACAAAATATGGCGGCACATCCAAACGACCATACAACGTTTGTAGCACTGCCTTTTAAAAATAGAAACCAAAACTCACTAGCAAGGCGCTATTTTACACTTCGAAAATATGGCGGTAAATTAAAAAAAATGAATGTTTGTTTTGTCCCGTATAAAACTTTGTAGAGTCGTTGCATCAAATATCTAACTAGAATATTCTAGTACGGTATTTGGTTGCATGGTCCTTGTACGCACGCAACCCTCAATGCCACCGGCGTACGGCCGACAGCGAGGAGGAAGACAACAACAACAACGACAAAGAGGGAGTATGATGGCACGAAAAGCGTGTCCAACATGAAGTCACGTGATGAGTGGCAGAAAGCGCGCCGTAGCAAACCTGTGCCTGCGATAACACACTGCACACATGATGATATTTGGGGTTTTACGTCTCATATTTTTGCAACGAGGCTAATCGAGACGGTGAGTGGGTGATTATGAAGATGAAAAAACGCCACATGACATCCAACTTGACGCAAAAAAATCAAAAGTGAAACCGTGTCGAAAAAATAGAAAAGTGCCCATAACTAAGCATCCGGGACGAAATTCAAAAATTTGACCGGTGATTCCGGACAAATCATTAGGTCCATTAGAATGAAAAAGTCAATTCCATTCGCAAACAAAAAATGTGGAAGGAAATCTGTACTAAACGATTTTATCGGCACGCGGTACCAAATGTACACAATTTGATTGACGAAAGTTCCGGTGCGAATCCAAAAAATTTCCAAAATGTAGTTACCCAGATGGTAAGCGACGGTAACGAAACAAAAACGAACGTCATATATCGTTTGGTTCGACGGGCAGGGCCATTTGAATGCGGCGCGTTAAAAACGTACCAAAATCGTCAAATCGAGATTTCAAAACATTTTTTCGAGTTTGGGTGCCCGTAACTTTTAAACGGGACACTTTTTACGAAAAAAATTTCATTGCAAAAAGATGCCCCATTTAATTCTAATCACACTTAGAGAGTCAAAAATGTCCCCAAAAAAACCATTACATTTTTTACAATTTTTCCCGCAATACGACAGAGCCTAATACGCACACTTTTCGACATTAAACACGTCGGGAGGACGTGAAGACGTTGACGGACGTACTCGAAAAAAATACCCACGTGTAGCCAAAAGCATGACGTTGAAAACTGTAGCGACACATGTTGAAAAAAGTCACGTTCGAGGGCATGCCGAGGGTGCGGGAAAAGCTCGAGGGGCGTCGCAACTCGACGGGCGCCACTCATCACGTGACTCGCAGCTGCGAGATGATGGACACACATGGCCCTGTAGTGGCGGCATGGCCAAGCTCACTCTACCCATATCTATACTCAAAGCTGTACACCCGCACTAGGCTGTACTTGGCTGTACACATGCTTTTTTCCTTGCTAACAGCTAAACGCCTCGCACTGCCACTGGTCGGGTCCAAACAAAATTTTTAAACGAAGATATATCTCTACCATGTAACCAAAGACTGTCCGTATCATCATCCACAACGTTTTTTTTTCACTGTATTTAAAATGTCGTGGTGCGTTGTTTTGAAGGTCAAACCATTTAAATGGTCAAACAACTACTTTTGAAGCAACTGGTGGCAAAGTGGGCGGAGAGAACCGGCGACAGAATGTTTTGAAGGTTGTTTGCATTCAAGATTTGTATTGACCATGAACCTCAGTTGGAAGCTACAAGCCCAGCTTTCGAGTGGCATTTGATTCTATTTGCTGAACATCGCGATAAGATAACGTTCTCAGGTTTTAGAGAGCCGATACAAAAACCTAGGCCTTAGTCCTGCCTATTCCACCAACATGGCCCACCTTACTAGACATTTGGTCGGACGCGTCCAGGGACTTTCCAGAATATCATTCGTTGGAACTTCTTGCAGGTTCTCGAGTGCTCAACCAGGTAGGCAACGAGGCCAAAGTGGCTAAACACACCACCCCGCTAGGCCTAGGCCTAGTCTAGGTCTAGGTCTTGCCAGATTCACATTTATTTCAAATAGGCCTAGGCCTATTTCAGATAAAATTCAGCATGTAGGACAGGTACACTGGAACATTGTACATTGCCAGTAATTTTACAGAATCTATAGGTCTAGTCCAATAATGAATGTAGACTACAATGGCCTTGGGTTTAAAATAGGCCTAGGGCTCACAGCCTAGGCCTACACAATAAAGTAGGTAGGCCTAGGGGCCTAGGCCTAGCCTTGGGCGAACATTAACCCGCGAACGAGATCAGATACGAGAATGGTGAACAACGAGGTACCGGTACTGCACAACAACCAGTGGTGTGTAATGGCTCTAACCTGTGAAATACCAATGTAGACCTAGGCCTATGGCTTTGGGAAACCCAAAGGCAAAGCCTACGACTATAAAGTGGCAGTGTATATGGCCGACTAACCACCGGGAAACGTGGTCATTTTTTCCGTTCCCGGGACCATTGGCGCCGAGTACGGGGGGGCGACGCGGCTCGAGCCCCCCCTGAGGAGCTAACAGGAGTTGCTTCTTCAAACAGTTACCAGTTTTGTTTTTTTGCTAAAGAGCCTTTCGAATTAATGCACATCGACAAATTGTGTCTCTTTCCCATACCACGTATTGTTTATCAGAGCCTTCTTTCTTTTATGGTGTGTTTTGGTTCTTTGACAGTCCATCTCGCTCGGCCCCCAGTGGCAAAAATTAGTTTTCTAACGATATTTTTGGAGAAACGCTGTCAATAGAGAGCAGTACACTTATGAAGGAGCCTATAATTATAGGATTTCACCTGACAGCTAGAATGTTCAATGTCAACTAGGGTGAAGAAACTTGTACTTCTTGAAAAGTCCAACCCCTTCTTTGTAAAATCACCCTATCAATGCGTGGGTTGCAAAACCGTACGTTTAGCTAGACCACGGATTTATAGGATCTCGTAACGTTAATAAATAATACGTCATTTTACACATATATTCCTAGCCAGGAAGTGTTTGTAATAGACAGATACAAAATTAATTTACATAATAGGTTAAAACTAAAAAACAATGTTGATGCAATGCCGAGAGGTTTAAATACGAGAAAAAATATCTTAATACTAGGTATTTTAATCTTCCCTTTCAAAATAATATCTCAGATCGCTTCTAAGGCCATCTCGATGGCAATAGTACCCCAAAAAAAAATTGCCTCCGGCGGCAGGGGCTTCTCCCCAGACCCCAGCCTCTCCACGCAGATACTGTTGATCGTAGATTGAGCCCCCCCCCCCAGGAAAATCAAAACTCGGCGCCTATGCCCTATGGTGGACTGAAAAAAGCATTGTGCCCGACAACGTACATTAACATATAGTAGCCTATCATCTTAGCGTTCTTGTTCTCGGGCAATTGTGCATACTGCTTAACCCAGTAATGAGAACAGAAATGAGAAGGCTGGTATTGTTGAGCTGTGTGTTTAATAGTGATGCGGACGATAATCGTATATCGATAAATATCGATAATATCGTATATCGATACGATACGATATGCGCCGTCGTATCGCGATATTCATGACGATATTATTTTGCACCCAGTATCATGATAAATTGTTAATACTTCATGGTATCGTCATAGTTTACAATTTCGCATGGCGGTTATTTGATTATTCTATTGATGTTAGCCGAGCATCCCTTGGCAAAGTTTGCATGCTGCTGTTCCCCCCCCCCCCCCCCCGCACGCAATGTTGGCGGTAACACAGTAGTCGTCAATGTGTAATTCAAGATCAGCAGAACGAAACTGACTCACCATCATTAGCAGACAGACCGCCCGCTCTACACTAAAAAATAAAAATAGAACTCCACTTCGTGTGTCCATAAGCCGCTTGCTAAAGGAAGACGGACTATTTTTAGGCCTCGATTACCTGCACTCATTCATTGACTTCCTTCCGAAAAGTCTGCATTGTTTGACATCTTTCAAGATCCAAATCTACGTTTCACTGCTCCGCTGCCTCAACCCCCCCCCCCCCCCCCATCCCGTCCTTCACCAGCCGACAAACCGGTTTGTTTGGCCATCGGCTACAATCACAATGCGCTATTTATTTGCTATTATCGCGATAATATTATATGCTCACGATATTATCACGATATATCGTGATATATTGTGGGAAAAAATGCGATTATCGATATGAATTTATTTATCATAACGCATCCCTAGTGTTTAAGTACGTTGTTCTGCACAATACCTTTCTTGTTTCTTGGCCCCGAGAACAGGAATGATGATCCAAGTTTTATCTTTTACTATGCCTTGGGACCTCCTCTGCGATACTCACTGCAAACTTTATAAGCCTACTCTGGTCTTATATTAGGCCCTACAGAGCTCTAATTGTTGTGCAATACCTTCTTGCTGTTCTTTATAATTTTTTTTGTTCTTTGTGATGGCATTGTTCTTGTTTCCAGTTGGGTGCCTATTCTTTAGCCTGGTTAAAATTTGTCTGGCAAGAAGCTTGGGTAACGGGAAAGTTAGGGGTGTTACAAGGGGGCATGTCAGAAGTGGTTTCATCTGAGGTGTGTTGGAATAGCTGAGACGAGTTATTAGAATATCAGGGGAGGACCAGGTTTTGATTGGTACGTACTGTGAGAAGTGTAGGACTGGGAGGGAGGGAATGATCCACATTGAGCATGCGGTTTGGCCAGGATTAATAAGGGAAATTGAGGGATTGAGAGCCTTGTGCTGTCAAGTGCTCGGGGAGAAGGGGTTGGTGAGTAGCCTAGGTACAAGGAGGTTGTGGAAGGACTGAGGGGTGACAATACAAGATGTTGGGATTGAAGAACTTTTGTCTTGGCTTAAGTTCTTCTAAAATGGAGTTCTAAAATGAGAAGGGATTAGAGAGGGTGCTGTAAGACAGGTTGAGACAAGGAGTGGGAAAGGAAAGTTATAAAGGAGTGGGTTGGAAGGGAGGGTAGGGAGTGAGGTGGCTGTGGAGAAGGTCTAGGGGGTGGGGGTTATGATTTATTTGAAATGCAATGATGCAATTTAAATGAAGCCATGGTCTATCACATCAGGTGTTCTGGAGCTTGTCTTCTCTTTCAAGTTCTTTCCATCGCATTCTTTGCTTGCCCCATCTCTTTCACATGTCTGTATCATCTCAACCTTTTCCACCCTTTTTCGACAAAGCTTTACATAGCATTGTTTTTCAAAATAAAGATATTGTTTCAGGTAGTTCAAGCTATGAATACATCATAGCCGAGACAGCCGGTGAGAAAAAGAACGTTGGTCTCATCAAACTAAACCGACCCAAAGCATTGAACGCCTTATGCGATGGTTTAATGCGCGAGGTTGGTGAGGCTGTTGATAAGTTTGAGAACGATGAAACTATTGGTGCAGTTATTATTACTGGTAGTGAGAAGGCATTTGCTGCTGGAGCCGACATAAAGGAGATGCAGAATCTCACTTACTCGAAAACTATTCGAGGCAATTTTTTGAATCATTGGTCTCGTGTCGCCAACTGCAGGAAACCTGTCATTGCTGCAGTCAACGGCTATGCGGTATGATATAATATGATATTGTATGTACATTACTAAGATTTACAAATTAATAGTTAATAGCAAGGGGCGGGGCAGATAATTGTAAACACATTTATTAATACGAGACTAAAACGTCATCTTGCATCCCTACCATATCTATTTACGTTGGTCAATTTCAGCTTGGAGGTGGCTGTGAACTGGCAATGATGTGCGACATCATCTACGCTGGGGAAAAGGCCAAGTTCGGACAGCCCGAAATTGCAATCGGCACGATCCCCGGTGCGGGGGGCACCCAGCGTCTCACTCGCGCCGTGGGTAAGAGTAAGGCGATGGAGATGTGCCTCACGGGCAACCAGGTGTCGGCACAGGAGGCCGAGAAGATGGGGCTCGTCAGCAAGGTCTTTCCCGCCGACCAACTGGTTACCGAGGCCGTCAAGCTCGGCGAGAAGATATCGTCGCATTCGCAGCTTGTCGTCTCGTTGTGTAAGGAGGCGGTGAACACGGGTAGGTTCCATTTACCTTATGTAATAACGTGTTACAACTCAATGAGGGTACATATAGGCCTAGTCAAGCTATTTTGATTTTTGTAACTCTTGGTCATATGGGGGGCACAGTTGTCCTCAATCACTCTAATATCATTTTGTTTGTTTGATTACAATTTCAGCCTATGAAACTACGCTGTCTGAAGGTCTTCACTTTGAAAAGCGGACATTCCACGCTACATTTGCCACAGTATGTAACCATTACCATAACTATATTTTTTTTCTTGTATTGGTAATTTTGTAACTTCTTTTTTCATCTTGCATTTTCTTATATTTTTCTTCAAGATCTAACAAATACCTTGCTTGCTTCCACAGGAGGATCGTAAGGAGGGTATGACTGCTTTTGTCGAAAAGCGTCCACCTAACTTCACAAACACGTAGGAAGCTCGAAGATGCATTCTACGTTTTTGTAATGACGTTTTAATGATGCTTTACGGAGCTGCTATGATATTGATTTAACCCAATATTAAAAAATCAAATATTTGTAATACAACACATGTTGTCATGCTGCCATATAATAAATACATTTATATACATTTGCCATTGATATAAAATTAACTTTTCTTCAATTTTGACTGCAATCACACCATCTTTCAAAGAAAAAGTTGAGTACAGTTTTTAAAACAATAGCCTATCTATTCAATATAAATGCGTTTCTTAATATTTGATAGAAAGTATTATTTACCTAGTTTCTTGAAGAAACCAGGTATTTATGATAGCGAAACCCTTCTAAGGAAAAAACTTGAAGAAATGAGAATATAAGCCTAATCTAATAGAATTGGCCTTAAACTAGACAGGGTAATCCAGAACCCATCGGCCAAAGATCAACAAATGCCATATTGTATAGTAATACAGTAGTCAAGTTGCTCAGCGACAGCCATATAACATTTTGGTGACTAATCAATCACCTTATCGGTATCAAATTGTGACATTACATTTCTGACATTGGCAGTAAATGATCCCAAAGCATTCTTAGCGTAGGTACTTTATTTCAGTACCACAGTTTGTCCATTAATGTAAATGATGTGATTAGGCTACAAGAGAAATCACCTTCAAGTCACACGCAGTACACCCATCCAGATTTGTAAATGTTTTATTCTATCAGCCTAACTACATACAGAATTTAATCACAATTCACAATGTGTGCTATTAATCGTTCTCGTCATCATTGTTGTCGTAACTGTCGATCTGTTGAAAGTCCAAATTGCTATTCCTGAAATCTTTCGGGTTTACCTGGAACATGAATTGTGAACAGTTTAGGTACTACATACGTAAACATTATACATAATATATCGTATTATGTATTGTAAGAAATAGCTGTAGGGTAAAGATGCAATGCAACTTGGTTAGCCTGGGTCTAGCCTACCATTGTGATTGTGCCTGCAAAGGAAGATATATAACCCATTTTGTTATATTTTTATGCATGGTGATTTATTGTGAATTGAATGTCCTGGCCATGAGGCTCATGGGAAAATTAGGGAGGGGGGATGATTCTGAGACAGGATAATGATAGTGATAGGAAAGGATTTAACATACTTGTGTATTGATCCAAAAGTCTTGGCCATGAGCCTGCACATAGGAAAACAAGGCGGTGGGGATTTCCAGAATCTTCATTCCAACCGTCGATCTAACGAATGACAATAAATAACAAGGTGTAGCTTATCTAACTAGTACCACTTCTGTTAATACCGGTAGTTTTCAGTATAGTTGCTGTTTGATAGTGGTGCAGACACGTCTTATAAATGTCAGTAACAGTACTAATTGTTTGCCAATATCCAATTGATGTTTCATTTCAATTGATACAGCATATCGATTTTTATTCCAGTATTTGTATCGTAACTTTATAGAATCAATTCTTGATCAATGCCAATTTTTCCAGTTTTTGTGTGATTACTCATCTGATAGCCTACAGTTATCGGGTATGCCCGCATTGCTTTACAAAATCGGGTTTCATTTTTTAAACTGGTTGATTCGCATTGACAAACAAGGTGAAAGAATATTTTACTAAGGGCCAGTTTTACCAAACTTTAATCTGTCAATTTTCTGTTAATCTGAGATCAAAAATGACGCCCGGTAGAAGCCACCATGCATTTTGAATGTAGCCCTGCCTAATGTTTGTTGAAACCATGGTAACCAATACGAGATTAGTAAATCAGCCGATTATAAAGTTTGGTGATTTTGGATGTAACTAACATTTGAATATTTTACACTATTGTACAAAATTATGATAATGTTTGCGTAATGCACACTGTGAAAAGAAACATCAAACAATTATATTACACATAATGTACTCATTCATTAATTGAAATATGGCATCTGGCTGGTGGAATGTAATTTATGTTGGTCGGGGGTGGGGGCGAGTTTTTTGTCGTCCTTGTGCAAGATTGGATTGAAAGTTAATGATGGGGGTCTCGGACTACTCCAGTTTATAATTCGAACAAACCTTTGACTCTTCATACTAATCAGTTAGCCGTTCGCAGTTACGAGCATCTATAAAGCATGGCCATGGGCACCGTATTGGGGACCCCTGGGCTATGGGAACTCCAAACTAATGCAAAGGCCCCTCACCCCCAAAGCATTTTTATTACCCTTGATTTATATATGTCAGAGATGTACTGTACAAACTTTGCATAAACAAGAACAATGTGTAACTAAAGAGAAATAACATGTGTGGGGTCCATGGGGTCTAAGTTTACTTGTAACGGAAAGGCTACCCTACGTTTTTACCTGAACAAGTCCGGTCGCTAGAGCGTAACTTGTCATTGCCACTGTTGCAAATAGTCCAGCGAGAACCTGGTTCCTTCGGCGGTGTGGAAAATCGGTATCGGAATCTTTTTTCATGTTGTCATTTTCTTCAGCTACTTTTTTGGATTCATAATCTACAACAAAATAAAGAAAAATGCAATCATTACTTATTGGTAGGCTACTAAGTGTAATGAATATGACCAGAGCAGGGATGGGACATGCAGGGCTACATGCACCATAATATAAAACTTACATAAATATTTATACATAGGCCCCTATAGTTCTAGTACCATGAATAGTTTCGAGTTAGGCCAAGCCAAGGCATATAGAATTGATCTGAGATGGGAAACATAGACGTACCTAAGCCAGATAGCGTACCTTGAAGACTTACATAATATGGAAATGCCTTGAAAATGTACATTTTACCGATATAATTATTGTGAAGAATAATTTTGGCACATACTTAAGACGTGGGATCCATGGGCATGTACATGACAAACAGGGGTATACACACTTTTTGGCTTTTGCCATCCCTACACCAGCCATGTCATCGCAATGACTTTACAGAGTGCACTCGGAGTGCAACTAGTGTGTACCAGTGCAAAACGCCAATAGTAAGTTGGTGGCATTATTTCACTTGTCGTGTAGCAGGCATTAGCTAATACAGAAAGCGACAAATATACCAACAGACAGTTGTTAAGCTGGTAAACCACACAAATAAGTTTTCTTTGCAAAATCCACTTTGATTGTAATATTGCTCATTGCAAGGGAAGACTTCACGGAATCTCTATGAATCACCATACAACTGAAAACAATGAAAGGTAGGCCTAACTCTTTTTGTACCTACCTTGAGCAACATGTGGATAGTATCTCTGTGTTATGCGTGTGATGAACTTGACTAGGTTTGGGCAAGCCCTGAGGTGATTCTGGAGAGCTGCAGAAGGGAACGGTGCTTTCAACAGTGGAGCAAGGTAAGCGTAGACGGTTGCGTCGAGTGAGCAAGGATGGGCACCGAAGAAGAAATCTGTTTCTGCCAGTCTTGTGGACAGGGACGTGATACAGCGCTCGGCATCTCTGTACACCTGCAATCACGAGGACATAGGGACTAGATGCCAAGGTCAGGCTTTATTTACAACCATTGACAATAAAAGCAATTTAAGTTACAAAGGTTGTAATTTTTTTCTTTTCTCGTCTTTTATTATGAAAACAAGTGTTTCTTATTGCACACTTGTGGAAAGAACTTTTCCAAAGGAAAGTGTTCCCTTTTTAGAAAAATTTTTCAAGTACAGTAATGCAATCCTTTTTTTGGCATAGTAACTTTCATTTGAGAAAAATCATATTTTCGCAGAACTTTTTTTCTTTATAGTGTTCCTTTTAAGACCGAGTGGTTAATTTTTCCATTCAGTGCCACTATTCAGTCTTCTGTCTTTATCAGCAATAAAAAAATCTGCTTTGCTGGCATTATGTTTCATATTAAAATATTTGGTCTGTTCTCCGGTTTCGACCAATAATAGTTATGCCGCCCATCCCCCGAATATGACTGCGAGTACGACGTAGAACCACAATGAACTACCTACTGAAACAATTCACAGAAGCGATACAGGTCATCTGTCTATTATAATGAAGATATACAGACTGCTCAGAAAATTTGCTCAGAATTGCACTGGTGCATGTCAGCCAACCGCATGCAAGAACCACACATTGGACCCATTGGTAGAAGTACATAAAGAAGCTACTTGGCTTGGCTACTAACCATACTAACCTAGGCCTGCCTATTTAAATTGTATTGTTGTGTTGTGGTATTGTTTGATATGTGATAAGGTGACTGATACTACTCAGTTCTGAAATCATATCCTGGTTTGCCTGCCATAATTACGTGGCGTAAAAATTAAAATTTGAATTTTATCACTGAGAATGTCATTAAAACAATTATATGAACATGTAATACATTTCTCATGGATTATTCTCATGCTACTGTGAGGAAAAATATGAGAAATGGCAACTCGGTTTCTTACTCCTGTTTCAACAACGGAAAGTTCCTCGTCTTGGTCATAAAGAGCTTCCATCATTGCCACTGCTTGTCGCTGGTATCTGCCAGGGTAGTAGTAGTTGAGTGGGAAGGGGAGAGCCTTCGCGTACCAAGGCCGCGAGAGCTCTAAATAGTTCTTTTGGTCCACCCACCTAAAGGAGCCAAAATACACAATTCTATATTTAATTGTTTCTTTCTGTGTCGTTATATGTGTGTGCGGGTTTCAGCATAACAAATTCAGACTTATTTTAGGTACCACTAATAAGATACTTTACGGAGTTACCCATCAAATGTTAACAGTTCACTTAGATATCGCAGATGCCTCCAAAAACGCAGTTCTGAGAACCTAAGCGAGTATGACACTGCTTATGAGAGAGACAGAGCGGAGACTTATGGAAGTGTGATTTCCGTTAACACACATACAGTATATACAAATTATACATTGGGTTTGGTAATATACGGTCAGCAAGAAAATTGAGGACTCCCTTACGAACGTAAATCGGAAATAAAATGGCAAGATGTTAGCCTTATTTTTAAGGCTGGGCGTCGACATCGATAAATCGATTAATAATCGATGTCGGTGACGATTTTCGACATCGATTTTTTTTGGTTTTAATCGATTTTTTCGTCATTAATTAAATAACTAATCAATTGTCAATTCACGCGAGAAATGGGAACTTTCAACTATAGGGCGGCATAGTTATTCGTCCACGGCCGCTTTTAGTCCAAACTGACCCGTATCAAAGGATACCGCACACTCTCAAACCCCCTCCCCCCCCCCCCCCTAAGTATTTGCAGATCGCGCGTACTAAAGCGCGAGCCATCCCTTGAATGAAACCCCCGGCACTCGACAAGTGAGAACAGATGCGGCCGAACGAGAAAGAGCGAGAGAACAATGGTCTGAGCGAGACGCGACGAAGTAGTTCGCCGTGTCGGCTGCTATCGGCCGCCGTGAGAGAGAGAGAAAGCGCTAGTCGCAGGACGCGTGAGTGGAAGCGAGATCGCGTCGCGATAGACGCAGGCGAGTGGAATGCAAGCGGCCGGCCGTTGACAGCTCACTACGCAGCACGTAATCAAGAACGGATTAATGAAAAACGACTTGAATAAGCCTCTACAATCGGATATTGCGTTAAAATAAATTGAAATCAATATCCACAATTGTGTTTATGACGACAAAAATAAGCTGACCGGCCCGCATGGCCGTCACGTAGGCCTAGAAGGCCTAGCCTAGGCCTAGGTCAGTTATCTCCCGTTGCAGACGAAAACTGAGTTTTGTTGCCGTTATTAACTGATTAAAAACCGGTTCGATTAACCGGTTAGTGAAATGCTTAACCGTCGTTATCCCTACATTTAACAGGTGACAAAGTTTTTTTTATTAATAATTGATTAATTATCAATTTAAAAATAACGATGTCGATTATTTTCGTTTCGATATCGATGTCGAAAATATTCCGACATCGCGATTCGACATCGATTATTTGCCGTCGATGTCGATGTTGTCGATTTACATCGATGCCCAGCCTTACTTATTTTACATGAGGACAAGAGGGTAATATTGAATACTGGTAAGCTACTCTACTCTTTTCACCACCAACAAACATCCCTTTGTTGACCTATGGAAAGTGGTCTGAGCCTAGCTAACTAATTCAAGCTAAGGACAAAAATCGAAATGAAACAAAAGCATGCTAACTAGAGGTTAACATACTCTTTTACAGACACATTTTCTTAAGCCGCATTCACATAAATGACTATTGATTACTGACTATTGACTATTGACTAGTGATTATTGACTACCCAAAGAAAGATATGAACACTACACAACTAAGTTCTTTGACACGTATGATCTGCCACCTAGAACAAATTAATCAAACTGATTGACAAACAACGAGGTGTCAAAATAATAAAATTGCAACATTATGAAGAAAACGAGGTATGGCGATAGTAACTGTTCACCAGTTAAAACGTTTAATGATGGGCTTAACACAGTTGTGAAGGTTTTGTATGTTTCTTGTTTGTTTTGAAGATTTGTTTTCAAAATAAGAATATTTTATTGTATGACAGCTTCATAAACATAATAAATAAATAATATTTGCCGGAAATAGTCAAAAACAAATATACACTTGACAGTAATTGAATAGTGGTATTGACTTCCGTTGCTCCACATTCATTGGCTGAACGCGAACGTTGTGATTGGTTGTAACTATGACTTCCAGATATCTTCAATTCGTTAGTCAATAGTCATAAGTCAAAAGTAAAGTTGTGTGAACGTCAGCACGTATCGCCTATGGTTCAATTCGCTTAGTCACTAATCAATAGTCAATAGTCACTAGTCATTTATGTGAACGCGGCTTTAAGCCGCGTTCACATAAATGACTAGTGACTATTGACTATTGATTATTGACTATTGATTAGTGACTAAGAGAATTGAACCATAGGCGATACGTGCTGACGTTCACACAACTTTACTTTTGACTTATGACTCTTGACTATTGACTAACGAATTGAAGATATCTGGAAGTCATAGTTACAACCAATCACAACGTTCGCGTTCAGCCAATGAATGTGGAGCAACGGAAGTCAATACCACTATTCAATTACTGTCAAGTGTATATTTGTTTTTGACTATTTCCGGCGAATATTATTTATTTATTATTTTTATGAAGCTGTCAAACAATAAAACATTCTTATTTTGAAAACAAATCTTCAAAACAAACAAGAAACATACAAAACCTTCACAACTTGGTTAAGCCCATCATTAAACGTTTTAACTGGTGAACAGTTACTATCGCCATACCTCGTTTTCTTCATAATGTTGCAATTTTATTATTTTGACAGCTCGTTGTTTGTCAATCAGTTTGATTCATTTGTTCTAGGTGGCAGATCATACGTGTCAAAGAACTTAGTTGTGTAGTGTTCATATCTTTCTTTGGGTAGTCAATAATCACTAGTCAATAGTCAATAGTCAGTAATCAATAGTCATTTATGTGAATGCGGCTTTACCCACATGGAAAACAAAAGAAGTGCACAGGTTTCTGATCTCCTTGGGTTAAAGATTGATTTGCATCTAGATAGAATGGCCCTTTCACATAGACTTACAGTCGTGTTATGGTGTAAACAATAAACATCAAATGTTAGATCTAGGAAACGGGTGGCATTTGTGTTTGGATGCCACTTATTCAACCCTCGAAAAGTATTTTGAGTCGGATTACGACTTCAAAATATTATGGGTGAAATATTTGCCTTGGAATGACACTTCGTAATTTTAAACAATAATTTTGGTATAACCCTATGTAGGCCTACTATCCAAGACCCTATGCAAGTCCCTATGTAATGATCCAAGACAGGGAACCTGTCAGATTACATCTTGTAAAGTCAACTTTATGGGTAGAAATTACAAAGAATAACTCTGGTTTAGACACAAAATTCTTGTAAGCGGGAGCCACGCTCGCCTTTATTAACAGGAGTGTACACTTTTAGTTTCTTGTGAGCTTTGCCCATCCCTAGTAGTGTGAGCTATTAGCTGATTGTCTGTCCTTTGTTGCTGAATCTCATTTTAAATGTAAACAAAGTTTGATGTGGCACGTGTGGCTATGCCCCAGACCCCTATGCTTCCTCACAAACCTCTTTAACTGTTTGCGAGTCGTTCTAAATTACATTTTTTTTCAGGATTGCACTTAACCATGCATTTTCACTTAAAAAACATTAAGGTACCCTAATTCAATACAGGCCTATGTAGTATTGGTAAACTTACCATATAAATTGAAGACTTGGAAATAATTGCTCCTTCAGAAGTTGTGTGAATGCCACTACTTCAGCACACTGTCTGGGAGCTAGAGCAAAGTCAGCACAAAAATTCTAGAACAAGTAATACAGCAAAAAATAGCAAACTAGTCAATATTTGACAAGTACGTTTTAGCTTTTAAGTATAAAAACATTTACCATCTTTTTGAAATTCATTCTTAAATGTAGCATCTCTCACATCATGTACAGTTGAGGATAGATGCACAATTATGGTGAGGATAGTATAGTTTGAATATGTGGAGAGCTTGGAAAATAGAAGGAGAAGGGATAGATTAGAAAAGAGTGACAAGGGAACATGGGGGGGGGGGGGGAGTTAGAAAACTCAGTAAGAATGGCGTGTTATCGGTAGGGGGATCACAGCTGGAAACTGGAGAAGCTTGGAAAATAAATCACTACATATATCACAGGAGCTAGTTCGGATTAGATAAGCTCGCACGACGATAGGCTGTACCGTATATCAATACCTTTAATATCGGGCTAACTACAGCTGCACCATTGGGTTTGAAATATGCTGCACTAAACACTACACTCACCGCCTGTTACGTTGTGACTATTTCCAAGAGCAACCACCTTTGGCCAGCAGTGCTACACATGCCCCCTAGCCTACACACCTAGCTCTAGTTGTTAGCTGCAACTGGATTCGTTGATCAGCGATTACCACGTTGCAGTGAAACCGAGCTACGCGTATATCAAGCACAGCTGGCTCAATTTAACTGAGCTGGCCCGCTTTGTTGGTCCGGTAAAATCTTCAGGTGTAGGCCTATATCAAAGTTTTCTAGTTCCATTGGACTAAGTTAGGATGGACTAGCGCCTGTGGTATACACAGTGAATGTGAGGAAATTCCTGTTCTTGGGCATGACAGTAATTAGCGGGAGTAGACTGGAATGATCTTGCCGAGGACCCAGTGAGGCAAGGTATGGTTAAAACCTTCGCAGAAACTTTGAAAGTTCTGCCAAAGGGAGAGGACACCCGGAAGGTCGAATGAGAAGAGGTTCAAGAAAGAATACAAGCGTTACCACCTACCCAGAGGCAGCTAGGGTAATTAGCTAGGCCTAGGCTATGATCTAGGGCCTAGGTAGGCTAGGCCTAGGCTAGCTAGACCTAGGGCCTACTCCAAGGCCTTACGATAGTGTATGTATAGGCCTACCTTATCCCGCAAATACTTTGAAATGTCTTCAAACTCTGTAAGAACATGTTTGCCATGTCTAAATACAGGTAATGAGCCTGAAGGAGATCGAAATGGATTGTTCGTAACCCTGGTGCTCAATGGGGCACCACAAAATTTTGCGTAAGTCTGAAATCAAAGAAAAAGGTCAATTAGGCTTGGCTTATAAAACCTAGACCCTACGACGGTAAAGTAAATGTGGTGCCAAGGATCACAGCTTACCATTGCTTCTAAACATTTTATATCTACCGACGGCAGACCCCAGTCAGACCCCCAAGTGTCAATCTCCATCGCAAGGCGGCTCATGCTAGGGCCTAGGTCTCAGTTGCTGGTAGCTAGGCCTAGTCCTAATGTAATGTGTAATAGGCCTAGGTAAAGATTCTGAAAGTACTAACAATTTTGAAACATTGAAATACGAAGATATTTACAAATATACACAGACCGAGTCATAATGCGGAAACAAACTTAACCTCTCACGTTGTTTATGGGGAATACGCAGTTTAAACGTCAAACTGTTCATACAGAATAAGCCCTACAACAAACACGACAACAAAAGTATTTCCGTCGCACGCAGTGACCAATCACAGCATCCACAAAGCGCGGTATGTTTAAATTTGGTTGTGTTTGTTGTACCGCGCCCACACAATCATCGACTTTACGAACAGCCAACACTTTTTGCGTCCGGATTGCTCAACGGGCAACCAGGATGACTTTTCGAACTATCCATGAAACTGGCGTAGAATTTATAAATAAAAACATGTAGCCCGAGCCGCTGAAAGAAGAAGAAAACGGCGTACGAGAGATTGTTTTGTTTACCTGCACCTTGCATTTTCGCATGAAATATGACGATGGCAAATTTATCTGGGACTGGAATTCCCGACAAACTTTGGCAACCAAACTACGCAGTACTGGAAACAACGTAAGTACAGATGTTTTGCTTATTTCGACCGAGAAGAGAAACTGATGGCTGACGGTGTTTCATAACCTCAATAGGCCTAGGGCTTAGGCCTAGGTATATTTCAAACCCAATGGCCTAGGCCTAGGCTTAGGTCCGCTTAGGCCTATATATTTGTATTCATTCTAACTAGGACGGATACGATTGCCGTAGGGCAATCGTATCCGTCCTAGGCCTAGTTTTAGTCACACCATGAATGTATGTTTTTGAGCATCGGCTCAATTCAGTTTTATACAACATGCAATGCCAGGGGCAGTTTGCCTTGGCCTAGGCCTAGCTATACCGCGTCTTGCCCTCAAACATACTTTAATTGGGTAGGGCCTAGGCCTAGTCGAATTCGCCAAGCGTACACAACGACAGAGCTTTCGGCTGTCTTCACATTATCTTCGGCGAAGTAGCCGACCAATCACGAATCCGCTCGGCGAACCCCTACTATCCGACTAACTTAAAGTATGTTGGGCAGTAAAAGGCCTAGAGTTGTGCCTCTAACCTATATTACTCACTCAACGATTGTAGCCTAGCCTAGACGGGTTTTGAGTTTGAACGTGTATTTGAAAATTGAAAGGGTGTTGGGTAGAAGGGTTTTGAGTGGAAGGGGTCTTCTGAGTTGCGGAATTGAGTGGTATTGTTGATAGGCAAATACATTAGGCATAGGCTACATTAGGTTGCTAACTGATCAGTGTAATTATTATTATGAGATCTATATTTTTACAGGATGGGTGAGATTGTAATTGAGATGTATTGGCGACATGCTCCTACTACTTGCCGAAATTTTGCCGAACTCTGTCGGAGAGGTTATTATAACGACACCAAATTCCATCGAATCATACGAGACTTCATGATTCAGGGTAAGATTTTTCTGTAAGCTTTATAAGTAGACGAATTTGAAAATAATTTTATCTTCTCCAAATTTTGCTTAAAATGATGATTTCGATGTTATTTTGCTTAGGCCTATAATTTTTTTATTTTTTATGTGCATTAGAAGCCTATAGATTTAGTTAACGAGATAAAGCCATAAGAACATTATGTTGAATAGGTTACTGGATAGATTACTCTGCTGTTGCTTGGCAGGTGGTGATCCGACTGGCACCGGAAAGGGCGGGTCGTCTATCTATGGCAGAACCTTTGACGATGAAATTCACGAAGAGTTAAAGCACACAGGTTGGTGTTAAAATGGTTGGCCTACAAGTTGGTTTGCATTGATGGTGACTTGTTCAGCTAAATCATGTCTTCCTCTTGCTTAATTTTTAGGTGCTGGTATTTTGTCCATGGCAAATTCGGGACCAAGTACAAACGGATCTCAGTTCTTCATTACATTGGCTCCAACGCAATGGCTGGATGGAAAACATGCCATCTTTGGTAGGTTGTCCTTGTTAGCCGTTGTTGAAATTATTTGACACAGTGAGCAAACTGTTACTAGTTCATTTTAAGAAATTATCTCTTCGACTGTTCTATTGTTTGGATAATGCATAATATATCACATTCTTTCAGGTCGTGTGCACTCGGGTATGAATGTTGTGAAGAGAATTGGACTTGTCGAGACAGATAAAAACGATCGACCTGTTGACGATGTTAAAATCATGAGAGGCTCTGTTCGATTGCAGTGAAAAATGTAACATTATCAGATCTGTATACGTAACTTCTATTTTCATCAATCCAATTGCTATGTATTGCCGGTTAAATCCACCCACAGTAGCAAGATACAAGCGGCCAGAAGACTATAACAAGCTGCCGACGGAAGTCAAGAACCTTGAATATTGGGCACTCCTTAGGCAGGCATTTAAGGGGTATTCAGGCAGGCAAGAAACTAAAAAAACATATATATTTCCATCCATGGTCAATAATGATACATACGTGTAAAAAAGTTCCTATCCAAAGAGGAAGACGGAAAAAATTAACGAAATCACATATTTTGGGCTAGTTGCTACACAATTACACATGCCTATTGCGGGCACAAAATAAACGGTGTTTTCAATATTTGTTTCTCCGACTGTATGTACTTATAAGAGTTGTTACTTGTAGTTGTACATAACTGATTTTCATCTTCTTGTAGACAACTCTGATTTTTAATTTCTTACCTGAATACCCCTTTAAGGAGATACCTGATCGACAGATCCTTCTATTGCATCAAAGACTTCCTTAGAAAAGGTTAAGAGATACGAAGATATTTCTAAGTTCTGTAATTTTACTTATGTTATTACTTATTACTTATCAGATGTATGCACAAGCCTGTATTTTTTCTTTCAACTTGACATGGTCAACACTATTTACATTGGAATTCATAGGGGCCCTACACCTAGGGGTGCCCACTGTTACCAAGGTAACAGTTGTTTCCATGTTATTTCCCATAAACAAAACAAATCCATAGCAACAATGGGTGCCCCTAGGTGTAGGGGTCGACTATGAATAGTGTTAATCAATGTTTTTGTAGTCAATGACCGCAAATAAAAAAATTAAATAATATAAAAATGCTTTCAGTTTCTTTATGGGAATGGCCACATTGTCAATTGGGAATTTGGTGAAATAGTCTGTGGTATCCACTTCGTTCGACGTTCCCTTCCATATTCGCTAACAGACAAAAAAAATACATGAGCATTTGGTTGGAAATGAAACAAAAAAAGATTTTGAGCTGTGCCTGTGGATTGACGAAACTTACCTACTATACCTTATTAAAGAAAGAAAGAAACAAACTACACAGGGAGGTACTTAATTAAACATCTAGCTAATAATATTCTTAAATCTAACTAAAGAACCTTTAGATGTGACAAAAGAAATCAGAACTAAAAAATTTAACTATTTTGAATTGAAGAGTTCAACACACACTTTCTTTAATATAAGTAGCAACGTAGCAGCTAAAATAACTATTTCAAATAGAAACTTACGCAGGTTCACAAAGCTTCATAATGACAGTTGTGATTCCTTCTTTCTTCAACGTACATGAGAAAAGGAAATACTTTACATGCAAACAGCACTGCAACTGGCAAAAATTAAAAACTGCATAAGTCGTAGTTATTTTCAAAGGTGGCTTACCACTACAAATAGGGAACTACATTCCTATCTATTAACAAATCCATAGCATCTGTATTACAGTAGTATCTGTAGCACAAAAATCTATGTTTAACATGCTGTTGAAGTTTACGATGTGTTTGGTTCATTGCAGATATTTACGACAGGTTTATTATCCATCTGGCCCTAAGGGCCATCCATATGCACAGTCAACTGTCGTGTTATATGTCAAAAATGGCAAGTTATGTACGATTTTTTGCTATGGAATTGTGTTATTGCATGCTATTTTCCAAAAGACAAATTCCATAGCAATCGTAAACAATTCCTCGACTGTGCATATGGCCTTTAATCTCTTTTCAAACAAGTGTTCGTGCGTAGCTGAGTGGAGAGTGTCTCCGAGCAGTGGCGAGCAGGTATTAAAAGCCGGAGACCTTTTTTGGCGACGCCCAACATTTAGCTTTTAATATATAAATGGAGGACGTTATAAACAAGACGGGAATATGTGAACCAGAAAACAAATTAGGTTATTGATAAATTTATTTATATATACTGACAAGATGCAAGATCTATAATATGTAGTAATATTATTATGTATACAATATACATACATAATTACTTTTCAATAGAAGTTTACTAACAAAACAACATACAGGCCTATAACCACATCTCGAGACGTTACATGGTGCACTTCTTAGTTATCAGACTTGGTATTTACAAAGTGTATCACAGATGTATTAAATATGGAATACTCTCTATCATTCCATGTACATATATATATAGCTATGTATAGCCTTAGTTGTTACCACAATGCTACTAAACAGGAGCATAGCTATCGGTTTGAGAAATGGAACTAGTTTTTAAATAAAGAACTGTGCAAAGTTGTTAACAGTACCGATGTCAAATAGAAAATCGATATGCAACTTGGAATTTGGATTGGCATCTATCAATCTGTTTTCAATTCAAAGTGAGTTTTATTCCAGTTTTAATATACAAAAAAATTATAACAAATACAACAATATTACCTGATTTGCCATTGTGATAAAACATCCATAGGCAGGGCATATGGGGCAACAGCTGACCATATTATTCTGCAGCTGCTTGGAGGTGAAAGACTATATATTTACAATTTTTCATTGTTTTAGCAGCAGTCAAGTACAGTACAGGTTTTTATCGCAACAGTGTGCGAGTGACAGTACCAGGACACTCGCTGGCAGAGTTGGACTTTGTGCGAAATATTTGCAAACGAAAGCCACAAGCATAACTGAGAACCAAGTACTACATGACTTTAACCTGGGCAACAGAGGGCAAATAATGTTATGAAATAATAATGGTGGGGGTGGAGGTTGACCTGGTTGTGACAGTAATTACGGGTGGCAGAGGGAGATCGGAGGACAACGATAACCCTTACTAACCAAACCTGCCAGGGTTTGTGTCCTACGTAACATACGTGCTTTCAATTGCAATACAGTACCACTATCATGGTTAGTAAATTTACCCGTTCATTGTGTCCGTCTTGTTTGATGTTGAACCAGCAACCCTCCTCATCAGTTTTGATAAAATAAAATAAAACATATTTTTTCTAATCGCACGCATCACATCATCGGACACCTCTAGTTCCATTTCAAACCATAGCAGGCATTTTCACTTAAGCCACACACCATAACAATCAGAATGCATTACATAATTGGAAGATCACATAAAATGGAAGGTTAGGAAAACCACCTGATACATTCTCTGCAACTGGGTCATTCACACATTTTTGTTATTATTATTATTATTATTATTATGTACATTAAATATTAATTATAAATAATATAATTGATGATTTGGTAAAATAATGTATTTTAAAATGAATATATTAATTTAAGAACAATCCACCGTGGTGGTCCACCACTAATTTCAAATCATTTACTTATACTTTTTAACCAACACAATATGGTAATGGTACAAAAACAAAGTGCAAATTTAGGCAAATGGACTACCTGGACTGGACTTCAATAATATTGGACTTCAGTACCTGTTGGCCATCAAACTGGTGTGCTGTGATTGGTTTCTGACTTTCTGTTAAAACTCCCAGCACAACTTTTAGAAATTACTATACTTACTTAACTATTTAGTATTGCCATTTTCCCCCTGTTCAAGTTAACATGTAATCCACATTAATTCACAATAAAACTTTCAATAAAACAACTTCTAAAACATTATGCTGGCGAGTGTACACTAGTGCCTCCATTAGAAATGTAATTAAATACCTTGCAATATAAAACACCTACACAAAAGTTTCAGCATTGGTTATGATTATATTATATTCACAGCAGTTCCTTTGCAGCAACAAAACTTTCCTCTTTGATTTCGGGAACAAGAAAAGTCACGTGTGAAGTGATCTTAAAAATTAACTTACTATTATAGTATCACCATAGTGCAAGTTTTGTTTAGTCCCATGTAAGTGGACAATAGATATTACAAAATAAATTAGGATGCTGTACTTATAAATTTCACCTAGTTTTCACACCCATTTTAGAGCCAGTCAAATTATAATGAAAATGCACGCATACGCATTACAGTACTGTAGACTCTAATTTAGAAATTTTAACAACTCAACTGTTTACATTGATGGGCATCACTTTACCTCGAGACGGGATAGTCATCAAACCTCCAAACATTTATTCGAAATAAATAATCGAAAAATAATGTAAAAGTAGGGAAATGTGGGTGGGCACATGTCAATCGAGCCCCAAGCTTGTGCACCAGTGAAAACTAGCTGCATGACAAATTGAAAACCTGTTTATTTGGTGCCTAGGAATTTCAAGTTCTAAAAGACAACTTATGTGTTACAGAAAAATGTAGCAATTTTTGAAACCAGGTTTACATTTCACTACTTCGCATTGTAATTATTTTGGGAAAAATGTTCTTAGTATATAGGTAGTATATGCTAATGCGTGTCAAAATACTGAAATATGCAGTTCAAAACATAAATTTAGTACTATAGGCAGTGGTCTATTCGAGGCAGGGCACGCCCCAGTACCTTTTCGTATCAAATTTTGACATATTATCACTGCTTTTATGTTAATCATTGATGTTACTTGATGTTACAATTAAACAACATTTCCTTTTTCTAATTAGGTATCCAATATTATTCCATCATAGCTAAATCAATGCGTACAGCTTCCGCCCCTCCCGGCAATAGTTTTGGATTGTTCACGGTTATGAATAATGTTCGTGGGTTGACCACCATTACTTTTACGAATACACTAGTGAGACTGACTTAAAGCCAATTGTGTCCATTGAAATTTTCCTAAAATAAAATAAAAATAAATTCACATTTAGAGTCTACCCACTCAGCAATAAAACTGATTTTCAGTGGGGGACTTTAATTCAAAGCGACTAAACCAACCCTGTAGGCTCTGAACACCATTGACGAGTGAGCGATAACCAATCAAAGTTCGATATTTCAAATACGAAATATATGAATCAGTGATTGGACAGGGCGAACACCTGCGGACAAATGTCAGAATCAACAAGGCCGATTCAGAACAACTTTTAATTTATTGAGTGCTTCGTTGCTAGGACGGCTCCAAAGTCACCGTTTACTATCCCGTCTCTTTAGGACCAGCACAGTTGGGCAGAAGCAAGACAGACAATGGTGACTGACTGACTACCTATTCATATATTCCTTCTCTGGAGATTATTCCTTTGTACCCTAAGGAATTTCGATAAAATGAATGTGAATTAATTGCATGTGGCAGGTAATATGTTGATGAGCAAAAGCTGAATTGTCTGTAGTTTTGAGCATTCTTCCATTATGATTATTAGGCCTATTTCAGGATAAGAATGTGAAATTTCAAATCTATGATAACATGATTTACAGATGCCTACAGTAGTAAAAATGCAAAATACCTTTATAAAAGAAGGAGACTTTTTAAAACAGCCCCCTAGACCATTAGGCCAAACAATGTGAAACAAAAGACATGTGCATAATACACTCCAAGTAATCTAAATAACACTCCACAAAACAAACAACAAGTCACATTTCTTAGTAGCCTACTTATATCTTGCATCAAGTGACATTAATTTTTGTTATACCTAATGTGTATAAGGTATATGAAGTTATCCCCCCCAAATAGAGAAATGTAACATTTTATACACCTTAATCGTTTGTGCACAAACAATATGGCTGTTATTATTGAATACAACTTTGGGGGGGGGGGGGGGGGGGGGGGCTAACTTCATGCAACATGTTTTCTACTAGTAAATTGTTTGTGCATGCATTTATTCTGTTTGTGCATGCGCGGTTTGGCTGTAATAACATAAATTTCTGGGGTAGGGTAGAGGGGGGCTCAACCATCTTATTTTATTACAGCCAAACTGCATGTGCATTAACGAATACATGCGCATGTACAAACGATCTACATATAGAAAATATGTGAATCCTGTTCAGGGGGGGTGCTAATTTCACGGGAAGTTACCCCCCGGATTTTCGACTACTACGGCCGAACGGTGTGTGCTACTTACAGAAAACGTAAATTTTGTTTGGAGAGGGCTAACTTCACGTGAAGTTAGCCCCCCTCCCCCCCCAAAAAAAATGTATTCAATAACAGCACCATCGTTTGTAGAAACAAAATGAATGCGTGCACACGTGATTAACGTGTACAAGATATTACATTTCTCCATTTTGGGGAAAGACAACTTCACATAACTATGTGTACATACATTATATATGAGAGTGATTTAAAAGTTAAAACTGCCAAACATTTAATCTATTAACAATACGTGAATTACCATGATTTCCGATGAATAACCGACTCCACTGATCACATTATCAAACAACTACTGTTGCACTGCCAGCAGTCAAAAGATGAACGCCAACATAACACATTTAAAACCTGAGGGACTGTACTACCAGCATACAGCCTGACCAACACAAAGAACACCAATAACCAGCGTCATGGACATCCACTTCCCGGCTAGCCAACCAAGTCTTGCCATTCATCGTACTACTACTACTACTACTTTTTCTCTGTAGGCCTACTCTTTCTTTATCCACTCTACAGGGAATATTCCACAGTTCTCAATATTGTTTCCATCAATTGAAATAGACGGATCTTCACTTACAAAAATCATCAACATTGTAAGGTCATAGTTTGAATTTTATTATGTTATTAGGTACCTAAGTTTGACATCATATCTGAGTATCACTCAGTAAACGGTATTGTTTACGAATGAATTGACAACTTCCAATACTAGCTCATTTCTTGTGTGTGAGTGGGCAAAAAGTAACCGTACAAAAGGGTTTATTATTACTATTATTATTAGGGATGTCAATACCTGGAAATAGTTGTACCCGGGTACCCTCGCGCCGTACCCGGACTACCTGGGTAGTAAATAATACTAAATACGCGTTTATCGTCATAGGTGTCAAATGATTTGCAAAGTTGTGGAAAGAGACATTATATTGTTAAACGGTATCAGGTTGCATTGTCTTCGAGGCAAAACGATCGCGGAAGTATTCAACAAAGCTTCAAAGCTTGCGTCTCCGCTACGGTAGGCGGTGGTTGGCTGCGTCAAAGCGATGACGTCATAGTCCGAGCTCGAACACGAGAAAATGATTTGCGGTAAAGCTAAGACAGGCGGGTGCGCTCCTTCGTACTCGCAACCGTTCCGCAGCATTCTTCCATAGGCCTACAGAAGATGATACTAATTGGGCTTTACGTCTTATTTTTTTTGTGACGATGACTAATCGTGACAAGGGGGGGGGGGGGGTGTCAAGTTAAATGCCAGCAAATTGAAAAGCGCGGCTCGTACGCTCGCACAAAGAGGACAGTAGGAAAATATCGCAATGTTGAATTGATTTCGTTTTGAACAGAAGAAGGGAACGGGTAGTACCGGGTAACGGGTATTGAAAAGTTGCGACCGTACCCGTGTGTACCGGGCGGGTAACGGGTACCCGGGTACCCGTTGACATCCCTAATTATTATTATTATTATCATCAATTTATTACTCGGTCCTTTGCTCACCCTCCTTGCTATACAATTATTGAAACAAAAATACGTCATACACACATACGACATTGTTGCCAATCTCTTCAGAAAGTCAATTTCAAATGCATAAAGCATCGTTCAGAACCACTTGTATACAAACTTTGATTAACTTAAACTGCGCTTATCATTATTATTTTAATTGCGTTAAAATAATGTGTACAGCTAAAGTAGGCTTGAAATAAAATATAAAGAGTTTCAAGCTTGTACTGTAGTACTGTTCTGTCCACAGAGAGCAAGTGGTTACAATAGCTGGGCTGTGGCAGTGTCTTATATGATTGGCATGCTCTATTCACAACTCTGCGGTTATAGCACCATCATCGTGCTACTTAGTATAAACAATACTTTATTAATTGTTTTAAATATAGGAACAAAGTGCAATAACTTGACCATTGCCAATAATAATAATTATCCTCTAGCACGTCAGTCTGTCAATTTTAATTTGTTTTAACTTTTAAACCAATCGGAAAAATATGCAGAATTTGTAGCTTGCCTTGCCATCGTAAATCTTTACACAGTAAAGAAGCAACAAAAGGCAAGCTGTTACTTTTGAATCATCTTTTTCAAATTGTGATCGGACATTTTTTCTGCATCGCTTAGGCCTACGTGTCCTATTAGACATTCAATTATCCATACATATTACATATGTCGTACACTATACTTATTAATATATAGTGTATATGTTTTATACACGTAATATTTATCATTTTTAATTCACTACTAAATGTTGGGCTTATTCTGAGCAAAAGACAATGAAACGTGTAGCTGAGGCTGAGCCTACTCAAACTTAGTCCACTTGTTGGGTGTGGTATCCTTCTTGAACACTGCCAGGCTGTCAAATGGGTCTTCAGATTGGACAGACCTGTTTTGTGTATGTGATGGTGATGGGACTAGGTGGCTACTTCCATTCTGAAGGCTCAAGTTTTTGAAATCTAAACCGTACTCTTTTAGAAGGGCTAAATCTTGAACGTTGCAATTCTGGCGTCCGTAACTCCCCTGTGGAAAGCCCGTCAGAGGTCGCATGCTTGACGTAGGCCCGATGACCGGTATGAAGTATGGGTAAAGCGGATTAGACATTCCTTGGTCGACAGTTAAGTTAGTTCGAGTCTGACTGACACTTGGATTGGATTGGCTGAACTCTTTATCTTTGGCTAAAATTGGATCAAATTCTTCATCTGGTGTCGAGTCCAAACGAATTAAATCGGCTCCTTCAGATTGCTGAAATTAAGAAAACCAACATAAATAGTAAACAATAAACACATCTCAGCAAATGAGAGTAATGACGCAGTATAGTTTCATAACATTAACTAATTTGTTGTGATAGGCCTTCGTTTATTGTCAGGACTTAAGCTAACAAATAGTTAGTGCCTCCTTATCTGCACCAATAACGATTTAACAAAATGAAAGCATTCAAATATTTAGAGCTAAAATCTTCATTGATGACATTTATTTTCTTTACAATTTCTTCTTCTTAAACAAGGCAGTGCTTTGATTTAACCACATATAGAGCAGACCCCCACCCCCTTGTAGTAAAATGTTAATCATCAATTTTAAGAATTGTCTTCTTCTTCTTTTCATATGCCTACATTTTTGGCTTACTGGGCCATCATGCATTTTCAGGTTTTCTAGTAGACAGGCTTCCTTTTCCTCATAGCTCATGCCAGGTAAAAGGCCATCTACTTCACCTTTAAGACTTGGACATCTCATCAGATGCTCTCTGTTTGTATTGTAATAAAATGAAATAGGAGTTCATAACAACCATAGGCTATAATGAATGTCACTATACACAAGCAAAACATTTCAACACAAAACGACAGAAAATAAAAAAACTGATTTACCTTAGAAGTCCTATTGGAATGTTGCAGTGGAGGGGGCAGCCTTACCAGGTCTACCGAGGAAGGAGTGGTGACCATAAACACAGAATCACCATCGCCAGAATCACCGCTCACCACAAACGGGGTTGCCCCAAACAAGTCTCGACTGTTGGCAGGGGAATGCGGCGGGGGGAATGGACTGCCGAAGCCAGACGGGAGAGAGGACCGGGAGCTGTCGGAGGAAACCGTTATCGGGGGCGACCGATTCAGCGTGGTGAATTCTTTAAGTGTAAATTCTTGTGGAACGGACATTGTGGAATGATTGGTGCGTGACAGCTTGGGGTGGTCGGGACCGTGCCTGGTGCGTTGTGGTGCGATGGGGGGAGGAGGGGTGGAGGCTGGGGGGACGGATGGCAACCACCAGCTATCGGGCACACTACCACCGCTAGAAGGCTGGAAACTCTCTAAGCTGCGAACAGGTTTCAACTGGAAGAGGTAACACACAACACAAATCAACAAACAGCACACACATCTTATTAGTCCCTAAGGCCTAAAACCATCACCACCTAATAATAACTGCAGGTTACTACTGTCGTACTGAACACTCACAAATTTTAACGGTATAATGTTTGAAACGACAAAAATAAACAGCTTGGCTAGAAGGACGGTTAAGTGTTAACAAAGGTGGAATAATACTGATGAGTGATCAACCGATATTTTTGATTTGGAGATGGTGAGCAATTGTGAGATTAATTCTTATTAAATAATATTTGATTTTCTAATAGTCATTATAATACTATATAGCATAGGAGATAAAAGACAGCTCGGGAGTGATACTTCTAAGCAGCCCTGGACCGCTGTTAGTTTCCAGCACTGTATGTGTAATCACTAATCAATAACTGTATTCCCTCTTATGTTGGAAGTATGCCTAGCCACCACGTAAACAGAGATATAGATGACGACGACCACACCATTGTACATCGCGATGTTAATGAGACTCTTCCCTCATCCCCGACTGCGCATTGTTGAACAAACAACCACAGTACAATACCTCTCCAATCACCACAGCATAGCCTATAGCAGGCTGGCAAAAGTAATGGCACTGATTGGTTTTCCACTAACGGGTGCGATTATCAATATAATAAATCACTCCAAACAGAAGCCATAACATCAAAACTGCAAGAGAGCAACAGCACACTTAAAGCAAATGCAAAATACCGCAAAGCAATCTACTGAGGACCATAAGGCAGGGTTGACGTCGAAAATACCGACAAATATGTTGAATATTTGCATTGAAAATCTAACTTATGATTATGTTATAATTCAAATATAGCCGCTTCAATTTACTTGCAAATTCCATCCCTAGTTATTACTGACGGAAAATACGTATTAATTAAGTATGTGGTTTATACTTAATTAGGTACTTTAACACTCGGAAACAAGGGCGCACAAATGTAATGTATTGTAATCAACATGCATCTTCACTCTTCAGTAAAATTTTACGTGTCGTTAATGACGTCGTAAAGTTTAATTCCCTAAATGTATTTTCGACGCGTATAATAGTAGCAGGTATAATACTAGACGTTCGACATTTTATACCTACCCAACCCTGGTGACGGGATTTAAGGAGTGTAGGGATCGGGATACACAAGCAGCCTTACACAATTACAACATCAACTGGTGTAATTTGTTCTTGTCTCCTGCTCTCCAGACTAAGTTCTAGCCATGCTAATGTCCTTCTCATTGAAGATGGAGATTGCTGTCATACTCATACAGTATTGTCCTCATTCAGGGGTATGATTCATGATGATGATGGCGATGTTAATGATATTTGGGTTTTACGTCCCATATTTGTGCAACTTTGGCTAATCGAGACGATGGTATGATTAATAGTAAATTGATTATATAGCAGGGCATGAGTTAATACTGTGAATGGAGACTCTGCTAGGTAGACTGTTTTAAAATACAAATAATTGAAGAGGAACAACTACCGCCAATATTAAACCCGGACAAAATTACTTTTTTGGTACATATCTCAATAATACATTGAAAAGGTGAAAAACGGCTCAATTTGGGTTCAAAAGAACTGAATACTGATTAAAAAGTGTGTCTTAAATATTATAATGTAAAGGAAATTGATGGTATTTTAAAGTTACTTGCAACATAGGAAATTAAAAATACCAACCGTGATAATTACAATATTACAAATACTAGACTACCTATTTAGTTCTTATGAACCACAATTGTACCTGGTTGTCACTTTTTATATTTGGAATGTACTTGTAGCATTATTAAGATTTGATACAAAAAAAGTTTCTATACCATGCGGTTTTAACGTTGGCTCTAAGAGTGCGTGGCTATGCAAGAGCCGAGACTCACCGTTCTGTCGACGGAGGGTGACGAGCCCGCCTCCTCCCGGGGGTAGATCACATCCCTGAGTGCCCCCATTAGATCCATGTCCAGCGGTGAAAGGTGGAGGCCGGGGGCGTCGCTCGACGAGTCTGCTGCCTCTGGAGAGCTGGGGTTGGAGCCGGGACTAGGCGGACTGTACGGCCGAGATCTGAGGGCAAGGGACCTCGGTCAAGCTTATATTTCAACCACTTGCCTGCACTCCCGGAATATTATGGTTGCGCTTGCCATGTCTATCCGTTTCAGTACCCACTTTTTTCGTTTTTAAATCGTTTAGAACTAGCCGTTTGAATTAAATCATGTGCTGGTACCTAAAAGGAAGTTTGCTGAACACACTGCTCGGTACCTCGTACGCTATTTTGTGTAAGCCAGCCAATAAACAACTCCAGGGCCTGGATTCACAAGAGGTCCTAAGTCTTTTTTTGGTCTTATCTCTAAGACTAGGCCAGTCTTAGAGATAAGACCAAAAAAAGACTTACTTTGAGACTCTTATAAAACCAGGAAAATATCTTAGAACAGATTTTAAAACATATTATTGGAATGTTCATTACGTCCTTGTTCTCACCAGGAATTAGTAACTTTTCATGTGACCTGGATCTGGTTTTACAAGATGTTCAAAGTTAGGCCGGTCTTAGAGATAAGACCAATATAAGACTTAGGACCTCTTGTGAATCCGGGCCCAGGGACGTATGTTGACAGGGGGGACGACGACTAAAGCCGCGTTCACATAAATGACTAGTGACTATTGACTATTGACTATTGACTATTGATTAGTGACTAAGCGAATTGAACCATAGGCGATACGTGCTGACGTTCACACAACTTTACTTTTGACTTATGACTATTGACTATTGACTAACGAATTGAAGATATCTGGAAGTCATAGTTACAACCAATCACAACGTTCGCGTTCAGCCAATGAATGTGGAGCAACGGAAGTCAATACCACTATTCAATTACTGTCAAGTGTATATTTGTTTTTGACTATTTCCGGCGAATATTATTTATTTATTATTTTTATGAAGCTGTCAAACAATAAAACATTCTTATTTTGAAAACAAATCTTCAAAACAAACAAGAAACATACAAAACCTTCACAACTTGGTTAAGCCCATCATTAAACGTTTTAACTGGTGAACAGTTACTATCGCCATACCTCGTTTTCTTCATAATGTTGCAATTTTATTATTTTGACAGCTCGTTGTTTGTCAATCAGTTTGATTCATTTGTTCTAGGTGGCAGATCATACGTGTCAAAGAACTTAGTTGTGTAGTGTTCATATCTTTCTTTGGGTAGTCAATAATCACTAGTCAATAGTCAATAGTCAGTAATCAATAGTCATTTATGTGAATGCGGCTTAAGCCGCATTCACATAAATGACTATTGATTACTGACTATTGACTATTGACTAGTGATTATTGACTACCCAAAGAAAGATATGAACACTACACAACTAAGTTCTTTGACACGTATGATCTGCCACCTAGAACAAATGAATCAAACTGATTGACAAACAACGAGCTGTCAAAATAATAAAATTGCAACATTATGAAGAAAACGAGGTATGGCGATAGTAACTGTTCACCAGTTAAAACGTTTAATGATGGGCTTAACCAAGTTGTGAAGGTTTTGTATGTTTCTTGTTTGTTTTGAAGATTTGTTTTCAAAATAAGAATATTTTATTGTATGACAGCTTCATAAAAATAATAAATAAATAATATTCGCCGGAAATAGTCAAAAACAAATATACACTTGACAGTAATTGAATAGTGGTATTGACTTCCGTTGCTCCACATTCATTGGCTGAACGCGAACGTTGTGATTGGTTGTAACTATGACTTCCAGATATCTTCAATTCGTTAGTCAATAGTCAATAGTCATAAGTCAAAAGTAAAGTTGTGTGAACGTCAGCACGTATCGCCTATGGTTCAATTCGCTTAGTCACTAATCAATAGTCAATAGTCAATAGTCAATAGTCACTAGTCCTTTATGTGAACGCGGCTTTAATGGACGCTTTACACGGGAAGTTTTTATTGACGCCGTCATCAATACGTTGCTACTGCAGAAGTGTCACCTGCAGGGATTATTTCTAAACTACTGAATCCCGAGCATGGTGCCAACAACAGAGTGCGTTAGTAAACTACCTATCTACATCTTTTGAACACAGCCTTCTGGATGGGCCAATTGGCGATGCTTAAAGTCTACTTGATCTCGGCCAAGCGGAGGCTCAGCGATGCTAACTGACCCATCCAGCAGGCTGTGATTCCAACGATTGTAAGAAACCTATGTCAGCTTATTTGCATACTTGTGATGGTTCGTAGTTCTTCCTACATGAACTTCTTTGACGATTCTTTGGTTGATAAACAAACAATGGCTACCAATGAGACTGTGAATGTGACACTTAGACCGTCTTCAAAGTTAAATCAACCAATGTAATTTTATGAATGTTAGCATTATTTTTATGTATTGCTAAGTTTTTCAGTACGTATCTGGGATCAGGATGATAACCTTCAATCCATAATCACACAAACATAACCTAACATTTTAGACAATATAAAGTGAAGTGGTGCAGAAATGGACGGTCGGTAGCCTACACTATTCGGCGCCCAAGTGTTTATTGCAGGGTGTGTTTTAGGTTACAGCGCAGCTCGCCACGATTGCCTATGATACTATTCCAATATCTTTGGTTGTTATAAGTCTACACACATTCAACTATTAAACTAATAGGTAATTTTTTCTTTCGTCTTATCATTATTATTATTTATTTATTTCTATTACCGGTTGAGCGAGGCTGAGCCAGTCCCGGGCCGCACCGGTCTGCGATACGAGGCAGCTACTGTGAGGCTGGTCTTGGGCATTGCGACGGTCTGGGGACGGCGCTGATGGGTGGGGGAGGTGGGGGCGGACCGAGGCTTGTCCCCACCCTCCAACGTGGGAGGCGGCAAGCTGCCTCGAGGTGCGTTGTCTCTCCACTTGGAGCGCATCCCCTTGTAAGCGGTGCGGACGTCCTTTCCCCTCTCCCTCACCTGGACAACAAGAGTCAAGACAGGTTGCACAGGCACCTCTACGTTCTCATGACACCTTGTTTTATCAACATAGAACTGCAAGATTCACACATTTACAGAAACTGGTAACTTTTTGCTGCTTTTTATATAATTTTAAAGAATAAATAAATATATAAAACAGGCCTGGCCAAATTGAGGCACACATCCCATACACGTGGTACCTACATATAGGTCTACGGCAGGAGGAACTCATCTGTTAATAGTTGTGGCGTTCTACTTCATGTCTACTATTGAGGAGGCTGTGAGTTCCTACAGAGAGGAAAATCCGTTGCCATGGTAGTTTGGAAAGTTAGAGAAAGTAAACATGAGAGCTTTGACAAAACGAACGATGAAACTAGTTGTGGTTTTCCTTTACCGATTTATGTACAGCAGTAAATAAATAATTGTTTATTCATATGTAAATCTTATCAACTATTTCTGCTTTCCACAGGTTAACACATAAATATTAAATATAATTATTAATTTGTCAGTACGTTTTTCTCATTCAAGTTAATTTAGTTTAGTTTCTGCATGAAGAAGGTACATAGTACAGCAACATTATTAGTCTTACCCAAAATATACTCAAAGGAGTCATAGATGGAATTGCAGCACTTAGTTTTGTTTAGTCAAAAGCAAATACTGTATTGCTTTGCTATAAACATTAAACAATCTTACTTTACAAGTCTTGGGAACTGTTTATAGGTCCAGTAAACATCCTTAGCCATACCCATACTGTCAGAATACCAAGGGCCGATACAACAACTTTTTAAACTCCAATTAACCGGTAATCGGAGATTTTCTACGAACAAACATGGTGGCTGACATGCATTTTGAATGTAATGTTTGTTGAAACCATGGTAACCAAACCGAGCTTACTAAATCGGAGCTTAATGAAGTAGGTGAAAAGTACCTAAGAGAAGTCAGTAGGCCTACACTAAGGCCCGGTATTATGAAGTTCGGATGAATATTTAGAAGGCCACTAAGAAGTAAGAACACTTTAGGTAGTAAGTTCCCCTTAGACCATAGAATTCAAGTTTTCTTCTACCCATAACACACACAGCGCCTGGACGGAAGAGATATATCCATAAGAGGAATTCGGTTACTGATATGATCAATGATCAATGATCATACATCACCACTGAACACTAGCTGACATTACTTTAGGCCTACTACTGATCAGTGATCATCAATCTAATCTCAATTTAATAAAGAAAGTTGTGGAGATGTATACGACATTGATTACAAAGAGTAGGCCTAAGCAGGTAACCAATCAACTCATTCATTAATCATTACCTTACTTAACATGTAGCGTATAGCAATGCAATGTTAAAAAGCCACAGACGATGCAAAAGTTTGGTTATTTTATTACAAATAAATAAATGTTATACAATCATCAACTAATAACATATCAAATGTAATAAATAATATAACAATGCCAATAATATACAAACATGAAGCCATGCATACACTTGCCACAAAGCATGATTGGTTTCTTCGGCCGTAAGCGAATATTGCAGCCATTTCAGTGTAAGTAGACTACCATTCACATGTTTTTCAAATAAAAGTGATCAAATACTAAGAAGGTAGAAGTTTGGTTTAAAACATGCAAGCATCTGTTAATAAATACAACCATCGGCATAACTCTGTCAGTACTCACTGTTTTCACAGCTGACTTCATGGCAGGGTTGGCCTGAAATGACACAAAGTGAACAAATAGTACAAACAGAGCGCTCTACAATGACAATATCGTAGCCACTGCAACACTTCCAATCACAAAACTTCATTTTACTATGCTGGTAGGTTCACAGCATTCATTGTTTGTCAATAAATAATAATATATGTAATACAAAGCAGAACCACATTAAAATAAATTTAAGAAATAAATATTTAATAGAGTATAAATTTGCACAAACTGCTAAAATGATTTACTTTACATTGAAAATTAGAAATATCAAAGTAATACTGTTATACTTCTAGTCTAGTTCATCTAGTTTTGTGGTCACAAGTGTTGACTTAAAATTTCAGCACAATCCGTCAAGCCGTTTGACCTGCACGCGACGAACACACACGCACACATAGAGAGAGAGCCATTCCAGTTGAATTGAGAGGTTTGCTTCACTTATCTAATTACATATAAACAAAATAAGACTGAATATTGTGTGCATCATACAAATAAGAAAATAGCTACGTCTTAACTTGTTACTACTGCAAGCACACTATTAAGCCATTAGATATACCATACATTATATGTATCTTGCCAAGAGCACAATATGCACAAAGTATGTACTAAGAACAATCTGGACAATTTTAAAAGAGCTAAGAAATCCACATAGTGATACAACCCAACATAACATATAGCTGACTGAATAAAATACAAATCCCAACAACCTAAGCCTACCTTATTTCGGACGGTTTTGAAGAAGGCACTTCCTTCCTTTTTCATGGTGTAGGTCCATTCTTTATACTGGTGCTTTAACTTAGAACTCGACTTGTCCGAGTAGTTGCAAGCTTCCATTTCAAACTCGTCCGAAAACCCCAGACCATTATTTAACATTTCAAGCCTCTCGTCGATGAACTGCAAGGAAGACAGTAATATAGATAGACAGAACCAAGGCAGCACAACACAAAATATTAATATATTTCTAGAAATTGTATATTTTCAGATGGGAGTATTACTGTAAATAAAGAAATTGATATCGATAGCCTACCCACTCAGTTACAAGAATTGATTTTCAGAGGGGGGTTCATTTATATAATCGAGTGAATTTACTAGTATAATATGAGATGCATTGATAATATAATACATAGCTACAAAGTCAGCACTTACATGTACACTGTGCATACACCAATATCATATACTAGATAAATCAGACCAAAAATGCTTACTTTTGCTTTTACTGATTCAAATAAACATGACCTGTTGATAATCAGACCTGCAAGTTTTGAAATTTGCAATAAGGCCTGCACAGGTTGTTAAAACTTCAAAATAAACTAAATAATTAATTAATTAAAAAAGGAAACACATTGCCATTATTACCAACTAATAATGCGTCACCGTTACCTGTTGGAATATCTGGAGCTGTAACATTTGCCTCAGAAATGGCTGCATGGACGTCGGCCTGGACTCGACGAACGCTTCCTCGTTGAACGTGATGCGTTGCCCCTGGTGGAAACGAAGCGCGTCTCGGTACCCTCCAATCAGCTGGACGAGAGTCCGGAGAAACGCCCGCGATACCCCGTCCCCGAGCAAGGCTGCACGGTTGCGGAGCTGCCGCTTCAATGAGCCCACCTGTCGGTGTGAGGTGATTCATAACATAGCCTTGGCTCAAGTATTTCATCTTGAATATCTTAGACTTGAACCTCACCATCTTCATGTCTCTTGGCAAGCAATAGCATTAGTATACTTTTTGTCTGTAATACTGTTTTGTAGGCCTACTTGAGAAAAAAAATGAAGATCTATCTTGTATCTATTACTCTTGTATTTATTACACTTTAAAAATAAATTTTGTAGAATCTATGCAATTAGTACTATAAACATTTTCTTTGGCCCGTTGTTATTGTGAGTTTATTCCTCCTTCCAATGCAGAAGGTCTATGCTTCAATTCCTGGTTTGTACTGGCAGTTTTTAATGTAGGAAACTGACTTATTGGTAAATACATGTAGGCCTAGGCCTATATTAATTATACACACTTACACGTAAACAGTTACTTTAGAGTCGTCATAGCAACAAGCACAGAATAAATGGTACGGTAATCTGGGGATCTGCCCCCATACTACATCTCTTACTGCAGAAAAGAGCAAACAGATGCATTTAAGTGGAATCAGTCTTCGACTTCTCGCGTAGGGCTGCCAAGTTGTGGTGGTAAAAAGAGGACATTTTAATAAAGAGTGGTATACTCAGTGATTGATGCATATAGTGGGTCACGGAGGGGTGAAACCCATAATAGGTGTACAGGCTGATGTATATAAGCTTGTAGTGGGCTAGTGAGAGAAATGTGTTTTCATAGCCTGAGGTGATCCCAGCTCGCAGTGAAACCCATAATAGGTGTACAGGCTGATGTAGATAAGCTTGTAGTAGGCTAGTGAGAGAAATGTGTTTTCGTAGCCTGAGGTGATCCCAGCTCGCAGTGAAACCCATAATAGGTGTAAAGGCTAATGTAGATAAGATTGTAGTGGGCTAGTGAGAGAAATGTGTTTTCGTAGCCTGAGGTGATCGCAGCTCGCAGTGAAACCCATAACAGGTGTAAAGCCTGGTGTAGATAAGCTTGATCCTACAATCTGTTATCTGTGCTCCTATGGCAATGGCCTACATGTTTTAAAATTATAAGAATCGTTTTTGTAGGTAGGCCTAGTGGGGAGGGGGGGTTAAGCCCCTAAATTCCCATCGGTATGCCACTGAAAATAATGATAGGCCTACCATTTATACTTAAAGCAGTGTTGTAAGGGACCGGAGGCCTAAATGTGACTAATCGAATGGTGAACATGACACCTGCATTTTTCGTGAAAAAGACGGGAACCGGCCGAAGTGAAACCAAAAACCCGGACATTTCACGCTTTTATTAGAAAGCCGCTCGGACGCATGAAGAGCATACGAAAAAGAGGACATGTCCGGGTTTAACCGGACAAATGGCAACCCTATCCTCGCGACTCCTCGTACCCTCTGTCGGGATCTCTTCAAATCGCTTAATGTATTGACTTTAACAACCCTTTTCATCTTTGAAGCTGTTTGGTTTGGCATTAAATTCCCCGAGTCTGTTTTTGCCAAACTCTGCCATACACTCTTACGGTACTCGAGGGCCAACACATTAATAGGCTGGAATAGTATTTAATGTAGGGATAGGATACAACATCTTACACCTCAGGTAAGCAGTCGGATCCTGTCCAGACATTAGGCCTCTATAGGCCTATTAGTTGAGAAACAAATTAATAAAGTATGAAAGTAATTTACCACATCAGTTGGAAGTGACTCAAGATCTTGAAATGGTGTTTCTATTGTATTTTTATCAGCATCTAGAACCACAACATCACCCAAGTCTGCCTTTCTCACTCGCTGAAAAAAGATATGACAAATTACCATTTTTATCTTTAAATCTAATTTCTGGATTTAATTAAATCATTTCTAGTTACTGTACCACATAGTGATCAAGTTAACATACATCATAAATGACTTCTGGGACTCCAATCAGATAAGGCATCGGTGCAAACAAATAGTCCATCAGGGCCATCGGAAGCACAGGGATGAAGATATGCTGCCAATTCATTGGATAGATTATAGCGTTGGCCGACTGTACGCACGCACTTAGTCTATAAAGTTTCTTTGACTTGAAAATTATCCGCCGTTCGTACAACATGGATGCAAAAATAACCATCATGTTGTGAGCGTCAACGGCATTATAATACTCTGTAAGATTACGCTGAAAAGAAATCACATTCAAGTTATGGTTAAAAACGTCAGCTCAAGTAAGAGCCATAATAGGCCTACATACTATTTTATTGACTGTGTAAGATTGTAGGCCTAGTTGATGCTGAAGTGATAATTAAACACTTTCTTGACAGTACAGTACAGCTATTGACAACTATATTCCTACATGACGACTAGAGGCTTAATTAATCACATTAACTTGACAATATATCAGAGATGCCCTTAGTTAGGGAATCCCTAGGGTTGTTGTTTTATTGGATGCTATTTTCTATAAGCTAAACCAAACTCCTTGACAATTCGGGAGTTTCCTAACCTAGGGGACATCTGTGCATCCGGGCCTTATTCACTGTTTGTAAATGTTAAGTAACTCACGTTTTCAGGTATACTTGGTAATTGGAATTGATTTGGACTTTGGCAAACAAATTTCTGGAAAAAATAAAACATTACCATTATAGAAGTGTCTAGAAATATGTACAATCCATTAGTTATTTAAATAATGTTTTAAGGAACCTACAGCTTGGCCTTTATCGAAAGGTATTTCGACAGTATTACCAGGGTCAGGAACTTTACTTTGAAAAACAGCTTCTAAAAAGTTCCACAATTCTTCAGTTTTTCGGCCATGAGTTATCTCCGCTATATGGTTCAATAACCTGTATTGAAGAAACAATACAAATTATGTAAAGGAGAGGAGTACCAAAAATACTAGCCCCCCCAATACAAGTGTTTCATGAACGGTAACATTACATCACAAATTCTTGTTTGCAAGCAAGTTTGAAAACTTGCAACATTAATTCTCCAAGTAGGTAACTACCTATACACAGAAAGGGTAGTTATCTCAGTTTCTAACTAAACCTTTTATCAATTGGATTTTATTTTTTGGGAGTATTTATTTATGTAATTGCACCATGCTCTGTAAACATGATAAACATCGTAGCCTAAATGGGTCTTTTTTCACCTAACTTCAGTGTGATGTGCTTTCCAAATGAGGCAAAACACATATTCCAAATTTGAAATAGGTCTACTTGTTCAACATGTGGACAACTTTCTATGCTGAAAGTTTCAAATTTTTAAATGGTACCCCACTGAAGATACAGGGGCCCAAAAATGGTACATTTTCATTGATTTTGAACACATGGGCCCTACCTAAGTGCTCGTTTTATAAATTTATAAAGATGGTATTTGGTATGGCTTAGCACCACAAGAGCGGTCTCAGTTATTGGATGTAGTTGAAGGGGAACAGTGGTGGCAGGATAGAAGAAGATTGAGAGGCTTATCTTCAATGCCAACCCAACGCAGAGCTGGACGTGGCAACAGATGATGATAATTTGGTATTTAAAGATGTACCAATATTACTACAATATTACAATATTACTCAATTACTCAAGGTGTATAATTACTCAATAAAATATTAATCAATTACTCATTGTCCTCTCTAAGGAATTTGTATATGAAATAAGACTAAATGTCATAACTACAAATCGTATTAGGCCTATTAGTATTTTCAGTTTACAAGGTACAAGAAAGCAAAATACGGCCAATACAAGAAAAGTTATCTTTACCAGTAGTAGGCCTAGACTATACACAATGACCTAGATAACAGCTCTTTAACCCACTCATTTAAGAAGAAGTCACAACAAATTAAACTAAAAACCAGTAGGTCTACAACTTACTTATAGAAGGACTCGTGCCAAGGAAGATAGCTTAGCACCACAAGAGCAGTCTCAGTTTTTGGATCATGCCGACAAAAACCAAAAGTCCACTTGGAATCTATACTTGTCAACACAAATGAATAGTGTTGAACAACCGTGCTGAAAATGGCCAAACATCACAGTTAGGGCTTATTCTTGAATTAGGCACCCCTACATATAGTAAATTCACTCGATTATATAAATGTACCCCCCTCTGAAAATCAGTTCTTCCAGATTATGTACAAAGTGAGTAGAACACCGGATCGGCTGTGTGCCAGTTTAACCCTTACTTACTTTTGGAAGTCACAGGGATAAGCAAATTTAGGTACAGATTTGAGAACTTCTTCATCTTTGTAGGAGTCTGGAAACTTTTGTATGATCCATGGATCCTTTTCCACTGACTGAGGAGCAACTACTTCACAGAAGCATTGGAATAGGTGCTTGACGTTTTCTCTAAGCAACAAATGTAAACATTAAAACATAGGCCTAGCCTAGGCCTAGCCTATCACAGAACTGCTATGGTTTAGAGCTACGGCTCTACGGCAGATAGGGCTTAGGACCTAGACCCCATAGGCCTAGGTCTAGGCCTAGGGCCTAGCGCCTACTTGGCTGACGTAGGCCTAGGGCCTAGCTACCTAGGCCTAGGCCCAGGCCCTATATAATATCAAATACCATATTCGAATACGTACCTTATTCTAGAGCCCATCATAACTGTTGATTTATAGGGTAAATGGAACTATTTCACAACACAGTTGACTTCCATTAAACATTTTCTTTATGCTAGCTTCATTACCACATAAGAGAAATAAAACAGACATTACCACACGGATGTCACCATTCACACGACACTCCCCCATTAATGAATACGATGAAGGCAATCAACCAATAGCAAATCGGCCGTGCAGTTTCACCAACGTTAGGAAACCCCACAAGTGTTGTCGTGTTTGTTGTATTTATTGATGGGTTGCCACTACCGAACTCACTTCTTGACATCATTCAGATTCAGAATATCTTTGTTCAGAAGGCTGTGACCACCATAACCTTAAATTTTACTAAACAAAAGCTTGGAGCACTTCCACTGTCCGGCAAGGCTGTATGTAAATTTGTACTCGATAGGTAAAGTTACTTGTATCAATGGTTGTTCAATTAAAATTTCGTAAAAATATATTGCCCAAGGTTCCGTCAGATATTGGAGCATTTATTTTCGTTCTTGCAATGATTCCTGCAACGTATTGGTTTGAACTGTTTGTGGTCCTGCCGACTGTACACGCTCATTGGACTCTATGGTATAATATTCACTTCACTTGTGCAACATTTCTTATGATCAATGTAACAAGCAACTTAGTTGCGGCCATTACAGTAGACACCAGTATCAAGGGTGAAGTAATGCCATCAACGTTGGAACCGGGCTGGCAATTTTGTTCAGTTTGTGAATCGGTAACTCCTCCACGATCCTGGCATTGCAATGTGTGTAAAACATGCATCTTGAAACGAGATCATCACTGCATATTTACAGGATGTTGCATTGGCCATTTCAACCACCGATACTTCTTTATGTTTTGTTTGTACATGCTAATCGCAACTTTTTATGGAACATACTTTAATATTTTCTATATATGGAACAATGTTGATTTTCTATCACCTATGACATTATTTAAGTTGGTTTTTCCTATGGCTATGCTAGTTTTTGGGATTGATGCGTCCACAGGCCAGTATTACTTAATGATTGTCTTGGCTAACTTCCTTGGAATGGGCTTTGTTATTGCTCTGGTGTTTATCCACGGAAATCTCATTAAAAGAGGCCAAGTTCAACATGAGTCAAACCGTCAAATATGCGATTACAATTTTGGTTTGAAAAACAACATAAGATATGTATTTGGAAAGAAATGGTACATAGCATGGTTATTTCCTTTCATTAAATCCGAACTGCCACACGATGGTATTCATTGGAAGACTAATTCATTGGAAGTGGAAACTAATAAAAGCAGATAACCAAGGATCGAACATGATTAATGTATTCTTTTGAATAGGGTAGGTAAAGGCAGGTCTACACAAAAACGTAATGCATCCCAATGCATAAAAGGTAAGACGTACCTACCGGTAGTGTCCACACAGAAACGATGAGCATTTAAAGAGAGTTTAGACGAAAATGACATGTTCTTCATGGAGAGTTGCTAAATAAATACTGTACTACATTTCATTGGAAATTATTTGTCCTAGGCTACTTAGGCTTGAAAGAACGATGCTCTAATTTTTCCCAACTGTGTTTATTATATGGTATGCACAATTGAATGTAGTCTTAACATATTAAAGTAGATGGTAGTTTGACTCTAGTTTTTGTGCGTTTATTTATTCATTGAGGTCTAAAGGACATATTCATAGTACTGTATATGTGTATGGACATGGTATAACTACATCTATACTGCATCATTACAAAATGATATACAAAATAAAATTACAAAAACAGGACAAAATTATGTGATTGATGCAACTTCATGAAATGCAAGGGATGGGTCAGAGGAACAGGGCCCGGATTCACAAGAGGTTCTTATTATTTTTGTGGTCTTAACTCCAAGACCGGCCTAACTTTGAACATCTTTTAAAACTAGACCCAGGTCACAGGAAGAAGTTACTAATTCCTGGTGGGAACAAGGACACAATGAACCGTCCAAAAATATGATTTAAAATGTGTTCACAGATATTTTCCTGGGTTGGGTTCACAAGATGTTCAAAGTTAGGCTGGTCTTAGAGATGAGATCAAAAAAAGACTTCAAACCTCTTGTGAATCTATTTAGTCGTAAGGTATGGAAATAGCCTACTGAGCACAACTTTCTTATGCATTAAAACAGAGAAATGTACCCAGTGGATGTGTAGTCATAACTAAGGATGTCTTAAAACAAGCACTTTTGTATGAACACCAGTACATATTTCTTATGTTCCAACATTACGACTACGCGTTATGCCCTATCCATTGCACATTACGTTTCTGTGAAGACCTATCTGAAGTGATGCATCAACAGTATGAACTATGAATGATTAGAAAAAGGCTTCGTGATCCTGATCATGATTTCCTGTCTTTGAAATGGCCCATCGAATGTTAATAATAATAATAATATGGTACTGGTACCTATGATCATGATGACAAATTCACATTGTCTTAAACTTAAAACTTATTCGGCCTACTATTGGCAATCTATAGTTAGGTCTAATCAGTAGGTAATTGTTAAGATGTCCTCTCATGCATTTCTTTGTTTGTTATGGTGGGTCTTTATGTGGGCATAAGAAATACGCAACGTAAGAATAGATAAAAATTCATTTGAAAATGGGAGGAGTCACGTGAGTTGTTAGGCCTACGTATCCTGATTGCAATAGCTTCACACGATATGCCGGCATAAGGGTGTTCGTTTCCTCTCTGAAAGTCACCCGGTGGCAGGGAGGTAAATTTGTATCACAGAATCTAAATGGGCAAGGCCTTCTACCGCTTTAGTGGCCGGTATTTAAGACATTAAGCGTCGTTCACAACCACTTAAAAAAGGCCGGGTGTAAAAGTGGGGTTATGTGTGTCATTCCTTTTTAATACACTGGTAATTAATACCGTACCAGACACCGGTACATATAGTTGAGAATTTGTGCAATCTTAGGCCAGGAGTTATTTTATCACATACAGTAACTTGTAGGGATGACATCGGGTAATAAAATTCGGAACCGGTTCCAGCTCTCATATTACCCGGGTACCCGGATCCTGAAAACGTATTATCGATGTGTAGGCTTGATTTGAAGGTCGTCGCTAGGCCTTGTGAAGCGCGCGGGGCGCGAAGACGAGGGACGAATGACATGCATGCCGCCTGCTTGAATAGCCCCTCGGAATACGCCTGCAGTAATCACGTCAAGTAAAAAAAACCATTTCGCAATACACAACTGAAGCACGTACATAAAACATGCTATTTCAAGTAAAATAAATTGTAATAGAACAAGTGTTAGCCAGAATGTTCACCAGAATGTTAAACAATGAACAAACAGTAACGAATGCAAGTCGGTTCGCGTCTGTTCTGTTCCCCGCCGGGTCACGTGTTGTGGAAGGGTAGGCTCGCGCCGTACCTGCTGGCTCCATCGAAATCAACCGCAGCAATACTGGCGCGTAAATATAGCCTAGAAACGGACTAAAAAATTACCCGGACCCGAAAAACGGCTCCGGGTAATACTTTGGAGCCGGGTACCCGGGCTACCCGGGTACCCGATGTCATCCCTAGTAACTTGTATAGCTGTAAAGTATTTACAACAGAGATATATCGGGAGATGAGCAGGACTTGGAGGCAAGCTGTGATTGGCCAAACTAAGAATAATTAATGTGTTGTACGAAAAAGTTCAGGTAGGCTACATTCAACTTTTTCGTGCGTTACCGTACATAGACGCTAATTGGATGTTAACCTGTCGCATTGCTTCACAGTGTTTCAACGTTCTTACGTGCTTGTGAATGCCGCTTTACATTTACCTACACTACACCTTGTAGTATAGGTCTATTCGTTGGTACAGCTTTTCTTTTAGGACATGGTACAAACACAAAGGTCAGTGGAATTATGTTTAGGAATGTTGTAAAAGTATGTAAAATTTTATTAACACTTACGAATAGTTTTAACAACAATGTATTATTTGAACAGGTTTGCATTCAATGACGAATCTTGAAGACAAATTTGTATCATCTTAGTCACGTCACGTCACAATGTTAGTGTATTACTTCGTGACTTTAAATTAGTTCCTAGTCTAGTTAGTTTAGTTATGCTTCATACATATAGGGGTGCTTGTTTAAACACTAATCAACAAATCGTTGTAGTTTATATTTTCTAGTCCAACGCTCAATTGCTAAAAACAAGTCTGGACGTATTAAGAGTGACATACAACGAAGGACGGATAAGAGACAAACCAAAATGCCTCCAGATTTTGTTTTAACAATAGGGTCCTTATTTTTGTAATATCTTATGTAATAACAGCACAAATAAACTTAATGCCTAGGCCTACATTGTAAAAGGGTAAGCTGTGTGATCTCAACATGAACAAGAACAAACAGCTGTAACATCAACATATATAGGGTCTATTAATTTTAAAATACATCTAAGCAAACTTGATGTAACACTATTTAAAAGTGATATCTTTTATAACAAGTGCTTTATCAGTAGGCTACAATGAGATTCATTCATACCTTAATAAATGTTAGAAATGTTAATTATTAATATCATGATACTGTTGCTGTAGTAGGCCTACCTAAGTATATTTCAGTAATAATAACTAAGGTTGCCATTTAATATCGATCAATTTTGGATAGCCTATGTATTGACCACTCAAAATAGACTATAAACATTCTGGTGGCAATACAAGGAACTATTATGAGGATTTAAGCTGTCAATTTTTCATTGTTGTTTTATTGTTCAATGAATGACGCTGTAAGGAGGTTGCTTAGCAGTGCTTAGTTTTTTTTTGTGTGAGTCCTCAATTCCAACAATCAATTCAAAACTAGATAATATAGATTTTTCAGATACTTATAACATTTTATTTATCATCTGCGGAAAGGAATTTCATTTCACGAACCATAACTTATAAGCACATACGCCAATAGGCCCAACAGCAACATAAAAATCATTTTGATTTTACACTGAATGGCTACTACCCTCATAAAACATATTTCTTAAAAATTAGCACAATGTTATTAGTATAGTTAAGTTTCAGGCATCTATAGTCTTTAATAAAGTCATCTGGAATGTTTGTAACCATGCTATACTATATTTCTTAATAATATTGATAGCAATATTAAGTATATTGTACAAAATAAAATTAAACAGATCCAACCGTGTTTTTCATATTTCAATTAGTTCAAATAATGAGTGGCATCACAAATTGTTAGAATTGTTTTAAATTAAATCACCAACCTGAGGCTGAACAATAAATATTTTGGGCCTCATTTGCCTTTTAAAGATGGGTTGCAGTACCAAATACTTATATTTTTGACAGTAGGCCTACTATTAGTCTGGTCGAGGGACCAAAGCTCGTGCTTGTTTGTGAGAGGACTTTTTTTAGGGACTGGAGAGTATGCCAGGATGTTATGGATGAAAATGAAGGATATAAAGGAAATCAATGCCTATTAACAGATACCGGTACCTTGAACTCGAAAATCCTGCACATACAGAGATATTAATATAATTTGCTAATGATGTATTGTGGTGGCCATTTTCCACGATGGTGGCCAAATGCCAGAATTAGAAAAATGCCCCCCACCCCCAGACTAAATATCATTTTTAACACACTTAAGTAATTCATTCCAGTCATAAAAAATGTCCTCTCAAAAAAAGTACGGGCTTTGGTTCCTCAACCTCACTATATGTAGAGCTGTCAAATGTTATTAGTGTGTACGAGGAAAATATATGTATACACATACACAGGGCTTAATTTCCGATTGAAAAGGAACCGGAACGCATAGTTTGTTCGCCTTCCATAATTTTTAACCTACCCCGCCAACTACATTTATACAGTGCTTGTAGTAGAATACACACACGCATTTAATACATATTCTACCACAAGCACTTTATATGAGTGGACGAAGGAAGCTCCGAAGATTATTTCCTTTGTATTGGGGTCTGACTACCTGGGGGACACTCATCAGTGAAAAACTCGCGTTCATACTAGTGAATGAATATTTTGCAATTTTCAAAGACAAGTTTCGTTCCCCGTGTGCAAAATGGGAATTCACGAATTTTTAAATCATGAGGAAAACAGTGTGTGAGATTTAAAATAATACCAAAACGCGCGTTCCGGTTTCAGAAAAGGAACCGGAACTGTGTTCCGGCTCAAATTAAGCCCTGTATACACATAAACAGAGTTCTTCTACTCACGCTGAGTGATCAAGACCACTAGTTGGCCGAAACTTCTCAGTTTATTTGTCTCCTCATCTATATGTTTCTCTAAGCGACCTATCTACTTTCTCAGGTAAGCTGTCGTCCTTCTGTACCTTTCCCCTCACTAGAACATGTTTTATCTTGTTCTGAATCCCAATTATATATATGTATGTATATACCGGTATATATAGGTATTCTTGATTAGTATTGCTCTTACAGTAGTCCCTCAAAAATTAGAAATTTGATGTAAAACAACCAACTACCAGGCATCTGCACATGATAATAGACATTGTAAAGAACCACTATTGGCCCTTGCACGCCAAGCTTGACGTAGACAGCGCCACTATACTACGAGCCTGCCATAGCCTGCTGGATGGATCAATCAGCTCGGATAAGGTCTTCTTGATCTCAGCCCAGCAGAGATCAAGCAGACTTTGAGTGTTCATTGACACATCCAGCAAGTTGTGAATGCGCCATTTTGCATGCAAAGCTTGACGTCGATAGCGCCACAGTATACTGTAGTACCAGCTCAAGTCCAGAGGCTGCTGGATGGGTTAAGAGGCAGTATCCACGACGGTTTTAATGCACGACACAGTGCTCATTGGCAGCAGAGATATCACAAATACCATAGTAGAATGTAGATACAACCATGAATGAAGCTTCTTTTTCTTTTTTGGAATTGCTTCACTATCCTACAGAACATTCTACAGCACGTTCAGTTTGAAATCCCCACACGTTTTAAGCTTTTGAGTCGCGACCAAAAAAAGGAACACAACACTACGAGCTGGGTATATTTTTCAGCCGGAGAAGCTTATGAACTACTACTGTGGTCGGGGCTGGTCAAGCCCGGTCAACCTTATGGAATGCAACATGTATGATAAACAATGGCCAGATGTAACGAAAACTGTTAATAAAGTTTGACTAAAAAGTGACGGTCGAGCAAAAAATATATCATAAAAAACTTCGTAAAAGTGCCAAAAAACACAAATATTTCAATAACATGTTACTTTCGAGACACAGAAGGCATTACTTGACAGTTCCTCAAAACGAAGGAGTCACTATAATTAAAAAAGTTTGTTTCTCACAATGGTGCCAATATTCCAGGCTTGGTCTCCGTGCAGACTACAACGCAGCATTAGTTTTGACAGGTTCACATTAGTAGCTATAATACACCTTACATGAATGGAACATCATCTTGGGCCTCATTTCCTCTTCTGTTTTGAGATCGGTTTTGGAAAAGCTCCCTAATTAATGCAGTCTTCTCTCGTTCTAAGGCAGTAATCCGTTCACTTTTCTTGCTCACTTCCTGTACATAAAATAAATAAAGCAAACTTTAGATTTTTCTCTAGTACTGCACACAAGTATTTTGAGTTTTAACTCCCAAACATCCATCCTATTAAACAAAATTCAATGAAATGCTAATTGTAAATAGCCAGGCTAATGCTGGTTTCCATTTAGTATATTATTCAAAACAAATTAACTGCACACATTTAGACACGTAGGCTACATTTGTTTTAGGCCTTCAGATATGCTTGATAAAACTGGGTGGGAGAAGAGCAATCTTAGAGCATGACTTAAACAGAAAGTATCTACTGTACATAGAATCAGAGAGGTTGACTCTAGTCCATTTGCAACGACATTTCTTCAGTGGATAAGTTTGAAAGATGAACCGAGACAAAATAGTTGCACATCGGCACTGATCGGAAGTCATGATACGCACGAAATCACAACCTACCTCTGTGAGCATGTGGTTCTGCTGCTTAAGTCTGGGAATGATGTCGTGGTGCGTGAGGCTCGGGTGATGAACGGCAAGATTCATGTGAAGCGGCAGACCGCCGCGTTCCCAGCTGTCAGTTAGCGCTGCTAAGTGACGATTCACTTCCAACACTCGAGCTCTCTGCAACTCTAGCCGCTCCTGTTGCGCCTCTGTCCAGTGTTCCTGGACATTTACGGATAGTTAACTATATCTCACAATGTAACACAACAGGGTAAGAATGTGCGGGTAATGAATTGTTTATACGTATGAAATAGTGCTTACAGACCCGATTTTTCCGGACATAATTTACGGGCCCGCTTTTTTGATCAGTCTGATCAAAAAAAGTCAGGTAAAAATTTTCCAACTTCGTACCCGAAAAATACTCGTCTTTTCGGTACCCGCACATCCATAGTTTTAACACAATGCTATTATTAGTGGGGGTGTTTTGATGATTTTTCCCCACAAATTACACAAATATAATATGAATAAATATTAAATTTGTCAAAACATTTGCCATTCTAATGACACATTGTGGCAAGATTTTGGCGGGACATTTCATTCAGTCAGATACATTAGTCCACATTATTTTATTATTAGTAGTACCCTATATGGCATACTGTTACTATAATTTGTTGATTCTTTACTTAATTTCATTACAGTTTACAGGTATTAATTTTTTAAGCATGCACTAATTCTGGTGTAAGAAAAGGTCAGCCCATCCAAATTACCAGATGCGAGCCCATTCTTCCCAAGTACTTCATCTTTTCTTGTACAGCAGCTACTTGCTTCAAGTACCAATCTCGAGCTCGTTCAATTGCTTGGAGGCCCAACATTAAAACATCCTTCTCTTGTTCAATCTGCTTCATTCTCTTGAGCTGTGGTGGAACAAGTACAATAAATCAGGCACTTATTCGTAAAAGACAGATGTCCATCTAAATTCAGGCCCAAAGGCATCATGCCTATCAATACAATACGAAAACTCATGCCCAGGGATATGACTTCCAAATAAATATTTAAGCCATTGTTAACTAAGGATGGGGTAGTGTACACGTAACGCTTTCACCGTTTTCCTCTAAATATTAAACATGCATGAACTTGTGCATGCCGCCCACATAGGCTTATGTATTGTGTGCGACCGGCCACAGTGCACAATCTTAACTGACCGACGGCGTGCCGCTGAACCAACATCGCACATAAAATGCATGCGTAGGCCTACAGTGCACACGCTAATTCATGTGGAAAATCTATTCAGTAGTCGGGTACGTTTTCTACTGTTTTCTTTAACCCTTTGCAGTCCAATTTCTTTGTTTAATATTTAAAGGCAGTGGATTTGTTGGCTCGTAAGAAGTTCATTTTCGACTGAAATTGGCGTTCACTACAAGGGAAAATTTGAAAACATCCCTCCCCAAAAAAGTAAATGGCATTGAATGGCATAGATAATATTTACTAGGCTACAGGCTTATTAACAAGGTTCTTAGAAAATGCTGTAGGCCTACACTACTTTTTGTTTAGGCCTACTTTTATCACGCCTATCATCTTAGTACAACTTGGCATCCCAGTTCACACATCAATCGTGCAATAGACTAGGGATGACATCGGGTACTCGGGTACCCGGCTCCTACCCGACTCCTCTTGTACCTGACTCCATTTTCTAGAAGTCGACTCCTTCAAACGTCGGTTGCTGTAAGTGTATCATGTATTGGTGGTCTGTTTCCCTTTCCCTCCAATATTTGCCTAATATTACAAATCAGTAATAAAAAAACAATAAAGAATTGTACTTTACTGCCAAATCACTTTTTTTTGCTCCCGCCTGGAACACACGCAGCCCGCCGAGGGTGTTGCATTGCAACCAGTGGCGTATCCAGAAATTGGGAAAGGGGGGGGTTTTCAACCCATATTATAGAGAGTGGAGCCGAAACATAATTGGAGTTCGGGGGGGGGGGGGGGGCTTGCCCGAAAAAATTCTCGTCAAGGTCATTTTAGTGCAAATGATTACTCAGTTTCTGGCAACACATTTTTTCCTTAGCACCGCTAATAAAAGGAACCTCAATCAATAATTTGCATATTTTTCGTATTGCTTTTGCTTTTAATTACAAAAATATACAATAATTATAAAGTAAAACATCTAACTGTCTATTGAAATAGGCCTACTGTCTTTTGATACTGTCTATTGAAATACTGTCTATATAAATGCAAACGGTCATTTTCCATGTTTCCTTTGCAAAAGGGGGGGGTTTTGTCCCCCCCCTCCCCCCCCGTGTATACGCCACTGATTGCAACATTGGTTAAAATTAATCGCTTTTACTATATCTTTTTGTCGTTCAAGGAGTCAACTCCTACCCGACTCCTAGGGCTCAGGAGCCGACTCCGATATTTACTACCCGATGTCATCACTACAATAGACGTACCATATTGTAGTCGATGCCGTTCTGCAAAGTGTGCCGCCTTGGCTCCCGCCTTCGTCCTGTGGTCTTCTTGTGAGGAATGCCCACTTGGTCCAAGTGCACTGCAAAGGAAAATAGATTAGGTCAACTAGAATGTTTATTAATATTTACAAGAAATTTAGCTTAAATGTATAGGCTACTTATTTTCACCCATCTCATGTCATAATGTACGGTACATGGAAGAAAATAATTTTCAGCGTGGATTTTTGTCAATACCAAAGTAATAGCATTGAGTGAGTATTGTAAGGTAGAGGGACTTCAGAGAAAATAGATAAAATCAGTGCTTCCAAACGCTTTTAAAGTAAAAACGCAATATTGGGAAATGTAGTAGCCTACAAAAAAATCTTGCATAAATGCCATAAGGCAATGCCGGGACCTTGTAAAACACTTAAAAAAAAAAAAACGCAGATAAGGTAAACGCACAAAGGTGGTTCTACTGTCGTTCGGACCTAGTTTAACTTTTAACCATGTTTTGTATCTATCGGCAAGTAGATCAAAGTGGTCTAACCTGCCGGCTTACCGTCCCCGGACCCACGCCCGCCAACCACGGCCCTGTCTGCAGCCGGATAGGACAACCTCTTGTCTCCCATGGCCTTGGCGACCTCGTCGTTCAACATGAGTCCCATCTGCCAGTTCTGAAGCGCAGTGCGTATCTCTGCCCTGTCAAGAGCGGCAGGTCCCACCGGGGGGCGGTCCGGGGGGGCGGCTGCCAGACCGGCCCCCGTCCTGGGGGGCTTGGGGGGCCCGTAGATCACTGGGGGGACAGCCAGCTTGGCGTCGCTGTAATGTCGAGCAGAGAAAACACGTGAGGCGTTGGTCTCGACACTCATACGAGCTGTTCGCATAGGCGTGCGCAGGGGGGGCAGCGGCCCCCCCCCCCCCCATTAGGATAGGTGAGCTTTAAAAAAAAAAAAAAAATAGAATTTGGCCAAGGGTATACGGTATACGCCTGCCGATCGTAAAAGACGAGAAGAGGACCTATAGCACCTTCCTCATATTAAATATATTCGTCAAACTGTCACTGTTTCTCCAACTGCCTTGCCCGTTGACCCGGGAAAGAATAGGTCCAGAATAGTGCCTGTCGTAATGGGCGACAAAAATACTGACGCCTGACATAATGGTCCTAATCTTACCTGAAGTCCTAGATTGGAATGACGTTGGAATCAGCTGACCGGCCTCAACATCAACTGTTGCCTTACCGCCAAGATTTTGGCTGTGGGACTGACCACTTCCTTCACTTTGTAACAATGATATCACTGATATCCACAAATAATCGTGTGAAATTAACCCATTGAACAGACAACCTGTACTCCTTCTAATACGCTTATAAACACGTTTAAAAATGCATGTCTTTTAAAAATCTCCTGTGGGGGGGCATCCCCCCCCCCCCCCCCATTGGCGCCGCCATGAAGTACTTTCATTGGGAATTTATTGTGCCCCCCCCCCCCCCCCCATTGATCAACCTCTGCGCACGCCTATGGTCATTCGCGAGGGTCGACCACTTTGCCTACCTGGAATAGTTCCGCACGCGGCTGGGCTCCGGCCGGACCGTCTCCTTGCGTTCAGTGAGCAGCTGGGGCATGCTCAGCGTCCGGTGCTGCGGCATGGCGTTGTTGGGTCGCACGGTGGCCGTGTTGGCCGAGGACCAGGCCGTCTTGCTCGCGTCCACGTCCAGGAGGGGGGCGGAGGGAGGCCTGATTGGCTGCGGCGTCGCTTTCTTGGGACCTCTCGTGTTGTCCGCTTGGTTTCGTAGCAGGCATATCTTGAGGCCGGCACAGAAGCGCTCGAAGGAAAGCATGCCGTTCGGAGGGGTGACCTTCTGTAAACTGTCTATGACTCCCCTTGGCAGGCCTTTCGTTCCGTCGTCTTGCCATCGATTTTCTATGTCTACAGCATAGAAAACATGTCTACATTGATACATACCGGTACTGTACATCTGATCTCATTATTATATGGGTTTTTAATCTAAAACCAGCTTTAAAGATAGGCCTAATGTATGAGTGACTTAATTAATAACAATTATCCTAGTTCTTGCAACACAGCAAATATAGTGAGCACCTAATAAATGATACTCAAAACTAATTACTGGTACCCAGTTCCTATTTTTAATATAGCCTAGAAATAAAATTGTATTCTAACAAATTTCAAAAGTCTTGTTTATGTAGTGCTGCTGTATTATGGATGCACATCGATAAAATAAAAACTATCGATAATCGAAAGATGACTGCATTATCGATCGATAATATCGAACGATAATAAATTTACAAAATTGAAGCAATCTTTTACAGTTTCAGTGATATGTCGCCTAATCGAGCACATAACGATATGGCAACATTACTTGGACACATCTGACGTGACACTCTGAGAGTATAATCACATTTTACGAGGCCCGAGGCCTAGTATTTTGGCGGTATCTTTGAGTATTTCAATACTAGAAAGGTCCGAGAAGAACGAAATAATGCTTTACGAACCCGCTTTTTTAGAAATCAGACCATTCAATAATATTTGCATTATCGATTATCGAAATTTTATTGCATATCGAATATCGAACGATAATATCGATTATCGTGTGCATCCCTAATTATAAACATTAGTGGGCAGTAGCTACATGATTAAAAAATCTAGGCTACATTTAAATTGTAAACACTATAGGTATAGTAGCAAATAACTTTTCAAGGAACATTAAGTTTAATTTTGGTTCCACTCATGCTTTACTAGTACCGGTAACAAGGAAGAAATGTAGTTCTGTAACGGTGGTATCACAGGAGTGAATAAAACATGGGTGCCAGAAAAAAAGTCATGCTTCTTGTCCTGGTCCTAACAGGCCTACTTTACAGTAGGCCTATGCATATATTCATCAGACTCTGTTTTTGATAGTATGCTTACCTGCAAATCTCACATAGCCTGTCCTCTTGTCATCCAAAATGTCGAAAAGAGTTCGCATCGCTAAAACGAATTGTTTGGGCAGGCCATCTAGCGTTGTCGACTGCGGTTGGCTCATTATGGACAGTGGTTTACAATTGCTCAAGGTCTAGATCCCTGTAAGAATGATCAATTGACAATTGTCCATAACGTGAAAGGGTAGCCTCATATTAAAAAATAAAAATTGTACAAAATACATGTAGGCCTTTTTGTTAATTACATATATCTCAAAAATGCTACTTGGAACTGAAAATCTGAGTCAACAACAGACTGTAGTATGTTAAGCCCTACAAACTAAATGCTATCTAACGTGATATTCGCTACTGGTAGGCTATGGTTGTTATTTGTATTGTATTTTCTTTAATTATGGATTTTAAAATCAAAATATGCCGAAGTACCCTAGACTGATTACTGATTAGGTATAATAAATTGTATATTAATTCAGTGGGTATGGCTTGCCAAACCACAGTCCACTGTTGACTCAGATTTTCGATTATGACTAGGCCCTAGCATTCTTGAGATATGATTTTTAAAATGAAAATGTTGTACGGATGTAAATGTTAGTTCACACAAATGTTTGAGGTTTAAGATTTAAGTATAGGCCTAGGAAAACAAAGTAAGTGTTAAACATGGACATGGTGCTACATTTAGATCAGTTTAAAAGTTGGTATAAGTTGATGGTTGGTTCAAACAACTAACTACTGTACAAATAAATTCGTATTTAGAGTCCACCCACTCAGTAGCCTAACATGACTAATTTTCAGTGGGGGACTTTAATTTACAGCGACTGAGCAAACCCTGCATGCTTCAAACACCATCGACGAGTAAGCGATAATCAACCAATGATGGTTATTTTAATATGAAATATGTGAATTTGTGGTTGGACAGTGCGAACACCTGCGGACAAATGTCAGAGTCAACCAGCCTAGGCTGATTCAGAACATCTTTTGAATTTATCTATAGGGAACCTGCAACTGACGTCACAGCCAAAATACAACAATGGAAACTGATAGACAAACAACAAGCTGTCAAAGCTTTGCGAATAATTGGGGAAAAACAATTAGTTTTAACGATAGTAACTGCTTGCCAGTTCAAATTTCTTTTCAATGATGGACAACAACGATCTGAAAGTTTGTAAACGTTTTAAACATTTGAATTTTCCAACTTCGGAAATGCACCCAGCTTGGGTGCATTTCAAGTGTTTGACACACCCAACTTGGGTGAAAACAACGTGGGTGCAAATAGAATTTTAAGTGTTCGACACACCCAACTTGGGTGAAAATAACTTGGGTGCAAATAGCATTTTAAATGTTGGACACACCCAACTTGGGTGAAAACAACTTGGGTGCAAATAGCATTTTTAATGTTGGACACACCCAACTTGGGTGAAAATAACTTGGGTGCAAATAGCATTTTAAGTGTTGGACACACCCAACTTGGGTGAAAACAACTTGGGTGCAAATAGCATTTTAAATGCTGGACACACCCGCGCATGCGCAGAACTTGGGTAAAAATAGCATATTAAATGTTGCACTCACCCAACTTGGGTGCAAATAGCCACTCCGCAAATTAAAGGCCGGCAAATTGAAAAGAGCGGCTCGTACGCTCGCACAAAGACGCCAGGGAAATATCGCAATGTTGAATTAATTTCGTTTTGAACAGAAGAAGGGAACGGGTAGTACCGGGAAACGGGTATTGAAAAGTTGGAACCGTACCCGTGTGTACCGGGCGGGTAACGGGTACCCGTTGACATCCCTAGTTTCGTCTACATTGGAATTAAGCAAATAAACGCTACGTACGCCAAGCCAAGCTGAGGCAAAAGTTCAATCAAATTCAACTTTTGGTTAATTTGACAAAGTTGGTTCAGTGGAGCATGCGCAGAGCAAATTCTCTGCCCCAGAAATATTTTGATTTGTTGATTGAAGTAAATTCTGTTAACAACCATATAAATTTGACGAAGTTTTGAAATTTGCGTATGCTAATTTACGAGCGTTAACTGGATGTAAATGCGGCTTTATTGTTGTGTTTTGGTGTTGTTCGTACTTGATTTAGAAATTATCCACTGGGGCTCACTAACATCAGCACACCAGATTCTAAAAAGTGATTTAGGTGCAATGAAATCTACATTGGTCTTGCGACACAGGCCTAGTTCTATGACCTACCTAGGTTTAAGCTAATGCAATGTAGGCCTAGCCCTAGCCAATGTTAGCCTTACACTAAAAACCAGCCTAGGGCCATAACCACAGGGCCTAGGCCCAGGCTAGCCTAATCCTAATGGGTTTGGTCTAGGCCTAAGACATGAATTCCTAGATCTAGCCTAGGCCTAGGCCAATTACTGAACGTAGGACTTCGAAAAATACTTGGAAGTAAAATTAGGGTACGGCTAGGTCTAGGCCTAGGCCCTAGGCCTAACACGAAAACACACCTGTTAAGGAAATCTCGGCAGTTCTTGGGAGGTCCTAGGCCTATTTGTTCTAGCCTGCAGTTCATGTCACGAGTTGATTAAATTCATTCTTTCACGTCCCAATATTTACTTTTAATGTAAAAACTCAAAATTGGCCCGTCAAACGCCGTATGACACAAACGACAACACGCAAATTTGCAAAACACAAACGACTGTTGTTACACCTGATTGGACTGTGAAACGGAACCAGATAAAAGGCCCTTTAATTTTTTTATGAAGCGTGTAACTATTAATTAGGTAAACATTAATGATGGAGCACAATTTTGTAACATTTTTGAATGTTTTTGTTTTGTTTTGAAGATTTATTTTCCAAAATCAGAAAATTTAATTTTTTGACAGCTTGTTTGTCTTGTTGTTAGTAGCCTATAGATGGCTGTGGCTTTTAACCGCCTGCCGGACTGCGGGGAGTTGTAGCAGACTGCTGGCTTGGCAGTCTGTTGTTTGATGTTTTTGTGTCAACATGGCAAAATTTACACGTATGAACTTACAAATATTTATTGTTTATGTTATTATAGTGGCATCGTTCACTCAGTTTGTTTTAGGAATGAAATTGAGTCCGGAGCATAGAAAGCTTTACAATAATCTTAAATCTGGACGAGGTCTTTATGACAGTGAAGACAAAATTACCGTTTTAAATGTCACAAATTTTAAAAGCAGTGTATATGGTACAAAACAGGCGTGGATAGTGGAATTTTATAACAGCTGGTGTGGGTTTTGCCACCGATTTGCACCTTTGTGGAAAGCTCTTGCTGCTGATCTACATAGTAAGTTCATTGAGTTCGTTTTTGAACAAGAGGAAGCCTGGCAGATAGGATAGGCCTATGCGTAGCCTAGGCCCTAGCCTCTAGACTTTAAGCTAGGCCTAGGCCCTACTGCCCAACCTTACACATATTGAGTTGATTGATTGATTATTTGGGGTTAAACGATATAGGCGTATCCGACGTCTTTCGAATCAATTCCATCATACATCGCCGGGGTCGTCAAGGCCCTCCCTAGGCCTAGTCCAGCATGGGAGGACAGGGTCAAGTGGGAGGACAGTCAAATTAAGGATTTGTTCAGATTTGTTATAGCCCTAGGATTTGTTTATTGTTGTTATAGAGTTTGTTCTTCTTATGGAAAATAGCTTGCATTTAAGCAATTCCATAGCAACAAATCCTGTACTTAAAGGGGTTCTCACCCGCTAGATTAATTTTTTACCATATTATCTACTGCACCACACCAATCGATAATGAACCATTAAACAGCGTGAGTTGAAACCTGTGAATTGTTATTAATTAATGAAATTTCTGGTTAACTGCCGCGGCGACTGTTGGTGTCAGCCGGCTTTTGGTGCGAGTGTACTCGAAGCGATATATCTAAAAAAAATAGACGGCCTTGGTGTACTCCATTCGACACCGCATAGCAGACCGCGTTCATTGTGCATGCGTTGACTATTTCCCCTCCCAATACTACTCTCTCTCTCTCTCTCTCTCGCTTGGCTTACTTGACACCAACTCGACAGTCGACACCCGCCGACTCGACGTGCACAGCAACGCTCAAAACGAAATGGAGCACCCGATTACACATCTTTATTTTGTACCTGAACGGAAGCTCCGATTACAAAACCAAAATATACGAAATACGCAGAAAAGAAAGACGCAGCGAAAAGTATTACATCATTTTTTTTTGGAGCAGAATCCTCCAAGGTCCCAAGGCATACAGGTCGTCCCAATGCTATTTCTTATGGGAGATTTTCGCCGATGGGACCTAGCTCGAAAATCACTAACTTTGATATTTTTTTCCGGGTTATGGTGAACCCGATTTCTTTTCATTTAGTCGCTAATTTCATAGCTAATCAGCCTTAGTTAAACATATTTTTTTGGGGTAGCGGGTGAGAACCCCTTTAACTTGACAGTTGTCTGTGCATATGGCCCGAAGAAGTGGTTCAAGGGTGTGTTGTTTTTTTATTGGTTTTATTGGTATATTATTTAAACAAATAGGCCTACATAATATATAGAGAGACTGATATCGAAATCAGAAACTACAAGCTAAACAGTTATTTGTTCTACCAAATAGCGTTTCTTCATGATTGGTTAGTTGTGATCCGAACTTTTGACGCAATTCCCTGTTTTCCCAGCCATAATGATGTGTGAAAATTTCAGGGAGGCAACTTTTTATCAATGAAATCTACTTCACGGATAAAACAAAAACTCCTTACTAAATCATTGTAATACTAAGGAATGTCAAGTTGGCCAACCAACTTCCGGCCATCCCTTTCAAACCAAGACAGATCGTTAGTGCTGGTTAGGGCTCTAATTTGGACGTTAGTGCTCCCACGGGTAAAAAGTTATGGGTTGAATTAGGGATGGCCAACTTAAGTTAGCCAACCACTTTTGTTATTAAAGACTTTGTGGATATTTTCTTTTGCCAATCGTTAGTGCTACATTAGTGCTGGTTAGAGCTAAAATTTGGACGTTAGTGCTCGCACGAGTAAAAAGTTATAAAGGGATGAATTAAGGATGGCCAGCTTGACGTCAAGTTAGCCAACCACTTTTTTGATTACAGACTATGGATAGTTTCTTTGGCCAATCATTAGTGCTGGTTAGTGCTCTAATTTGGACGTTAGTGCTCCCACGAGTAAAAAGTTATTAAGGGTTGAATTAGGGATGGTCAACTTGACGTCAATAACTTTTTACGGGAGGTGGGAGCACTAACGTCCAAATTAGAGCACTAACCTGCACTAATGATTGGCGAAAGAAAAGAACCATTAAGTCTGTAATTAAAAAAGTGGTTGGCTAACTTGACGTCAAGCTGACCATCCCTAATTCATCCCTTTATAACTTTTTACTCGTGCGAGCACTAACGTCCAAATTTTAGCTCTAACCAGCACTAACGATTGGCGAAAGAAAATATCAATAAAGTTTCTAATTACAAAAGTGGTTGGCTAACTTGACGTCAAGTTGGCCCATCCCTAATTCAACCCTTAATAACTTTTTACCCGTGGGAGCACTAACGTGCAAATTAGAGCACTATCGATCTGTCTTGGTTTGAAAGGGATGGCCAGAAGCTGGTTGGCCAACTTGACAGACGCTCAATATTAATAGCCCAAAATGACCGGGTAGTTGTGGCCCATTTGCAGCCTTTAAGTGTTTAATCTTAATCTTGAACACTTTTTTACACCAATTTTTGTTAACTGTATATATATTATTTCCAGAGTGGAAAGATGTAATAATAGTAGCCGCTGTAGACTGTGCAAATGATGACAACAATCCTTTGTGTCGTGAATATGAGATAATGCATTACCCAATGGTAAAATTCTTTCCTGGAAACGCTCAACCAAGCCACATGGGCATGGAAGTATTAAAAGGAAAAAACCTGGTGGATATACGGCATGCTATTGTCGATGTATTGGAAAAAGAACACGTAGATGGCAATGGAGTTTCCTGGCCTAATATTACTCCATACAGGTAGGGTTGATTTTCACATGTGATATCAATAGAGTAACAATCATTATCATTATCCATCGCCGTTTCCTGCTCCTGGCAGGGTCAGCTTGGGTTTCACAACCAAATTTTTAATTTTTCCACCTCTTCCTATCTTCTCACAATAGTACTTCCTCTACTTGCTCCCTGTTCTCTCCTCTCATCTGTAGGTCTTCAGCAATCTTTTCCTTCCATCTCTTCCTTGGTCTTCCCCGTCTTCTTCCTTTGATCTTTTTTTCATAATACATAGGCTATTTGTCTTCAACCTACTTGCAATGTTGGGTAAGAACTTTTTATATAGGCCTACAGTAGTAACTTTTACGACTTATTGTTTGATAATTGCACTTGACCTACACTGTGATTTATTAATGTCAATCTCTTGTCATTAGGAGCAGTGACATCAACAACTTTTGGAAAAATGTTCCCGAGTCAGTGAGGTACACAATATTAATTTTTGAAGACCAAGATTCATATATCGGTACTGAAGTTATTCTTGATCTCCAGTCTATCAAGAATATTCAGATCAGAAGTATTTTGAATCACAATGAAGCTGTTTCAAAATTGTTAAGCATTTCCACATTTCCAAGTTTGGTAGTGCTTGAAAGAAGCATGAACAGCATTATGCTTTCACCAGCTGCTAACACCAGAGAAGGTTACCGTAAAGCAATTAGGGAATTTCTTGTAGCAAAGAACATAGCTGTGCCAGTAGATGAAGAGGTAGTAAAAGATCCAGAGAACTGGGTTAATGCAAAAGTTCCCGACTTGATGGAACTGATGGCTGAAGCAGAAGAGGAAAAGAAGCACGAAAAACTCCGCGAATTTGGTGATGTTGTCTTTCAATTAGACTTGGAAATGGCTGTCCAATACAGTTTGAGGCACGAAATTCCCAGTCATAAAGTGATAGCTGGTAAGGCTTTGGATGCTCTTAAAAACTACCTAATAGTTTTAGCCAAATATTTTCCTATCAAGCAGTCTGCAGTAACGTTCCTCGAACAACTTCGAGATCGCGTGGTCGTTGCAAACAGTATCGAAGGTCAGCAAATGCTTGAATACGTTGAAGAGTTAAATGGAAAGGAAATGCCTAAAGGTCTAGACTGGCTCGGCTGCTCTGGGAGCAAACCTACCTTGCGTGGGTATCCGTGTGGTCTGTGGTCATTGTTCCACACCTTGACGGTAAATGCGGCCATCAAGAGCCACGAGACTGACAATCCAAATGTACTTGAGGCCATGCTGGGTTATATCAAGTATTTCTTTGGCTGCGAGGATTGTACAAAACATTTTCAAGAAATGGCAATGGCAAAATCACTAGCTTTGGCAGCTGTCAAACCAGATAAAAGTATATTGTGGCTATGGGAATCACACAACGACGTTAACAAAAGGCTCGAAAAGGATGAAACGGAAGATCCACTTCATCCAAAGATACAGTTTCCATCTAAAGAGACTTGCCCTACATGCAGAAAGTTTGACGACAGCTGGGATTACAACAACGTGCTCAAACATTTGAAGCATATGTATAGCAAGGAAAACATCAAGAATGTGGGTTTGGATTTTAGGATAGTCAACGAAAAAATCGGCACTGTTATTCAAACAGTTGAATCTGATTTCAAAGTTGATAACGTTCAAATTAAACGGATAGGGTGGAACTTTAACAATTTTGATATAAGCATATGTGTTGTTCTCTATGCTTTTTCAGCGTGTATTCTTGCTATTGTCTGCTACAAATTTGTAATGAGAAGAAGGTACAAGAAGAAGCTTTATGTCCATGATTTGTTTGGGAAAGTGTAAAAATATTAACCACGTTAACTACAGGCGTGTTGTGATACTCGCTAATAGGCTGCTGCTGTACTTCCTGCCAGTATCAATGTTGTTGGTGGCACCTTTGCAGTAATCCCTGCTTCTTTTATATATTGTATATATATATACTATGTATATAGATTCTTTACCAGAGACTTTGTTTTAATAATTGAGCATATGTTAGTTGCTGACCTTGCTTTAAATGGTTGTCACCAGTAACTGAAAGGTTCTTATGTAAAATACATATTCTGCTACTAGTACTGATCCATCTAGTGTACTAGTCTACGGTCAGACAATGGCATCGATCGCCTTATGTATCAAATACAGTATGTTGCTGAATCACTTTGGCACTTGGCTCAAGAAGATTTTTTTGTCATTTTTTGTATCCACATCACACTTTGTGTTAAACGACTTTTTGTACATTCCACACAATATTGTATTGTTAACCCTTACTGGCAATAGACTGTTAATGAAATGGAAAAAATGTTACATCATTTACTGTGATACAAGTATTTTAGTGCCTTCACTGTTTAACAAATCGATTACTATCTTTACATCACAGAACAAACTCTTGGAATTCATAATTCTCCTTTGGGGTAAATAAATATACATTTTTGTAGGGTATTTAGTTTTTAACAGCCATTTTATCAGTTGGAATTGTTTGAATAACAACCATAACTTGGTGACTATACCGTCTATTGGTGCATACCTTAATCGTACGACCCGTACTACTATATCGAGTTCTTTAACAGGTAGGATCTACCGGTACTAGAATCATACTTTTTTAAATTTAGGTGCAATTGGTAAACGAAACAATCCCCATGAAGTCGGTTATATGACATAATATTAAAATTCCATTGTTAGGTCTAAATTATAGAGAATAGGTGATAGTAGGCCTACTGACTATGATAGTTTATTGTAGGTACTGTAATTGGTTCTGTTCCTCCTAGCTGAAGGCTGTTGTCGAAACTTTTTATAGCAGTGTTTTAATTTGTTTCTGTTCTTCAATCAATGAAATATGAATCCAAATTTTAAGTTTAAATCATTGCTATATAACTAGAATTGAGGCATAATGTAAACTAATTGTATTGTAACTAATCCTAGTGTACACATGAATGGACATGGGGTTAAAATGTCTAAATCAACCATTGTGGTTGGCCTTGTGTCATGTTGCCAACTAGTCTAGGCTGCATGCACAGTAGTCTGTGGACATTCGAACTGCGCAAGCAACGGTTTTTAGGTTGAGCGAGATTTTAACATTACTGTATTCTTGAATGTAGGTAGGCCTATAGCGATTTTCGATGTCGAGCACGATAAGTAATAGATCTTGCTAGAAATTTTTTCAAACTTGTTAACTTAAGAGTAGGCCTACAATCAAACAAAATGGAACTGATCTAACCCTGGTGTTAATTGTAACCTATTACACACATCTTTAAGAACTTCAACTTACAGACTGTTGTTATTGGCATTTGAAGATTGATTGTTGATTGATTGATTGATTGGGATTTGATTGTCCTCACAATTTCAAGGCTATCTGTGAAGTTGATCGAGCGTCGAGAGGAAACCTTTGCTTGAACTTGTCGAGAATTTTCGAGCCTTGCACAGCCCTAATTGATGTAGATAGATTAGAATTGTCTCTGACTTTGTACTCGAGTGAACCAAGGACCATGTTTGGCCGAAGTGGTTTTTACAATTTTGATGTACTTTTGATGTTTCTTTTTCTTTCTGTGTATACCAGATATATTAAGTGCTGAACAGTGGCGTTCATGCCAGATTAGGTGTTGGGTTCTGTCATTGGATAAATGATACATAAAGTAAGTTCCATTGTGGTGATCCGAGATAAGAGATCTACATTTCTATAAGTAGTGTATTAACTTATTAAGGTAAAAACTGGTGATTATAATTTGTAATCTTCCAAGGTAGAATATTTCAACATTAACCCTTACTACTACTAGCTATCTTCTAACATTCTCAACACATTAAAGAAATTAGAAACATAAAAGTTTGGAAATGGCTGTTTTATTTCAAGTTGTGAGATTAGTTTATATTTAGTACTTACTCATTAGGTCTAGAGTAGTATGTTCTACGATGATTGACATTTCCCTTAACATAGTACAGGAACATAGTTATGTACTGTCTCTATTTGAAATTTAAAAGGTTTGCATTTGAATGAGCTAGATTGTGCGGTTGCATTACTGTCTAGTGGAAACAGCTGTCACAATACTGATTGCACACTGGCCATATTTGCCAAACCCAGAAATTAGTGTTACGGTAATAGTACCTCCGTGACATTCTGTTCAAATCTAGGAAATGCGTAACAATAAGATAGATCCCCTAAACATGCAGCTACCTTAGCTAGACTAGTACTAATGTAGTTTTTGCGCTAGTAATTTGTCTTGAATAAGTTTTCTATCTGGACAAAAATATATGTCATGAGAAATAAATTGCTGCAGTGCTATGTACACTAGGCCTACACTGTTTATGTAGACGTAATGTTCAAATTTGTTGATTTTTGTTTTTATAACTTAAAAAAGGCAATTGTCCCATTCAATTTTTGGGAATTGATCATATATAGAATATAGAATAGATAACTCAGACATGCCTTTAAGACTTGAAGGCTTTTATATTTATTGAAGTGGTTAACATCTGGCCAGAAGTTACTATATCAAGTTGACCCAATAAATGCCGAGTAATGGTCCATTGCCATTGGCGACATTACAAGTTTCTATGTTGGAAAACATATCTCATTTGGTATACTTATGATAATATGGTTGTATAAAAAAATTACTTTTTTAAACTAGTGATCTTGTTCAAATCTTTCATACTGGATGGAAATAAGGTGCAACAAAAAATAATAAGATGCACAATTATGTAATATGTATGGATGATATATAACATTCCAATAGTACAGACTAGCAGGTTTTTCATTGTGCTCTAGCTTACTGTTGCAAGGAATGTAACCTTCTTACTCTAAACAGGGTGCTGATTTTTCAAGGATCAGAATCGTGTACATGTGTAAGGTGCTCCTATAATTTAACACATTTTTGTGTCTTCCATGTAAAGCTTATAGAACTTGATACATTATATTTATATTGTAATACTGTCATCTGTTCGAACTTAATTTTGTTCTAAAGAGGTTTCACTTTGGGCATTCACACAAGATTCCAGTTTACAGATAACGGAATAAGATTTTAAAACAGTGCCACTAAAGATTTTTTTATTTTTTTAACACACATTTTACCTTAGCAAGTGAGAGGTGTACAACAAATGCGCTGTGAGCGTTCTGGCCACTGAGCACTGCCTGATAGTAACCAAAAACCCCTCTAGAAGGCAGTGCACTAATTATTATTGGAAAAATATGCATCGATTGTAGCCAGCGACTTAGAAATTCTTATCGATGAAAGTTGTGTGTATCCAATATTGAGCGACTGTTGGCCGGACCACTCACAACGCTCTCTGTGAACTTGCTATGCCTCCCCATTTATTTTATTTTTTTATATCTGCTCCCTGTGTCCAACAATGAAGTCGGGTAGGGGATAGGAAATTAATCCCATCATATTCTATTATTATTAAGTAGTAATAATAGTAAATAAGATGTACTTGTGGGTTGTGTGTATTTTATTTTATTCTGTGCTAGTTTCATTCTAACTTGTAGATTCTAGTCACTTGTTATGTTTTGTACCTGTTAATAAAATAAAGAAATGTATTGGTAACTGTTGCTTTAAAAATGCAAAATGATTGGTATTGCTTACCTCAAATTTGTAGCAGAGACTACACTGACATATCAAAGTAGAGATGATTTGCAATTGCTGGCTATCCTCATTTGTTCCTTGCACAAATAAGTTGCAACTGAAGATCGCACCTTTACTGATCAGCAAAACATCTGGGGAATGGATGTGCCCGGTGGGTTAAGATGTGTGGCAGTCTCACTGTAATTAAGTTAATAGCGTTGCCCTCGGATGCTACGGCGGTAACCCATCATCAACCGTGGCGATGGCGCCCTTAAGACGCCTGGTCCAAAACAAGTTATAAGATAATCCCCATTCTCTTAGAACTTGTTTAGCCCTACTGACTCAAAAGTTGGCACCCTATCTTTTGGGTTGGACTCATTTGGGGCTGTGGTGTAGTGCTTAGAGGCGTTACCGAGCGGATATTGTCGGGCTCCACCACAATGAAGAAGCCAAAAAGCCCAGCTTGAGGTGTCGGACCTGTAATCTGTGAGCCATGCAATAGTATCCAAATATAGCCCTCCCATACATGCTTGGATCAATAATATATTATACAAAATGTATGTGCATCAAGTTTGTACATTTATTAATGTTCCAATTACACACATGAATAATAACATATAGTATAATGTTTCATTGATTATTGATTGAATATGTAGTATAACAGGTAAAATTAGTTACAATCCAAAGGCAGGTATTTTGTTTTGGTACCATAATTGGCAATGAAAGAGTCATGATGGCACTTGCTAACATCACTAGTCCAATTTTAAAATTGATAATAGGTACAGAATTTCACAGTATAGGACCACCAAATAACTAAAAGAAATGCTACTATGTGGCAAGATTGTATAGCTTATAAATTTGAGAGTTCAATCACACAGACTTGCCACTACCTCTAGCAGCTTCCATTGTGCTCTAACAAAGATTTTTTATTGTTATTCCCTCCATTGTGTAGCATTCACTGGGCATTGTACAAAAGTTTAGTACAACATGCAAGGAATTTTAAGTAGTTGTATCTGACATAATTTCCATATACATTTAATAGACGTTCTCTGCTCTCTAGAAATAATTGTGATCATATTTGTACCCATAAAGGGGACTGGATTCGAAGTATCGATGATACTTTGGTTTAGTGTGATGTCTTGTTTGGCATTAATTTTTTTATTGTTTTGGCAATAACAAGATATACTACATTTAGGGCACGATGCACAGTCCAGTCATTGAGATATATAGGTACCACAAGTACCTTTATTTTATTATGGAAAATACTAAATAGCATGTAATAAAACAATTCCATAGCAACAAATGCTGTACTTGACTTGACAGTTGTCTGTGCATATGGCCCCTTAGAGTACATTATATATAATAATTATAGGGGGAGGGATCGAGTCAAATAGGAAGTACAAGTACTTAGTTATTTTACACAACATAGTGAACACTGCCCACGTTACTTGTCGGCTTTTGGCAACTGGTTTCCTAAATAGTAAATACTAAATACCCATCTTTGAACACATTATGAATACCAAAATAGATCCACTGAACAGGAGATTCCAAAGAACACATAGTGGCACACAGGCCTAGAATAAAATAGGTCAATAGAACAACATACACTTAATTACCAATAAAATTAATATTATGGTGGGGCTAGCAGCAATAATAACTAAAAGCATTAGAGTAATACACATGTACTGGTAGTTGGGTAAGCTACCTAGCAAAATGCAACATTTATCAGGCTTCTGAACACATATGTCACAATCATTTCAGGTTTATTACAAAAAGATGTATAGTAGACAATGTAAGAGTGCAACTTTTCTCCTAATTTAAAAAATGTGTGCAGTCATCAAATACACAAAATGAAATGAAATAACCTATACTATTTTGCAATTATATGGCATAAAATTGTATTAAAATAGTAATTTTTTCTCAAAAGAACTTAGCTGCTGGTGACTAGAGTCACTTTCAAGAGTCTAGATAAACTAGTCCATGTTGGTTTAGTGTACGTAGCAAGGAAAGGAACCGATGGGTGACACCTGCTGACAATGATCAAGTAACTGTACCGTTCACTTATGAAACACGGTGTACCAAGGGAACGTTTAGTGGAAAAGAAACTAGTTCCAAGAGGCTGGGACTCAATTAGTATTTTTATTGTGGTCTACTATGGAGACACTTCCATTAACAAACACAAATGAATGTTCCTTTGCCTGTGAGATTCTCTTTCACTCGAGTATGCATCTCGTTACTCCTGAATATCATTACTACGAGCTATCGCTTCCACGTATTCGGGCTGAGTTTCCGCTCCGCAGGTTTCACTGTAGCCTGGATGCTATGAGATTGATACTGGTCTTGTTCTGCCTCTCCAAATCCATCTCTCTGATGTTTATTGCACTAACAATATAATAATAACCAATAATATAACATTCGTTTAAACTATGTGCGTGCATCTAACATTGAAAAGCATGCGAGTATGTAGTGAACTCGCATCCGCTACACTTACGTCACGTAAATTCACTGACTTAAACATTAGCACATTTGTGAGAGTGACAGTTTCATGCTGTAAGACTGTCAAAGCAGTGACTTGCTATATAAGAAATGAGACTGACAAAGTAGACAAGAAACTTTTTCGGGCTATTGCCAATTTAGCACATTGTGAGAAACTAATTGTGTAATATTCAAGAATATCAAAATGCACAACATACACTGTACTGTGTACATGAAACAACAACACTACTTGTACATCTACATCATTCAAATTGTGTGCACTGCAAATTGTGAGGGGGTAATAAACAAGGTAATAAACATGGTAATAACTACAGTTCATGGCAGTAGCAGTAAAGGGATAGTACCACTGTTCTACTTGATAAGGTAGGCCCGGGTTACGGAATGCGGGGCGCAACTTTACAACCGCCTGAAACTGTTCCGGAAAGAGGGCCCAGAGGTTTTAATGGACATTTGGAATTACTACTGTACCTACAAAGCAAGTATTACTTCTACATATGTGTGCTTCATTTCATATCAAAATCTATATGATCTAGTTTATTATCTTTTCTGTTTGCCGTTGGGTTCGACAAGCAGGCGTTTATATTTGATTGCTTTGCTTTCATGTCAATGTATTCAGTCTGTGAACTTGTGATCGTAAACAGCGCTAGGAGATAATTTCTATGATTTCATGAAGCTACATGCATGCATAATATACAAAACTAGTATATTGATAAAAATAAGTATATTTTCTGAAGAGAAGAGGTTCTTTTGGCATGGCAGGCAAACCAGCGCTCCAAACTTCACTAGGCAGCGCGGACAGACTGGAAAAGAGCCAGACATATCCCAACATTACAACTACAGCACAACAAGACATGGGGCCCTACTGTACTAAAACCAATAACCATACAATGTACATTTCAGAACACACACCATTACGTAATCATGCTTGTAAATACCATCTTATATCATTCAATGGCTGTATTTATTTATGCACAACTAATAACTGAAAAAGTCAAGGAGCCTTTCCAATAACACATCACAATCCCAAATATATTAACTTTGGCTTGTGCCAACTAAGATTTTGTATCTGTTTTTATGAAAGAAGACCTACTACTATTGTATAGAATTTCTCTCGGAGATAACACAAGCCGGGAAATCCAAGTAGGCTTGTCGAAACTTTCACTTTTTCAAACATTGATAGATTTGAAATTTTTGAAAATTTAAACTAAAAACATCTAAGCCTATAATGGCAATTGTTATTGCCGGGCCGTGGATTTTTTTTTTCACCAGTTTTTTTTGTTTTTATTTTGCCAGTCCGAGATAAATAAACGGTTGAGAAACACAGGTCTTAATGATAACCTTACCTACATGAATATACCTTACATAAGTTAGTTTGGCACAAACTTAGTAGAATGGTAATCTGCTAGTTTCAGAGGATAAAGTTATCTGGATACATGAAAACGGGAATTAACCCGCAAAGCTCATTTTATGTGGACTTGTGGACACTGAAGCCTCTTTTCAAATTGTGACATCTTTTAAACTTGCATCACAGAATATGGGCCACACAAAGATACGGACTCGAGCACGGCTATTATTGTAGGGGTCACGAGTTCATCTTGATTAATTTGACATCTGCAGTTTAACCCAAGCTAAGCTCGAATGATAAATATCACTGAAGTCTGCAGACTTCTATTGGAAATACTATACACATTAGGATGGCACTGAAAGCTATACACACCATCACAAATGATGTAGGCCTACATAAAAACTTGTTTTAATAACGTTTTTTTTTTGTATACTGAGGTGTTGGGTCAAAGCATTTTTAGACTAGCTGTCATTTTTGTGAATATCTATCCAATAGGGATGGGCAAATAAGTTTAATAGCCTAAACGTTTAACCGTTTTTAAAACTCGCGTTTAAACGTTTTATTAGCTCTATTAGCCACGAGATGAATAAAATGACCTATGCAGTAAATTACCGAAAAGTTCCGAAACATAGGGTAACATTAAAATTTGTAGCTAGAAAAAACTATAATAGTAGACTAGTACTGCAGTACGCTCCGTTTTAAAATATTTTTGTCTTATCTTATATACAAACACTTCTGCACACGTTTAAACGAGGCGTAAAAAGTACAAACGTTTAAAGCCACTCCCACGTTTAAACGTCCCATCCCTACTATCCAATTGGTATACTAGGCCTATGGCACATAGCAAATTCGCTACGTGGTAATTAGTTATCTGTGCCTTTAGTATATTATTTTTACCAAAAACTTTTTGTTTGACTTCTATATCGAATCTTAAACAATCGAAATACATTATAGATCCAGATAACAATGAACATTTTCTTGTTTATCTCGAAGTCGCTACACAAAATCCATGTATGCCGTGGAATGTGGGGGAGTGTGTATGACTACAACCTAATGACTAATGAATGAGATACAGTCCTGGGTGGTGGAAAGATAATACATATTCATGTTTACAAGTTCTAAGGCCCCCAATACAAGTACCGGTATATATTCCCTTGAAATCCATAAGGCCCCAAATTCATTAATATTCCTTCAAACACCTATGAAATATTATTGTGTATTCTAAAAACATTCTGCAGTCACTTAGCACAAGCATTGTATTAACTGTGACCTCATGTGGTCCTCACCATTTACTGCAGGAAATAGCAACGTGACTTTTACACCAGTAACTATGACAATTGACGTTTGCCAAAATTACAAACCAAGCATGCACAAATATAACTTGTGTTGTATTTTGAAATGGGTCAGAAAAATAACTACAAGACAAGGACAACTTACGGTACAGTTCAGTGAAATCTTGTTCCACCAAACTTCTTTGGCATTTCTTATTATAAGCATGAAAACAACATGTAGTAACATACAAAAATTACAGTGGTAATTGAAAAGGAAGGATTGCTCAACAATTACTCTTTAAAGAAAAGTAATATGAGATAGCTTGTTAGTTCTTGTCATTAAAAATGTTTCGAAGGATGGTGTAGTTATTTTTTCAAGTTAAGAGTTAGTGCTTGGTTTCGCTGCAGTGGCTGGGGTTGAGGTGTCTTTCCAAGGCCCTATATAATAGAAATTAAAACTTGTTGAAATGTGAGTGCATATTAGGCTAATCCTACATAACATGGCATCTAATGTGAACAGTTTATAAAATATACTAAAGTATATAATATTAGTGATGACATCAGTTAGTAAATATTGGAGTCTCCTCTGGAGCCTTGGGAATTGAGTAGGAGACGACTCCTCAATCGGCAATAAAGATTTAGGTAAAATTGGTTGACCTTGACCAATGTTTAAACACCCTCCTCAGGCCGCATTGGTTTCAGGTGGGAGCGAAAACAAATGTTTGGCAGTAAGTAACAGTACTTTACTGTTTGTTCGTAAGGTTGGGTTGGTAGGTATTAAACAGCATAGTCTAGGTTATGGTTTAGGCCTACTAACAAAAATGTAACTGTTGTGGAAAGCACCAACTTTGCGTGCTACTGGTTTACAATTCTTGCTGCACGGGAAAATGGCGTTATATATCTGACACAGCAACCCACTTGCAAAGGAATCGACTCCTTGGAAATGGACTCCACTCTTAAAGGAGTTGGGTAGGAATCGACTAACCTGATGTCATCACTAATATTATAATATATAGTTGGGGTCTATCCTTCTACCAATCATATTATCAGCCTTCTGACCTCTCTTTAAAGCAGTATACAATATACGTAGTGTATTCATGGATAGGAAGGGAAGCCAAGATGGCTAATATAATTGGAAAGTTGCAAACATGAATAAACATGTTACAGTGAGGGAAAAGGTACAGAAGGACGACAGTTTACCGGAGAAAGTAGATTGAGAAACATAAAGATGAGTAGGCTTACACAAAAAAAATAATCTGAGAGTTTTGACCATCTACTTGTTTTGATCACTCAGCGTAAGTAGAAAGACTAAACTTAGTAATTAACGTACAACGTAGGAGCAAGGTTTCAGGAAGACATGCTCAAATTGCACAAAACAAACAGTGAATACTTTGCAATTAAGTACTTTTACAAGATTCTGATAAGTTATGCACCTATGATCCCATAATATCTGCCAATGCCTCTAGTATTAATTAATAGTCTCACTTTATTAGAGGTTACACTAACTAGGCCTACACATGTTTCAAGTTTGATGAAATAAGATTCCACTGTTTGCATAGCCTACGTTTTAATCTAAGCAGTTGTACGCACCTTCAGAATGTCGACACCCGTCATACTTTTCACGATTTCGGGCATCTTGTTGACGATGGCCAGAACCTCACTCGTCAGCTTGGTCGCACCAATCTCACCGTTTCCGCTCGACACCATCGTTATCTTCTTGGCCTGCGACAGTGGAGCCGCAACCTCAGCCGCCACCTGTCGACAACACAAGAAGGGTCCACTCAATCGTCATTGAATACATCCAAAGTACCGGTAGACATGTCATTTTATCAATAATGTGAAATTACACTTAAAATCTTTCACTTGGAAATCTATAGGCCTACCGGATGCACAAACAAAAACTTAACTCTTTACAGATTGAGACAACCTTACAGCTACGCTCACCAAATTCGTGGCGAGCCCCCCGAGCCAAGAAAATACCAATCGCACCAGTTGACACCTGTCGACGTACCTTGGGCATCATCTCCAGCAACATGTCGATCATTGCCGCGTCCTTGTACTCTTTAAAGGCGTCCGCCTTCTTGGCCATCTGCTCGGCTTCTGCCTTGGCCTTGGCCTCGATGGCGAAGGCCTCGGCCTCACCGCGCACTCGGATGGCCTCGGCTTCGGCCTCCGCCTCCAACACCACTCGGTTGCGGTTGGCCTCGGCGATCTTCTCCAGCCTGCGCGGACAACAGAACATGTATCGACGGCTTCACTAGCCAAGCAGGTCGGCCTGCTTGCCTGCTAGGCCTGCGTGCCTAGCTACCGAAATGCAAAATTTTAACTCACTAAAATTAGCTAACTTTTTAGATGAATTTGAGCTCAAAATCTCACTCTGCTTGTTTCTTCTAAATCAATAGGGTGTAAATCATCCAGGAATGTGTGTAATTGACTGCGTACAAGATGACAAAATTAAAGCTAGGCTTATCATCATGCAACCATATTTTTTTTGCACTTATAAGTTATGGGAGTAAATTTGTGAGTTTTAAATAACAAGAATTGCAATTTTTAGTTTTCAAGCCGTAAATTTTCGAACTAAAAATACGTGTTTGCACCAATCTCTAAGCTTACCTGTACTTTTCTGCCTCTGCTGGACGGCGGACCGTAGCCTCGAGTTCTCGTTCCCTACGCTGAATCTCTTGATCCTGGACGGCAATCTCCTGCGATCGCTCAACCACCAGAATCTGCATCTGCTCCTCCTTGATTCGCTGCTTTGTTTTGGCAGCCTGCAGCTCGTAAGCCATCTCGGCCTCTGCTTTCTGTCATACACGACAATCATATGTACTATGCGGTCTAAACTGTAGGATTCCATCCGTCTACTTTGCTTTGTAAGACTAGCTAGAAACTATGAAAATATGACTCAGCAACTACAAACTACTATCATTTTCTAATTTCTATACATAAAACTTTAAATGTGGCACAAATACAGACACTATTTCGACTACAGCAAAGCTTCGAAGAGGAAGATAAGTTAGAATTTCAATCTGTATACTGGTCTCAGATTCAGGCAGAGCAAGACATTGTATAGTTAAGTATTGAAGATCCACACTTCATAAAGTTACAGATTTACATTTCCGTGTAAGACTAGGTACGACACTACAATAGCCGCCTACCTTAGTCTGGACTTCCACGTCGTAGGCAGCCTTCTTGAGCTCAAAGTCCCGCTGAGCCTTGGCTATCTCGATGTCGTTGAGGAACCTCGAAGCCATCCTCTCCTCCTCTGCGATGGCCTCTCTGATCTGCGCATCACGCCTCGCCTCCGCTTCGCCGATACGGGCATCGCGCTTCACCTCCGCAGTACGAGCCATGCCCAGACTCTTGAGGTAGCCCTGCAACAGTACGGAAACTATGCAATACGACGGTCGTCTTTGACACAAGATATCATACGAGGGCCGGCATGAAAAACGTATTTGAATGTTTATTTACACATTTGACTTTACTCTCTTATCGCACAAGTAATTCATATTCTCTTATCTACTAGGTTTAATTGTATCCTTCGACCACGTAAGATTTAAATGTGCATCTACTAAATACAATCCAAACAACAGGTGACTTCTACACTTGGAGTTTCACTAAAGCAAATTATTGGGCTTTGAAGCCGTAGCCTGACCAACCACAGACAGTGATGCACCGAGCCAGTCCGAACATCCGACTTTCAACCCGGTTCCGCTCAATGACGCACAGTCGCTTCCAAAAAACACTCACGTAATGGCAGCTAACTGACACAAAGTATATCTAGGCTCATCCATTCTGTTTAATCTATTAACTAGGCCTAGATGCGTTTTTCATAAAGCCTATTTGATTTTGAAAGGTCGTGAGACGTTGTTCAAAGAATGTTTCCTAGGTACATTTTCGACCTGGTGAATCGATGTTGTTAATGATCATAGAGCTAACAAACAATATGCCCATAAAACTGGTTCCAAAGTTGAAGAACCGGTTCGAACTTTTCGGACGTGATGTCACCACTAATTAGTAGTAAGTAGTGGCCACATTAAAAACACAACTAATAATAATATACACATAAAAAATTAATGTTCCCAATAAGCAGTACTACAAGGCTAGGCTTATCAACAAACAGGTTCGAGAGGAACAAAACTAGCCTACATTTTATATGTATGGAGTACATATTTCGTAGTCTCTGTAGCTCAGTCAGCAAAAGTGCCCACCCAGCAAGTGGGTGACATGTGTTCGATTCCCAGCAGAGTCAGTCTTTTACATTAACTTGCATTCTATCACTAAAGCCTAATAGTGGACTACTAAACAAACTATACCGGTAATATGGTAATTTACATGAAGATATAGCATTATTGTAATAAAAGTTTGCATCTCTTCAAACACCATCCATAAAGCTGGAGTTAGCTTTAAAACTTGTATTACCATGATAAAGAGTGTACATTACTAATTTGTAAGCTATTCTATAGTATATATTTACACTCATTAAAAGCCCCAATGTTTTACGCCTACTCAAGTTTGCTACAAGAAATAACAAATGAATACTCGATGTATGTTGTTTTGCATTGATGGCATTTTCAAAACCCTAGGGCTACTGTATTTCATCGTGTACTGAGTTTCAAATCATACAACTGTCCAGCTACTGTCATTAGGCCTACACATAGTTACAACTTTCAATAACCTCTGACAATAATATAGAGTATAGACAATATACACATACAGCAATAAAACAGCCAATTGATACTTTGCAATGAATGCACTACTAAAGTCGCTCCACAGCAACTTTGGGGCAGGGGACATCACAGATGGGCGTGTCGTAGCCAATCAGCAGGCAGCTTTCACAAATACTCACATTTGGTTGGCCAAGCCTTACTCACCTGCGACGTCCCCAGCCCCAAAGTTGCTGTGGAGGGACTTTATGTCTACCATGCTAATAATACGTGAAGACAACATATCGTGCACTATCGCATGCCTACACTAATCCTCGTACAATGCAATACTGATCGTTATTCAACATACCTTTGCACCCTTGAAGCATAAAATAAAGCCAATAGATTACAAAATATAATAAGATATTTGAATTAGTTTGGTAGGGAGGGGTTTTTACTTTTGTATTACACTTAGAATTAAGACAAGCAAACAAATTTAGTTCTATATACTGATAAGATAGAAAGAACAGGGTTAAGAGATAGAATAAAAAATATCAAATTAAGATCAAAATCAAGAATACCTGAAAAATAATATTTAAATTTAAAAAAAATATCTAGAGGTAGTAAAATGTACTATGTAGGCATCACAAGGGTGTACATACAAGAGATAAAAAATGTTGGCATTGCATTGCAAGGATATGAACGAGTGTTCACGAGTTTGCTGGACCATTCATAAGACTATGTACGTAGTATGTATTGTATATATAAACATTAAATACTGTGTCAGTAGGCCTAGTTGAATCCTATTCTAAGATGAGTAAGTTAGTGGGATGAACTAGCTTGAACTACAGCTCAAGGAAATGGTCTAGCTTAACTCATCTTCTTCACACAGTCTTATAAATAGGTACTGTATATCCATTATCTTATACAACAGTATCCATCTACTATCTCTTTAAAAGGTATCTTTCTCATACACTAATTTATGATGTTATTTACACCTAAACAAAAACACGTAATTCAAACAAGCCTAACATTTACAGGTATTTAGACGGTAGGCATACCTAAGAAAGATGTGTCATTCGCTCTTTCTCCATACCAACATAGGTGAGCCTTGAGCTCAGACTCCAGAGGTTATTTAAACTTTACTTAAATAGTTTCACACTCCAGTTTGACAAGCAAATGGATCTACAGCACAGCCCAGAGTACCAGGTGAATGACGAGTGGAATGTGTCATAAAGATGGCCATGAACGAATAGCCTACCCGTTGAACGGCTGGCAGAAAAATTATCAATGTGGGAGGGATTGGAGGTAATAATGGGTGAACCACCTAGAGCTAGACTGAAGAGAGCTTGGAGTGGAAAGTATGAATAGCAGAAGGGTGTACTAAATTAACAGATCCGTCCGAGTGTCAAGGGAGAGAGGAACATTATATGGTACACGAGTGGCTCGAGACGAGAGTGGAGACCGAGTCATGGAAGCATAACCGTTACGTCTATTGGCTGCAGCCACGGAATTGCTCGAAGTGTGAGATATGAATGCGAGTAATGTTACCAAGGAAATGCATTTATTATAAAGTCCAATACTGTATAGTGCTATTATCCTGTGAATGGTACAGGACTAGAAATTGAAAAGAGAATAGCACCTACCTCCTCGTCTCTGATGTCCTTGAGAGTGTACGAAACAACCGTGATTCCCATGTTGACCAGGTCGGACGACGCCACCTCGAACACCTGCTTGCTGAACTTCTTGCGATCTTTGTAGATCTCCTGTTAAGCATATCACATCGTTCTCTTTAAATAAGAAGAATGATTTACAAGTAAAAAAAAATTGTTAATTGTTTAAAAGAGTTTTCACTTAGGGTTGGCATGATTTTACCCACCTGAAAAAAACCACGGGTTTTAGACAAAAAAGTGGGTTTTTCAAATAATCAACGTAGGTGCCTAATTGTACAGTTTATAATATTTCTAGCCACCTTTTTTAATTCATTTCTTGTGGATATCGATATGTGTGTCTACTGTAGTCTCATTCAAAAATATAATATAGGCTTACTTATATTATTCAGTACAACAGACTGAATACTTGGTTATGATTAGGCAGTTGCCAGTTAACAATCATTCCGCTCACTAAATTGATTCTCAAGAGACGTGGGGTAAACTGTTTGACTGAGGTACCTTAACATACCCTAGAGTGCCAACTTATCACACAATGCCACTACATGACACATATCCCATACCCAACATATTAAAAATTAGCCCATCACTATTTTTAACATAGTTTATTTATAACTTAATTATAAACTTTTTCTTGGAAATTTTCAAATCATTTAGACCCTAAGGCCTTTGGCGTTGGGTTACAAAGATTTGTCGTGGCGAGATGTTACCTCCACAGTCATGCTGCCCATGATGGCTCGTTGGTGTCCCTCAAGAGTGACCAAGGCAATGTGAAGAATCTCGCTCTCAGACTTGCCCAGGAACTGCTCGCACGCAGCTAGCAGCATCTCTTCGTTCTGGCCTTGGATTTTCACCTGAAAACAAGGCCAATAACTACACACTTGACAAGAAAAGTTCTACTGTGTCATAATCATACTTTAAAAACATGTACTATACTGGCTAAATTAGGGTGACCAGATGTTGAAGACTGAATTTCGGGACACTTTTTTTCTCTGACCCAATGTTGGTGTCAACAATGTCGGGGGTCAAATGTTTGCTGAAAATGAAACGGGGACAGTGGTTTTTTTAAGGGATTTAAATTTTCGTACTCGATATTTACATTTTTTAGATTTTTATTTCACATTAATTGTGGTGTAGTAGGCTACTAATGATGTAGTGGTCAATTAAAAGCACTATATAGCATACACTAGGAACTTGATTTATAATATTTAATAACTAAGGAATGTTGATGCAATGTAGTATAATAGTTACTATAATGATCTACAAAATATTAATGTCATGATTGCTGATTGGCACATATTATGTAAGTCTTCAAAAATCTTCAAAACTCAAAACTGAGTTTTACGTTACAAATATTTAGGAACTGATTGAATATAATACAGGGTAATAATATAACAAAAATAAAAAAATGAATAACAGTAAAGTAAAACAATAAAAAAACAATAATAATAATAAAAATGAAGATAATATCGAAGTAAAAAGCTCTTAAAATATTTTGAAATACAACTTCAATTATTCATTTATTTTGTCACATCACAATATTAGCCTAAACATATTTTTCAGAGCTTTTCACTTTTTTTAGTACATCTTTTCGGGAAAGAGCATAGTTGTAGAACTCTTGGCACGTAATTAATACTAGTGACCATTTTTTTTCTTGTAAGTTGTAGTTGCTTTTTTTTAGTTGAAATTTGGAATTTTTGAAAAGCAAATCATACAAATTCGTGAATTTGCCATTTTCGGGACAAAAGGCGTCCCGAAATGAAATATTTCGGGACGCGGGACACTTGGGTCGAATTCGGGACTGTCCCGCATTTTTCGGGACGTCTGGTCACCCTAGGCTAAATTTGTACATGTATGTAGGTCTATATGTATGTAGGGTATGTATGTAGGCCTATGTATGTTTGTATGTTTATTGCTTCCAATGGACATATACATAGTATAGGCTATATAGGAGTTGTCAATATTATATTTTAGTTAGTTAAATTATGCATTCAAAAGCAGTCATATTTTGGTGTAGGCCTAGGCCTACTATTATGGTGTCATATTCAGTTGACTCAGTTTCCACCCGACACCCAAATTTTACAAGGGTTGGGTCAAAAAAATGATATCTACCTATAGGCTATATTCTACAGTAGAGTATGTAATGTAGAATATATTCAAATATTGTACATGTTGAAATTTATTACGTTGTATAGCCATGTCTCTTTAATAACAGCACGATCATAATATAGGCCTATCCTGACCTCCAGTTACCAATCTTCTAATACCTTTTCAGGTTGATACAAGTTTGTAATAGGCCTATGGTACGGTGGTCTTCAGAAACACTAATTTGATGCACCCATGAGACACCATGAGAATGATTGAAATAAACATGAATATGATTGCGTGTTAACTGTTAAACTTGTTTTATATTAAACTTCTTTTTTTTTTCCCTGTGCAGAGTTGGCTTCTTCAACCACTTAACTTTACCAGTTTACTGTAGGCCTAGGCCTACCACTAATAGTAACGATAAGTAACAATAATAGGCCTACAAGAATAACAAGAGAATTACTATAAAACGCTTCGCTTTGACATGTTAGGGTCAAGCAGGTAGGAAGTTTCTGTATACCGGTACCACTGCAGAAAAAATGATTCAGATATTGAACAAATATTCGCATGCTCGCTTATCAACGCGTCACACAGATTGTTTTTCTAGTAAGCCTACGTAACACACCACAGCGTATATGGTACTGGTACATGCTTTAAAACAAGAGCATGATTGCCTGCCACTTAAATTAAATTAACAGCTTACCTGAGCAATGCCAGTGACGGATATTGGAACTCCTTGACTTGTGTAAACAGTTGGACTTTCCACTTGGAGCGTCATGGTGTTCAACGAAATACTGAAAACAGCAAACCATTCTCAACTGATTTCATAAATTGTAACTTTTAAGAGATCTTATTACGTACAAGGATTGCGAACCTTCTTTTAGCTTTAGTGCAATTATTTACATACCAGTACTATCAAAGTTACTCCAGGCATGCCAAATTCTCAAAATAGGCCCTGTAAAATTGTATTATAGCTATTTGATTAATAATTATAATGTTTTGCGCCTCGGTAGGCCTAGGGCCTATGCCAACCCTTAAAGTGGAGGATAGGACAGGATACTAGGGTAAGGGCTGATTATAAAAAAAACTTACCGCTGAACACATTGCACTTTCGGCCACACAAACGCCCGGCCTCCCGGCACCAATAATGGCTTGGTGTAACAACATCCTGCAAAAGAGAAATTGAGTACAAATAATAGACACGAAATAGACCATTTTAACCCACGTTATTTTACATTGTAATAACTCGGCGACAGCCACAAACAATGATAACATTACAAATTGACAGAAGGTTACGCCCATTTCAAGGCAATTCACCATTGAAATCCTACCTGAAACAACCAAGGCTTCATTCGGGCCACATGTCACGAACCCCCAAGTCATTTTACAACTTTTTCGTTACTTAAAAACTAGATTAAGATATCAAATTGTGGATAATAATGAAAATTTACTATAGACGACAGGAATGATGGCACCAAGCGTCAAATTCCACGAGATTCGATTTTTCGACTGGAATCGATCTTGTGATGGGATTTTCTGTTTCACGTAGTGGCGGTGCCTAGCGTAAGAAATGCAAATGATAATGAATGATTGGTAGACACAGTCGATAAAGAACTCTTCCCTTTGGGGAGAACTTCTTTATCGACTCCGGTAGTTATACAGCAACGGACAGGGGATCGAACTCGCGTCTCGTAAGGAGTTTTCGTTGTGAGGGCAAGATTTCGCCTGAAATCGCGTTTTAGGCCATCAAACATAATGTAAGGCCGAAAAATGTTGCGCTTGGGCTTTGACCCAAACCCCACCTGATCTGCACCACTTCCATGTGAGCCCCGAGAAATGTTTTTGCCCCCAAATATGAAAAGACGGCCCTACAACCCCAATTAATTTTCCACCGACACTGGAGAATATTTCCAAATCCATTTCTGTATGAAAAGCCAATCATAATTTGTCATCAGTACAGCTGGAAAGTTCAACCCCCCCCCCCCCCCCCCCCCCCCCCATCCCATCTCTAAATAATAGACTTCCAACGTCCCTGTTCGATTACGGCAGACACACACACCGACGCATATACTCGCAAGTATGGTTGAAGAGGGACTGAAAGGAGTGAAATACGGCCGTGTTTGTTCCTGGTACAACTGGCGTGATAGTAAAACAGTGACGTCACCAGACTCCGACATGATTCTAGTACGTACGAGTACGACGTTCTCTAACTACGTAACACGTGCACAAGCACCGGCCGCCGGCCTTACATGTTCCAAAATTAATCCCAAGCTCATCCAACTCAACATTTTTCTGGGACTTGTATTTGTTGTGGTGCGAGTTTGAATTGATTAAAAAAAAAAAAAAAAATCACATTTAGAGTCTACCCACTCAGTAATGAAACTGATTTGCAGTGTTGTATGGGAATTGGGAACCCAATATTATTATTGAAGAGGTATTCGCCACCAACGGAATTATTAGTCTTTCTAGTCTCCCAAACGATAAAACGCTTTCCTACGAATGTAACCTCCAAATGCAAAATCCCGCAAGTGTTCCTTTTATGAAGTGTCATCTATATCCATCCTGATTTCACGTGGCAGGTAATACGACGATTACGTGCTTGATGAAGTAGGGGAAGATGATTTGTTCCCATGTACCCAATACTTGCACGAAATATGCCGATGCGTCTTCTCATATGCGACACATACTATTTAGCTTCTTCCTAAGACAATGAAACATCGCTAGTAATGTGTGATTGTAATTTATTTCTTCATCTGGTCGAAGGGGGTCCTTCTACGTAGTGACCGGTGCCCACAAAGGGGGCTCTCGTCCATATGTTCTCTTTCTCATACGTTTTATCACCTGTCATATCATCCTTTTCTATTATCTTGTTATTCTTCGCCATAAACGCTGGCCCCCTTTTGTAAGCCCAACGCCCTCCCCCTGTCCCTTTCCCTCCACTGTCCTATTTGGCATTCTCCTCCTACTTGGCCCTGCCCTCCCTTGCTGGACTCCCTTAATGACGATCCCCGCGATGTGTAATGGATCTGATTCGGAAATGTGGCTTTTTTCATATTCATATTTCACCCACTAATCGTCTCGATTAGCCGAGTTGCAAAAATATGGGACGTAAAACCCCAAATTCCATCTTTTTTCGTCGCTCTCCTCATTATCTTTGTGACGGGGGTCATGCACCCATCCCCATCGACGCGTGCTTGTGCTTGCGTAATGCGTGGGATCGCCGAGGAAGCTGCGGTTACCGATGGGTGCAACACTTTGACCCGGCTGAGGAAGTCGTCGGAGGTTCTCGGGAGCGAAGATGACGTCATACAACGTCACGTTCCCATTTCATAACTATGACCGTTCGGGGAAGCCTCGGTTGTCAGTCAGAACTCAGAAGAAGATATGCATCGTCCACATATGAGGCAACAGGGTCTCGGTTGTCAGTCAGAAGAAGATATGCATCGTCCACATTTGACCCTCCTGGGTCATATGTCCTGGGTCTAGGACAGGGTGTCCTAGACCCAGGAACTTTGAAACCATACGAGGCGAGGGTTTTACGGCATAGTCATAGAAACATGAATGGTTGAATAGGTATGGAGTAGAGACATACGGAATACGGATATAGAGTCTCCCTGTGTTGTATTCCACGTCGCAGAGGTATTCTAGGTGGAGTGGGAGTGAGAAAAGAGTTAAGTCGCATGGAGAATGGGTCACGTACAACATGCGTATGTAGGAGATAAAACGAACCACCGAAGCCGAACGATTCCTCTACTTTATACACATAATCATGTACAATATAAAAATTAATGATGACTTCGGGTAGACCTACTAGGGTACACGATTCCTACCCGACTCCTTTTAGAGTCGTTAAGGAGTCAATTTTTCGAAAGTGGTTTGCCGCCATTTTCCTACCCAGGAAGAATTGTAAACAAGCAGCGCGCTAAGTTGGAGTCTTCCACAAACAGAGAGACTTTTGTTTGTAAACTATAAACTAGATTCTAGATTATGCGGTTTATTACCAAGCCAAGTTTAAGAGTTGTTACTTACAACCACACACTTGTTTCTTTCTGCTCCCGTCTGGAACAAATGTGGCCGGTCAAGTTTAACCGCGTTTACTTTATCTTTATTGCCGATCGAGGAGTCGACTCCCAAGACTCCGGAGTCGACTCCAATATTAACTACCCGATGTCATTGATTGATTGATATTTGGGCTTAACGTCTCATATTTTTGCAACGAGGCTAATCGAGACAATGAGCGGGTGATAAATGAAGATGAAATAGGGGGCTGTTTGGAGGAAAGGGGCAAGTAGGAGGGCGCGTGAGGAAAGGGGAAAGGGGAGGAAAGGGGATTGGGGTGTGGACTGCACTTCGTCTGACTTCTCCTCCTCGACCAGTCCGGCTAGGGTGGCCCTACCAGAAGCATACGCTTCCGCCGGCATAGCTCTCGGGATCAACAAAGCACGCAAACCTGCCCACCACGATGAGGTAGCAGTCCCTGGGCAGGACCCGATGTCATCACTAATAAAAATACTATGTAATAATATGCAAATAATTAATTTCATAGTATAATAATTATATTTCACGGTACATTGACAAGGGGCCAAGAGCCTACATTACACAGGGTTGACACACCATGATGGATGGCTGGTCAGTCGACGCTCGTCTCTCAGTAAAACATGGAATTCAAGGAGGAAAACAATATACAAGTTACTCATCGTAATTGTAAAACTGATGCGCGCTGTTTACCAATACAACTCGGATACGCTGATTGGCTAACTAACTTGTGTTGTGTGTGCAATGCACACTGGGTCGGGTATGACAATAACCGAGGCGGCAGGCAGCAGACGTCGTCCTCAAGCTAAGTCGGGTAAGTTACAAAAACATAGCAAATTAACAAGCTGTATAACAACACCAGAAACAGATCCAGTTCCTCAGAACAAAAAGGAACTATGTCATTCATTCCTAGTTCCTTTTTATTTGAGTGAGACTATTATTCCTATGAATTAAATTTAGCGTCCGCGGTGGCTAATGCGGTTGGGGTGCAGGTGTACGGCACCTGGGGACGTGGGCTCGAATCCCGCATAAGGCAACTGTTCTTCATCCTCATTTCATCTCCTATCACCATCGTCTTTATATATAATAGAGACGTAACGTATAGCAAAAAGAATCGTTATCACACTACTGGCCTGATTCTGAATGGACAACGATAAGTTTATTACCGGTTTTGATTGTTCAAGACGGTGGGTGATGACCCAATCACCCCCTTGCATTCTCCTTCAGTAACGAACAAACCCGGTGATAAACTGAAGTTGAATGAAAGGCGGTGATTGGGTCATCGCCGTCTTGTAACAACCGAAACCGGTGATAGACTTATCGTCACTGATTCAGAATCGCCCTGGCGCGATCTCTCACGTCGTCGCGATGACCCTCACCCCCTTGCTAGCGCGGCCTTCACCTACCTAGCGGCCCCCGCTCCGCCCTCCCTCAGCAGGCTGGCTCACACACAGCAGCGCTCAGTCGCGCTCGATCGATAGAAGCGGACGCTCGCTCGCACCATCCAGAGAGTGATCAGGTGTCTCTTACAGGGATGTAAACACGGTTTACTGGAGGTGAGTAAAACAACATCATCAACAGGAACGTGATTACATTAGTTATTAATCTCGCCGTAATCTTAATCGCACATTCTGATCCAAACTCTGCTTGATTTTTAATTGGATTATCTTGATAGCATTCATATTGTCACAACAACTATATTGTACGCTACCCATTTCAGGAATTTTGCAGATACACGATATTTGTGACATTATTAAATTGTCGCCCCCGTTTGTTTACCCTGTCGTTGTCGAGTACTTTCAACCCCGGAATGTGATGTTAACGTGTCCGGACGTGTCCTGTTCATTCTAAACCTATTCTACGGTTCAATGTAGTATATAGTGCATGTGCTAAGTGCTAACCAACGTAAACACAGTGTTATCCGCGTTACGCGTGATTCTAACGCTCTTTATTGTTCGAGTGTTATACGTGAAGTGCTAACACAAGTTGATCCGTGTGAAATGTGATGTTTTCCGATGCGGTGTAGTAGACTTAATTCCATGTGGAAGGTTAAGGTCTTGCTCACATGTCTCTGACGTTCATAGACACATTGACATGAAGAGAGGGAACAAATACCTAAGACGGGAATCAGGAGGTTGATGCGTGTGTTGGGGACAGAACCCCACTGCACTGTATCGCTCCCATAACTCGGTACTCGCATGATTTCCAATATTAGCTGTGCCCAGAATCCGAGCGAGCTTCCATATGCCGGTCCCAGGTTTAACGTGATGATATGTATGAAGATCACGTGACAACTGCGGTTCACAACTGTGCATCGTACTCGAACCAAGGACCTCTGGCTCTAAGCGCATGTGTTTTCTGCTTTGAGTCCTACATCACAATAATTGTTGTGCACGGCTACTTCCAATGCAGACGGGCCAGGGCTCGACTCCCGGTGCGGACTGGGTTTTTTTAACATTGGAAATTGCATTTAATTTATCAAACTGATGCGCGTGTGTACGGTGACTTTGAAGCCGTCATAGCAACGAATTGCGCATAATAAATAGTGTAAATGTACCCCCCCTCCCCCCTCACCTATAATAAATCAGTCAATTAAATACAAATTTATTTATTTAATCGCTCTATACTTGCTTTGTGATAGTGTGATACGCATTCACTATAATAGTGATTGTATGTAACATTTACATAATATACATTTCTTGCGTAATACGATCATGTATGGTTAGGATTCAAATTGATGTCCGCTGAAAAAAGATTCAGAACGATTATGTATGTGTAGCCTAATACGCCAGGAGAAAATGTGATCCAAGTAATTTGGTTCACCGTTTATGGATTGAATCGCTTGGCATTTGATGTGCGTAATACGTAATATTTCAATTAGAGAGGACAATAGCTGGCGTTTTCCTTCACTTTCCATCTCTCTCCTTCGTTCACCTCCGCTTCTCCTCGTGACGGACTTGCGCGCGAGGACACTGGTTCGAACCTCTTGATTTTTCGAGATATAGGAAGCTCCTTACACTATCTACATTCTACAACACACCCACGTACAGGGGTCGAAGTGAACGCTCTCGCAAGGATAGTGAAAATCTCATTTTCTCCCCAATTATTTTCGAACTTGAAATGTATTTCGCGCCGATAACACACATGAATCATACTACGTAGCATTGTATGAACAAGTTCTCTAAAATCGCTAAAAGTAGCATATTGGGACGATCGAGAAACAAAAAATCGCCGTCGGTGGTTAGAGCTATAACCCAGCCCCAAACAAAAAGTGCATAGTACCGGTATTCGAGGACTTGCTTTGTAATGAACTAATGATGTAGAAGAATATAAATGAAAATACTAGCAGAAAGGAGGAAGAAATGAAGAGCTATATACACACACACAGGAATAATTGTTACGTCTGCATCATTTTGACGTTTCAACCTGTATAGAATAAAATACTATTTTCAGTAATGTATTTGTGGAGTTCTGACATATCCAAATAAACAGATATTTTATGTAAGAATTAATATATGATGAGAGTTTGGAAAGCGTTATAAGTAACACTTCACTATGGATAATATATTTCCGAGGTTATTGTTCATGAATGTGTCGACTGCTGTTGTCATGAATGAATGTCGCCACGCAGACTGACTCTCGTCCGAAGGGAAGGTCGACACGGAAGATGACGTCACAATAAGCTGGACTGTTTACAAACAAGCTCATTGTCCCTTATCGCTCTGCCATAGTCACCGGTTTCTTGCAACAGCTGATCGGAAGTAGAGAAGCTAATATTCCCTGTTTTTATCATTGCCATTTCGCGTGGTAATGGTAACGTGAGTACCATAAAGCAGACATACAGAAAACTGAGCGTCCATGCTATTAGTTCGAGTAACACGTGTCGTTGTTTTTTTTTACTCTTCGAGGTAATCGTGATGAAGTCGCCTGAAGGTCGTGGTTGTTTTTCAGGGTTTTGTGGAACGTTTTTGATGATCCCCAATTTATTTCTGCCGCATCTCGCCTTGGTGACAACATTGCTTTGGTTCCGCGACGTTGAAGCGCAGGAAGCTGCATGTTACTGCCTTGAGCGTGACTGTCTAGTTGAGCGCACCTCTTGGACCCACGTGGACAGGAGCTGTCACTGTCTTCTTGACCTGGAGAGCGTGACTGTCCTCTTGGACCCACGTGGACAGGAGCTGTCACTGTCTTCTTGACCTGGAGAGCGTGACTGTCCTCTTGGACCCATGTGGACAGGAGCTGTCACTGTCTTCTTGACCTGGAGAGCGTGACTGTCCTCTTGGACCCATGTGGACAGGAGCTGTCACTGTCTTCTTGGCCTGGAGAGCGTGAGTGACTGTCCTCTTGGACCCACGTGGTCAGGAGCTGTCACTGTCTTCTTGACCTGGAGAGCGTGACTGTCCTCTTGGACCCATGTGGACAGGAGCTGTCACTGTCTTCTTGACCTGGAGAGCGTGACTGTCCTCTTGAACCCACGTGGACAGGAGCTGTCACTGCCTTCTTGACCTGGAGAGCGTGACTGTCCTCTTGGACCCACGTGGACAGGAGCTGTCACTGTCTTCTTGACCTGGAGAGCGTGACTGTCCTCTTGGACCCATGTGGACAGGAGCTGTCACTGTCTTCTTGGCCTGGAGAGCGTGACTGTCCTCTTGGACCCACGTGGACAGGAGCTGTCACTGTCTTTTTGGCCTGGAGAGCGTGACTGTCCTCTTGGACCCATATGGGCACTTTGACAACAAACTGTGACAGTCCACAGTCAAAAATGTAAAAGAAAACTGGGTTTAAATTATATTTTTCATTTAAATATTTAGATTGATCAACTTTTGATTTCGATTCATCGCACTCAAAATACAGTTTCGTTTTCATACTTTTGACTTGACTTTTGATTACAATGGATTTTTTAAATTTTTAACAAACAAATTATATGAATGCCCACTCCGCCTTGCATTAAAGTACCGGTAGGAATTTACATAACGTCATTGAAAAATGTCAATAAAACGCCTTGAACGTGAGTGAATGGAAACTGTCGACGGAAGTGGATCGGTTTGTTCGTATTTCAAAACGGATATGTAGAGTAGGCTGTCTCCCGTTGTTCTGTCGCAAGTCATAACTGTATCGCCGTTAGCATCTGTTTGCCTACGCCGAGCACGAATATATATGATACGGATACGACCTTCCGATACAGTGCGAGGTAAATAATAATCTGTGCGTCAAGTTAGCTTGGCACAGATTGTATATATAGTTCTACATGAGTCACAGTTGTTTGGGCACTATCACTATCTCACAAACACATAATATGAAGTCCTCGACGCACGAACAGTAACCACTAAACACATTATATTGTCTTGGTTTCACTTACTGCTATAGATATGAGATGAAGGATTGTGACAATTTGGAGGTTTTTAGAACCAAGGTGAAGGGGTTTGAACACTCGGTCCGTCTAGACTTTGTGGGCTTCTCAAACAAATCTAAAACTCACTTGTAAACTGCTATTGATTCGTCTTGAGAATAAAATATAGCCCACATCTGAAATTTAAAAACAAATCAAATCCTGATGACGTACAAATAAAAACACGGACTGAAAACTTAAAATAAATTATCACACAACTACGTAAACAGTTATCGTTTTTTCTACAAATTTTTAAAAATACCAAAACTGAACATTTTCATGATTTTTTTCCAGACGATTTTTCAACTATTTAATGAAAATACACACGTATCGATCTATGTGTACTAACTCTACAACCATGCAAATTTCAGATGTGTCAAGTTCTTCCTGATAGCAGAAAACTCGTAGCCCTAAAGCTCATAAGCGTCCTGTGATGGCCTCATCCAACGACCGGGCATCTCTTCCCTTCGTTCATTCAAGTGTTGTCTCCACCAATGAGCGACGCTGGTAATTCGAGCGTCGCGGTGAAGGATCTGATTGGCTCGCTGGTCCAAGTAATCTCAAGGCCGACGTGATGCACATTGAACGAACAACGTGTGCAAACAAGTGTTTTATCAGTGCGATTACGTAAGGTGTTTCTCTGTTAGTCGTGCGTGTAACGTAGACCCAGGTCACAGGGTCACGTGTTCGGTACAGGTCGGGCCATAAGTTGTGGAACAAGACCATCATTCATGTGAACCAACCCAATAAATCAATAATATACTAATTTCTGTCACACGGGAACAAGAAATGATGATCGCACTGCAATCTAGTTGTGATGGGTGTCCAGGTTGTGTACAGTTGTGATGGCCACAGGTGTAATAGGCGCGTAGGAACGTTAAAAAGTTTTTTTTGGGGGGGGGGAAGGGGGGGGGGATTTACTATCAAACTCTTTCCTGTCTCAATGTAAGTATGGTGAGTCACAGATCAGTCAGAACATCAGGGATGTTGATAATAACTAAGTATATAGTTACGTAATTATAATATTGAATCGAAGTGTGTATTATCTCTAATTGAATGTTTCTATAGGACCTTCACCGAGGAATAAAAATTATAAATTACGAAAACGAGAAAATAAAGTTGAAATTGTTTTTCAGTTTTTCACAATACCCTGAAGAAGGTCTGGTCCGAACTGAGCATTGCATCATAGTACTTTCTGCCATCGGCCACACACTGAAGGCAATTTCGTTCGTCTTCGGGCATAATGATTGTGTACGACTGTACGGTCTATACTTAGCCAGTCCCTGATGAGATGTACATGTCTACAGTAATGGGATTGGGGGAAGTCTTGCAACAGACAGAGTAATTGCGTATATAGTCTCGTTATTTATTCAAGTTTTACGTATAAAGCCGACATTGTATCATACGAGTACACAACAATATGTGGGAGCAAAAGACGTATTGTGTAATATTAAACATAGGGCATATTTCTAACATATATGATTGATGAATATTTGCGATTAGACTAGCGGGAACCCAAATACGATGATTTGTATGACACGGACATCGAACACGCTACTAGCACGCAGTTCACTCCTGTTGAAGATGTTACTTTCTGGTCACCCAGCAGGCAGCAAGACAACCATATTTCATGATCAACAACTGAATTTCTAATACGTGTGCCTGCCCGAATGCCTGCTGACACTGATTTCTATTTCCGCTCTTTAAATCTGTTCCAGCGATGTCATTGCTCAAATATCTCATTGCAATTTAAATTAACAAACTTATCAACGTGTCATTGCAATTAATATTGGCAATTTCGTTGATGACGGGTGAGAGTTTGCATAATTCCGATCGTATATTGAATCCTACGTTTTCACTGTACAAAGAAAATATCGTTTATTGGTGAGTAATTGCTTTCGAATCCCCCCCGCACCGGTGCATTGTTTTACCTTGATGCATTATTCACAATTACTCTCGCTTATTTTGAATACTATAACCACGGCACATATATTAGCCATCACTATGAGACGACACAGACCGTGACTCTTCTCTTGTTGATGTCCTCGTCTTGCCAGGGTCCGGGCTACTCTGCTTGTCGAACGAGAGAGTCGGTCTAGCACTTACCTATGTATTCCACGACGGAGAGTCATCTTGATGCAACTTCGTTTATTCTCAGTAGTGCTGGACGGTGTGCGTGTGCGTGTGCGTGTGCGTGTGCGTGTGCGTGTGCGTGTGCGTGTGCGTGTGCGTGTAGCAGAACCACCATGATCCAACAGACAGGAAGGCGAATACAAGAGTTGAGACATGAGTACATCCCTTGCCCCAATCCACTGTCTTCTGGAAGAGATTTGCCCAAATCTACTGCCTTTGGAGGCCCTGCCCCAATCTACTGCTATCTGCGGAGGAAAGTTGCCCTAATCCACTGCTAACTGCGGAGGAAAGTTGCCCCAATCCACTGCCTTGTGGAAAAAAGTTGCCCCAATCCACTGTCTTTCTGGAGGAGACTTGTCCCAATCCACTGTCTTTCTAGAGGAGAGTTGCCCCAATCCACTGTCTTCTGGAGGCCCTTACCCCAATCTACGAGTGGGTCACGAGGCGATTGTCATGCAAGGCGCGCATCCCAACAATGGAAGCGAAGGAACTCCCGTCAAGTCCATCAAACCGTTAGAGGTTGCGGTTTCCGTATCGGCCATATAGTTATTTATTTGCGTGATCTGAATTCAACCAGATCGGGTGACAAAAACTGAGCGCCGATAATTATTGTAAAGAACGTAGCCCAGTGCTACACTTGTTCGTGAGGCAATGCAACAAGTACCGGTAGCGTAGCGTGGTCCACAGCACATATGGTATACAGTGACTACAGTCTATTACAACATCGCTTTGACTTTTAAATTTTGACTTTTCCAAAAAAGAAGTGAGTGGACGCGTCCGCCCTGGAATTAACCACTGGGCCTACTTGTATAGTTGTAGAGTGGTGTCTCTGGTAAGCCACAGTTCAGAAGTGGATGTCGTGTGGCTCTTCTAAGCAACAATGTGTCCTAGCGAACTCAATGCAGGGCTATATGTGCAGAGTTCTTACGAGTCTAGCGCTGCATGGTCACTCCATTAGATCATCACTGTAATGTGTTAGCATCGCGTCTCATCTCATCTCCCCGATTATTACTGTTTACGTCATTCATCAGAGAGTAAACGTTCAACAGGTGCCGGGGTAATTCCAGTCACGATCGAGGTTGAGGTTAGGTCAGCCCCTTATGTAACAGACAATGGAAGGCCAGACAGGGGAAGACTACATTAGCTCCTGCGCGCTCATGTTGCTCACTAATTGGTTGTGGACAAAGTGTTTGACTGCATCTCCTTGGCTGTAGTGCATTGAGGGGCCCCTATAGACTGAACCCCTTATCAGTAACAACTTTGAGAATGGTTAAATAAATAAAATAAATAAATTCACATTTAGAGTCTACCCACTCAGTAACGAAACTGATTTTCAGTGGGGGACTTAGCTACTAAACCAACCCTGTACTAGGCTCCGAACACCATCGACGGGTGAGCGATAATCAATCAAAGATCGATATTTCAAATACGAAAGATATGAATCGGTGATTGGACAGTGCGAACACCTGCGGTGTATGTTGATATTGATCAAACGCCCTGAGGATAGGGACCACAAGGTTCCTGAAACGTTGGCAATATGAAGGTAGGACGTGGCGGACTAACCCGAATTAATATTTTAATTTTATTACACTTAATATACAGAAACTATAAAAATGTTATTATTTTATTAAAAACAATTTTTCTATATTTTTACAAAAAAATTTCACGACCGTGTCACCGTACTTATTGTCGACAGTGTCGATGATAAACGTGACACATTCAAGGGTTATTGTTGGAGTCCTAGCTTCTACAACAGCAGTCAACGGACTTAAACCCACGCATGCAACTGTAATAAGTGGAATTGTTCTCTTGAATCTAGCTACTGCGTTTAGTGGTAATTAGAGATCTCTGTGCACGCGATAATGATTTCACTCGGACGAAGAGTTAGAAAAACACTTTTAAATAGTGAAATTTCAAAGGTACAATGTTTAAAAATAAATAAAATGCCTATATAATTAATGTTTTGAAATTGCATGCGTTTTTTTTTATTGTTTTTCATTCCCAACTGTAGCGAGCAAGAGGAATGCTTATAATGGGTATTTGCACCGGTGCACGACAAAAATTGTAAATGAAAAACTTTTGAAGATAACTTGTTCTTCAAATTCACACGTACACATATATCGCTAAAGTTGGGTGAGCGCTACATAAACGTAAAAAACGTAAACACGCGTAGAATAATGTTTTACGGGGGGGGGGGGGGGGGATTGTGTGTGCTCTGTCACACACACGCTGATCCCCACGTGTATAGGGGCTCGACTGGGACTCGAACCTAGGTCAGACACGGTTCTGCGTCCCGGGCACCTCGTCTTCTAATATTAATTTTGTCACATAAGTCAAGAGATTTATACTACTAAACTTGTAGGTGTAATCTACAACAGAAATAGGCCGTGTTCAAGTTGTTACTATTTACTTAAAGTTTTTATAAACATGTTGTCGGGAAGACGATTGCTTTTAGGTTTAATCCCAGGATTGTCAAGTCGGATATGTTGCTCGGCGGGTATCGTCAGTATCTCATGTTGTTCATACTCCGTTTTGTCTGCTCTTGTGTACAAGAGTTGAACTTTGTGGTTTCCTTTACCCTTCCAAAACATCTCACAAGCTTTATTTGTGTAATGAAGAAACCTATTGACAATAATCTTGGAATACGTTTGTATTTGCTATTTAAAGCACATGGTTTATATAGTCGCCACCTTGAAAAGAAGATTATTCCATCTTTAGTATATGTGAGAGTATTAACTAATAATTACATTTAAAGCACATGGTTTATGTATAGCCTTCACCTTGAAAAGATTATTCCAAGTTTAGTATGTGGGAGTGAAACTCATAAAATACGTATAAAGTTTAACTAATGATGTAGTCTTGTGTTTATTGTGCACATGTGTTTTACTAGATATGCTAAATATAGATCACAGCGTTTACATCAGTTCGTAGCTTACCAGATGGAACCATGCAAACAGACATTCCCTTACCAAACGTAGCTGCCGTTAGGTTCGAGTCCTGTCGCCGGTAATCGTGAATGTGTACGGGATGGTCTTCTTTTCCGTGTAGGGAGAGGGGTACGGCATTGATTGACAAATTCCATTTGACAAATTTGACAAATGCCATATATCGGTTTAATACACTTTGCTATGTGATTATTGCTTGAAGTTGAACTTACAAAAATGTGTACAAGCATTCAACGAAACTTCAGATATATTTTACCAGATTTTGTTCGGAAACTCTCATTTTACTCAATTTGATCCGAAACTGAAAGATTTCAAGCGAAAAAACACTTTTCTATCTAGCCTCTTTCTTTTCCCTATTCTAGTCCAGCCAATCAGAAACGACATGTCTTTGCAGGAATAATCACATGAAATCTACTGTTGTTGCTGTATTAATCAATTCTATAATCTAGTTTCAGTATGTGAGCCGAAATGGCTAAGCATTAGCTCTTAGTCACTATCCTATATGTGTGCACCAAGCTATAGAGACCCGTCTCGGCCCGGGATAGAATAGGTAGACCCAGAGTGACTCTGCTAGCCGTAAGAGGCCCTTCCCCCCACTGTCCCGCTGAAGATTTCTCCTCCCACTTGGACCAGCCCTCCCTTATGACGACCCCCGCAATGTGCAATGAATCTGATTTGGACATGTGGCGGTTTTTCATCTTCATATTTCACCCACTCATCGTCTCGATTAGCCAACGTTACAAAAATATGGGACATATAACTCTACACATAAGCCGATATGAACCTTCGGTCATGCTAATGGTAGCCACAATACAGTACAGTATACACAGCCAGAACATCGCAGCACGCAGCCATATTCGTCGACACAATGCACAGTAAAAACACAGGATTGGAATGTATAAGTGCTGAGCATTAATTGAAGTGCTGGCGACATGCATCCATTTTAATGTCGTTCCGTTACCAGACCATAGTTCAATCAGTTGGGTGATTGTTCGTCGGCTTTAACACCGCAGTGACTACACTTGTGGTGTCGAGCGCTATGATGTTGAACAACCTTGAAATGCGACTACACTACAGTATAGAATCTAACAATAATTGATTGCAAAACAAAGTTGTAATTATTATTGTAAAGACGTGTTCACATACTGAACTTATGGAAATGTGTATTAGGGTTCACACGACTTCAAGCAAGGCTAACCACTAATCTTAGCAGCTGTGGTCTTGGGATCCCTTCCTTTTTCCAACGGGCAAGACAAAACAGTTTCAAAGCAATTTTTTGATTACATCATTCAATTCGTGGCAAATTGTGAACAATGGAACATCTTGAATTTTATCGATTAGACGAAAGAGATTACTTTTGGCGAGAACGAATCAGATGAAAGATGATGCTATACTGTTGTCACTGTATATTACATTAATTCGTAGTTCGTACTAACTTAATATGTGAACCGTAGCGGAAAGTCGTTAGCTCTTGTGGGCAATTTATTATCGATATGTGTGCACCAGCTAAGCACAGCACAGTATTAGTAAATAAAAAACTGACTCCTTTCGGCAATTATTTAAGGTGATTGGCTCAAATCAATCGCGTAGATTTCCTCGTGAGCTCATGAAGATCGGCGGGAGACGGGCGATACTCCGGTCATGAAGGAAGCGCCGATGAATGGTTGAGGCTGCCGATAAATGATGTTCTTCAGTGTGACGCCATCAGCGAGGAATTTCTCTGTCATCACTAATCAGGATGTTTGTCTCCTCTCGATATTTGTAACGTCACTAGCCAATGAAAACAAAGCCCTAATTCAATTTGATCAATGCGAAAAAACTTCGATTGAGGAAAGAATACGAGAACCTAGAGTTGCAGGAAGATGAGATTACCGTATAGTAACAAGTATGTACGTACCCAGACCCACTCCCCCCCCCATATAGAGTGTTATGTATATGTAAATATATATATATATATATATATATATATATATATATATATATATATATATATATATATATAGGCCTACACATAACACTCTATATGGGGGGGGGGGGGGGGGGGGGAGTGGGTCTGGGTACGTACATACTTGTTACTATACACACACAGTGACATAGTGTCCTGAGGACAGAGCACATACGTTGCTCAGAAACGTCGACCAATATGACAAGTAAGTGCAGTAAACGTGACGTAACAACCCGTAGTATTTATAATTTTAACAATATATATATATGTATATCCCTCTAGTTCTGTATATTTGGGAAGGAATGTCCGATGGCTGTTAATTTCATTCAATCCCAGTCTGAGGAAAACCTCGAAAAATCCTTCAGTGAGGATTGCCGGCGGCCGGATCGAACCGGCGACCTCCCGCATGAGCGCCCCGCGTGTTGTGAAGCCAAATGTGCCACCGGTCGCTGCGTGAGGGAGAGGATCGTTGCCGTGCTAATCACGCGTATCCTGCCTGTGTACGGACGATAGGGACAACATGATTCGACTGGCTCAAGAGACACAAATAGATACAAAAGCGTGAGAACTTACAAAGTTTTGTTCGAATCTATACAAAAAATTACGAAATTTGTTATTACAATTTAAGAAAGATTCATTGCTAGACATTATTACGATTGTTTGTGTTTTGAATACAATTATACACTTTCAATAATATTATCACAAATTGTCAAATTTGATCAAAATATAGTAAATTTGTAATAATTTTTTTGAAAATATGTAGCAATCTTGATAATATCTCGCGCCGCATCATACCACCAGTTTGAATTTTGTTCCTGAATGTTATTTTAAAGCTGCGAGCAAAAATCCTAACGTTATCCCGCTATTTCCGTCGCAGAGCGGTGTACGATGTACGATACCCAGAGTTAATATGCAGAGAGCGCGTCGATCACTACTTGGTGTGACCTGTGATGGCACAATACAAGTACACAAAGATAGCCGTTGCTATTACAATTTTTTAATATGATCTAAAATATGCACATACCGCCGCAGTCCTGTTCGGTTGGAACCTTTCGGTTGTTCAATTCTCTTCCAAAACTACCCCCCCCCCCCCCTCCCCCTACAATGTCAAAACTCGAGAGATGCCCCCGATGATCCTTATGGCGGATTCCCGACATGGACATCGGAAAGCGCAAAACGTCGAACGCACATGAACGATCCATTGCAGATTCTGTGTCTATCGAACACAGCTTTCTTCTGATTGGTTTGTTGGTGGTGTTCGGCGTTCTGCGCGCTTCGACCGTTCGACGTCCATGTCTGAGTCGTCAAGTTGTTTCCCTGGAGAAATAGTGTATCAAATAACTTCACTTTGTTATGAAGGCTGTGCGTGTAAATGGATTCAGCCATGGAACATATTATAGCCGCGTCGAGAAAGCATTCTACGCAGCGATCGATCTCTGCTTGTATACGTTCAAAGTTAAATGGCAAACGTCCCAATAAACGGCGACATGTATATTTTTTTATAATGTTCTGTGTAGTTTATTGGCATACGAATGCGATTTGGAACCTTCCACAGTCCATCACATAACATGACTGGAAACAGCTCCGACCTAGCCCAGGGTAGAATATGCCCAGGGTGACGCTGCCAGTCGTAAAAGGCGTCAAAAAGAGACTCTGTCCCTTTTCCCCCCACTGTCTAACATAAGATTTATCCTCTCACTTGGCCCTACCCTTCTTTGCTACTTCCCTTATGACGACCCCCGCAATACATAATGAATCTGATTCGGAACACAATGTTAAACACCAAATAATCTAATCTAAGCCCGGACCTATTAAACCCACGGGATGAGTAAATATACGGCCATATGGTAGGCCTATGTCTGTCCATCGAACTCTCTGTGTTTGTCTGACGCCGTTCATTTTAAAATAGATTAATCGAGCTAATTGAAAACATTTCGACGAGAAGTTGGCTCAACCAGACAATCAATCAACCAGTCATTCATTCATTCATTCGCCGAGAGGTTTCTGTGTGTTGCAGCATTCATTCCTAATTCTAGACTCTTGGTACTGTTATAGTGTATAACCTTCAGTCTGTCTTATAGCTTTAGAAATTATATAGTTATTATATTAGGAATAAGTAAACGGTGACTTTGGAGCCGTCCTAACAACGAAGCACTCAATAAATTCAAAGTTGTTCTGAATTGGCCTTGTTGATTCGGGCATTTGTCCGCGGGTGTTCGCACTGTCCAATCACTGATTCATATGTTTCGTATTGAAATATCGATCTTTGATTAGTTATCGCTCACTCGTCGATGGTGTTCGAAGCCTGCAGGGTTGGTTTAATCACTTGAAATTAAAGTCCTCCACTGCAAATCAGTTTAGTTACTGAGTGGGTAGACTCTAAATGTGAATTTATTTTATTTATTTATTGTACGGTAGTGCGAACTACATCTCAATCTCATCGTTTCACCCCGCCCCATATCTTCGGCATGCAACCGTCATGTAAGACAGAAGTTGCTGATTGAATGTAGGTAGGTTTCGATTCGCCCAAAGTGTAATTCACGTACAGCAGACTGCGCAATGCGACGTATTAGTGTACCGGGTCAAGGGTCAGAGGTTAACTAGCTCCAGCGCTGACCCTCGCCAAGCAGCAGCTGACACCAACTTTATTTAGAGTGGTAACCACGCACTCACTCTATGAATAATGTCCGACACGACGATTTTCATCTCCAGTACAGTCTTGTTTGCTTCTCGGGCGACCTTTGAGAGGTGGACCAATAATTATGGCCCAAACATTACTCAACGCCAATATTGTGGTGAGGTAAATACTCACTCGAAGCGTGGAACATAACATATTACCGATGTGAGATTTAGGCTTTCAGTATATCGGCAGGGGTTGGAACGAAAGTGACTCGAGAAACAAGACGTGCACTGCAAACTGCTGGATTAATGAAAGGTATTTCAGTATTTAATAATGTGGTCGGTTCAGATATGGGAGTCGAGTAGCGTGTCTGGCTGGACCAAATGCACTAAGGTCTGGTCTATAGACCAATTAGAGGGCGCTGAGATTCGCGGGACTACGCAAAGGGTGCGAATGTAACGAATTACTAACTTGTGCTCGGTCTTATGACTTTCAACTAAATATTAAAGTCTCCACTAACTATTTTCCACCGGTTTTCACCATGGTAACCACCAATCAGAGGTTTGAAATCAGGTCAGCTGATATCTAAAATATTTAGATGGAACTCATTTAAGACTGGGCATTAGGTCGCTATGATCGCTTGGCGTACTTGATACACCAACCATTGCTACTTGCTAACTGCGGCAACAAACTATACTAAAGTGTGTTGGTAATAATTAAGAAACGTGCAATCGATATTGCTGTTAACGTTATAACCATAATTATTATTTCTACTTGGGGGTGTGATTTTTTTTAAAGTAACTCATGCTAAAACTAAAACTGGTAAAAACCTTCTTAATTGTTGCATCTCTCCAAGTGTCTTCCATCCACCCCAAGTGTGTATGTTCTTTATGTATGTTCTTTATTGGGGTGAATTGAGCTTTCGCTCTTTACATTCACATTAAAACAATAGTATAACATATAATAAACAATAAACTAAACTAAACTACACTAAACAGCTAAACTACAATTAAATTAAGATTAAAGTGCTCATGGCTACACAGTGTGCACACACACACACACACCATCCCAGTACAGTTGTATGTGCCAGTACATAATACAGCGTGGTCTCCTATCAGCTGATATGTAGGTGGAGCTACTGGTCTGTGTGCCCGCATCAGCCCACGGGATCATCTTCCTCTCCCACGGGAACCGATAAGGAATTGTTCAGTCAACACGATTGATTTCACTGTCTAAAATCACGGCCATGTGGGTTGGTTCACACGGGTCGATGCCGGCCGATAAGGGTGTAAAGTAAACCATTGCTCTTGGGTGGCAGAACATCACATTGGCGCACGAGTACTGACGTAGAATGTGGGCCAGCTATCACCCTGCCCATCTTCAAGACGTGTCCTTGTTACAGGACGTGTCCTTGTTTCAGGATGTGCGGCTCCAGGAGAGTGTGTGCCGTGGCCCACGTCCTCTGGTGCCTCGTATACATCGGTACCGGGACCATCCAGCTTGTGGCGGGCATCTTCTTTCTTGTCACCCTGCCCATCTTCAAGACGTGTCCTTGTTTCAGGATGTGCGGCTCCAGGAGAGTGTGCGCGGTGGCCCACGTCCTCTGGTGCCTCGTATACATCGGTACCGGGACCATCCAGCTTGTGGCGGGCATCTTCTTTCTTGTCACCCTGCCCATGCTCAAGACGTGTCCTTGTTTCAGGATGTGCGGCTCCAGGAGAGTGTGTGCCGTGGCCCACGTCCTCTGGTGCCTCGTATACATCGGTACCGGGACCATCCAGCTTGTGGCGGGCATCTTCTTTCTTGTCACCCTGCCCATCTTCAAGACGTGTCCTTGTTACAGGACGTGTCCTTGTTTCAGGATGTGCGGCTCCAGGAGAGTGTGTGCCGTGGCCCACGTCCTCTGGTGCCTCGTATACATCGGTACCGGGACCATCCAGCTTGTGGCGGGCATCTTCTTTCTTGTCACCCTGCCCATCTTCAAGACGTGTCCTTGTTTCAGGATGTGCGGCTCCAGGAGAGTGTGTGCCGTGGCCCACGTCCTCTGGTGCCTCGTATACATCGGTACCGGGACCATCCAGCTTGTGGCGGGCATCTTCTTTCTTGTCACCCTGCCCATGCTCAAGACGTGTCCTTGTTTCAGGATGTGCGGCTCCAGGAGAGTGTGTGCCGTGGCCCACGTCCTCTGGTGCCTCGTATACATCGGTACCGGGACCATCCAGCTTGTGGCGGGCATCTTCTTTCTTGTCACCCTGCCCATCTTCAAGACGTGTCCTTGTTACAGGACGTGTCCTTGTTTCAGGATGTGCGGCTCCAGGAGAGTGTGTGCCGTGGCCCACGTCCTCTGGTGCCTCGTATACATCGGTACCGGGACCATCCAGCTTGTGGCGGGCATCTTCTTTCTTGTCACCCTGCCCATCTTCAAGACGTGTCCTTGTTTCAGGATGTGCGGCTCCAGGAGAGTGTGTGCCGTGGCCCACGTCCTCTGGTGCCTCGTATACATCGGTACCGGGACCATCCAGCTTGTGGCGGGCATCTTCTTTCTTGGCACCCTGCCCATCTTCAAGACGTGTTCTTGTTACAGCACGTGTCCTTGTTTCGTGCGGCTCCAGGAGAGTGTGTACCGTGGCCCACGTGCTCTGGTGCCTCGTATACATCGGTACCGGGACCATTCAGCTTGTGGCGGGCATCTTCTTTCTTGGCACCCTGCCCATCTTCAAGACGTGTCCTTGTTACAGGACGTGTCCTTGTTTCAGGATGTGCGGCTCCAGGAGAGTGTGTGCCGTGGCCCACGTCCTCTGGTGCCTCGTATACATCGGTACCGGGACCATCCAGCTTGTGGCGGGCATCTTCTTTCTTGTAACTCTGCCCATCTTCAAGACGTGTCCTTGTTACAGGACGTGTCCTTGTTTCAGGATGTGCCGTGGCCGTCCTCTGGTGCCTCGTATACATCGGTACCGGGACCATCCAGCTTGTGGCGGGCATCTTCTTTCTTGTCTCCCTGCTCATCTTCAAGACGTGTCCTTGTTACAGGACGTGTCCTTGTTTCAGGATGTGCGGCTCCAGGAGAGTGTGTGCCGTGGCCCACGTCCTCTGGTGCCTCGTATACATCGGTACCGGGACCATCCAGCTTGTGGCGGGCATCTTCTTTCTTGTCACCCTGCCCATCTTCAAGACTGGATCCAACATTTGGGTGGGAGCATGGGTGAGGATATATTTGTCTATTTGGTTATGTGAAGTCAGATGCACAATGTGATCTATATTGACTCGCTCCTTGCAGCAGTAATATGTCACCCACCCTTCCTACAGAAACAAATTGTTACACCAGTCATAACTAGGGGTATCACACCTTAGCAAAAAGCGAAAAAGCGCGGTGACTGACCTGTCATCTGTACTTAGCAAAGCATGTGCATGATTTATTTATGATGTGTGATTTGAAAACTGTATTTTTTTTTTCAGAACATCCTGGCGGGCATAACGTGCACTATAATCTCATGCGTCGGGGATTTGAACGCCAAGAAACAGGAGACGCTGCTGTTCTGCACCTTCTCAGTCCTGGCAGTGAACGTCATCAACCTCGTTCTGTTGGAGGTGGGAGAGTGGCACTTCTACATGACCGACACTATGGCAGAGCTGATAGCACAGAAGAACCTCCGGAGACTCATCTACTTTGGTTGGTACCCTATCCTGTGTTCTTGTATAGACGGGTACCATTGGAACCTTTTACTACTTGTCCGTTGCTCTATTTTAGTCACGTGACAAACGCTATCTAGCTCTTATTACGATGTCCATAATGCTGGAGTCTCTGTATGAGTACGACTGCCACCACCATCACTGACATTATGATGTCTTCATTGGAATATGAGTGGATTGTGTGCGGAGTTGAGGGAAGAGTATAATGAGGTGAATGCAAGACCACTGATGACTGAAGACTGTAGAGCAAGGGAGGTTTGCATGTTCCAGTCTTCACGGGTGAAAGTCTATAGTGCATTATAATATATACTTACATGGTTCTATACTTGACTTGATGAGGGGTAGATTAGTATAAGGGGGGGTGGGGGGGGGGGGGGGGTTGTTTCTCTGCTACAGTCACTTACCGCCCATCCCATTATCAGAACGATGTGAAAATATTTGGACAATGTACAAATTTGCAATGACCACAGCAAATGCAAAGGTCGTAACGAAAGTAGAGAGCTAATCTGTGTGAGGATTAGATAATGGCTAGATAATATTAACACGTTATGTGCTTGTTTGTCTGTCCAGCTCACATGACCACGAGCCTAAGTACGGCCGTGGCTATCATCACGTCGTTCCTTGACAGCCAGTTGACGTACTGTTCGATGCAGAGGACGAAAGAGCGAACCAACCTACACGAGCAGGTGTCCGACATCGAGTACATCATACCTCGGGTAGGCGCCCTACGAGCATGCATGCCGCTGTAGGCCTGTAAGCATTGGAATAGTTCTAGTAACTAACGCATGCCGTTGCCAATATTTCAGACAAAGTCCCGCTCGGTAGCCAAGCACGCGCAGAACAACTCGTACAACCAATACGCCCAGTCTTGGGTGTTCGAGTCCGACACGACCGCATCGTCTTCCAAGGTAGAGTCTCCGTACCTGAAGCTGCCGACCCTGTCGCAGTACGACGCGAGCAAGACGATCACGATACGAACGAACGCCGTGCTCGCGCCCGAACCGTCCACGAAGGCGATCTTGATCAAGCCGACCGTTCACGTGGAGCCACCGGTCTCGGACGAGAGCGTCGGCGGCCGCAGTCTCAACCACATGAAAAGTTTCTCACGTACCCCGTCGCCGGCAAACATGTCGGACAGTTCTTCCCCCGACTCGAGTCTCAACCAGAACCCGCCAATCTACGAGTGCCTTGAAAGACTTACCGAACCCGGTATTTACAGATCGCGGCTAAACACGGCGATAAGTTTGACCAGCGATAAACCGGCCGCGCTTAGCGTCCATCGTTCCTCGTTCAGCGGGAGGAAGACGACGCGGCAGTATTCGGCGCACGCATCCCCACACCACAACCTGGAGGCGGGAACCCTGGTCCGCCCCCGCAGTGAGATCATCGCCGGCCCCGGCAGCCACAGGTTGTGCCTGGTGGAGTGTGCCGACCCTACGGACAGGGTCCAGTACGCCTCCCTCGTCGCGGAGCTGCAGATGGCGTTCAAGTCCAATAAGGACAAGTTCCTGCAGACCTTCTCGCCGGAGACAGCCACGAGCGGCTCCACGGACCGATCCGACTCTCTGGCGACGGAGAAGAAGGGCGGCGGCGGCGGCAGCGACACGGAGTTCTCCAAGGAGTTGGAAGCGGCGTTGCAACTGATCCAAGACCTCGAGTCTCCCAACACGGTGGACACCCCCTCGGACCCCTGTCCCTCGTCGCGCGTCGTCAGCCTGAGGTGGCGCGAGAGTGGGACGGACAGTGAGGCGAGCACAAAGACACTGAGCGAGTGCGTTTCCCCCTCGGACTTCCCGGAGGAGAACGTGCCTCCCCCTAACGGTAAGCTCCGCCCCCATGGCGGTTCCCGGTCCTCTTCCGGCTACAGCTCGCCGTCGGCCGGGACCTCCAAACACTGTTCGCAGACCCCGTCCGTGAGCAGCAGCTCCAGCAACCTCGTCGCCACGTCTCGCGCACAGATCGCCTACGCCATTCACAATAGGGGCTCCTCCGCCGTCATCTCCTTGTTTTCACCCCAATCATCCCCCACAGAAAGTACGACATCTACGTTGCGGATCTCATTGCCGCTAACCTCACACTGTAGTAGTACCTTAGAAAAACACAGTAGTATTAACGAGGAAACCGACGAAGGTTGCATAGATAACACGCTGCATATTCCTGTGATAGGTACCAATAATGTTTTGGAGGGATTGGCCAGTTCACAGAATCCGTCTCGTTGGAGTGTCCTGAACGCCAAGCAGAAGAAGAAACCAAAGTTGGCGCCCGAGGTAGAACGGGCGATATTTAAATCGGAGAGTCTTGTGTATCTATCAGACCTTGAGTTGATTGCTAGACATGAGCGAAACAAGTCGGTGCACAGGGTAAGACATTCATAACCGTTGCTTAACTTGTTGACTCGCTTGGTGCAGCTTCCTAACACTGCTAACTAACACATAGAACAATAAAAACACGTAGAAGTCTTAACTAACACGCACATGGGTCTTGGTTGGGTATGTACACAGCACGAAAGAATTACGTGCAAAGTGGCACGTAACTTACACGCATATTAACATATTCTTTTCTTGTTGCTTGGTGGTTGGGCTCTGTGGGGCTTGGAAGTATTATAAAATAATTTTGAGTAAAACTCTTCTTGTGACTTTTGTACCAGGTATAAAAATTTTACACATTGCTTTCTATTTAGCTCCGGTTATTGGCTGGATATGCCAACTGCTTTGAATGGCATAGAAAGGTCTAATACAAATGATAATTTCTAGCCAAGTCACGGTGGCAAGTCAAGGGAAACGAAATACTGTGAGGTCAAATCAAACCCTACAAGACAGACAGACTACTATAAAGATGCGTCAACCCGGACCTTATCTTGACATACGATTATTGAATGAAGACTGACATTAAAGAACCCAGTTTTTCTAAAATAAATTTGCAAAGCTGTACATTGTGTACATTATTATGTAGTATATTAGTGATGACATCGGGTCCAAGAAGTTGAAACCGGTTCCTCCAATTTGAAACCGGTTTTTAAGACATATTTTTTGTTAAATCTAGTCATAAACAACTTACATTTAGCACGTTAAAATTGAACCTAGAAAACCTTCTTTGAACAAGAACTCGCGTTGTATTTGATTTAAGTCGTCATATTCTGTACAGAGGTACATATTATGAAAGAAGTAATTAGCTGAAATGAATCCAAAACACTCCATTTATTGTACATGCCTGCCAAGGTCTCGTGTTTGCAGCCTCAGACAAGTAAGTCGGTATTGCGCGCTAAGTCGGTATTGCGCGCTCACCGGATGCCGTATCTCTGTTGCTCATTTTGGTAGTTCGCCGTTGTAGACCTACAGACAGATCTCGAGTAAAAAAAAATTGAACCGGTTTCGAAATTCGGAACCGGTTTCCGGGTACCCGAAATCATCACTAAGCATACTAGCCCCAACATAAGTATTAGCATACCGACCTCGGATCGTTCTACGTCCCGTTTCAACCGCGCTGAATCCATGAAAATCAAAACATAACTGGCGTTCTTCCACACATTCATAAATGCAGTCTTCTGCTGAGTAGAGTGCAGACGCCTGTTTGGCCACGCCCACCGTTACAGATAACCAATGAAGGGTAGGCCTTAAATTATCCCCAATGGACCTGTTTCAAAATCAAATAGATGATAGGAACCAGAGAAGTTGATCTCGTTCGTGTCGTAAGCATAAGAATACTTACGTTGGGGCAACTTTTATAGGCATTGTAAATTCTAAAAACCTGTTTAATCGATTGCTTGGTGTAATAATATGTGATGTGAGTAGTTTCATCATTCACCTTGACTACCTGTTGTTGAATACTTGACTAATATACTGCCTTCTTTCTGCAGGAAATTGAGCAACGAGTTCTGCAACAGATCTACGGTGTTGTCCCGACAGAGTCAAACTGTTAAATAGTCTTGGAATAAATAGATCTGTCAAGTGCTTCTAGCATTCGCCTAACAGAATTGAACTATTAAATAAAATAGTCTTGCAAAATGTGTGAGCGTGTCCCGACAGAGTCAAACTGTGAAGGAGTTTTGCAACAGATCTGTGAAGTTCTCCAAACAGAATCAGAACTGTTGAAGAGTCTTGGCAACAGATCTGAGAAGTTCTCCACACAGAATCAGAACTGTAAAAGAGTCTTGCAAGATCCGTAGTGAGTACCAAACCAGGAGAGTCTTAACTGTTAACGGCAAAGTGTAGTCTCGCTGTGACAACCGCGTGTTTATTAACGTGTTTTTATTAATATCTTGAGAAAGCTTCACATTATTGAAAACGTGATTACTGCACGAATTGATTGATTGATTGATTGATTGATTGATTGATTAAGGTCTTTTATTAAAAGGCGGGATTGTGGTTTCGTAAGAACTTAATTTTTTTTTTTTTTAATTATGTTTTTTTGGTAATCTAAACTAATTTACAGTTAATTACTAATCACCCGGCAAATGGTGCGAATTGACGGGGGGGGGGGGGGGGGAGGGGGAGGGGGAGGGGGAGATTCCCCCCTCTGGTAATTTTATCCCTGACTCTGTTTTACTGAAAGGTATCTCAACCGAGGATGGCTAAAAAATCCCCACCTCTGGATACCCATATCTTATCAAGTGACTTTACACCGTAAAGTTAATACATATATATTCCTAGCCAGGAATACCTCAGATCGGTTCTAAGGCCCTCTCGAGGGCAATAACATACAATTGTTTTTTTGCCTCCGGGGCTTTGCCCCAGACCATTTACTGCCCACACAAATACTAAAACTAAAGCGGGTGTTACACGGAGAAGTAAGAAAAGTAAAAAGCAGAAAGTGAAGAGTAGAGATAGCGTGTAGCTTACGGGACTTTTCACTTTCACTTTTCACTTGTTCAACATTGTCCTACTTTGGAGAGAACTTCTCAATTTTGTTCTTTTCCCGTAAAGCTACACGCTATCTCTACTTTTCACTTTCTGCTTTTTACTTTTCTTACTTCTCCGTGTAACACCCGCTTAAACGTATTTGATACTTACAGTTATTACTTTTTTAATATTGTGACGTGTTATTAAGATATTAATAAAACACTTTATAATTTCGTGCGGCTTTTATAGTGAGGCTCTCTTTCCTGAATTAATCTAGGCTATACAGTTGTCCAGAGTCAAACTGTTAAAGATTCTTGTGACAGATAATATGTGGATTGTTCTATCAAAGTGTAGACAACTATAACTGTTGAATGACTGTGAATGACGCTTATTGTGCCGATCCCAAATCTGCAGTATTTGAAATTTGAATCCTATCAAAGTTTTACCCTTCCAGATATATCTTCGAAGTAATATATTTTAAAAGGTGTAGGCATTTTGTAATAATTATAGTATTATTGCATTTGTTAAAAATTTGATATTTATGGATAGAGTTCCATTTACATAGGAAAACTTCCTCTTTAAACTATATAATTGTTTATACATTTGCTATAAGTAACAAGTTATTGGAAATGCTGATATAACTATGAATGTTAACTAATATTTTACCAATTATCTGTGTACGATTGTAAATGGCTTTATAATCTTAGAACCGTCCGACGCGATTGTCAAAAATTCTTGCAATTATTTGCATGTTACAATATTCTCCAAAGACATTTGGGCTGGTTCCACACCTTCAAGAATCAAGAGTATATTATGCTGTATCATGTTCTATATGAATGCATTCCTCTGTGCCAACAACAGAAATGTAACGTTCAGTGTATAATTCAAATGTGTCAAATAATACGAGTGTAAGGATAAAATTTACTTACAGAAACCAATATGCACGCACATTAGTGTAAATAAATATTATTACTGTTAAACACAGGCAAGTTTCCTGTACCTAAACTGTACAAACTGATATCACGTTAGTCGTAAATTATATTGTGTATTCAGTCTTCTTTTGTTACCTGAAAATTTGTGTTCGTGTATTGAATATACTTATATCTATACAAGTTGTAATAAAATAGTGAATATTGAAAACAAATCCACATATCGATTAGTTTGATTGATGTTTGCGTTCTCACTTCTCAGGTATATGAAACTGTAAATGCGAGTACGTATTATTATGGGATTACCACCCAGTGATCCATCCAGAACCTAAAGTCATCCAAAGCTCAACTGAATCAAATAAAATGTCCAAGTCGTCCAAAGCGCAAGTGATCCAAACGTATAGCCTACTTGGACTCCGTCTGGATGATATGAGCTCTGAATCACTTTTACATTGGTTCACTTGAGCAATGAGCACTCTGTGATTTAAATAATAATTATGATATAAAGAAATTCAATTGTGATCCAAAGAGAGGGAAGAATGCTCGATCTACTTGGCAGGTGGAAAGCACGCTACGTAGCGCGCGAAATGAGGAAATGCGCGCTTGAGATGACATCTCCGTTCATCTTCTGAAGATTTCGTTCTGTGAGTTATTCGAGACCAAAGATAGTAAGATATACCCTGTGTTTGAGACGAACGAGAAAATCAACGAGGAATCCAAAAATCGAACTCCCAAATCTCTGATTACTATATTTCCCTTCCGTTTCACGATGTATAGTTTGGAAAGTGTATTTTGTTCGAAAATTGTAGTTTTCACAAAATATTGGATACCACGCCCCCCCCCCCCCCCCACATAATTCAAAATAAACAAAATTATTCATGTAGTCGTCAAGAGCTCTGTACAGTATGAAAATTTAAAAAATGTGGTAGGCCTACAATCAAAAACTGGCGTCATGTAGAAAAACTTAGGAAAATCTTTCAATCAGTATGCAGAGAGCGGGGATCGAAATATGATCTTTAGAATTAGACCATTGTGTTCTAGCAGTGACTTGAGCCATCTTTATCAATAAGTTTCAGTTTTCTATCAGCTATGTGAAGTTTACCGTGATAAAAGAGTTGTTTTTATGAAACATTTCTACACCTCTTTACAGCAGTGACACACAATACAAATCAAAACACCGGTGCCACTAGTGATGGATCAATTACATTTATCAAAGAACGAAAGCGCGATTTCAATACTTTAACATTACGGCTGAAATTAGTTGATGCTTGTCAGCGTAATTACATTCCCAAAAGAATCGTAAGTTAATATAGATAAACATGAAATTAGCTTTTCTCGATAGCTAATAATGTTCCTGCCCGGATTGATTGATTGATATTTGGGCTTAACGTCTCATATTTTTGCAACTTGGAGGCAGTCCACCAACTCAATAAAATAGTTTTGTCACACCAAACAACAATACAACCTGAAATAGTATTAGTATTAGTAATAACAAAATCAAAAGAATAATATTTTTGAGAATAGAAAGTTTGTTCCCGTCGCCACGGGCCTGTATTCATACTGGCCGCGCGGCGCAGGGTGGTGCAACTCTCTCGGGGGTGAGTGCGAGTGCAACTAGAAAAAAAACTTTGGTTTTTATCGACCCAATTTGCCGATTGAAGAGTCGGTTTCTTTTCCTCTCTCACGTCGTCAAACTCAAAACCAAATATATTACAAAGGCGGTGAGCAGCAGCAGAAAGGCTGCCGGTCGAGGTCATCTCATGTCAGATAAACACCTTTTATTACAGTGCGATTTGTTTTTGTCAGAATTAGTTTACAAATTACAATTTCGATTTCATGCACATAGGTTAATAATGTGATTGGGCGTGTGCAAGGTATTGTAGCTGTCGGGGTGATATATTTTGATCTATAAATAAGCCTAGGCATCAGAATGAAGCTCTCAGAAGAGTTTATATGAGAGGTGATTGAACTCGTGGGCCTCGTCTAGGGGCCTAGATAGGATTTTAAATCCATCCATGGCCAAGTCTACTAAAGACATACTTCCTAGGGTCTAGTAGGCCTACGTCACCTTGGGTCTAGGCTAGGCCTAGCGTTACGTTGGGTTTAGTCTAGAGGACGATTAAAGAAACCCATTGACGTAGGTTAGGCTACCTAGACCTTTTCAAAACCTGGATCTAGTCCCAAGCGATCTTCCAGCACCACACACGTGAGAGTGAGATGGTCAGTCGCAGTGATACCAAACGAAGGCGAAAAGATGGAGATACTCCTGCACTTATTCCACGCCCAATTGAGGAGAGTCCAAAAAGGTAGGTCCCCTATTGCTGCAGAGGCCAAATCTCTTTGTCTAGACTTGGCTAGGAATCCTCACTACACATCAAAGTTTATGTCTCTTTACACCTGAAATTTGCAACAGAGGTAGGCTATAGGCCTACATAGCACATAATCGACATTGGGTGTAATATTTTGTGTGTGTATATTCTTACGCTCGAACGTAAGAATGACCAGTAAATATTCTTACGTTCAATGTATTATCCAGTAAGTCTAGTTTGTCTAGGCTCTAGTATATTGATAAAATGCCAAAGCTTTCGCCCAATTGTTTATTGTTAACAATTATCTATTTCAGAGCCAAGGTCCATGCCCAGCGAAAATTTGCACAAGGCTCTGCCAATATGAGTAGCCCTGTCGTGACGCCGGCGAAGGACAAAGCAAAGACCAATGGGGCTGTTGCAACGCCCAAATTGATTCCATCTAGTAGACCAAAGACAGAGGATTTTCTCACGTTTTTATGTTTCCGAGGTGAGTCCAAGGTCCACTAAATCGTCTCTAGCAGTGCGCGGTAGACAACCTAATTGATACTCGACGTAAATGGTAGCTCTCAAGCATGTATCAAAGAACTAGGAAAGGGATTAGATGTGAAGCGTAAAACTTTTGTTAAGATCCCATGAAGGGCAATGAGGTGTTTCAGGTGATTAAAGATCTAAAAGCAAAAAGATCAGCTGGGTGGGATGAGATCCTCAGTTTTTAATTTGACAATACATAACAAAGCCATTAGTGCAGCCATTTGCAATTCTTCTTAATTAGGACTGGGACGTTCCCAGAGAAATTAAAGTTTGCCACAGTGAAACCAATTTTCAAGCCAGATAAGGTTCAGTAGACTATGTCAAATTATAGACCGGTGTCTTTAAGTTTAATCCCAACTTTTCCAAAGCATTAGAGAAATTATTTCTGAAGCTGTTGAATACATTTTCAAATGAGAACAATATATTATCAAAATGCCAACATGGATTTAGAGCAGACCACTTTACGCAATCGGCAACGTTTAATCTCACTCATGTTGTTCAAATGGCATTGGAAGAGAAAGGTATAGCAGGGGCTATTTTATGTGATTTGTTAAAAGCTTAATTGATTTATTGCTGCCCTGTAGTCTCTTTCTTAGTCCAGGATGCTCGATTTTATTTTGCCACTGCCGACCACTATCCGACTGTTCAATGCGGTCTAATTCTACTATACAGGAACTCCTATTCTTCCTCCACGACTTGATTTCTTCAATGTTGCCACCGTGCCGGAGAACATTGAAGATGAAAACGGTCCGTCGACGAGTGCGGACTGCAGTAAAGATAGCGCACGCAACAGCCGAGCTAGTTCGACCTCGGCCAGCGGCAGCCGCCAACAGAGGTCGAATGAAAGACACAGCACAGATCAGGTAGGCCCCACACATATTCCAGGTGAACTATGATGATGGGTGGGACACAAAGAAATCTAGCTCAAGTACCATTTTAAGCACTATTCCACTATGAAGTTTAGCAGGAAAACGGAATGGATTAAGAGAAGGTTCAATGAATCAATCAGCGATATTAGTAATAATTACATTTAAGACATCCCAAAACAGCCTTATGGATGCTTTTGTCACACACAAGATCTTCATGGCAAGTCACTAATAAGTGATTGGTCCACACTGGAAATACTTCACTGTAGAAAATATTTTTAATTTGTTTTGTTGCATAGGCCTAAGTTACTTGTTAAAAGTTATTATGAATTAACTAATTTCTTTTTTTAATTCTTCCAAAGCACATAGGCCTTAGTAAAATAAGCATTATTTTGGCATGGGGGGGGGGGAAGTTTTTAGGCAGTTATGAAATTATGACTAGGCCTAGGCCTACATTTTTTGTAACAGTGACAAAACTCAAGAAATACATTGTCCTCTATACAATGCAAATTTTACATCTCTTATCTTTGACTGTGAATAATTAGAAAAACTTGCATTCAACAAGCCTATTTTCTTCATTAGTTTACAATTTATTTCTTCTTTAATTTACAATTTTCAATTTTGTTTTGTGTATAGGCTGCGGGCCCAAGTAGGAGAAATGATCGGCATGAGAGTGACGCCAAGAAAAAGTCTGGCATTGCTGTCCAAGCCCTCAGAAAGAAGTATCAAGAACAACGTTTGGCCAACCATCGAGTCCACACCCTCAACAAGTTGGCGCTAAAAGGTACGGTAGCCCTACGACAAGTCAAAAGAGCACTGGTTGTTTGAGGTGCAAATAATATAAACATGCGTACAAATAAAGAATTTACCGGTAATTTCCTAGGCCTATATTGTAAAATCACAATAAGCATTTCTCATGCTCGGCAATGGTACAGTAGTATTGCCCTATTTTCGATACCGTCTTTGTAAGCTAACGTTTAAAGGAAAAAAGCTGGTTTTTCCCATCCCTAGTGCATATCGTTTAAATAGTTCATGTGTGGATAACGCTTTCTACTATAGTCTTCTAGGTTACGGATACATTGTATTTTGATTTTCAAACAGTTACTGTGTCTTCTTTCAGTCAAAGGCAAGAATATGGTGAGGACCAGATCATCCACACACTATGAAGAACTTGTTATAACTACTGAAAGTCGGGCAAACGCTCCTAAACTAGCATCAGTAAGACACAAGAAAACTAACAAAGTTGAAGTTCGTGTCAGTGCCAAAAAAGTCACAAGGTGAGTCATCAGTTCTAGTCGCACTATTTGTATCGGTGGGGTAGATAGGGCCTAAGCTTATGATCAGCATTTAAACTACGTCTTTGGTGGTGTTGTTGTGTGGAGTAACCGGGTAATGATAAATGTTCTTTTAGTTCAAATTTTTTTAATTGAAATTGGGGTTTTAAGGGTCCTTTGCAATTCGAATTAAAGAGGTTTTACTGTACACATGTGAACTTATTCAAATTAGCCGTCCTTACCTATCTCTAATTTAAATTTATCGACATGCATCAAATGTACCGTTTTGTTGCAGGCTTTCGCCTCATGGCCCGAGAGCCAGCAAGGCAAAAGGAAAACGAAGGGGGCTGAGGAGTGGAGGGCAACTTCCCGCAGGCAGTGTGGAAGGGCTCAAGAGTGACCGGAAGATACGTCAAGTGTTCAACAAGATTGTTGCCCAAGCAAAACCAAAAAAGAGTAAGTACTATCTAGCTAGGCCTATGTTTAATTTTTCATCAACGTATATATTTAATTACATTCTTCTTGAGATGTGCACTGTTAATATACCAGTATGATACTACTGTTGTAAACCGTGGTATGAAATAAACTACTGGATACTAAGTCTCGAGTTCGAGGGAGGCGAGTTGAAATCACGAATTGAAAACGAAGTCGTTTTAGTTTTGGTGCAAGTTGCGTGTATTGAAATTAACACTAAAAAACGGACGACGTTGTGAGCTAGATTGGTGTTGCTGTTAGTATCGTCAGAGTCAAAAAAGAAGTTTCTCCTTTGGGTGGGTCTTGCAGCTTCGAACGAAAAAAGTAGTCTTCAATGTGAGACTAGCGTTTCCAGTGCTGATTATCACAAACTGCCACAACCAATGCATGCTGGATCTGAACAAGCACCGATGCTTTTCAAAATCAAATGCTCATACCTACTCAAAGTTGCAAATGATTATGGGCAAATAGAATTTGTTTTCTTAACGCGTCTGACAGAAATGTCACTTTCATGTTGGCAAAAGCTGGTGGGATAGGCCTGGCTAGTCCAACAGATTCAGATTGAAAAGAAATTGCCATATCATTTTAATGAGTCTCGTGGGACACTGGTACAAGTGTTCTGAAAGGGTACGTTACCGGTACGTCTGGTGAATGGTCTGATCTAAGCTAAGATACATCTATAGACCTGTTGCTAATCATGTCTCTTTTCCCTATAAAGTGGGATGATTTTCAATAAGTAGGCTTATCAAGCTATCAGTGATGAGTGAAGTTCTTATTCCTTGTAATTTTTCTGTTACAGGTTTGGCCGTCGGTAAGAGTTTTGTGAGTTCACTATCTGATTTTTCATCAGATGATGACCAACCGCTTCTGAAGAAACCTCGCCTGATAAGTAAGAATCTGAGCCGAAGAGGGCAAAACGTTGCACATCAAGTCAAGAAGCGGTATGCAAATCAGCGTCCAAATAAGAGAGCAAAGCCACAGATAATGACGAGGTCTCGGCTACAGTTGACAGCAATGCGAGACACGAGAGTGCGAGAAATGAAAAACAAGAATGTTATAGATACGGAAAAGGAAAAAAATGATAAGGAAAAGAAAGAGAGAGAATTGAAAGAGAAAGAAAAGAAAGATAAAGAAACCAAAGAAAAGGAAAAGAGAGAAAAAGAAAGGAAGGAAAAAGAGATAATGGAAAAGGAGAGGCGAGACAAAGAACTAAAAGATAAGAAAGATAAGGAATTTAAAGAGAAGGAGAGAAAAGAAAGGGAAAGAAAAGAGAAAGAGAAACGAGACAAAGAATTAAAGGAAAAGGAAAGGAAGGAAAAAGAATTAAAAGAAAAAGAATTGAAGGAATCAAGAGAAAAGGAAAGGAAAGAAAGGGAATTGAAGGAGCTAAGAGAGAAAGAAAGGAAAGAAAAGGAACTAAGAGAAAAGGAGAAGAAAGAAATAGAATTGAAAGAATTAAGAGATAAGGAAAGAAAAGAAAAGGAACAGAAGGAATTAAGAGAAAAAGAAAGGAAAGAAAAGGAACAGAAGGAATTAAGAGAAAAAGAAAGGAAAGAAAAGGAACAGAAGGAATTAAGAGAAAAAGAAAGGAAAGAAAAGGAATTGAAAGAGAAGGAAAGAAAAGAAAAAGAATTAAAAGAAAGAAAGGAAAAAGAATTAAAAGAAAGAAAGGAAAAAGAATTAATAGAGAAAGAACGGCACGATAAGGAAATTAAAGAAAGAAAAGAGAAGGAAGCAAAGGAAATAAAGGAAAAAGAGAAAAAAGAAAAGGAATTGAAAGCGAAGGAAATAAAAGAAAAGGAATTGAAAGAAATGGATGAAAGAGAAAAGAAAGACAGAGAATTAAAGGAGAAAAAAGAAAAGGAAGCTGAGGAGTTGGTTAGGAAGGAGAAGGAAACAGAGGTGGTGGAACCGAGCGTGAGCGCTAGGCCCACGAGGAAGACGAAGCAGGCGGCCGCCTTCTATATGGAACTCCTGGGCAAGAGCCTCATCGACCCCGACTGTGACGACGATGATTCCTACTCCTCCGACAGCTGCTCGGAGCTGCCCACTTCCAAAAGGAGCGGTAAGTTTCCTTGTCGGGGGTTTGGTCATCACCAATTCATCATTACAAGTAGCATTACTATTTCCCCAATTTAACAATATTGTTTTCAACGTTTTTCTTATTTTTCAGAACAAAGAGAAAGTGAGATAAAAGCAAGAGCACGAGAAACCAATTGGACACCTTACGGCAAAAATAAACCCAAGGTTAAATCCGGTAATTCGTCGAAAAATATCAAATCGATCGCAAAATCGAAACCGAAACCCAAGCGAGAAAGTACCAGCAACGCTTCCAGTAACAGTGCGGACATTAAAAGCGCGGAGAAGCCAAAGAATGTGGTCGAGGAGACCACCACCGACGTAGAGGAGGGGTCTTCGATGGCCCGGAGACGGAGCTTACGTACCAGTTCGTTTCACGGCTGGGAGACGTGGGACGTTTCCCCCGAACCTAGGAGGTCAACAAAGTCCAAGGTCAGGACCTCCGAGTCGTTCAGCGAGTCGGACGAGGAGCCCCTCAAGGTCATCGCCCTGAGGACCCAGTCGGGCGTCGGGAAACTTGAGGCCAAGTCGAAGCCGGAAGACGTTTTGAGTGGCTCGGAGGGTCCGACGTCCGGTTCGAAAGAGACGAAGCCGGAGGAGACTACTCCCCCGCCGAATGTTTCGAGGGGGATGAAGGACGCCCTTCGCGAGTCCATAACCCACACGCCGTTCAAGTTCAGGAAGAGCGTCGAGAGGTCCACGACTAAGCAGCTCAAGAACAAGTCCCAGCCGGCGAAAACCGACGACGGTAACTCGGTAAAGGCGGACGGCGAACGCGTTATCGACGAAAACGTGCCCGTAAAGCGGGAGGCCGTGTGCGTACTTCCCATCGCCCCCCAGACAGTCGTCGCCGTCTTGAACGCCAAGGTGGAAACGCTTCTCGTGGACGTGGATAAGTCGGTTCTCGCGTGTAGCCCACCCCCTACCGATTCCAATCTAGAAAGCGTGAAGGTAGCGGCGAAGAACGTTACCGCGGACAAACAGGAGAGGATTAATTCCGCCAGTGTCGCGAAAGCGTGCGACGGTACAGACGACGGACAAAAGGACGCGAGGAACGCGAAGGCGAAGGTGAACATGTCGACAGAACAGATCGAGAAGTGGCTCGACGACAGCCGGCTGCACGACGAGGAACAGCGGAAGCAGTGGGAGCTGGACAAGGACACGTGTCGGGTGACCGAGTCGGTACCGGCCGCGTCGGTCGAGTCGGACGGTTACTCCAACCGGCTCGACCGGTTCAAGCGTACGGTGTTGGCCACGACGATGCACCTCCAGGAGGGCGGCAAGAAGGATTTGCCGCCTCCCTCGCCGGCCAAGCGTCCGATATTCCACCGCACGCGGCCGTTCCCGCAGCGCGCGGACGCCTTCTCGCCCGAGAACGAGCGAAGCGTCTACGCGTTCGACAGCGAGCCCCCCGCCAGCGAACCCTTCCGGCGCCGTCCCCCAGCCAGGGACAGCCGCGCCTCCAGCGTCGCCACCTCCCGGTCCGAGGACGAGGCGGGGGCGGACGGGGGCGGCAACTCTATCGCCGTGCAGGTGAACCTGGACGAGGCGACGCCCCCGCCACCCCCCGAGATACTCGTGTACCACGCGCAGCAGAGGAGCAACGAGTGCTCCACGCAGACAGAGGAGGAGGACGAAGAGGACGAGTCGGGACACTTGTTCTACATCCCCCTGAGGCAGGGGGCGGCGGGCGGTTCGGGCGCCCCCCCCGCCGGCATGATACAGGGGGTGGCGGTCAAGCTGGACCAGACCGGCCCCAACCAGAGGGTCATCATGAGGGCCAAACTAGTCACCAAGCCTCCCTCGTTCAACAGGGACAACATCGGGAGGTGAGTGACACGGCGGTTTTAGATCGGGAGGTTGCTTCATTTGTTAGCTTGAGGCTCCAATAATTGTTGATTTTATACAGTGTAGTCTACATTACATACGATTTTAAATTTGCAGCAATAAGACTTCTATTGTTTTCTTAGGTAAAAGTAATAATTAGACTGTTGATATTTGGTTAGTAAAAACATCAAAGCATTTTCAAGTTGGTGGTAGCCTTGATTATGCTGATGAACTCTTTAGCAACAGATTGAAGTACCGGGCCAAAGTCCTATTGACAAATCAGCCTGTAATTTGATTAATTGTAATTTTATACTAGTTGTGTTTCGTGATTTGTTTGGTAACCCTGTTTGTGTGTGTGTGTGCGCAGATCTCTGCTGGGTCCGCCATTACGCCGGCCCGTCAACACTCTGCTGACAGAGCCCGTCGGAGGAACCTACCCCCCCGTGGGGACGGTCCAACCTACGGCCCGCACCCCCGCCCGACTGCTGCCCCCGGACTTCTCCGACCTGCCGGCGGGGGACACGGGGACCGGCCAGTGGGCCCCGCCTCCTCCCCCGCCCGGCTACTTTGTCGCCCCCACGCCTGACAAGGTTCTGGTCGCCAGGAAGGAGGCGTTCATCAGCGCCGTCCCCCCCCTCGCCCCCCTCAGCTACGGGGGGGCCGTCAGGAAGCCCCCGATGCCCGCCGCCCCCACCGCCGCCCCCCGACCGCCCCCGGAGCAAAGCACCTCCAAGCCTCCCCCCGCCACGATACCGCAGAAACGGTGAGTGTCGGCCACCTTTCCGGCCTGATCCCAGATGTGGAAGTGTTAATGAATGTGAAAAATCATGGTTTGCATGAAACGAACTAAATTTTCTCCAATATCTCTGAAAAAATGTGAAAAGTTTTGTGTTAAAACTAATTTAAAATTCATCATTGTTTATTTTTAAGTAATGTTTATTATTATGATTTATAGTAGAGCTTTTAAACTTGTCTATGTGTGACCCGTTTGCAAAAACCAAATCTCCCCCCCCCCCCCCCCCTCAGAATGATAAAATTCCTTCCGTCAGATGCGAATAAAATCCCCTAAAATTTTCACTCTAAATGCAAGTATGTCTAGTTCTCTCATACCTGACCGTGTGCCTGCATATACGTATTGATTGCAGGTGCTCTGCTCATTGCTCTACTCACTGTGTGAAAAGGGTTGAGTTGCACTTGTTGAAACTTGAAAGACAACTACGTTATGATTAATTAAGTAATTTTGTTCAATATTTTATATTATGCTATGTAATTTTTATATAAAAAATGGTAAACAATTCCAATTAATAAATATACAATACAATACAATATATTACCTGAGGGCTGGTGTGCTCACGTACTAAACCTGTCCGTGTGCCCACAGAGGCCCCAAGCCCAACACTAAGAAGACCGAGCCACCCACCTGTCGGATATCCAACTTGTCGACGTTCCCCGAGCCCGGAAGTCCCGCCCACCTCGTGGAGGCCCCGACGTTCCACCCGACAGAGAAGGAGTTCCAGGATCCTGTGGAGTTCATCGACCGGATACGACCGGTCGCGGAGAAGTTTGGCCTGTGTCGGATCGTGCCGCCGCCCAACTTCAAGGTGGGTTCCTATTGCGATGACTTGTTACTCCTCGTGTGGCGGCTCCGTACCTTGCCGGGTTAATACATTTGTGCCGTAGAGTCTTGTTATTTCTAGCATTAGTGTTTTTTCTGTATAAATTGTCATAACTACAAATTTGTGTTACAATTGGTTTTGAAATCCAGGGGGAAAAAATTTTAGTTTTCTCAAAGACAGACATTTGAGAAAACTTATAAGAAGAGAAGAGTAGGAAGACCACGGGACAGATGGCTGGACCAAATAATACAGGACGTGGAAGCAAGAGGAGAAGAATGGACGGTGGTTGAGTTGGAGAGATGGTGGGAGGACAGAGCTAGATGGAGAGAGCTGGCTGGACGAAAGGAGAGGGAGGAGAACAATTGGTGATTAGGAGCTGAAGGAGATGAAGAAGATGATGCATCAAGACTGGCAGACTGGTGCTGATTCCTGAATGCCCTAGTATTTGGTGGCAACACCCCCTTACCTGACAATGTTGGAATAAGGTGTACAGATAAAAAAAAAAAAAAAAAATTTATATGTACCGTAGACCTAGGGCCTATAGCTTTTTAAAGATGGGTCTGCACACAAATACGTAATGCATAAAGCATAAATAACGGTTAGTCGTAATCGTAATGTTGGAATATGTACTGATGTCCACACAAAAGTGGTGTAACTTTGAGACGTAGGCCTAGTCATAAGATATAAGTCTCTGTTTTAATGCATACAGAGAAAATTGCCCCGCTGTGAGTGACCTCACTAGCGCTTCATATAGCCCTTCTGCTAAATAGTAGGCCTACAACCATTCTCAATCAACTTCGCGCTTCATTGTTTGTTATTTTTTTGTTATTTGTGGAAGGGCAATTATACAGACCAAACCAAAACTGACCCTTTAAGTAACAGGAATGTGTAGAACCAACTTTCTCAGTTCTATGTTTTGTTGATTAGCACTACTGCATGAACCTTGTGTTAACTGTTTCACTATTGTGATCCTGAACTTAGCTTGAGGTTGTTCACGAGACGCGGTTTATATCTAGTACGGTCTTGTTTCAGCCCGAGTGCAAGGTGAGCGATGACATGCGCTTCACTGCGTACAACCAGTACGTGCACAAGACTCTACATCGCTGGGGCCCCAATGTGAAGGAGATGATGGCGATCAAGAAGTATCTCGCCACTCAGAGCATCGCCCTCACTCAGCCCCCGTGGGTATGTAGCCCCCACCTTGGTGCAAGGCAATACATTATATAGAGAGATACGGAACAATCGTTACAACGATAAGTAGAATGGAAAAATAGTTAGTCTCAAACCACTTATTTTCATACTTTCTTTATGTTTGATAATGTATGCTGGCATTTAAAACCTATTTTATTACTGTGAATATTTGCTATGCCGGCTATTTAAGGCAATCACTACGTAAGTGTACATGCAGTTTTGTGTGTTATGGAGTTGGCAGGAGACTTTTGATGTTTGGTTAGTAAATATATCGTATCATTTTCAAGTTGGTAATGTTGTGTTTGAACACTTCTTCATGGCCTCTCAAAAACCTGCTAACGAAGTTTGATTATATTTTATTTATCTATGCTTACTAAAATATGATAGGTTTTCCTCACTTTGGACAATATAAAATAAAAATTACACAAGGCAATGTTCTGAGTAAGAGCTCTGAAACGTTGCAGATTGGGGGCATGGAGATAGACCTGCCTCGACTGTACCAGACGGTCCAGGGTCTGGGCGGACTGAAGGAAGTGATCGAGAAGAAACGCTGGCAACGTGTTGCCGACGAAATGAAGATCACCAAGTCAGCCCAGGATAGAGTCACGAAACTAGATGACATTTACTGCAAGTACCTGTTACCGTACGAGACGCTCTCTGCAGGTAAGGCTCTTTCATTCACTCTTTGTCAGCTCATTGCACGCGGCGACCGTAGAGCCAATGCTACCATATCTTACTAAGTGTGCATTTAAGAGTATTTAGCAGTCAATTCCAAAAACATAGTTAAACAATCAAGCTGTAAAATAGTTTAAAATCTTATTTTGTTGCATTACTTTTGTTATTCAAGTTTCCAAGTTGATGACACACTTATTAACATTTTTCCGATATATTTTCAAAAATAAAAAGCAATGCTCAAATAAATGCTCTTTCACTGAAATTTTGAGGCCTGGTGATAGCTCCAATCCAAACTTACTTTCGAAAGCCCATTATGTTACATAGGCCTACTAAATAAAAAAACGATGTTTCCCGTACGTTGCAGACGAGCGGACCAAGCTGTTTGCCGACGTGGAGGCCAGCTGGAAGGAACGCGAGAGCAAAGTGTCGTCACGGGGCGACGCATCGACCGGCTCCGACGCGGCCGACGATGAATCGCCAGACGACGACGACGATTGCGAGGAGTGCATCGTCAAAGTGAGTGGTTTTATGTCGCTTAGCAATCACTACCACTATGGTGATGTTGGAACGTATTTTAATTTCGAGATATTCAAGTTGACTTTTCACGACTACACACGGATGATGTCTTACGTGCAAAACATTTGAATATCCGCCAACCGGCCAAATTAAAAATTAATAAAAATTATTGATTTTTCATTTTTTCTTGTTCAAATTATAAATGAGAATAATAAGAATTTTTATTTTATTCACCAATTTGTTTAGGCAGTAACTCAATTTTGAAATTTTCTTTTTAAAATTGAACAGTATATAGGCCTATAAAATCATTCTTGGGCAGGTCTGCATATTTTGGTGTTATCCTCATTGGCGACGTCGTAAGTTGAACCGATGGTTGTGTGTGTCAGGGTCGCAGCATGCCGCTGAACCAGTTCTACCGCATCGCGCGCAACACGATGAGCATGTGGTTCAGGCAGCCGGAACCCCCACCCGCCGAGGTGGAGACAGAGTTCTGGCGTCACGTGACCTCGCGGCAGAGCCACGTGTGCGTCCACGCGGGCTCCATAGAGTCGAGCCGGTGGGGCTACGGCTTCCCGGTCTCCAAGAACAGCCCGTTTGCCCGACACCCCTGGAACCTGAAGGTCTTCACCAACAACAACGGCTCGGTGCTGCGCTCTATGGGCCCCATCATGGGTGAGAAGTCATTGTCACTCTGTTACATAATGTAGAGTTTATAAATTTACCTTGTAATTCGTGTCTTCATTACAATTTTCAATGTTCCTAATGACATTTCAATCAATGACTATAGAGTAAAAACCTTTTATTTTATATTTTATACTTTTTGTTTTAGGCCAGACAAGTATTGTTGATGAATAACACTGATTATTATTAAATGTCCCCAGGTGTGACGGTGCCCACGCTTCATGTCGGGATGGTGTTTACCACCTGTTGCTGGTATCGAGACCCTCACGGCCTGCCCTGGATAGAATACCTGCATACTGGAGCCAGTAAGGTTTGGTGAGTGTTGGAAGCTGTTTCCTTGTTTATATCATGATGGTGGTAGCAGGTAGCCTAGCCTACCCTGAGTATTGGTTGTCCACCCTTGTTTAGGGCTTGAAACTGTCTATGACTTGGCCCAATCAGGATCTTCCTTGGCCACTTCTTTACTAACCTCTTCTGTGCTGCTATTTCCTGCCTCCTCACTGCTAAACCCTCTTCACCGTAAGGAAGTCTGCAGGTAACTGAGAATTTGGAACATTTCAGAGTTTTTGGCCTACGAGAAATTCAGACTTTAAAAAATGTTAATCGTGCTTTTTCGGGTACAGTTACGTAACATATGTTACGGTCAATGCTATCTAACAATATATACCCTTAAGTCACCATTTACATGTACACCAGTTGTATGATAAACACTGTTAAACTTAATCTCCACAGTTAAAAACTCTAGCCCGAATCGGCAATCAAACCGTGGACCTTCGTTCCCGCATGGTAGTTTATGCATGAGAGTGGATAGGAAGGAAACCAACTACTTGGTTGGTTGTCAAGTTGGTTGTCAACCTTGTTGTTGACCTTCAGAGTTGATAGAAACGTAAAAAGAAGAATGGACAAATAACGTCGAAACAGTTTCGACCTGACGTGGCCTTGTTAAGAGACTCGGGGGAGACTCAATTTCAATTTCAATTCAATTCAATTTCAATTCAAAAGCATGTTATTCTCAGTTTTTTAAGTACATTATTGGAATAACAGTAAATGTTTATTAGTAGTGAGAAGCCCACAGAAGGCAAGCCTTGAGTGTGGGCAGAACATAAGTTAGAGACATAAAAAAATACAGTGCAAGATGGCAGAACTAAAGTGATTTCAATGTTAAATTTGTTGATTGATTATGAAAAAATTAAATTACAAAAATTATAAAATTACAATTTGTAGACAAGACAAAAAAGGTAGGCTAGTAGTTTTAATTATACTTGAACTAATTATAAAAATACTACAAAATTTGCTAATATTACAATTAACATAATATTATAAATGATAACACATGAAAGATATAATATAGTTTCATTATAGCTGTATTATGTCCCTATATTGACCTACGGGGCAGTAACGTGGACAACAGGCTGGAAGGAAGATAGTAAGATACAAGCGGCCGAAATGAAATTTATCCGCAGTATGGCTGGAATATCAAAAATGGACAGAGTCAGAAGCAGTGAAATAAGAAAAAAGGTAGGAGTGGAGAGTCTGATGTTTAAAATGGGGAGAGACAGATTAAAATGGTTTGGCCACCTTAAGAGAATGAATGAAAAGAGCATACCAAGACAGACATTTGAGAAAACTTATAAGAAGAGAAGAGTAGGAAGACCACGGGACAGATGGCTGGACCAAATAATACAGGACGTGGAAGCAAGAGGAGAAGAATGGACGGTGGTTGAGTTGGAGAGATGGTGGGAGGACAGAGCTAGATGGAGAGAGCTGGCTGGACGAAAGGAGAGGGAGGAGAACAATTGGTGATTAGGAGCTGAAGGAGATGAAGAAGATGATGCATCAAGACTGGCAGACTGGTGCTGATTCCTGAATGCCCTAGTATTTGGTGGCAACACCCCCTTACCTGACAATGTTGGAACAAGGTGTACAGATAAAAAAAAAAAAAAAAAAAAAAATACATTTCATAGAAATAGAATAACATAAAGTAAGAAAACTCGACTCGCATCGTAGTAGGCTATAGTAATTAATTAACGCGAGATATTGTAAGTAAGAAAACTAGACTCGCATCGTAGTATAGTAATTAATTAACGCGAGATATTGTAAGTAAGAAAACTCGACTCGCATCGTAGTAGGCTATAGTAATTAATTAACGCGAGATATTGTAAGTAAGAAAACTAGACTCGCATCGTAGTATAGTAATTAATTAACGCGAGATATTGTAAGTAAGAAAACTCGACTCGCATCGTAGTATAGTAATTAATTAACGCGAGATATTGTGTCGGGTGGCCCGCAGGTACGGCATCCCCGACGACTACAGCTCCCGGTTCCGCACGGCGCTGGGCAAGCTGGTGCCCCGGTACGTAGAGAACAAGACGATATGGCTACCGTCCGACACCGCGATGGTCCCCCCGCCGGTACTCGTGGAGCACGGCGTGTCGCTTAGCCGGACCGTCCAGGAGCCGGGACAGTTTGTGGTGGTGTTCCCGAGGGCATTCACCTCCACCATATGCACCGGCTACCTCGTGTCCGAGAGCGTCTACTTTGCCCAGCCCGGCTGGCTCGCCACGGCGGAGCAGGTGTTCAAGGTACGCTCGGGATTTGTATTTGTATTTACGTGAGTAATGTCGACCTCTCACACATTGTGCTTGGAACATATTAGGCCTACATGTCATTTCTTAAACTAACTTGAACTAAGTAACTAAATAGATAATTGATACATAGAACATAGTAGGCCTATAGACTGATAGTAGAAATCAGAACCAAGAAGCAGAGTAATAAATTAATAATAAAGGTTGAAATAGGATTTAATATATTTTATATTTCCAATGTATACTATCATACTATGTCATATTTGTAGTGTCATGGTAATTTATTATTAGATGGTCCATCTTTATTTAGCTGTTATTGAATAGAAAGCATTGTCTGTCAAGTTGGAGTGAATTTTTGTAATTTGCTTATTAGGATCTTGTATGTCACATATCGTCAAATATCGTGAAGGACTGGAGAGTTGAAAGTTGACTTTGAAGAGACATAAAAAATTATTATTTATTTTAATTACTTATGTTAGTATATTTCTTCAATGTTAACTTTCGACTCGAGATAACTACGTGGAGAAATATGGTACTTATGGACGCACACATAAATCATTGCATATTGACTATTTGAGGTTGTTTGTTTTCTAGGATATCCAAGGTAGCTGTGAACCGTCGATGTTCTCGCTGGAGCGGCTGCTGTTCAGCATCGCTTCGGACTCTCGGTCCAATGTAGAAGTTCTCAAACAGGTACGTGTGGCAGTGGTATCAACGGCCGCCGCACCAATACATCTACTGGGGATGGGAAGGTTAAATGTTAAACCGTCTAAACGTGTAATGGTGGGTTAGAGGTTAGTACTAGATTTGTCACAGGGTTAGCAAGTGTTAGTCGAGTTTTAAATACATTTTTTTCCTTACACCAAGATAGTTAAATAAAAAATAAATAAATAAATAGGAATATTATAAAAATTGGGATTTTGACATCTGTTTGATCCATAAACTAGTATTGTTTACATTCAAGATTTTGGTTGGAAGGGCATCTGAAGCAGAGGGGGGGGGGGGGGGGGGTTAAATGACCCACATTCATTGTAGCTCCCAAGTATCAACAAGACTTTTTTTCAAGTGTCTTATCTGCAGCTGTGAGGGAGTACAAGGAATCATTTATGAAGTATTGAGACTACTTTTTAAATATATTTTTTTTAGGGGGGGTAGGGGGCGATCGTTAACATTCCAACGCAATTAGTTTATGGGTTGAAACACTTAGGAAAATAGCTGGTTTTTCCCACCCCTAGTCTGTACTAACGTGGAGCTCTCGTCGCCAGGTCCTGCCGATGGTGCAGAACGTGCGAGAGCGGGAGCTGGATCTTCGCAAGCAGCTCTTCGCTCTGGGCCTGAAGACGTCGGATCGTCTCCCGCTTCCCGAGACCAACGCCAAGAAGCGCAAGATGCGGCCGGCCCGTGACGACCAGGTGGATTACGAGTGTGAGATATGCCGGGCCAACCTGTACGTCTCGCTGGTAAGTGACGACGCGTCGATCCCAGCCGACTTCAGACATAAATAACTGGTTGGCCAACTTTGTGTAGCCAACAAAAGCTAAATGCAATTTTTTCGGTTATGATGGCTAACCTATAAAAATGTGTTTTTAACTTGCACCTACAACATCAATGTTTTTATTTACTTTTCATGGATATTTGCAGATATTTCACACTTCTCACGGCAACCTTGACCCATAACACTTGTGATACATCCTTGCATTGTGCGCTAGGTGACCAACTCTCACGAGGAAGGCGTCTACTGTCTGCCCCACGCGGTGGAGCTTCTCTCGACCAAGAGGCACCACCTCAAGTTCTGTAAGCTGCTCTACACGTACGACCAGGCAGAGCTCACCGAGGTGATCCAGAAGCTGGGCGAACGCATCGAGGCCAAGAGTATTAAGAAACACGGGAAGCAAACCCTTCCTGCAGTCAAATAGGACGTGCGGCGTGCTGGTACCTTTTCTAGATTTAATGGATCGTTCATTTGCTAGTTGTGTTTAAAGGCAGAGGGGTATTATGCAATCTGTTTCAGCTGCCACTGCTATAGCTTTAACATAGAGTAATTCTTACTGTTTGGCACGTGAGAAATGAGTGCACATGTTTAATGTGGACACCCCGAAGAAGAGATAACGATGACTGATGTGATGCGATGTGTGATTAATTTTAGAATAATAAGAGTGAACACATTCAGAACATATTCGAAATATTATGTAACAAGCCGAGTGGCTTGGGGGGGGGGGGGGGGGCATATTTGAAGAAAAGAAAAGCTTGATACTAGTGAAGGATCACAATGTTGGTTTATGTTGGCTGTCACTTAAGTAGGAAATATGTTTTTAAGTTAATCAGTATTTTATTTTATGTTTTAGGGAGAGTACCTGCATTAGTTTAGTGCATTAGATGGTAGAGGGGCATTGACGAGGTCGATGTTCTTACGTCGCCATAATGCATACACAGAGAGTCTGTTATTATTAATAGTAGTAAGCCTACTCTGTCGATACGTGTATAATGTATGTATATATATACATTTTTCTATCACAATTTAATATATTATTTGATGGAACGGCTGCGCCCCCTGGGCAAGCTTTTAAACAACAAATACGAGGTAATACATTTGTTTGCAAATGTACGGTAGCTGGCGGTGACTAGAACCATCACCAGCACCGCTATAGTCAGTGACAGGATATTTTAATATTATAGACAGTAGACACCCAACAGGTAGCCTACCATGTCCACTTATACTTTTACAGCCAACTTTTTAGATTTATTTATATAACTGTGTTGATTGATAGATAACAGATTTTATCACCATCCTTTTGATACAAAATTAAATTTACAGTCCTTGCAATTTGCAGAAGTTTCAAGGTTCGATTCCAGTTATTTATTTATTTTTATACTTCCGGAATTCACTGCAATTTACCAAGATGACAGTAGTAAATGGTGACTTTGGAGTCAATCATATCCCCCACTGAAAATTAGTTCCTTTTATTAAGTGGGTAGACAATAAATGCAGATTAATTAATTTAATTTGAAACATCACACGACTCGTGCTGTATGGTTAAGCAGAAAATAACTAGATGATACACAATATTCTTAATCTGATTGCAACTCTTAAGTTATACCTTCTTCTTCTTCTTTTCCTATGCCTGCATTTTTAGCAGGTTAGAGGTTGACCAGTATTGTTAAATAGTCTCATTGTGTGAAGTAGGCAAAACACTCGTTCCTTCACTTTGACCAATCATAGATATATATTATATAATTATATTATATAATTTCTTTCATTGATATTTTATCCATAGGTATTTATACGTATACAGTATGTATTTCAAATCTTGAGCCATTTATTTGTTACAGTAACGGTAACATTATCCAAATGTTCACTCTAAATCGATTTTGTTAAATGGAGCTATGTCTTGTAGTATTAATTCAAGAAGACTAACAATTGATACATTAGACCTAGTTGTAGTATTATGCTTTGAATGTCTGTCTGTGAATATTTACATGAAATTGTGTACGCTTCTTTACAGCGCCAGCAAATAACCTTCCTTGTCTTTTTATCCTATCTTGTGGAAGCTTTTTCAAAGTCAAACATTGTATAATCACAGAAACGTCTTTCAAAACAGAAAGTTGATTATCGATGTGCATTGACTGTTGCATTTCATTGTGCAGTGTTTTACTCATTGATGGTTGACTAGATACAATATCACTGCCGTAGTGCCATTAGTAAATTAAGAAGAATTTATTTATTGAATATTTTAATTAGGAAATAGAAATTATGTATATCTCCAGCAAAAAATAAATATTTTGAATTGTAGAAACTATGTAACATAAACCATTATTGTCTAACGCCCTACTGATAACTCCCTATTTCACCCCATATCAACCAAGACCGAACCGTTGAGTGAGTAATATAGGGTAGAGCCGCTTTCGGCTGTCTACACATATTTTCGGCGAAGTAACTGACCAATCAGGCTCTGTCATCACGTCGCTTGGGGAACTCCTACTACCCGACTAAAGCATGTTGGGCAGTAAAAGGCGGTAGACAAACTGCCGATGGCGTGGTGCCTCTACCCTATAGTACTCACTCAACGACCAACCCAGGGTCATAAAATGGCTCAAGTAAAATGAGGATCTGGTATATAATATGAGTAATGGATCCAACAGCTTGCCTTCGTGTAAGATGACGGATTTGCGAGTTTGAAGTACACATAAAAAACATAATACAAATATAACGAGATGTATCGACCGAGGTCTTGTTCACTCGAGAGAAGAATGGCTACTGCAACTACTCTAGTCAACTAAACAACTACAATAAACTAGACTAAAATAAACCAATACTACAACAATAACACTATAACAATATTTATAAGGCGCTGTTGGGTGGTGTGGTGGCAGGGAGGTGAGAGGGGGCCTCCCCCCCTGTTAGTTGACTAGAGAGAGTGACTAGAGTTGCAGTAGCCATTCTTCTCTCGAGTGAACAAGACCTCGGTCAAAACGTCTCGTTATATTTGTATTATGATTTTTATGTGTACTTCAAACTCGCAAATCCGTCATCTTACACGAAGGTAAGCTGTTGGGTCCTTTCCTCACATTATATTATGAAAATTAAACTATGTGATACATGCCCAATTCTACACACATGTGATAGTGGATGATCGTTTATTAAATAATTATAACACTTACCCCTTCTTTTGTTGTAAGTGGGGAAGTACGAGCACTTTAAATCTTAAAACTGCCTTTAAAACTATATTGAATTGTAAGCGTTTGGTTCTGCGCATGTTTAATAAAATGTTATATTTGTATTATTTTTGATCATGTGACACTATCTCAATCAAAAAAAATTCCTCCAATATGTCGTATTTCAAAACCTCGATTTTGGCCCTCGAGATTTTACAAAGACTATAGACTTCAAAAATGCTGAGAATTAAATTATGCGATACATGCCCAATTCTACACACATGTGATAGTGGATGATTGTTTATTTAATAATTATAACACTTACCCCATCTATTGTTGTTAGTGGGGAAGTACAAACACTTTAAATCTTGATACTGCCATTCAAACTATATTGAATTGTAAAAGTTTGGTTCTGCGCATGTTTAATAAAATGGAACATTTGCATTATTTTGTACACCTGACTCTATCTGTATCTAAAAATTCCTCCAATATGGCGTATTTTAAAACCTCGATTTTGGCCCTCGAGATTTTACAAAGACTATAGACTACCGCGAAAACACTAGTTGGCGTCGCCACTGCCTACGCCATGCCACACGATAGAAGTTGGATCGCTTACACTAGTACATAACACACTACTCTCAATGAATGCATGTATATGTATCTCGATTCATTCTTATTATCATTTTAACACCTAACATATAGGGATTAACGAACAGAACGCCTCATTGGATTTAAAAAATATCAAAGAATACGATCTGAAGATAAAAACTCCGAAAATTGTGAAAAAAACGGCTTGAAAGTTTTTTAAATTTTCAGAGTTTTTATCATCAGATCGTATTGATTGACTGGTTGATCGTGAGAGAGTTAATCGTTTGTGGAAACAATATGCCGTTTGACAGTTAAAAAATAAACCGTGTCCATGCACGTTGATGCATTAATATAAAAAATGCGTGAAAATGGTGAAACAAAAAAGAGTGGGTGTAACGGGTCTCGAACCCCAGCCCTCGACCAGTTTAAGCGGAGACATACCCCCCCCCCGCACAGGATGATACTTCCAGCGCTTACACAGGTACAAGACACCCTGCTCTCAATGTTGTGCATTGTTCGGGGTATTCAGTTAGCTTATATCATAACCTCCTATAGCCGTCTGAACTCCGGATACACATCCACAGAAAACATAGGTTTGGGACCCACGTTGGGAACATCACACTGAACTGCCAACATTAAAACATGTTTCCTCGGCTAACCGTTAATGCAAGGCAAACATTAACATGTCCAATGTATAGAGTAAGAATGTCTAATGGAGAAACTCTAATAATTATTTTCTAACCCTTAAACAAGAGACGCTACGTGTCGTAAAAGACGTGCCAAAATACACTCTGTTTTTTAGAATTATATTTTTTGCGGCTATATTGTTTATTTGGGCGATCTTAAAGTGAATTCCCGAGGTAGATCTGAAAATTGTCTACTTTGAAAAAAATCACCGCTTTGCTATGTTTGTTATGAACGACGTAAGACGTCGCCCAAATTTTAAAGATTTTCTTGTCAAGTTCCACTTTCGGTACCGATTGTGGATGAACGGTGGTACCTAGTTAGCCGTAGCGTCGAACTTAAGGTCAGTAAGAATCCTTGGTGACGTAGTATGAGCGTCGGTAGCGTCGGTTTGCACAGGTCGTGGTGAGGCGACGCCAACTTCAGGTAACCAAAATAGTAGATTTTTAAAGGTTTTTATTTTTTTACGGGTAAACGAATTGAGATAGAATTTTTTGGTTGTCAATTCCTTCTTACTTATCGCTCTCTGGATGTGTGTCGTATTTTTAAAAAAATAAAAAAAAAATAAAAATTTCGATATTCTCCGATTCTGCCTTTCTGTGAGGTTTTTTAAAATTTTGGGAGCCTGTATCTCTGTTAGTATGACTCCCACCATATTTTCGTTTTCAGGATGTCTAGATAATCAACGCTAAAAAAATAAAAAAAATACAGGAACAAATTTGGGCCACACGTTTTTTTGCTACGAGCACTTTAAAAAAAAATTACCTCCATGTAAACCCTTCTCAACTTTTCATGTCTGAATATGGAAGAAAAAAAGACTGCCGGTTGCGGGTATCGAACCCCAGACCGCGAAAACACTATTCGGCGTCGCTACTGCCTACGCCACGCCACAGGATGGAAGTTGGAACGCTTACACTAGAACATAACACACCGCTCTCAATGAATGCATGTATGTATCTCGATGCATTCTTATTGTAATTAATACACCTAAGATAGATAAATTTACGAACAGAGGGTCTCATTGGATTCAAAAAATATCCAAGAATACGATCTGAAGATAAAAACTCCGTAAGTTGTGCAATAACGGTTTCAAAGTTTTTTAAATTTTCGGAGTTTTTATCATCAGATCGTATTGATTGATAGGTTGATCGCGAAAGAGTTAATCGTTTGTGGAAACAATGAGCCGTTTGACAGTTAAAAAATAAATCGTGTCTATGCACGTTGATGCATTGATATAAATGCGTGAAAATGGTGGAACGAAAAAGAGTGGGTGTAACGGGTCTCGAACCCCAGACCTCAACCATGCTAAGCAGAGACATACCCCATACGCCATGGCGCACGATGATACTTCCAGCGCTTACACCGGTACAAGGCACACTGCTCTCAATGTTGTGCGTTGTTCGGGGTATTCAGTTAGCTTATATCATAACCTCCTATAGCCGTCTGAACTCGTGATACACATCCACAGAAAACGTAGGTTTGGGACTTTCAAGACTTGACAATGGGAACATAACTATAAATAACCTCCTATAGCCGTCTGAACTCCTGATACACATCCACAGAAAACGTAGTTTTGGCTCACTGAACATCCAACATTAAAACATGTTTCTTCGGCTTACCGTTAATGCAAGGCTATTATTAACATGTCCAATGTAAGGAGTAAGAATGTCTAATGGAGAAACTCTAATCATTATTTTCTTAACCCTTAAACAAGAGACGCTACGTGTCGTAAAAGACGTGCCAAAATACACTCTGTTTTTTAGAATTATATTCTTTGCGGCTACATTGTTTATTTTGGCGATCTTAAAGTGAATTCCCGAGGTAGATCTGAAAATTGTCTACTTTGAAAAAAATCATCGCTTTGCTATGTTTGATATGAACGACGTAAGACGTCGCCCAAATTTTAAAGATTTTCTTGTCAAGTTCCAATTTCGGTACCGATTGTGGTTGAACGGTGGTACCTAGTTAGCTTTTTGCGTCGAATTTAAGGTCAGTAAGAATCCTTGGTGACGTAGTATGAGCGTCGGTAGCGTCGGTTTGCACAGGTCGTGGTGAGGCGACGCCAACTTCAGGTAACCAAAATAGTAGATTTTTAAGCGTTTTTATTTTTTTACGGGTAAACGGTTTGAGATAGAATTTTTTGGTTGTCAATTCCTTCTTACTTATCGCTCTCTTGATGTCCGTCGTATTTTAAAACAAATAAAAAAAATAAAAATTTCAATATTCTCTGATTCTGCCTTTCTGTGAGGTTTTTTAAAATTTTGGGCGCCTGTATCTCTTTTAGTATGACTCCCACCATATTTTCGTTTTCAGGATGTCTAGATAATCAACACAAAAAAAATAAAAAAAATACAGAAACACATTTGGGTTACACGTTTTTTTGCTACGAGCACTTTAAAAAAAAATTTCCTCCATGTAAACCCTTCTCAACTTTTCTTGGCTGAATATGGAAGAAAAAAAGACTGCCGGTTGCGGGTATCGAACTGCGGACCGCGAAAACACTATTCACGTCGCTACTGCCTACGCCACGCTACAGGATGGAAGTTGGAATTCGCTTACACTAGAACATAACACACCGCTCTCAATGAATGCATGTATGTATCTCGATGCATTCTTGTTGTAATTAATACACCTAAGATGGATAAATTTACGAACAGACGAGGGTCTCATTGGATTCAAAAAATATCCAAGAATACGATCTGAAGATAAAAACTCCGTAAGTTGTGAAATAACGGCTTCAAAGTTTTTTAAATTTTCGGAATTTTTATCATCAGATCGTATTGATTGATAGGTTGATCGCGAAAGAGTTAATCGTTTGTGGAAAAAATGAGCCGTTTGACAGTTAAAAAATAAATCGTGTCTATGCACGTTGATGCATTGATATAAATGCGTGAAAATGGTGGAACAAAAAAGAGTGGGTGTAACGGGTCTCGAACCCCAGACCTCAACCATGCTAAGCGGAGACATACCCCATACGCCATGGCGCACGATGATACTTCCAGCGCTTACACCGGTACAAGGCACACTGCTCTCAATGATGTGCGTTGTTCGGGGTATTCAGTTAGCTTATATCATAACCTCCTATAGCCGTCTGAACTCCTGATACACATCCACAGAAAACGTAGGTTTTGGGACTTTCAAGACTTGACAATGGGAACATAACTATAACCTCCAATAGCCGTCTGAACTCCTGATACACATCCACAGAAAACGTAGTTTTGGCTCACTAACCAGCCAACATTTAAACATGTTTCCTCGGCTTACCGTTAATGCAAGGCAAACATTAACATGTCCAATGTATAGAGTAAGAATGTCTAATGGAGAAACTCTAATCATTATTTTCTTTACCCTTAAACAAGAGACGTTACGTGTCGTAAAAGACGTGCCAAAATACACTCTGTTTTTTAGAATTATATTCTTTGCGGCTACATTGTTTATTTGGGCGATCTTAAAGTGAATTCCCAAAGGAAGATATGAAAATTGTCTACTTTGAAAAAAAATCATCGTTTTGCTATGTTTGTTATGAACGACGTAAGACGTCGCCCAAATTTTGAAGATTTTCTTGTCAAGTGCCACTTTCGGTACCGATTGTGGATGAACGGTGGTACCTAGTTAGCCTATTACGTCGAACTTAAGGTCAGTAAGAATCCTTGGTGACGTAGTATGAGCGTCGGTAGCGTCGGTTTGCACAGGTCGTGGTGAGGCAACGCCAACTTCAGGTAACCAAAATAGTAGATTTTTAAAGGTTTTTATTTTTTTACGGGTAAACGGTTTTAGATAGAACTTTTTGGTTGTCAATTCCTTCTTACTTATCGCTCTCTTGATGTGTGTCGTATTTTTAAAAAAATAAAAAAAAATAAAAATTTCAATATTCTCCGATTCTGCCTTTCTGTGAGGTTTTTTAAAATTTTGGGCGCCTGTATCTCTGTTAGTATGACTCCCACCATATTTTCGTTTGCAGAATGTCTAGATAATCAACGCTCAAAAAATAAAAAAAATACAGAAACAAATTTGGGCCACACGTTTTTTTGCTACGAGCACTTTAAAAAAAAATTTCCTCCATGTAAACCCTTCTCAACTTTTCATGTCTGAATATGGAAGAAAAAAGACTGCCGGTTGCGGGTATCGAACCCCGGACCGCGAAAACACTATTCGGCGTCGCTACTGCCTACGCCACGCCACAGGATGGAAGTTGGGACGCTTACACTAGAACATAACACACCGCTCTCAATGAATGCATGTATGTGTCTCGATTCATTCTTATTGTAATTAATACACCTAAGATAGATAAATTTACGAACAGAGGGTCTCATTGGTCTAAAAAAATATCCGAGAATACGATCTGACGATAAAAACTCCGTAAGTTGTGAAATAACGGCTTCAAATTTTTTTATATTTTCGGAGTTTTTATCATCAGATCGTATTGATTGATAGGTTGATCGCGAAAGTGTTAATCGTTTGTGGAAACAATGAGCCGTTTGACAGTTAAAAAATAAATCGTGTCTATGCACGTTGATGCATTGATATAAATGCGTGAAAATGGTGGAACAAAAAACAGTGGGTGTAACGGGTCTCGAACCCCAGACCTCAACCATGCTAAGCGGAGACATACCCCATACGCCATGGCGCACGATGATACTTCCAGCACTTACACCGGTACAAGGCACACTGCTCTCAATGTTGTGCGTTGTTCGGGGTATTCAGTTAACTTATATCATAACCTCCTATAGCCGTCTGAACTCCTGATACACATCCACAGAAAACGTAGGTTTGGGACTTTCAAGACTTGACAATAGGAACAGAACTATAACCTCCTATAGCCGTCTGAACTCCTGATACACATCCACATATAACGTAGTTTTGGCTCACTGAACAGCCAACATTAAAACATGTTTCCTCGGCTTACCGTTAATGCAAGGCAAACAGTAACATGTCCAATGTATAGAGTAAGAATGTCTAATGGAGAAACTCTAATCATTATTTTCTTAACCCTTAAACAAGAGACGCTACGTGTCGTAAAAGACGTGCCAAAATACACTCTGTTTTTTAGATTTATATTTTTTGCACCTACATTGTTCATTTGGGCGATCTTAAAGTGAATTCCCGAGGTAGATATAAAAATTGTCTACTTTGAAAAAAATCATCGCTTTGCTATGTTTGTTATGAACGACGTAAGACGTCGCCCAAATTTTGAAGATTTTCTTGTCAAGTTCCACTTTCGGAACCGATTATGGATGAACGGTGGTACCTATAGTGGAGACACCTCGGACAACGCCCAGTCGATCCACCGCGTCGAGCTTATATTTACCTGGTTTGTAAACCCCTCGTTAGGGAGGTAGTTGGGCCGACTCTTTCGCGCTACATTCCATTCACTGATTTCCTAGAATTTCATAATTGGCTACACAAACAACTGTAAAAGCTAAATTCCAAATATAAATTAATGTTTTATTTGAATTAACGTTTCGGAAACTTATTCCTTAATATAGATCAGAACACCACGAGCTTGAAACTTTTTTATTTTTTCTTGTAGCGTTATTATTAGATGAATGCGAATCAAACGATTTGTATACTGCATACATGAATTACATAATATGTTTCTTCATAATCCTACTACAAAGACGATTAAAAGATGACAATATGCATAAATGTGTTTAGAAAACGATTGTGATAATTGAAAATGACGTAAAACCAGAAGCAAAAATAATAAAACTAGCACGGGGTATTTAACAGAATACAACAGTCCGCAATCTGATTTAACGATCTTCTAGCTTTGAATATTGACATGAATGCGATGCATTCACAAGGGTTGTACAAAATATGGTCATCGCTCAGAACCGGTTTTCGCCAGAAATTCTGGTTCGTTGTCCGAGGTGTCTGCACTGTAGTTAGCCTTTTGCGTCGAACTTAAGGTCAGTAAGAATCTTTGGTGACGTAGCATGAGCGTCGGTAGCGTCGGTTTGCACAGGTCGTGGTGAGGCGACGCCAACTTCAGGTAACCAAAATAGTAGATTTTTAAAGGTTTTTATTTTTTTACGGGTAAACAGTTTGAGATAGAATTTTTTGGTTGTCAATTCCTTCTTACTTATCGCTCTCTTGATGTGTGTCGTATTTTTAAAAAAATAAAAAAAAATAAAAATTTCAATATTCTCCGATTCTGCCTTTCTGTGAGGTTTTTTAAAATGTTGGGCGCCTGTATCTCTGTTAGTATGACTCCCACCATATTTTAGTTTTCAGGATGTCTAGATAATCAACGCTCAAAAAATAAAAAAAATACAGAAACAAATTTGGGCCACACGTTTTTTTGCTACGAGCACTTTAAAAAAAAATTTCCTCCATGTAAACCCTTCTCAACTTTTCATGTCTGAATATGGAAGAAAAAAAGACTGCCGGTTGCGGGTATCGAACCCCGGACCGCGAAAACACTATTCGGCGTCGCTACTGCCTACGCCACGCCACAGGATGGAAGTTGGAATGCTTACACTAGAACATAACACACCGCTCTCAATGAATGCATGTATGTATCTCGATTCATTCTTATTGTAATTAATACACCTAAGATAGATAAATTTACGAACAGAGGGTCTCATTGGTCTAAAAAAATATCCGAGAATACGATCTGACGATAAAAACTCCGTAAGTTGTGAAATAACGGCTTCAAATTTTTTTATATTTTCGGAGTTTTTATCATCAGATCGTATTGATTGATAGGTTGATCGCGAAAGTGTTAATCGTTTGTGGAAACAATGAGCCGTTTGACGGTTAAAAAATAAATCGTGTCTATGCACGTTGATGCATTGATATAAATGCGTGAAAATGGTGGAACAAAAAAGAGTGGGTGTAACGGGTCTCGAACCCCAGACCTCAACCATGCTAAGCGGAGACATACCCCATACGCCATGGCGCACGATGATACTTCCAGCGCTTACACAGGTACAAGGCACACTGCTCTCAATGTTGTGCGTTGTTCGGGGTATTCAGTTAGCTTATATCATAACCTCCTATAGCCGTCTGAACTCCTGATACACATCCACAGAAAACGTAGGTTTTGGTACTTTCAAGACTTGACAATGGGAACATAACTATAACCTCCTATAGCCGTCTGAACTCCTGATACACATCCACAGAAAACGTAGTTTTGGCTCACTAACCAGGCAACATTAAAACATGTTTCCTCGGCTTACCGTTAATGCAAGGCAAACATTAACATGTCCAATGTATAGAGTAAGAATGTCTAATGGAGAAACTCTAATCATTATTTTCTTTACCCTTAAACAAGAGACGCTACGTGTCGTAAAAGACGTGCCAAAATACATTCTGTTTTTAAGATTTATATTTTTTGCGGCTACATTGTTTATTTGGGCGATCTTAAAGTGAATTCTCGAGGTAGATATGAAAATTGTCTACTTTGAAAAAAATCATCGCTTTGCTATGTTTGTTATGAACGACGTAAGACGTCGCCCAAATTTTGAAGATTTTCTTGTCAAGTTCCACTTTCGGTACCGATTGTGGATGAACGGTGGTACCTAGTTAGCCTTTTGCTTCGAACTTAAGGTCAGTAAGAATCCTTGGTGACGTAGTATGAGCGTCGGTAGCGTCGGTTTGCACAGGTCGTGGTGAGGCGACGCCAACTTCAGGTAACCAAAATAGTAGATTTTTAAAGGTTTTTATTTTTTTACGGGTAAACGGTTTGAGATAGAATTTTTTGGTTGTCAATTCCTTCTTACTTATCGCTCTCTTGATGTGTGTCGTATTTTAAAAAAAAATTAAAAAAAATAAAAATTTCAATATTCTCCGATTCTGCCTTTCTGTGAGGTTTTTTTAAAATTTTGGGCGCCTGTATCTCTGTTGGTATGACCCCCACCATATTTTCGTTTTCAGGATGTCTAGATAATCAACGCTTAAAAAATAAAAAAAAATACAGAAACAGTTTTGGGCCACACGTTTTTTTGCTACGAGCACTTTAAAAAAAAGTTTTCTCCATGTAAACCCTTCTCAACTTTTCTTGTCTGAATATGGAAGAAAAAAAGACTGCCGGTTGCGGGTATCGAACCCCGGACCGCGAAAACACTGTTCGGCGTCGCTACTGCCTACGCCACGCCACATGATGGAAGTTGGAACGCTTACACTAGAACATAACACACCGCTCTCAATGAATGCATGTATGTATCTCGATTCATTCTTATTGTAATTAATACACCTAAGATAGATAAATTTACGAACAGAGGGTCTCATTGGATTCAAAAAATATCCAAGAATACGATCTGAAGATAAAAACACCGTAAGTTGTGAAAAAAACGGCTTCAAAGTTTATTAAATTTTCGGAATTTTTATCATCAGATCGTATTGATTGATTGGTTGATCGCCAAAGAGTTAATCGTTTGTGGAAACAATGAGCCGTTTGACAGTTAAAAAATAAATCGTGTCTATGCTCGTTGATGCATTGATATAAATGCGTGAAAATGGTGGAACAAAAAAGAGTGGGTGTAACGGGTCTCGAACCCCAGACGTCAACCATGCTAAGCGGAGACAAACCCCATACCCCATGGCGCACGATGATACTTTCAGCGCTTACACCGGTACAAGGCACACTGCTCTCAATGTTTACGTTGTTCGGGGTATTCAGTAAGCTTATATCATAACCTCCTATAGCCGTCTGAACTCCTGATACACATCCACAGAAAACGTAGGTTTGGGACTTTCAAGACTTGACAATGGGAACAGAACTATAACCTCCTATAGCCGTCTGAACTCCTGATACACATCCACATATACCCTAGTTTTGGCTCACTGAACAGCCAACATTAAAACATGTTTCCTCGGCTTACCGTTAATGCAAGCCAAACATTAACATGTCCAATGTATAGAGTAAGAATGTCTAATGGAGAAACTCTAATCATTATTTTCTTAACCCTTAAACAAGAGATGCTACGTGTCGTAAAAGACGTGCCAAAATACACTCTGTTTTTTAGATTTATATTTTTTGCGGCTACATTGTTTATTTGGGCGATCTTAAAGTGAATTCCTGAGGTAGATATAAAAATTGTCTACTTTGAAAAAAATCATCGCTTTGCTATGTTTGTTATGAACGACGTAAGACGTCGCCCAAATTTTGAAGATTTTCTTGTCAAGTTCCAATTTCGGTACCGATTATGGATGAACGGTGGTACCTAGGTAGCCTTTTGCGTCGAACTTAAGGTCAGTAAGAATCCTTGGTGACGTAGCATGAGCGTCGGTAGCGTCGGTTTGCACAGGTCGTGGTGAGGCGACGCCAACTTCAGGTAACCAAAATAGTAGATTTTTAAAGGTTTTTATTTTTTTACGGGTAAACAGTTTGAGATAGAATTTTTTGGTTGTCAATTCCTTCTTACTTATCGCTCTCTTGATGTGTGTCGTATTTTTAAAAAAATAAAAAAAAATAAAAATTTCAATATTCTCCGATTCTGCCTTTCTGTGAGGTTTTTTAAAATGTTGGGCGCCTGTATCTCTGTTAGTATGACTCCCACCATATTTTAGTTTTCAGGATGTCTAGATAATCAACGCTCAAAAAATAAAAAAAATACAGAAACAAATTTGGGCCACACGTTTTTTTGCTACGAGCACTTTAAAAAAAATTTCCTCCATGTAAACCCTTCTCAATTTTTCATGTCTGAATATGGAAGAAAAAAAGACTGCCGGTTGCGGGTATCGAACCCCGGACCGCGAAAACACTACTCGGCGTCGCTACTGCCTACGCCACGCCACAGGATGGAAGTTGGGACGCTTACACTAGAACATAACACACCGCTCTCAATGAATGCATGTATGTATCTCGATTCATTCTTATTGTAATTAATACACCTAAGATAGATAAATTTACGAACAGAGGGTCTCATTGTTTTAAAAAAATATCCGAGAATACGATCTGACGATAAAAACTCCGTAAGTTGTGAAATAACGGCTTCAAATTTTTTTATATTTTCGGAGTTTTTATCATCAGATCGTATTGATTGATAGGTTGATCGCGAAAGTGTTAATCGTTTGTGGAAACAATGAGCCGTTTGACAGTTAAAAAATAAATCGTGTCTATGCACGTTGATGCATTGATATAAATGCGTGAAAATGGTGGAACAAAAAAGAGTGGGTGTAACGGGTCTCGAACCCCAGACCTCAACCATGCTAAGCGGAGACATACCCCATACGCCATGGCGCACGATGATACTTCCAGCGCTTACACCGGTACAAGGCACACTGCTCTCAATGTTGTGCGTTGTTCGGGGTATTCAGTTAACTTATATCATAACCTCCTATAGCCGTCTGAACTCCTGATACACATCCACAGAAAACGTAGGTTTGGGACTTTCAAGACTTGACAATGGGAACAGAACTATAACCTCCTATAGCCGTCTGAACTCCTGATACACATCCACATATAACGTAGTTTTGGTTCACTGAACAGCCAACATTAAAACATGTTTCCTCGGCTTACCGTAAATGCAAGGCAAACAGTAACATGTCCAATGTATAGAGTAAGAATGTCTAATGGAGAAACTCTAATCATTATTTTCTTAACCCTTAAACAAGAGACGCTACGTGTCGTAAAAGACGTGCCAAAATACACTCTGTTTTTTAGATTTATATTTTTTTTGCGGCTACATTGTTTATTTGGGCGATCTTAAAGTGAATTCCCGAGGTAGATATAAAAATTGTCTACTTTGAAAAAAATCATCGCTTTGCTATGTTTGTTATGAACGACGTAAGACGTCGCCCAAATTTTGAAGATTTTCTTGTCAAGTTCCACTTTCGGTACCGATTGTGGATGAACGATGGTACCTAGTTAGCTTTTTGCGTCGAATTTAAGGTCTGTTAATCCTTGGTGACGTAGTATGAGCGTCGGTAGCGTCGGTTTGCACAGGTCGTGGTGAGGCGACACCAACTTCAGGTAACCAAAATAGTAGATTTTTAAAGGTTTTTATTTTTTTACGGGTAAACGGTTTGAGATAGAATTTTTTGGTTGTCAATTCCTTCTTACTAATCGCTCTCTTGATGTGTGTCGTATTTTAAAAAAAAATAAAAAAAAATAAAAATTTCAATATTCTCCGATTCTGCCTTTCTGTGAGGTTTTTTAAAATTTTGGGCGCCTGTATCTCTGTTGGTATGACCCCCACCATATTTTCGTTTTCAGGATGTCTAGATAATCAACGCTTTAAAAATAAAAAAAAATACAGAAACAGTTTTGGGCCACACGTTTTTTTGCTACGAGCACTTTAAAAAAAAGTTTTCTCCATGTAAACCCTTCTCAACTTTTCTTGTCTGAATATGGAAGAAAAAAAGACTGCCGGTTGCGGGTATCGAACCCCGGACCGTGAAAACACTGTTCGGCGTCGCTACTGCCTACGCCACGCCACATGATGGAAGTTGAAACGCTTACACTAGAACATAACACACCGCTCTCAATGAATGCATGTATGTATCTCGATTCATTCTTATTGTAATTAATACACCTAAGATAGATAAATTTACGAACAGAGGGTCTCATTGGATTCAAAAAATATCCAAGAATACGATCTGAAGATAAAAACACCGTAAGTTGTGAAAAAAACGGCTTCAAAGTTTATTAAATTTTCGGAATTTTTATCATCAGATCGTATTGATTGATTGGTTGACCGCCAAAGAGTTAATCGTTTGTGGAAACAATGAGCCGTTTGACAGTTAAAAAATAAATCGTGTCTATGCACGTTGATGCATTGATATAAATGCGTGAAAATGGTGGAACAAAAAAGAGTGGGTGTAACGGGTCTCGAACCCCAGACCTCAACGTGCTAAGCGGAGACATACCCCATACGCCATGGCGCACGATGATACTTCCAGCGCTTACACCGGTACAAGGCACACTGCTCTCAATGTTGTGCGTTGTTCGGGGTATTCAGTTAGCTTATATCATAACCTCCTATAGCCGTCTGAACTCCTGATACACATGCCCAGAAAGCGTAGGTTTTGGGACTTTCAAGACTTGACAATGGGAACATAACTATAACCTCCTATAGCCGTCTGAACTCCTGATACACATCCACAGAAAACGTAGTTTTGGCTCACTGAACAGCCAACATTAAAACATGTTTCCTCGGCTTACCGTTAATGCAAGGCAAACATTAACATGTCCAATGTATAGAGTAAGAATGTCTCATGGAGAAACTCTAATCATTATTTTCTTAACCTTTAAACAAGAGACGCTACGTGTCGTAAAAGACGTGCCAAAATACACTCTGTTTTTTAGAATTATAGTCTTTTCGGCTATATTGTTTATTTGGGCGATCGTAAAGTGAATTCCCGAGGTAGATCTGAAAATTGTCTACTTTGAAAAAAATCATCGCTTTGCTATGTTTGTTATGAACGACGTAAGACGTCGCCCAAATTTTGAAGATTTTCTTGTAAAGTTCCACTTTCGGTACCGATTGTGGATGAACGGTGGTACCTAGTTAGCCGTAGCGTCGAACTTAAGGTCAGTAAGATTCCTTGGTGACGTAGAATGAGCGTCGGTAGCGTCGGTTTGCACAGGTCGTGGTGAGGCGACGCCAACTTCAGGTAACCAAAATAGTAGATTTTTAAAGGTTTTTATTTTTTTACGGGTAAACGGTTGAGATAGAACTTTTTTGTTGTCAATTCCTTCTTACTTATCGCACTCTTGATGTGTCTCGTATTTAAAAAAAAATAAAAAAAAATAAAAATTTCAATATTCTCCGATTCTGCCTTTCTGTGAGGTTTTTTAAAAGTTTGGGCGCCTGTATCTCTGTTAGTATGACTCCCACCATATTTTCGTTTTCAGGGTCTAGATAATCAACGAAAAAAAAATTAAAAAATACAGAAACAAATTTGGGCCACACGTTTTTTTGCTACGAGCACTTTAAAAAAAATTCCTCCATGTAAACCCTTCTCAACTTTACTTGTCTGAATATGGAAGAAAAAAAGACTGCCGGTTGCGGGTATCGAACCCCGTACCGCGAAAACACTAGTCGGCATCGCTACTGCCTGCCCCTTAACACAGGATGGGAGTTGGCAAGCTTACATTAGTACATAACACACTGCTTTCAATGAATTATCTCTCAATGTATCTCGACTGATTCTTATTGTAATTGTTACACCTAAGATAGATCAATTTACGAACAGAGGGTCTCGTTGGATTTAAAAAATATCCAAGAATACGATGAAGATAAAAACTACGAAATTAAAAAAAAAAAACGGCTTGAAAGTTTTTTTAAATTTTCGGACTTTTTATCATCAGATCGTATTGATTGATTGGTTTTTCGCGAAAGAGTTAATTGTTTGTGGAAACAATGAGCCGTTTGATAGTTAAAAAATAAACCGTGTCCATGCACGTTGATGCATTGATATAAATGCGTGAAAATGGTGGATTAAAAAAGAGTGGGTGTATCGGGTCTCGAACCCCAGACCTCAACTATGCTAAGCGGAGACATACCCCCTACGCCATAGCGCATGATGATACTTCCAGCGCTTACACCGGTACAAGGCACACTGCTCTCAATGTGTGCGTTGTTCGGGGTATTCAGTTATAACCTCCTATAGCCGTCTGAACTCCGGATACACATCCACACAAAACGCAGTTTTGGGACTTTCAAGACTTGACAATGGGAACATCACTATAATCTCCTATAGCCGTTTGAACTCCTGATACACATCCACAGAAAACGTAGGTTTGGGACCCACGTTGGGAACATCACACTGAACCGCCAACATTAAAACATGTTTCCTCGGCTTACCGTTAATGCAAGGCAAACATTAACATGTCCAATATATAGAGTATAAGATTGTCTCATGGAGAAACTCTAATCATTATTTTCTTTACCCTTTAACCAGAGACACTACGCGTCGTCCAAGACGCGCGCAAATACACTCTGTTTTTTAGAATTATATTCTTTACGGCTATATTTTTTACTATGGCTATCTTTAAGTTTATTCCCGTGGTAGATCTACAAATTGTCTACTTTGAAAGAAATCACCTCTTCGCTATGCTTGTTGTGAACGACGTCAGAAGTCGCCGAAATTTTAAAGATTTTCTTGTCAAGTTCCACTTTCAGTACCGATTGTGGATGAACGGTGGTACCTAGTTAGTCGTAGCGTCAAACTTTAGGTCAGTAAGAATCCTTGGTGACGTAGTATGAGCGTCGGTAGCGTCGGTTTGCACAGGTCGTGGTGACGCGACGCCAACTTCAGGTAACCAAAATAGTAGATTTTCGGGTTTTTATTTTTTTACGGGTAAACGGTTTGAGATTAAATTTTTTGGTTGTCAATTCCTATCTTATTTATCGCTCTCTTGATATGTTTCGTATTTAAAAAAATAAATAAAAAAAAATTTCAAAATTCTCTGATTCTGCTTTTTTTTGTGAGGTTTTTTGAAATTATGGGCGCCTGTTTCTCTGTTAGTATGACTCCCACAATATTTTCGTTTTCAGGATGTCTAGATAATAAACGCAAAAAAAAAAAAAAAAAATACAGAAATTATTTGGGTCACACGTTTTTTTGCTACGAGCACTTAAAAAAAAATTCCTCCATGTAACCCTTCTCAACTTTTCTTGTCTGAATATCGAAGAAAAAAATACTGCCGGCTGCGGGTATCGAACCCAGGACCGCGAAAACACTAGTCGGCGTCGCTACTGCCTACGCCACGCCACAGGATGGTAGATGGGTCGCTTACACTAGTAAATAACACACCGCTCTCAATGAATGCATGTATGTATCTCGATTCATTTTATTAAAATTGTTACACCTTAGATTGATAAATTTACGAACAGAGGGTCTCGTTGGATTCAAAAAATATCAAAGAATACGATCAAAAGATAAAAACTCCGAAAATTGTGAAAAAAACGGCTTCAAAGTTTTTTAATTTTTGGGAGTTTTTATCATCAGATCGTATTGAATGATTGGTTGTTCGCAAAAGAGTTAATCGTTTGTGGAAACAGTGAGCCATTTGACAGATAAAAAATAAACCGTGTCCATGCACGTTGATGCATTGACGTAAATGCGTGAAAATGGTAGAACAAAAAAGAGTGGGTGTAACGGGTCTGGAATCCCAGACCTCGACCATGCTAAGCGGAGACATACTACACACGCCATAGCACACGATGTTACTTCCAGCGCTTACACAGGTACAAGACACACTGCTCTCAATGTTGTGCGTTGTTCGGGGTATTCAGTTTGCTTATATCATAACCTCCTTTAGCCGTCTGAACCCCAGATACACATCCACAGAAAATGCAGTTTTGGGACTTTCAAGACTTGACAATGGGAACATCACTATAACCTCCTATAGCCGTCTGAACTCCTGATACACATCCACAGAAAACGTAGTTTTGGGACCCACGTTGGGAACATCACACTGAAGAGCCAACATTAAAACATGTTTCCTCGGCTTACCGTTAATGCAAGCCAATCATTAACATGTCCAATGTATAGAGTAAGAATGTCCAATGGAGAAACTTTAATCATTATTTTCTTTATCCTTTATCAAGAGACGCAACGCGTCGTCAAAGACGTGCTCAAATACACTCTGTTTTTTAGAATTATATTCTTTACGGCTATATTGGTTATTTGGGCGATCTTGAAGTTAATTTTTGAGGTAGATCTGAAAATTGTCTACTTTAAAAAAAATCATCGCTTTGCTATGTTTGTTATGAACGACGTCAGACGACGCCGAAATTTTAAAGATTTTTTTGTCAAGTTCCACTTTCGGTACCGATTGTGGATGAACGGTGGTACCTAGTTAGTCGTAGCATCGAACTTAAGGTCAGTAAGACTCTTTGGTGATGTAGTATGAGCGTCGGTAGCGTCGGGTTGCACAGCACAGGTCGTTGTGAGGCGACGCCAACTTCAGGTAACCAAAATAGTAGATTTCCTAAAATTCCTCCATAATGGCGTATTTCAAAACCTCGATTTTTGCCCTCGAGATTTTACAAAGCGACTTCAAAAATGATGAAAATTTAACAATGCATACATGCCCAATTTTACACACATGTGATAGTGGATGATCGTTTATTAAATAATTATAACACTTACCCTTTCTATTGTTGTCAGTGGGGATGTACGAGCACTTTAAATAAATCTTGACACTGCCATTTAAACTATATTGAATTGTAAGCGTTTGGTTCTGGCATGTTTAATAAAATGGTGTATTTGTATTATTTTTGGTCACGTGACTCTATCTCAATCAAATAATTCCTCCAATATTGCGTATTTAAAACCTCGATTTTGGCCCTCGAGATTTTACAAAGACTATAGACTTCCAAACTGTTGAAAATTAAACTATGCAATACATGCCCAATTCTACACACATGTCATAGTGGATGATTGTTTATTAAATAATTATAACACTTACCTCTTCTATTGTTGTTAGTGGGGAAGTACGAGCACTTTAAATCTTGACACTGCCATTGAAACTATATTGAATTGTAAGCATTTGGTTTGCGCATGTTTAATATATTGGTGTTTTTGTATTATTTTTGATCACGTGACTCTATATCAATAAAGAAATTTCTCCAATGTGACGTTTTTCAAAACCTCGATTTTGGCCCTCGAGATTTCACAAAGACTATAGACTTCAAAAATGTTGAAAATTAAACTATGCGATACATGCCCAATTTTACACACATGTGATTGTGGATGATCGTTTATTAAATAATTATAACACTTACCCCTTCTATTGTTGTTAGTGGGGAAGTATGAGCGCTTTAAATCTTGACACAGCCATTTAAACTATATTGAATTGTAAGCGTTTGGTTCTAAGCATGTTTAATAAAATGGTATATTTGTATTATTTTGTACACCTGACTCTATCTGTATCTAAAAATTCCTCCAATATGGCATATTTTAAAACCTCGATTTTGGCCCTCGAGATTTTACAAAGACTATAGACTTTAAAAATAATGAAAATTTAACGATGCGATACATGCCCAATTCTACACACATGTGATAGTGGATGATCGTTTATTAAATAATTATAACACTTACCCCTTCTATTGTTGTTAGTGGGGAAGTACGAGCACTTTAAATCCTGACACGCCCATTTAAACTCTATTGAATTGTAAGCGTTTGGTTCTGCGCATGTTTTATAAAATGGTACATTTGTATTATTTTTGATCATTTGACTCTATCTCAGTCAAAAAATTCCTTCATAATGGCATATTTCAAAACCTCGATTTTGGCTCTCGAGATTTTCAGACTTCAAAAATGATGATAAATTTATATACCATTCCAGCCAATTGGCACCTTCTTCCATAACCTAAAATGAGGATCTCTACCAGATCCTCATTTTTAAGTTTGTGACATTATGTAATCATTTACTTGGTATAGGCTAACATAACATTATACTTATAATGTTTTTCGAAAGATTCGCGTGGAATATGGCAACGAAACTGTCGTCTTACAACAATTCTTTTCGTAGAAGGCTCGACCCCAAGAGTTACAGCCCTAGTAACAATAACAGGTTGCAATTTAAAATTGACTCTTTAGCCTTAATGATATTCATATCTTCATTCTGAAGAGCTGTTGTTAAAAACTGTGTACTATACCACAGGTCACATTACCCCATCTCGCTGCACACTGACCACATAGATGCACTCAAATTGCCACACCTCCACATGCCAACTCTTCTCTTTGGTTTTGTCACATACTAACAGAAAAGCGGAGGAAGAAGTATGGTAAGGAATGAGAAGTCCGTGAGCCCTGATATTCGTGGGCGTCATTTACTAGAATTTTCACCCGGGTTACCGATGCCCAGTTACGCCGGTAAGTGTGTAGGTCTAATAGTTGGCCTAGTACTACAATAGTGCTGAAATTCTAAGTTTGGTAAAGTTGCACTTCTAGGAATGATTAGAATGTATTACTTTTTGATCTAATACTTCTGTCTTCTTCAAAATTCCATTCAAGTAGATTCACTTACTGTACAGATGTAGGAAACAATAAAATGTTGATAGATAGTTCCCTTTAAGTTATATATATTTTCAATAAAATAATGATTGTGATTCAACATCTCACTAACAACACATCAGTAACATCAGAACTCAAGTGAAACAACATGCACATAGGTACTTGCTGATTCTTACATACCTAACTACATTAGTGCCATTGGCTAATACTACTTCACACCAAGTTCGACATTTAGTTTAGATATTGTGTAATATTATATGATATGACTTCCTTGCACAAGCTACAAGTGAGGCACTAATGTGAGTTCAAGGATTAGGCTCGCTCAATGAATTAAGAATTTCTTTCATCGATGAAATAGTGGCCAACTCCTTTGATAATTGATTTTGTTAATTCTCAGGACATGATTCATTGTGATGTAGCAAGATAATTACGTTCAGGTAACTTGAAATCAAGTACAACACCTTTTTAGCTTTAACATAATACGTATGTATCTTAGAAGTACCCTACTTAAAACAGTAGTAAGTATGTAACCTTATTAAGTTATTGATATAACCTACATTGTATGTAAGTCTCAAGCCATTTCCTGAGTCCCTCAATACTTGCATAACAAAAGCTAAAGCCTATAGAAACAAAACACGTATATAATAATGCTCTTGGCTAGGTGATATACAAATCCAAATAATAAAAACCCAGCACACGGGACAGACCCAGCATTTCCAGGTACCACTCTGAAATCTGGGCATACAACCTTCATTTACTACTGCAATACCAATTTTGCCTGTCCAACCAGTAGGAGATTTGGTTTTAAGTACAGAATATTTTGTCATTCGCACTACGTACAACTATTTCCGTAAAATTAAAGTTTTAAATATAAATACAATTACTTTCTTAATAAGTTCAGGTACAGTGAGATGGAAAGCTTTGTAAAACCAACTTCACTCAGTCTGTCTTAGAAAACGAATCTACTCTAAACCGGCATCATTTAACAATAATTCCTGACAATTGTATGTATAGGGAATGTTTAAAACTTCTCTTCCACATTTCTCCACTTGGTTTTTAAACATATGTAATAAGTACACAATCCAAAAATGTAGTCAGACATGGGCATTCACTGTCGTTTGAGAAGAGTAAATGGCAGTATATGTGGCAGTGAATGAATTGTAGTCTGAACTTTGCTATATATAGGCCTATACAGTCGTCTCATCAACAATTCTCACCATCTATCGTGCTCTCGACCCACCAGAACAGCAGAGACTGTTCAAGAAGTTTGTGTTTGTTTCTATAATATTTTATGTCCATTACTATGGTGACACCTTACTGTCATCAGAGTAATTAGTACTATTATAAATTACTTATCAGTACCATATACTCTATGATACTGATTAAGATGTGGATGGGTAATGAAGAAAATTTCACTCGACACCATGTAGGCATCTTACATTAAATGCATGCGTAAGGCCGATCTCCAACAGTAATGTTTGCTAAATACTCGCAAATAATGTGATGTAACAGATGTTTTCAGAGTTTCAATGCCAGATATTCAATATTGTGTTAAGATTGCATTTTACTGTATTTCACTAAAGAATGTTTTCACCAAACTCACCAATATGTGATAGCCTATAAAAATTAATACACACAATTTGGATTCAACATAGTATGAAATATATACACATTTCCATCTTTTAAGAACAAATCTTAAAGCCGTTGTTAGACAATTGAGAAAATCACGCGAGCTACCAGTAGACTTGCACTTGATAGCATGGAACTGCTCATCATACGGTCGAGTCAGCTCGCACGAGCTCGAAAAATGAGATTGTTCAACTTCCTAGGAAGTCAAGACAAAGCTCGTTATTAATTGTGACCAGTGACACATGAGAATCCATTATCTCATTCAATATGTATATATATTATTTTTTCCTCGTGTATCGGAGATAGTAATAAGCTCGTGCGAGCCAATTCGCGGGAGTTTATCGATCGTCTGACACGGCTTTAAGATTGTATATTCAATACAATCAATGGTACTTTTTCAAGAAACAATGTTGCCAACATTTAATAAAATCTGTCTTACAAATTTCATTAAGAGCAGATATGAATGTTGACTGGAGATAAATTTTCATTAGTACTAGGCCTATATTGTATTTTACTAGTGAGCCTACTAGGAAAGCGACCTAGAAAAAACATCTATTTACATCAAAAATGCACATTCAATGTTTTACATAATTTTTCACAAGGCAGGTATAGTTTCAAATTTCAATAACTCAATGCAACAATCTGGTCGTTGTTGTAAAAGTGAACTGGTTTTGTATATGCCTTGCCTTTTCAACATGTTCAAAGCTCTCAACTTTGGTCTAGACAAGAAAAGTACCAGTACTGGTAACAAGTGCAATGTGCTCAACTCAAATACACGACTGCTCCCCCTCCAAGCTTATATCTTTGGCGCAGGCGAGACAAGTACCGGTGCTGGTAACAAGTGGAATGTACTCAAATACTTGACAGCTCCCTCTTCAAGCTTATATCTTTGGTGTAGACATGACAAGTACCAGTATCGGTAACAAGTGGAGTGTGTTTAAATACTGGACAGTTCCTCCTGCTACCTTCGATTGTCTCTTCTTTGTAAAATATCGAACAAGACATTTGCCTCCTCGCTGTCGCTACTATCGCTCAAATGATCGGCGGTGAATTGAACCGTTCCCTCGGAATCCAACAGTGGAATACGAAGCTCCGAACCCGTTGACAAAGTGTCCGAACTTGTGACGCCGTCCGCACCTTTCTTGTTCGTGTCTGATATTTTCTGTATAACGTGGAAAACAATTCCGCCCATGCAAAGTAACAAGCCAATCACGTTTATGCCACTCATCTGATCCCCGGACCACTCGACGGCTAGCACGAGAGTACACACTTCCTGCAACAGAGATAGGTACTACATTGCACAAGTAAACACGGTGCCCATCCGTTAAGTCAATTAATCGTAATGACAATGTTCCACTCATTATGTATTGTGCTTGTACGGTAGGCCTACTAGTGGCCAACAAAAACAAACAAAACAAAAATTACGAATTAGATTAGATTAGACCGGCCACAGATCCAGAGTTTAGTTCTACCTTTGTTAGTTTCTATACAGGAGTCATTTGATTAAACCCCAGTTTAATCCCAGTGTAAGCTACAGTAATTAGTTTTTGTTCCAACAATTTGTAAATGTTTCATTTCTTCAACCTAAGTATTTGTGTGAGAATCATTAAGCCAAATTGTTAATTATCTTTAAACATTAAAAAAGGAATCAAATTTTCAATTAATAGTAATTAACCTTAATTTTAGATAATTTCCCATAAGATTTTTAGGTAGACTTTATGTAGGTAGGTATATTCAGCATACAATTCTGTATAAGTTTTAAAAACAAAACTCTTGCAATGTGTTAAACATTTTCTTGCCAAGCCTATTGGGTCTATGGGGACAGTCTTGTGTCACAATTAATTCACCTTGAAGATTGACGCGACAGACAAGGTGAGACTGGAAGTGTAATTGACGACCATATATTCAGACACCTCCATGCAGAACGCCAGCAACGCCCCCGTCAGAACGCTCACAACTGTTTGTCCCAACACGTGATAGTCTACAAAGCGGAACACTCGACAGCTGCTGGCCAACGAAGTTCCTACCACCAGGACAAAACAATTGACAGTATGGTTATGATTATAGATTTGTAAGGACCTGTATAACGATGGGCCACCAATATTTAGCCTGCCGCTAACGTGGTTTTCCCATGGCAACCATTAATCAGAGGCGTGGTTGCCAAGGACAAAACCAGTTTTAATGGCGAGCTACACATTAGGGGCCCATCATAATACTGGGCTTAGTAAACTGAAATTAGTCTTAATATATTGCAACTAATATTCTACTAATATTCTAATATTCTAACTAATAGCTACTAAATTGTATTTTAGAGAAAATGTGCTAGAACTTGATGTAAATCAGTTACAGTTTAATTGCAAAGCAGGGCATATCTATTGGCAAGCTTAAAGAGACACAGATACCTACTCGTAGTTAATTACATAATATAATTTTTTATGAATGAGGAGGCCATCTTTCATTTCTTACTATGTATCAGAATATTATTGGAAATGTTGAGATAGAATAGATACATGTCAATAGAGTAGGTACCATCATACCAAGGGCAATGCCCTCCTTTTCCTGGCATAAGACGTGCAGGTGCAGGCTTGTGGTACAAAATGTTATGGAACTAGGCTCTATTGTTTGAACATGGTCATGTAGTATAACAATGCTTCCAGTAGCAAAACTCAACCAATGTTTGTGCAATTAAAAAATGTCAACTACTTAGGTCACAGTCTAACAATGTATACTACATATTTGTACATGTTGCAAACCTTCAAACGCCACAGCAAATGGGAGTATTGAAACAATCATCCACGGTTGAACATGGTAAAGCATGTCGATTGGATTCTTGAGTCCGATATTAGACTTCTGCATCACAAGTTGGGCTAGAGTCCACCGTAATCCACTGCATAGGGAAGAAAAATATTAATTTACATTTTTTGATTTCTATTAGGTCTGTGGCCACATAGTGTGACATGCCATGCCATGCCAGAATCTTTAATCTTCTATTTCTGCAGCAACAGAGATCCTCTTGTCACTGTCAGAAATCCACTTCTTCAGTACAAACTCTAGCAACAGCTGTAATCCCACCCATAAGCACTGCCCCAGCCCAGCTCTGTTTTTGAAAAAAATATTACCTTGAAGTGGGAAGTAGCAATATTTTTTACTTTAGTGTTCAGGTTATTAAATTAATTTTTATATTATTTATGGTATTATTATTATTTTGTTTTCTTATAATTTTCTTATATTTTACATTAATAACTGACCTTTTTCTTTTTTTTGTTATTTTTCTTTCTTATCTTTGTACAAATTATTTTTATATAATTAATAGATACGCCCTAGATATAATATTTTTAATATTTTGTATAATTAATATTTGTTTTTTTGGTAGGCCTATATATATTTCAACAGAAAATATTTAGTTTTGTCTAAAAATTTGTATTGTTATTATCTACCTATAGGCTAATCTTTAAAAATGTTAAGGGGTGATGAGGATCGCCAAGCGTGCCCCAATATCTGATCCTTTATTTTAATGTTACCCTTGCCGCTTGCGAAGAACAATGTACTGAATTAACAAGTTCTGGTGTTAATAAAACGGAAACAAAATGATTCAGCCTATGTTGGAGCTTACCAATTTATTTATTTTCAAATTGATTTACCTAATACACAACATAAAATATAACAAAACTAGGCCTAATGTCATTCAATATCTCTTGATGCACCAATGTTGACAAAAACATGGATGTGAGTAGCCTACCTAGCTAAGTATTGTCATATCACCACTCACCTTATAAACGATGCACCCAACACTAGAAGAAATCCAAAAAGGACAAACTGCGTGGCTTTGTACGTGAATAAAAATAGCCCGGTGGAGATGGATATCACAATAAAAACCAATGTCCACGACTGAAAGGAAGAAGAAGAGAATTTAAATTTGAACAACAAAACTTGCCTAGATAACAGTACATTCTATGTACAGTAGCGTGCTGAGGTGACCCAGACCTATCTACATATAGGCCTACCTTGACTGGGGGAGAGCAACTGGCACCATTTGAACCTTCAATCCACCACAGGTACAAGTTTTTATTGGTAGTTAATGATAAATGTAGGTCCACACCAGCAAAGGATGTATAAAAAAAAAACATTTTAAGTGCAATAGGCCTACAGAACCCAAATTATTCTGCTATGCATTCATGCATGCTTAACATGTGAATTATTCTTCAAACTTGACATGGTCAATACCGTATATGCAACCAATGTATTGTGTACATGGTCAAACGACCGCATATGAAATAAATAAATAAATACAATTTCAAGGGCAGGCAGTTTATACACACCTTCTTTTCCAACTGGAAGAGAAGAGCAAATCCAAGAATAAAAATGATTGATGTTGATTTTGTCATAGTGTACCTACAAAAAAAATAACAAAATTAAATCCACATTTCCTACAAATCCAATATAATCCCATATATAGGAAAGTAGGCCTATGGCTCAAGACATGTTTGATCAGTACTAGGTTACTATTACGTACAGTGACACTGTGATAAATTCAAGTCCCCAATTGGAAAAGCCAATGTCAAGTCCACTGGTAACACCTGTTGAGGCAACTTTGGTAACATAGTTCCTCCAGTCGACGTGGACCCTTTGTGTGGATGTGTACGAACTCCATATTGTTCGGCATAGTCCAGCAAACATAAACTTCACTGACATGTGGCACACTGAGACAGTTAGGGGGTAGTGAAATCCCTATAAAAAATAAACAAACAATAGGAGGACGCCCCTTTGTTCTACGCATGCGCAGTGGATGTGGAGTTGATGGAACGCAACCTTCGTATGTTCGACAAATTGACGGCCATAAGGCACTGAGTCAAGAGTGCATACTGTCAGCTGTTTTGTTGCCAAAATGAACGAGGTAATCATGTGGTGCATCAGAAAGTAGGTCTAATCCGGATGTAAATACATAGCATATTCGATTGGCAGCACTTTAATGCACTCAGTACGGCTACACATTCGATTGGGGCTGGCGTGTGCACTCAGTGCGCCTTTTCATATTCGATTGGGAGTGCGCACTAGAAAAGTGTTGCACTACAGTGCACTGGCTTAGACCACAGTGCAATGGCGCACAGTTTTGCGTTCAGTTGGGAATTGTACTAACCAAGGGTGGTGCGAGTGCAATGACGTAGTTGCACCAACTGAGTATGCACTGACAGTAGCCAATCGAATACCTAACGCGAATAGATTGATCCATGCCTAGGTCTACCTATACCTAACCTTATGATAAAGAAGAAATTTTGAATCATTGCCCAAGCCAAGCAGCATAGGGGACCTTGCCTTGTATGCTTTCAGGTCCTAGGCCTATCATAAAGATTATAATGCTGTCGAATCAGAATTAAAAGTGGCAGGTCCTCTAGTCGCCGAATTATCAGCATTATCTTGATCCATATAAAAGTCATCAATTCCTAGGCATGTCGAAAGGATTACACATCGCAAACATTACACATACACATGGCCTAGGCCTAGGCTAGGGCTAAACCTAGCCTATGCAGTGGAATAGGCTAGGCCTAGGCCTAGGGCCTAGTAGGCCTAGCCTACTATTTTGTAGTTACCTTTAACAACGCTCGCTGATAAAATGTTAGTCCAATGGAGAGTGAGAAATATAATAAAATAAGTAGCAGTGTTTTTAAAGTTGACCAGCAACAAGAAGGACTAGGCCTACACACATTTCTTTTCGCCATTTGTTCTGCAGTCAAACCAGGTTTAAGCACAACTCTTGCCATTTGCTTTATGGTGGTCTAATCGAACACCACAGCCAATTATCTGAAAAAAGAGTTATAGTAAAATGATGTTATCACATTTCTTAGGTCCTGCAGTACGGATAGGCCTGGGCCTACATAAACCCAATGAAACTCAATGATACGGCTAGTGACAAGTGACGTACATAACCTCAATTGGGCTAGGCCTACAATGATGAGCTGTCCTACACCTCTGCATGCTTTTATCGAATAGGCATATTACATTATAATTGACCATTAACTATCGCGATAACTATAACACCGTTTCTAATAGAAATACAAGTAAAACATAACACTGAGAAGTAGTAGACTGAAAACTACATTTGACAGCCATATGTTCCACGAAACGGATTGAATATAGCAGAAGACAACGGGTGAAAAGAATCGATTCTTTCGACTAGTCGATTCTTTCCTTTCGATTCTTTCTATTAATCGATCGATTATTTTTATTCGATTTAACGTAGAATCGTTTCTCTAGCATCGATTTTTGAAATAATCGCCTCTCAAAATTTGAATGTCACACATGGTCACACCATGGATTTATAATAAGATACAACTCCATGGTCACACCACGGAGTTTTAGTACTATTACAAATCCATGGTCACAAAATTACAGTGTAGTATCAATCAATGGTAGTATCAATCAATTTCTAAAAATTCAACTTTTTTCCAGGGAGGGCACCATAACTCTGCCCCCCTCCCCCCCCCCCAACCCCCACAACTATGCAAGCTACCTACAACCTATCTGCGGTTCCGACGTCACTGCACACGCCGTCTGTGCTTCAAAGTCGAGCCGTAGGGATGTTGGAGATGCAAAGAGGTAAGAAAATCGATAAGGTAGGTACCTGATTCGTTCCTTCACAATAACAGAGATAACCAGCTGAGAGGGACATGCCCCCCCCCCCCCCCCCCACACACAAAAAAATAACTACCTGATCGATAAGGTGACCATATTTTGAATATTGCAAACCGGGACACACAAAGTGTAAGGATTACATATCTTAACATATTGACATCTCGATAAACAAGTTTAAATGAAAAATCGCGATTAATTCGCATTTTTTCTCAAACTGCTGAAATGCATTTTTGTTCTAAAATTCGACTACGTGTCGCGGGTCGTAATTTGATCGCGCGAGGGCCAGCGGGGTGATTGCGACCGCGGTTGTCGTAGTTTAGTCTGACCGGTCGCCTTACAGTTTGCCTTGTGAAATAAATCAATCAATCAATCCAAACGATGATAGATACGCGACATATCATCAGCTAAACGAGCGTTTTATCGTTGTCTACGCGGTTTGCATTCTTGGAGTACCAGACATGCAGACCAGACGAAACGTGATAAGACATAATTAGTCTGGAGATATTTGTCTGGAAGAAGAGCAGTAAGAAAGCACTTAACACCCCTCCCCCTCCCGTCAACGCGGAACATCCCCTGAATGTGTCCATCAAGGCGATTGTCATACCAACAGCCAGCAGTGTGGGGTGAACACGATCTTCTAGAGCAGAGCATTGTGTAACTGTTTCCAGGTAACTACAATAGAACATTTACACTTGCGTTGCGTTGCTTCTACACGTAATTATAATATACTTGTACCCCAAACAACGCCCAAGCTTTGTACCACTCATCTTTTGCTGTACTTGTTTTGTTTTTTTAGCTTTACTTCAGGCCGTTTTCCGACTTTTTCTTGATCAGTTCGTCTAAAATTATGATTGTGCTGGCGTGAGTTTGATAATGGTTGATGTTTTGATATGAATAAGACAGACTGCACATTTAATTTAAAATAAGCGTTTTTCATATGGCAAACGAAGGAAAGAATGGGAAATAGAGGCGCATAATACAAACCAGAAACAGATTCCCCCCCCCCCCCCACCCCCACCCTACCAAAACGCTATTTCGGGAAAAGCTCTAAACCAGAAATGTAGGCTATTGTTTTTGGTCTAATATTTTTTTAACACCAATATTACGAAACCAACCACCCCTCCAAAGTTTGTTTTTGCAGGAAAATTCTAATTAAGAATTATATTGTTTTAGTCTGTACATTTTTGCAATACATTTTTTCGTAATCCCTTTTTCTAGAAAGTTCTTTTAAAAATACGCATTGCCATCGAAAATGGACTTGCAAAGAAAATTTAAAGAAAATCGGTACGTTAGAACTGGGTCAAAAATCGATTGGAAAATTTGACGTGGCCCCCGAACCCCCACCCCCCTCTAAAATGTTTTTTCAGTTGCAGAGCAGTATGGCCTACTAATAAGAATGGTGTTGCTTGTATTTTAAAACATTGAAACCAGTCTATACGCAACACAGAGGGTACCCGACTACCCTCAATCCTTGTGTACGTTGTTAGGTGTACATTATGTCAAACAATCCCGTGATGTCACAGGCCTGAAGTCGCATGCTGACTTGTGTTTATGATGTGTTGTGTTTAGTGCAATACAAACACAGACGCCCCCCCCCCCCTCAACACCCCAACACTCGTCACTGTAAGGATCAATGTGACGTAACAGTTATTCCTGGATTTACATTTTAATTTCCCACGGGTAATTTCCTTATCTTGATGAACCCATCCAAATGATGGCTGTTAACAATCACGTGAAGGGGGTTGGTTTTTGGCAATCGATTACCTTACATCCGTTCGTCTGTCCTTCCGTCTAACTGTATCTCTATCTGTCTGTCTGTCTGTCTGTCTGTCTGTCTGTCTGTCTGTCTGTCTGTCTGTCTGTCTGTCTGTCTGTCTGTCTATCCATGTGTCTGCTTGCATGCTGTATCTCCTGTTCGTCGTTTGTCCGTCCTTCTGTAGAGTCTTATCGGTATATTGCCCTATATGTCCGTCGACATCTCTCTCTCTCTCTCTCTCTCTCTCTCTCTCTCTCTCTCTCTCTCTCTCTCTCTCTCTTTTATCATCTCTCTCTCCCCCCCCCCCTTAATCCTGACTACAATAAATACCTGATCTGACCTCATCTCTTTTGACGAGGAGCCAAACAGCCAAACCAAACACTTAGTCTAATGTTCTGAACTGAACACCGGATGGTTCCCTCTTCACCGTCAACAACGAGGGGCACTATGTAAATAAAGGTTGCGCACCTAGATACATAATATTAATAGATAATACACTGCGAGAATAGGCTCAGGTGCAACAGGCGATGTAATCATTCGGAAGGGCGCGGGTTCGATATCTGACACCGGCAATACTTAATGAAGGGTTCAGGAGATTTTCCTTAGTCATTTGGCAAATGCTGGGATTGATTATACGATTACAAAAAACCGTTAGATCATTCATTTCTAACAATCCCGGCACATGGGCTATAATATAAATAGCAAGGTTATTAAAATTGAATAGGCAAAATCAGTCCCTCATTGAGTGGGGTACATCAATGTTAATATATCAGAAATACCAGGGCGGGGGAGGGGGGGGGGGGCTATTCCTGAAAGTTGGTGATATCATTCACTTTAAAGTGATATAGGTACGTACAGTAGTTATCGCTAGCTATTTGCTGATCGCTGTGGCGGACCCCGTGGAAAACTGCTCATTCAATCAGCCAATAGCAAGTGATAACTACTTAGAGTTATGTCACCGTTCTTTTTCTTAGGGCCGGTTTTTCAATCAGTTTTTTAATCAGTGATTAGATCAACCAGAGCTATTACCAACTTGAGAATGCTGTGATACTGTTAGTAACCAATTATCAAGCGTCTCCTAATTACTCTTATCAAATTGATAGAATTCTTATTCCAGCGACTTTAAATTCGTATGTAAACCACATTGTATAAAAGTTCAAAGCAGCAATATCATACTATTTATATACAAACTAATAAATAGCTATAATTTATATTGGTCAACATGTGTATTATGATGCAATAGTGTTTTGTTCAGGTAAAAAAACACACCTTTCAACAGTGATTTGAAAGAATTTGGTACAGACAGATCATTGTTGTCTAAACACTGGATGGACCATCAATTTACCAAAGGCTGGTTAGGTACTTCCACGGCCTCTTTTAGGTTGCATAATTTAATATCTTTGTGAGCTTGACAAATGACTTCACTCATCTCAAGCAATAATAGCCAACCAGGAAAACATATACATACACTATTTTATTTTAAATTTATCAAACATGCAGGCTTATGAATTCAATAAATTAAAACTGAGTTGTGCTTTTTAAAAATTGTTATCATATAGGCCTACAAAATTAGTTTGAACTAAAAAAAAAAACATTTTTAATATGTTTGGGTTGCATCTACATTTTACATTGACAATGTTGGTAAGAGCCTTGGTTACCCTAACCACTGATTAAAAAACTGATTGAAAAACCGGCCCTAAAAGTACTTGTATATATCTTCACTATGTTATGCCTACGTGCGAAACTAAGCAACCAATGCCTGTGCAGCATGCGAAGGTGGCTCTGTGTGCTGGCGCTGGCGTGCGGCGTCGCGACGCTAGACAGCCCCCGCGACGCCCGCTGGTTCTTTGGAAGTGGCACCGTCACCAAGGTGGTCGTATCGAATCACGTCATCACGGAGATGGTTCCGTCTTCCTGCGTGGAGGTGGCGCCCTCACTTCCGCCGTGTCGGGGGATGAGGGAACTAACCTTCGCACCCTCGCCCACAGAGCGGTGAGTACAAGCAAATACCTAAATAGCACAAGACTCAATTGACATCACAGGCGTACAAATAATGTGTTGCTAGGGAACTCCATTGTTGTACCTTTCTTTGATTGGTGCACATTCAATGTTTGTCCGGAACAAAACAAGGCCACATGGCTATTTTTGGAATTGAGTCTTGATTTTCAAAATTAATCGAGGACCCTTAGGTAGAGTTTATCACAGTCCTCTAAATATTCACAACAATGAAAAATGAACTTTGGCATAACTTTTGAAAACTAGTTTTTATTGTTGTGCATTGTTGTCATTGAAGATTTCGAGCCTCATGATTAGTGATTACTTCTATCTAAGGGTTCTAGATCAATTTTGAAAATGATAAATTTGAAAATTTTTAAAACTTCTATCTAAGGGTTCTAGATCAATTTGGAAAATGATATAATGATCACAGCCTGGTGGAAACTTCTCTATCGGCACCCTAGCAATGCGGAGGGAATGTGACGTGACAAGGCTCATCTGTGCACTTGTTGTGCTCTTGTCCCACAGGATCTCCCCAACCTCGTCCGCTGCGTTCCTGCCCGACGACGCCGGCGACACCGTCAGAGACGGGAGGTTCTGGGACTTCGGCTGGTCGTCGGTCTCCCCCTCGCAGCACCAACAAGACGAGGGTAGCACCGAGGCCACGCCCACCGTCCCACCGCCGCCCCCGGTCGCGTGGACGTTCAACGACCTGTGGAGCGGTGGCTACACGACGGTGACGCAGACAGTGGTACACGAGGAGACCCTCAGGATGAAGGACAACGAGCACGTGGTCACCTTCTCCGTCGTCGGGTAGGCATTTCCCTGACACACCGCTGTCCGTATACTTTAGGCTGACATGATCATTAGAATACAATACCCAATGATGCTGACGTCGGACGTTGGCCAAACGTAGCCATTTACGCCAACGTTGACACCGCCCCCTCGACGTGCGTCTAGAATTTCCGTCGCGGTGTTGGAAGGCAGTGGAAAAGTTGAGCCAAAGTTCTGGTCGGTCACCGCGCATCATCTACCGCACGGCCAACGTCCGACTGTGGTCCGACGTAAAAGCATGGGGACCGGGCATAATGGTGCATTTCCATGCTCTTGCGTCGGACGCGGGCCATTTACAACAATCGCTGGCACCGCCCCCTCGACGTTCGTCGAGAATTCTACGGGCTACGGTTGGCCAACGTCCGACGTCCGACGTAAGGGCATGGGGACCGGGCATAATGGTGCATTTCCATGCTCTTGCGTCGGACGTTGGTCAATTGAAGACATTTACAACAATCGCTGGCACCGCCCCCTAATTCTACGGGCTACGGTTGGCCAACGTCTGACGTCCGACGTAAGGGCAGAGGAACGCACCATAGGGTCTAAGGCTTTCAAACCTTTTTAGAAATATGTTATAACAACTACACGAATACATACAACGGTTACCAAAAAGATCACTTGCTTAAAGGTAGGCTCCGGGGAATATGGGTGTTTTTCGGATTATTTTATCTTTCGATGTAATGTAGTCGTATGAATGAAAAGTCGAAAACTAGGCGCTTCTAGCATGCGTCTGGCCGGAGCTGCTTCGCTTGCAAGTGAGCGGTGGTGGGGGTAAACACGTCATCGCTACCCAACCGCTCCGCGCTCCATATGCCCGTATTGCCGGACGGCTTGATTCGTCTACAACTCGCTACTCGCTACAGTTTGTGTTTGTACATCGACAGTTTTGAATGTGTTGAAAGCTTTTTTCCGTATCAAGAGGACCCTCGCAATTCTGAAAGGAAGGAAAAGTCCAAAAAAGAAAAGATGATAATCAGTGATATTGTAGGTAGAGTTGGAGTGATTTGTGCGAGTGCGGCGAATGTAAAGGCTGAGGCAAAGCTTACTGATCACGAAAAAGTTGTTGCTACCAAAGTGAGACAATTTAAAAAATACGCCTTTTGAGCTATACAGTGTTGAACCTCGACAAACTGATTGCAACCCGTCAAGCGATGCTTGTTTACGTGAAGATGGGAACGGGACATTTGAACCAAGACACTAATCGCATCGCGCGTACAAACAATGTATACACTGGATGAATTCCTGCACGAGTTTCGGGGAAAACAAAAGGGAGCTTTCAAAAGACGTCACGTGGCGGCCATTATGAGGTACACATTGCTTGTTTACATTTGTTCTGTCAGTAGAAGGAACATAGGTTATCCAGGAAATATCACAGTTTCAAGCTGTATAGATTGATGTGTGCAGGTAAAAGTTCAAGAAAATGATAACACATGCAAATAATTGTCTTCAAACAGAGTTTACACGTTCTTATTTTGTTTTCAGTCATAATACGGAACCTTTGTTTGAAAACAGTTGATGTGTCAGTCAAAGGACATCTGCAATATTGCAACAATGCAGTGTCGAAAGAACGTAATACAACTCCATGATCTCAGTATGGCCTCCGTGCGATACCGGAAATGACGTTATTGCAAGCTCCCTATAGGAAAACTTTTATTCCTTCTGGCGTGGTCCACGCCATCCGACAAGATGATGACAAGATGATACGTTGGGGTTCGCTGCCGCCGCGGATCATGACCTGCGTATTTTGGCTATATCAAATAATGTAGCACTATTTGTCATTTTAAACTTGAAGTATTTTAGCAGAGTAAAATGATCCCAATCAGAGCTGTAATGGGACAAGGATTTTCCACAATACTATTTAAAAAATGAGATTCAAAGGTGTGTAGGCCTAATCAACGTCGGTAGGCCTAGTGGTCTATCGGGTGGTCACCGCGGTTCAATTCCAGCTACCACTTATTGAAATAACTATTATTTAGTATTAGTAAAAATAATAATAATAACAAATTAACAGTATATAACTCCCGCTAGCTAGGCCACTAGGCTTATCGACACTTAGTAGGCCTGCAATCATATTATATTCGTATTTGTTTTACTCTCTCTGATATCAAGTCATTGTTTTCAAGTTATTTCAATTATTTTATTTACATTATTTATTTATATTCTTTCTGGAAACTAATTTAGATTTAGGCTATCTGGCTAACTTCTAAGGCCATATTATCATGTAAATATAATTGTATTATCATAGCTTACAATTAGTGTGTTATATAAACAAACGAAGCTCGTACAACTTACTGAATTAAGCCCAAAGATTATTTTAAATATTTACCTAAAACATTTAATATTACATAGTACATTGAACTTATCAGAGAAATTAATGGCTAATTAACCAAATAATAAATAAGTGGTAATATCACATTGATGTGTGAAGATGGGTGATACCTTATATCAATCTATTGAAGTTTCAATTCAATATTGCTGGAATCGAGTGAATCTCTCCTTTCAATATGGAAGCTTCGGTCGATTGTTGTGTTCGTATAACAGTATCCACATTTTGTGCAGTTTTAAAACAACCCTTTAAAACATTCCCAATTTACCAAAAATACGTCGTATAATTGGCAGGTGTGTTTCCCATTATTGGCAGTGGCGTAAACTCATATTCGGGCCCCTCGCAGGAGTTTGTTAAGTCCCCCACCCCCCTCCCCAACACCAATCAAATATAAAAATAAGTTAGCATAATATAGCGTTCGACTGAAACTATCTCAAGTTTTTTGGTTATATTTTGAGAACGCTACAGCATATTGGTACAGTGAGGCAGATGAGGGTATTGTGGTTTCGTAAGAACTAAAATCTGGATTTAGCAAGATTTCAAATATTGTGCTCATTACGGTTGACATTAGGGAAGCCAATTAAATGTGCAATTAATAATTAATTGGTTTAGTTTGAAATTTGAACTTGCAATCTTGCTAATCTAGACTTTAGTTCGTACGAATCCACAATCCCTTATTTTTCACGTTTTCAATGTTGTGTAGAGTATTCAAAATATAACTAAAACACGTTAATTTGGCGCGGTTTTGTACAGTGAAACTACCCATAACTGGCAGAGGTTCTTATAAGCGTTATGATTGACAGCCACCCTTCTGACACGTGACACCTGACCTAGACACTGTTGTCATGTCAATTTTTTCAAGCCCACGCATAACTTAAAGCATTGTTGACGGCTTGTGTAGGCCTATATACGCGCAGCCAGACATGATTTTCATTTACCGCTTGCCGGCGCGGATTAGTTAGTCGTATAGTATATAGTTTTTCTACGTTTGACTATGATTTGCAAACAATTAGGACCCCCGACCCCCACACACGTCATTTTTGACCTGCCCCCCCCCCCCCCCTCCGATTGCGGACCTTTAGTTACATGATTACCATTCAAATTGATGAAAGGTACAGCTGATTTCTATAAACTTATGCTGGACGTTTTGGTTAACACACCATTCTGTTTTTCAGCCTGGATATTAATTCAAAAGCGTTCTGATCAATTAAACGGAGCACACAACAACAATAGAGGACATAATAAAGTTCCCTCTGTGTATTTTTACCAACCACACTTCTTGACGAGTTGGCGATCGCCCGTGATCCAGGAGTTTATGGAAACTGAATGTCTCATCACTAACAAGTTTTCCGGGTTTATTAGAAGTGCAGCCAAACACGCAGCAAGACGTAATTTTAATTATGTGAAGAAGTAAATAAACACTAGATACAAACAAGAAAGCACAGTCGAAATTCAAAATTCACTAACTTGTGTATCTGTGAAAATACAGCGAGTAACGTACGTGATGTATCTCGCAGCACACTCCAGCCAGCCAGCCGGCCGGTGGCTAGCGGTGTGGTGGGTACCGATGACGTCACAACTCTCTGCCGCTCAACAGTCAAATGCCTATTCACAGTGCTACAAACGGCGTACAAGCCTCGCGTTTTTTGCATTCAACTTTTGATGCTTTCCTCCATCAAAATAAATAAAAAACCATCACTGGAGCCTACCTTTAAGAACTGAGTATACTTGCTACTCCTTTCACTATAGTATAGTATACTCGAAAAATTCACCAGTTTTTTTTTCAATCGTGGTTCTTTTATAATTTTATTCCGCATCAAACAGTTTCTGCGTGTATTATATCGTATTATTCTCGTATAGTAAAGTGCATTCAGCTCAATTGAAGAGCCAATCAAATGCTGCGGACTATGCTGATGGCCATGCTGTGATTGCAGGTGTATGCCCACTCGGCTCCCGTTCGACCTGGCCGCCTGTAAACGAGAGGACGCAGTTCCTACCCCCACCGCCGCCCCCCTCGACCCTAGAGCTGCTGCTGGCGCCCGCTAGATGAGGGGACGTTACATTTGCATGCGAGAAATAACGGAAGTACGTTGGAGCCGTACCGCATTAAACCTTCTTCAAGATAAAGAACAAACGGGTTCTTCAAGAGTCCTCGTCAACTTATACACTTACTACTTAGTTATTAAACTCTACCTATACGAAGAGCTCCGACGATAGTTTTTTTTTACCATATTATCAAGAACCCCTTCATAGCTAAACTTAATGTAGGCTTATTCTAACATGATTATTACTAGTTACGACTTACGGACATAACTTTCAGAAACACTGAGAGGATGCTTTTGCTGAGTACTTTGTAATTTTTTTTTAATAGTGTGTGTGTTATTGATTCCTACCTATATTCAATAAGATTTATAAATATGCAGGGCCAGTCTTCAACTGGGACCTTCTATTATTTTTATTATTATTAGGCCTACCATATTTTAATGTGATTAATTCTACTCAAATAATATGTTGATCTGTGTCTTCGATACATCTTATTTTTATTAAAGGGATGCAAGTAAAAACAGTGTTTAATGTTTCATTTTATTTCCATCTCATCTGTGTATAAATAAGAATAAATATTTCAGCATGGATACAAATAATTTAGCGACAATAGTCATACATAATTTATAAATAAATACATTCATATTTTATAGGGAAACAGTTTCCCGTAGCTAGTTGTTCACATTTGTTTGCTCACTAAGCCTTTGCAATGTTGTCCTCGAGGACTTGGTCCACGGTCTCTGCGGCGTCCTCTTGCTGCGCGATGTCGTCCTCTTTCCAGGAGTTGTCGTCATACCCAGCTGGGATGGAGTAGCTGGGCTTGGTCGGCCTTGGCTTGGGGCGCGTCGTGGTGTGGTAGGGTCTATGGGTCGTGGGGTAGGAGTATGCGGGCTTAGGGGTGGTAGAGTAATGGGGCTTGGGTGTGGTGGGGTAGTGGTTGTCCCCGTGCGAGTACGCGGGCTTGGGACGCGTCGTGGTGTGAGGCCGGTGGGGGCGGGTGGGCCGAGGGCGGTGAGGGGTGGGCGTGGTGTACTGCTGACGGGAACGGCACACGGGTATCCGCAGACCAGTGGGCACACAGTTGTGCGCAACGAGTGTCGCGGTCACCCGGTAGTCGGTCACCTTCTCGACCTTGGTCACCCACAGCGTCTTGCTCACGATGTTCGTCTGCGGCCGGTTGTTCAGATTTGGGAACAAGTTGATGAATGGGGGAGGACGTCCCGACTCCACAGTTACCAGAGCGGGGATGGACGAGTCTATGGTGGCGTAGGGTGGCCGCTGCTTCTCCCCATCTCCTCCCTCTTCCTCGCCCTCCTTGACCTCCTCCGCGACCTCCTCTTTGACCTCCTCGGTGACCTTGCCCCGCGGCTTCAGCTCCAGGTATCTGCCCTCCCTGGCGGCGTCTTGCTCGTAGGCGGCGGGTGTCGCCTCCACAGTTGGCCACTTGTAGGCGGCCGTCGGCTCGACGTAGTAGTTGTCTTCCTCGCGGACGTCGTCCATCCACAGGGCGTCGTCGGCGTCGTCGGCCGCGGAGCGGTAGCCCCCCAGGCCAGGGGTCAGACATGGCGGCGTGACGCCGTAGGCCGTCACACAGATCGGGTGACGCGTCAACCGGCTCGTCACCTGCACAAACACATGTAGGACGTCAGTGACCTTGGTATGTTACAGTCAGGGGAGACTTGTAAGAATGTAACTTAGAGCTGGGACCATTAGAACACGTTCTAGAAACAATGGTCAACTTGTCAGGGCAGCTAGAATTGTAACCAAAATCAGCGCTTCAAACTTGAACCACAGATAACGGATGGTACAAGAATTTGTTATCTGTGCTTAAACTAAATCAAATCTGTGTTGGTAATATGTGAGTACGGCCAGTAGAGATGGGTGGCTATGGGGGCGAGTGGTCCGGAAGTGCGGTGTTGGGGGCGGGCGGGGAAGGGGGAGGGGGGGTCGTGTCGCCTCCTGAATGACAATATTTCCAACATTTGAAAGCAATTTAAAATAAATGTAACGCGTTTCTCATTGGTTGCATTCCGTAAGGTCGACCGGATTCGACCAGCCCGACATGGGGCAAATGATACTACGGTCGGGCTGTCGAGCCCGGCGATCTTACGGAATGCAACCCATATTTCCTAGTTTTTGCAAACGCGTCCATGGTAGTTTGCTGTTTGAATGTCGGTATGTTGGTATACGCTATTGGCCGTGACATCACAGTGTAGGTAGGTCATCTCTAATAAAAAGATCTGTTTTGTTCTCTTCTAAAACGTAAGTCACGTGGTTTGTAAAGCTCCACCTCCCAATTAAAGGCACTTCCCTGCAGCAGATTAATAATATAATTGCCTAAATAAACAACCTTGACATTTACAAAAAAAATGTTCCTCTGCGAAGGCAATTAAAGTAAGTATGCATGAAATTAGTTCTTGTAGTTAGTAGGCCCTATACGGAGGTTTGCTAACGCAATAAAATATTTCCATCTTGGTTTTGTGGCCTGGGCTTCAGAAAACAAATAACATTTTGTACATCAAATTACAAACTGCATTTTCTAAAATACAATTTAAATTAAGTATTCTTAATAGGGATGTGATTAGTTCCGATAATCAATCAATCTAGTAGATTAACAGTCCTAAAGTTACAATTTTTTCAAGAGACTTTTAAATTTAAGTTTTTCTACCTTAGTGGTTTTAAGTATATTTCTTGTAATTTCATTTTGTTGTGACAAGAATGAACAATTTATAGTAGTAATAATAATAATAATAATAATAATAATAATAATAATAATAATAATAATAATAATAATAATAATAATAATAATAATAATAATAATAATAACAATGTTAATAATAATAATAATTATAATAATTATTATTATATCAGCTCTAAACTCCCTTATTTTGTGGCCGAGACCGGTCCAATATGGCGGCCATCATATTGTGGCGACTACCGACTTGACTCCAAGCAAGCAATTATTATAACAGAGTATAAGTCCCGAGCTTTGCGGCTCTACCAACATAGTTTAATGTCTCGTAATTTACAAACGCAAATGGCTGTAAAAACTAAAAACCGAGAGCAAGGAAGAACGAAGCTGGCGTTGCCACGGCTTTCATGTTTCTATTTTATTTACAAACTTTTAATTCAAGTTGTAGGAAAAAGTGTGTGTTTTGTATCCGCGAAGTTACTTTCCACCGCACAGCCATGAATTTTAAAGCTCCAGTTAGGGCTCATAATGACGTCACGACTATCTGGTGCTTGAGCAGCCCAACAAACGTTCACTTCGCCACAATATGCTGATATTCGTTTAGAATACATGGTGTACAGACATATATATTATACATATGTTTGGTTTTCAAAAGTCGCGTTTTTCACCCTAAATAGCTGCGCGTACACTTTATCTGCTGATATGGTCTCGACAGCAGTTGAACACAATAAACTAGAAGGAATCATTCGAGGTTCTATCCTCTACCAAAGATAATCTTTGCCTCCACGTCTCTACTCACTATCCCGATAGCCAATTCTTACTGCCATGTATAAGAATATAGCAATATTTGTTATTACCCTGACTGGGGATCGAATCTAGATCCTCCGGCTTTACGTTCCGGTGCTCTTTCTATCTTAAGGCTGGTCCACACAGATTTTTAAGACATACGATTTAAGGTTTAACGCGTAGTCGTAAAGTTGGATCATAGGAAATACGTACTGGCGTTCACACAAAGTTTTAGTTTTAAGACGTTGTTTTCATTGTTGTTTTTAAAACAACATCTTAAAACCTTATGCATTATGTCTTCAAAATCTGTGTGGACCAGCCTTAAGCTACCAGGGCCGCTGGCTGGATCAACAATCACATAACAAATTCCAGCGGCCCTGGTAGCCTAAATGGAAAGAGCACCCGTAGAGCCGGAATATCCGGGTTCGATCCCCAGTCAGGGTATACTTTGATTACAATTGCTATCGCTTCATACACTAACTATAGAGCTGATTTGAGCTTTAACAATCGTACTATCAAATATAAATCCCGCCCAAGTACTGTAAGTAAGAAGGTGGGATGGGGACAGTCCCCCCCCCCCTCCCCACCATGAAACAATATGGGTACCGGTTATTTTCAGTATGGTAACAAGGTCAGTTCATGGTACCATCAAAAATTTATATTTTTGACATTTAATAGGAATGCAATGATTTAATTGATATATGGAAAGCTTGGCGGACTTGCTAATTGGATAAGACAATTGAGACTTCACAAAATTCTTATTAAAGCTTATTAATAAATTAATTTAAGAGATATATAATTAGAATCAAATTAATTGTCAGAATGATGTTGGGACTTTCAGAGGTCAATGTTTCAATTTCAAAATTAAACTTGTGTATGTTACGAATATTTTAAAAAACTGAAAACGGTGACAAAGTAAGCTAGGGATATGGAGCAATGGCATTATGTAAGTGTTGTATTTACTGCACTACTCACCTCAACGAATATTGTTTTGGTCGCCACGATGGTTGGCTTGAGATGAGGAGAGGGCCGGGTGACGGTGTGTTGCGCCGAGACAGCGGGAGGGTGGGGGTCGGAGGGGGGGTGGGCGTCGGTGCCGTAAGGGGGGTTGGGGGCGACGCCGGGGACGCCGAGAGCAGCCAGCGCTCCAGGGACGTTGAGGATGGCGAAGGCGTTGGACACGTTGGCGGCGCTGGGGAAGCCGGGGAAGGGGGGCAGGGTGGGGAAGGGCGGTAAGGTAGGGAAGGGCGGGAACGTGAACGTCTGGAAGAAGCCGGGAGGACGCGACGTCGTGGTGTGCTGTCGTTCCTCCTCGCTGAGATACTCTTCAGGTTGCTCCAGGTCCACATCGTCCACGCCCTCGTTCTCCTCTTCTCCGAGCTTGATGTCTTCGGCGCTGTAGTCGGGCACGCCCTCGTCGGCGGGGGCTCCCTTGACCATCCCGAGGAGCTTCTTGAGTCCCTGGCCAGAGACGCCGTCTTGGGCCGCCAGCAGCGCGCACATCGCCACCACTAGCGCCAGCGTGGTCAGGGGTCGCACCATCCTACGACAAGACAGGGTGCAGATGTAATGTACCTGTATGTACGCATGTCAAGCGCGCACATCGCAACCACTAGCGCCAGCGTGGTCAGGTGTCGCACCATCCTACGACAAGACGGGGTGCTATTATACTTGTCTGTACGCATGTCAAGCCCTCCCCCCCCCCTTCCTCTAATCGACGTAATATGTATTTGTAACTACCACTCAAGAGCCCGCATTCTTTTAACCACACTTTATAGCCTCTCTTATGAAATGAATGTAACTATTTGAATGAAATAAATACATCCCTCCCGTTGTGTGCATTGTAACTTGTTATTTTCTATTAACATTAATTAACAACTAAACAACATCAAAAACATACGCGTATATTTCTCCAATGAGCCAACACACAAACAACTTGTGTACCTTTGGAACCTCTTTTAAACTAAACAGCACACTAGGTCATTTGACTTGTTGAAGACCAATGACACTGGTTATCAAAATCCCAGTGTAGGCAAGGAATTAACCTTCCCCCTCCCCCCTTAATGCTACCGTACTGAATGAGCTCTACACCGGAGAGCTCATAGATTTACGGTCTGGACTTAAATCTTCATTAGAAGATAATAATAACTACCTTTATTGGTCTCTGCAGCCATAGCTGTTGCCGTAAGACACAGAATAACATACAATTTATATCAAAACGAAAATAAAATCAAATTACACTTAATACAATTGATATATTAACTAAACAAAATTAAAAATACAAATGGTGCCTAAAGATGAAAATAGATCATCGTAATACGGCCAGAACAATTTCTTCGATGAGACTTTCTTAGAAAACGCTTTTGAACAACAGATGTGGACGTTTTCGGTGCTGGAAATGACAATAATTTACCGCGATTTTGAAGTACTGTCCCGATTTTACTTATTATTCACGAATAACGTTGGAATAAAACAAAACAATGAAAAATTCGCAATTCACAGTTCAACTTGTGACAATTTGTGTTACTCCACTTAAAGCCCCCCCCCCCCCTCCCCCCCAACTGCGCAAAAAAATCATTGATTTAAGTATGTATTCAAAAATGGTATAACACTCTAATACACGGAAGTTGCTACATAAGTGTTCCTGTTGTTAACCTATGTATTTTCCGTAATCCCAAAGAAACCAAAAATGCAAATAATTAACACAGCTATAAAAACGATTCTTACCCAAATATTCACCACCAATTCACTACATTTTTAAATATTAAAACTAAATTTGCAAACAATTTTCACCATATACTCCTGCCTAGACCAAATGTCAACTTCACAGTGTAAATACAAGAAACATACCTGGTATTGTTGCACAGCTCGTGTCAAATGAAGGGCTGTTATTAATGTCGTCGCCTTATATAGCCTAACATGAACACTGACGTACACTGGCTAAATTTGGACATTCCGATTGTAGTTCAATCGCAGAAATAACGGAATTCCATCAATCCCGGGTTGCCTGGCCTCTATTAGGGCCAACGTTACTGCGTTCCCGGCTTGAATTACGAATTACGAATTAATATTTTGGCTGTTATAATAGATTTTATGTCTGTATGTTTTTACGCCTAGGCGAACGTTTTTTACACGATAATCTTGAACGCTAAATCCAGCGACGGTGTAAATTCTGATTTCGTTTAGTTTGAGCCTGTTTACAAAAAATGTATGCATACAGACAACTTTTACAGATTTGAAACAAAATAAGTCTTTCATACGTTTAGAAAATAACATAAAATTTGCACTTTTGTGGCATTTATAAAAAAACAAGCAATGTTACAAAATGTATTCTTTTAACACTCATAGCACAGCTCATAGGCTATAGATACAAACAAAATAATAGTTTATACTATATTACCTCGTAGAAAAATTAGTGATCTTGAATATGATACAGTCGTCCGTGGTGGCATGTTGGAGTCCTGGTCCTACGTATGCCACCGGGAGACATGGGTTCGAAGCCCCCTTAAATCGTCCTTTATCCTCAGCTATTATCCCTCATCGTCTGCAATAGCATGATTGTAATAAAATAGTTGTAAAGCAAGAAGAGACTGATATGCAGCGGGCAAACAATAACAATTAATTATGATGTACACGTGAACAAAATATTCACACACATAATACATAAGTGAAATAATAAAGCATGAATAGTTGTAAAGCAAGAAGAGGCTGATTTACAGCGGGCAAACAATAACAATTAATTATGATGTACACGTGAACAAAATATTCACACACATAAAACATAAGTGAAATAATAAAGCATGAATGAATGATGTGCATTATGAAATGCATGCGTCTGTCCCTTGGTGGGTTTATCCAGTGGGGTTCACATGTTCAGTTGTGATGCAAAATGATTAACTATGCACACATATTATGAAAAGCATTACGTAAATGTTATTCTACAGTGGGGTGGCTGTTGGGGGTGTGCCTGACCCTACCCTCCCTCCCCTACGGTTTCACCTCACTCATACAAAGCGGAGTTGAACAGAAAATTGTTGTAAATTACAGGGTTAATTTGCTGATGTTTTAACAGTCACATTTTGAAATAGCTAAAAGTATGCTCTCTGTTCCTCTCTGGACTAGGGGGCTCCACCGTGAAAGAAGGTAATTGACATTAATTTGAATGAAAAGCGGACGAGTTTGCGTTCATTTGACTCACTTAGTTCGTAACAGGCGATTAATAAAAAAACTCTCAGGTCTAAATGGGGCTCACTTTTAAAACATACATAATACAAACATACTGACGAGGATGAAAAGAGATTTGTTAGGACTGAGACTTCGTTGCGCCTGTTTTGAAGTGGGACTCGAACCCGGGTCCCGGTAAGCTGGGCTGCAACAACTTGGTCAAGTAAGTGTGTGTGTGGGGGGGGGGGGGGGGCATGACTGTAACAGCGGGACGTATGTCGTTCTTGCTTCCTTGGGGGATTTGTTGCAGTAATAGAGACAATCAGGGAGTCAAGACTCGAACCCGGGTCCCGGTAAGCTGGGCTGCAACAACTTGGTCCAGCGTGTGTGTGGGGGGGGGGGGGAGGGGGGGGGGATATGACTGTAACAGCGGGACGTATGTCGTTCTTGCTTCCTTGGGGGATTTGTTGCAGTAATAGAGACAATCAGGGAGTCAAGACTCGAACCCGGGTCCCGGTAAGCTGAGATGCAACAACTTGGTCCAGTGTGTGTGTGTGGGGGGGGGGGGACATGACTGTAACAGCGGGACGTATGTCGTTCTTGCTTCCTTGGGGGGTTTGTTGCAGTAATAGAGACAATCAGGGAGTCAAGACTCGAACCCGAGTCCCGGTAAGCTGGGCTGCAACAACATGGTCCAGTGTGTGTGTGGGGGGGGGGGGGGGGGGTACATGACTGTAACAGCGGGACGTATGTCGTTCTTGCTTCCTTGGGGGGTTTGTTGTAGTAATAGAGACAATCAGGGAGTCAAGACTCGAACCCGAGTCCCGGTAAGCTGGGCTGCAACAACTTGGTCCAGTGTGTGTGTGTGGGGGGGGGGGGGGGTAAATGACTGTAACAGCGGGACCTATGTCGTTCTTGCTTCCTTGGGGGGTTTGTTGCAGTAATAGAGACAATCAGGGAGTCAAGACTCGAGCCCGAGTCCCGGTAAGCTGGGCTGCAACAACTTGGTCCAGTGTGTGTGGGGTGGTGGGGGGGGGGGGGGGGGCATGACTGTAACAGCGGGACGTATGTCGCTCTTGCTTCCTTGGGGGGTTTGTTGCAGTAATAGAGACAATCAGCGAGTCAAGACTCGAACCCGGGTCCCGGTAAGCTGGGCTGCAACAACTTGGTCCAGTGTGTGTGTGTGGGGGGGGGGGGGGGGGGCGACATAACTGTAACAGCGGGACGTATGTCGCTCTTGCTTCCTTGGGGGGTTTGTTGCAGTAATAGAGACAATCAGCGAGTCAAGACTCGAACCCGGGTCCCGGTAAGCTGGGCTGCAACAACTTGGTCCAGTGTGTATGTGGGGGGGGGGGGGGGGGGGACATGACTGTAACAGCGGGACGTATGTCGCTCTTGCTTCCTTGGGGGGTTTGTTGCAGTAATAGAGACAATCAGCGAGTCAAGACTCGAACCCGGGTCCCGGTAAGCTGAGATGCAACAACTTGGTCCAGTGTGTGTGTGTGTGTGTGGGGGGGGGGGGGGGGGTAAATGACTGTAACAGCGGGACCTATGTCGTTCTTGTTACTTCCTTGGGGGGTTTGTTGCAGTAATAGAGACAATCAGCGAGTAAAGACTCGAACCCGGGTCCCGGTAAGCTGGGCTGCAACAACTTGGTCCAGTGTGTGTGTGTGTGGGGGGGGGGGGGGGGTAAATGACTGTAACAGCGGGACCTATGTCGTTCTTGTTACTTCCTTGGGGGGTTTGTTGCAGTAATATAGACAATCAGCGAGTAAAGACTCGAACCCGGGTCCCGGTAAGCTGGGCTGCAACAACTTGGTCCAGTGTGTGTGTGTGTGTGGGGGGGGGGGGGGTAAATGACTGTAACAGCGGGACCTATGTCGTTCTTGTTGCTTCCTTGGGGGGTTTGTTGCAGTAATAGACACAACCAGCGAGTCAAGACTCGAACCCGGGTCCCGGTAAGCTGGACTGCAACAACTTGGTCCAGTGTGGGGGGGGGGAGGGGGGGGGGGACATGGACGGCCAGTATGACGTCACACATACAGCATGGTCGGGTGGAAGTCATATGTTTTATCTGATACGCGGAAACAATGTTTCAAGGTTCCAAGTGAACCGTTGTAAGGTGTTATCACTATCAGTGATTGTATCGGTGAGGTATTCGTGTTACCTGGATGCAGCTGAGGCCGCTGAACTGTGCCCGAAATACCACCGGCCCAAACTGGGTCACCGTCATTCCAGTAACGGTGCTGCTGTCTTCCAACGTGCCTTGGTACATTATCATCATTTTTGGTATTAATTTGATAATTTTGACCGGGTATTTTTTATCATAGTTAACATTTTATTGATGCATATAAACAGTACATGCCATTTTTTCTCGCTTTCTTGGAACAATATTTCATTCTACTTTTAGCTACTCAGCTGGGCTTATTTTCTTTATGGAATTATAATGTGTGTCTTGAATTTGTTGTGTGATGTAACTTTGTTAGGAAATGAATAAAATGATTTGAAATAAAAATTTTAAAAAAAATGAATTGATTTTTACAATTGGATAAAATCGGATGAAACAAGCCAAAACATGCAACGGGCAAAGATCCTCTATCAGTGGAAAGAGATCAGCTTTATCAGCCCGGTTTGTGATCGGCTAGATGTGTAATCAAATGATAACTATTCTCTATTCCTGTTCCATTCAAGGTACACAGTCAATAATTCATTTTTGAACAAAACGAATATTCGATTCTTGGCACGTATGGCAACATATTTCTTTGGATCATAAACACCCCAATTGCGTTTTGTATTAATTATTGTTTTGTTAATTGTGAAGGTGACTGCAAGTGAGCTCGGCCTGGGACTAATTGTTTGGCCCAAGAGTGTTCTGAGACAATATTAGTGTAAGCAGCTCACCCACCCACGCTACAGGGAGCCAGTCGGATGTGTATTCTCCGAACTGTTTGTTGTCTTGCATAAGATTAACCCCGACCCGGGCTACAAGAGACAACAACATTAAACTGAGAGGTGGATTCACAACGCAACACAAAACTTGTTTTAAATGTAAAGCGGCGCCAAACGAGAGGATAAAAGACGGCGCCTTGCGGGACGTCGTTGATTGCGGCGTCTTGTCTTTTCTTGTCTCAAGAACAGACGCCGTTCACTCACTCTTATGCTAATATATCAGTCGCTCGTTACTGGGAACTGAAAGAGTCAAGTTAAAACTGTTATGAAATTGACACAGTATTAATCAATTATGGCGTGGTGTTCAAGTTGTGCAAAGATTGACTTATATTATCACTAAAATGATGACGTTTATACAATCTGACATCTTTCAATAATAAAAGTAAAAGTGGGTAGTAACGTTTCATCTTGCGGTATAAACTAATTGCGAAAATTAATTCAGAAAAATGTACTATTATCTTATTTTTTTGTATCGTTATCAGAATTGATATTGTAGCTCATGTATGCCAAAAATAGTTGAAATTATTGTTTAATTCAGTGCTTGGAACATTTTACTTGAATTTTGTCAAAATCGAAGGAAACAGGGTCACTCCCCCTTAAAGTTTCCTTCTATGCTGGAAAGAACAACATACCGTGTTATTGTTTTAGTCTATGCACGTTTGGTCGATTGGATTAAACAATTTGACGTCAAACCAACATGTGTTCAGTGAGTATTTAGACAAAATAAACGATACAAACATCACAGTTTTGTCTCAGAGGATTTGCTAAAGACATAACTAAGCTAACGACAAACATTATGAGCGCATGCAGTGTGAGAATAGAAATATTGAAATATCAACCTCTTTTGAGTCCCGACCTGTAAGAGTGAGGAGTTTTTCTCGAAAACAATTGTTTTAAGTTACTTAACTGTGATCATTGCTCAGGGATTACATCACGGACAAGCTATACATATTGATTCCCTTCAAATACGTTTTTTAAACGAGGATGTTACAGCCGTGAAATTTTGTATTTCGATTAAATAAAAAAAAAAAATATTTGTATTTTACCATTTTTTGAAAACCCAGTATCTGGATGTTTCTTTATCTAGTGGTTCTAGATCGAATTTGAAAATGGTAACTTGGGAACACACAACATGGGCAAGAGATGTCACACGCACGCACGTTAGTGCGTAGGCCTACAATATGAAGGAAATGACTGGCATTCTTGCTGGCAGTAACTGTTCTTGTCTATCAATAACTGTGACTCTAACGGTCGGACAATCCTGCGATGCGTCTTGCTCTTGAGCCGAGGGGAAATGGGCCAACTACGACTTTGACATACTTTTAAAAAATCTCTTAATACTCGCAAGTCAAACTCCAAACACCACCGATATCTGAGGGTTATAAGTTCTTTAAAATACTATACAAATGTCTAAAAATGTCATTCCCTACATAATTGTATGCTCTTTCTTTTAAATGTGTCCCTATTCCAATACGTTTTTTCCATTTTTCAAATTACCTAACTGAACTTAATTGTATGTGTTGCGGCAACACACCTTTCGTAACTAAATAAGTTAATTTAAAAAAATTACACATTCATTGGGAGAGAGAATCATTTATCAGAAAGAGCATTCGATGCTCCAGGGGATGGCATCTTTTTCTCTTTCTTCTTGACAATTTTAAAGCATTATCAAGAAGTTTGAACAGACCGAAATCGGGTTTCCAGTAGGATAGGTCGACTGCCTTCACACTGCTCGCTGGCCGGAAATCTAATATTATATTATTAATATATTTTATTTTTTTATTTTTAGTAGTATTATAATACGAGGGCTACCAAACCAAGAACGCAAAGTCCCCAACATTGCCTTATATGTAAATTAACTTGTAAATACCGAGACAATCTTCGCGTAACGGAAATAGGACGAGTTTCCTGCGTCGTTGTGACGTCAAAGCGGTCCTGACAAATAAACAGAAGGACGGAGTGATAAGTGTTATCGTTAGCGACCACTTAGGAAATGCAAATGGCCACCGCTTGGTTCAAACTATGGACGCATAGCAATTATTCTACCACAAACTGGAAGGAAACCGTCTTGAGGCTGCAAACTCATTGATCGGGGAGGTGATAATGTTGTCTTAGTATAAAATACGTTTCTGGGAGATTTATTCTTTGTCTTGCCGGATACATTTATATTCCTCCTTTTCAATGTTTCCAGACGAACATTTGTTTTCGTTTGTGCGCGCGCCAACGGGTGCTGGGATACGCCCGGAGATTTGTGGGCTACGCAGTACGCACTCCTACGCGTGTCCGTGCTGATAGTGCTCGGTTATCATACGCTTGTGCTACGAGCTGGTCAGAGCTTCGAAACAATAGACACGAGTTTCAATTTCAAATAAATAAGTTCCATATTTGGTTAAGAATAACCTTTTTCTATCTCGCGTATCAACTCCGATGGGTACGTCCAGCAAACAACATGCTTTGAAAGACGTTTTAATGTATTAATTATTGTTTTCGGCCCCAGTTGCCTTAGATTAGGCATTAGCCTATAGTAATTCGGTCTTTGTGTGCCAAGTTCGAATCCTGGTTTGGACGTGGATGTCATGTGTGCCGTTTTCATCTTTTCACATCACATATTGTGATACAACCAAACAAATACACGCAACACATATACACACACACACACACACACCGAACACAAACACAAACAAAAATTAATTCACACATCGCAGTTTTTTTATCTCTTAAAGATAATGGCATCCAGTTGTCAATCCTTGATCGTATTTTTTTATCATTACTTTAGACTTCGGCCAATATTTTATATAATCGTTTATATAACAACACTTAGTATTGGCCTTTCTCTTTTGCCTTCCTTGTAAATAGGTAAATTTCTTGTATTTGGAAAAAAGGTTGGAAAAACACCTGAGCTTTTAGAGTTGTTGCAAATTTCAGTCAGCGCGCGGTTCAACGACACGTTTCGCGGAATATTTTACAATCTCCGCACTTAGTGAGTAAATATCCGTTGAAGTCGTGTTTTTCATGTTTTTGAATAATTTGAACTAATTTCTTTTGTGGTTGTTGAAACGTCTAGAAAGAGAAACTCATCATCGACACGACGAAACAACAGCCCAGGAATACAACAGTTCGCAACACCAGAATTTATATTACTCGTGATGTTAGGGACGACAAGTACTAAAAATCGGACCGTCTGAGCAGAAGGTCTTGGGTTCGATCCCACTTCTGAATGTGACACGCGATCGTATCTCTCATCTCACTTTAGCAGTGGGATAAACAAGACACGAATAAAGACATTTATCTCTCTCTATAGCAAAAACGATCATTCTGTCTGTCTTCTTCTTCTTTTTCATTTTCATTGGCGCACTTTTTTCTGTAGGTGACGCTACGTGAAGTGATGTAACGTGACAAAGACTCTCGACTGGGCTAGTTTTTGCCCTCGCACAGACTTGCTGCATCGGAGGTGATCAGCGCCGCCTTGGAGCTGGGGAAAAACTGTGGACGGCACTGTCAGTGTGTAGAGCCTTCGGGTACAGCACTGCACATGAACAGTGCAACGTCTCGCTAGGAGTACAAGACTGCACACAAACTGTGGACCACACTGTCAGTGTGTAGAGCCTTCGGGTACAGCACTGCACGTGAACAGTGCAACGTCTCGCTAGGGGTACAAGACTGCACACAAACTGTGGACCACACTGTCAGTGTGTAGAGCCTTCGGGTACAATACTGCACATGAACAGTGCAACGTCTCGCTAGGGGTACAACACTGCACACAAACTGTGGACCACACTGTCAGTGTGTAGAGCCTTCGGGTACAGTACTGCACACGAACAGTGCAACGTCTCGCTAGGGGTACAAGACTGCACACAAACTGTGGACCACACTGTCAGTGTGTAGAGCCTTCGGGTACAGTACTGCACATGAACAGTGCAACGTCTCGCTAGGGGTACAAGACTGCACACAAACTGTGGACCACACTGTCAGTGTGTAGAGCCTTCGGGTACAGTACTGCACACGAACAGTGCAACGTCTCGCTAGGGGTACAAGACTGCACACAAACTGTGGACCACACTGTCAGTGTGTAGAGCCTTCGGGTACAGTACTGCACATGAACAGTGCAACGTCTCGCTAGGGGTACAACACTGCACACAAACTGTGGACCACACTGTCAGTGTGTAGAGCCTTCGGGTACAGCACTGCACATGAACAGTGCAACGTCTCACTAGGGGTACAACACTGCACACAAACTGTGGACCACACTGTCAGTGTGTAGAGCCTTCGGGTACAGCACTGCACATGAACAGTGCAACGTCTCGCTAGGGGTACAAGACTGCACACAAACTGTGGACCACACTGTCAGTGTGTAGAGCCTTCGGGTACAGCACTGCACATGAACTGTGCAACGTCTCGCTAGGGGTACAAGACTGCACACAAACTGTGGACCACACTGTCAGTGTGTAGAGCCTTCGGGTACAGCACTGCACATGAACTGTGCAACGTCTCGCTAGGGGTACACGACTGCACACAAACTGTGGACCACACTGTCAGTGTGTAGAGCCTTCGGGTACAGCACTGCACATGAACAGTGCAACGTCTCTCTAGGGGAACAAGACTGCACACGAACAGTGCAACGTCTCGCTAGGGGTACACCACTGCACACAAACTGTGGACCACACTGTCAGTGTGTAGAGCCTTCGGGTACAGTACTGCACACGAACAGTGCAACGTCTCGCTAGGGGTACACCACTGCACACAAACTGTGGACCACACTGTCAGTGTGTGGAGCCTTCGGGTACAGTACTGCACATGAACAGTGCAACGTCTCGATAGGGGTACAAGACTGCACACGAACAGTGCAACGTCTCGCTAGGGGTACACCACTGCACACAAACTGTGGACCACACTGTCAGTGTGTAGAGCCTTCGGGTACAGTACTGCACATGAACAGTGCAACGTCTCGCTAGGGGTACAAGACTGCACACAAACTGTGGACCACACTGTCAGTGTGTAGAGCCTTCGGGTACAGCACTGCACATGAACAGTGCAACGTCTCTCTAGGGGTACAAGACTGCACACGAACAGTGCAACGTCTCGCTAGGGGTACATCACTGCACACAAACTGTGGACCACACTGTCAGTGTGTAGAGCCTTCGGGTACAGTACTGCACACGAACAGTGCAACGTCTCGCTAGGGGTACAAGACTGCACACAAACTGTGGACCACACTGTCAGTGTGTAGAGCCTTCGGGTACAGTACTGCACACGAACAGTGCAACGTCTCGCTAGGGGTACAAGACTGCACACAAACTGTGGACCACACTGTCAGTGTGTAGAGCCTTCGGGTACAATACTGCACATGAACAGTGCAACGTCTCGCTAGGGGTACAACACTGCACACAAACTGTGGACCACACTGTCAGTGTGTAGAGTCTTCGGGTACAGTACTGCACACGAACAGTGCAACGTCTCGCTAGGGGTACAACACTGCACACAAACTGTGGACCGCACTGTCAGTGTGTAGAGCCTTCGGGTACAGCACTGCACATGAACAGTGCAACGTCTCGCTAGGGGTACACGACTGCACACAAACTGTGGACCGCACTGTCAGTGTGTAGAGCCTTCGGGTACAGCACTGCACATGAACAGTGCAACGTCTCGCTAGGGGTACACGACTGCACACAAACTGTGGACCGCACTGTCAGTGTGTAGAGCCTTCGGGTACAGCACTGCACATGAACAGTGCAACGTCTCGCTAGGGGTACAACACTGCACATGAGGCCAATGCTGGGATAAAGATAGTAAATATCGACCTTCGACCTATACCCTGCGAAATTCCTGATTTTATGTTTTAAAATTGTCAAAAAGTAAACCTTATAAAGGGTTCTGTATGTTCCAGTAAATAGTTTTGTTTTTTCAATTAACTTATTTAATTGTGAAATGCGTGAATTGCAACAACACATTTTCAAAGGTTCAATAAGTTAATTTGAGATTTGGAAATATCAACTGCAATAGAGAGGGAAAGATTTATTAGAAAGATAACCTTGTATTCTCTATTTCGTTTTTTTTTTTAAAACAGTTTTAAAGCAGTTTTAGTTGACATAAATCGGGGGTCCCTCAGGGTCAACATTAGCCTCTTTTAATCATCTGAGCTTTCCTTTCACATTAGGCATCAACATAATATTCTTATATATTTTAGTTAGTCAGAAGAAAAACCCATCTAGCACATCAGTTATATGTATGTTTACCCTTTTTTTTTTTACCAATTTTTAAATCAGGGATTCCTGCTGAGATGTCGTATTTTCCTAAGATGACAATAAATAAGATATTATTACATATTTAATTAATTAATAACCCCGTACAAAATATACTAATTTACAAAGATGTCAGTTAGCATGTGTTTGCGCTATTCTTTGTAGGCCTGAGTTGCGTGGCACGCTTCGCTCACTCGTACCCAGTAGCGATCAACATGTGTCACACTCGGGACAGGAGCAGCTTGCAAGTCGAGTAATTAACCCCGGATATAGACATAGAGCTGGGGCCGGATTCACAAGAGGTCTTAACTTAGGACCGGTCCTAAGTCCTGCTGTACCGTATGTGCTATTATAAATCCATGATAGGCCTACTACACGGCCCAATTGATAGCTACTTTCGTGGAAATCACAGTGAACTTAAAATATTGCAAGGCGGTGTTTTAAAGTTTTTTGTTTTGTTTTCTTATACCTCCACAATATAAAAACAGAGCAATGTGTATGTCAAGGTAAGTAAACGATATTTATTTATGTTCACACTTCGAAGTCAACGAAGTATGGCCACCATCTTTGAAGAAAGATAAGACCAACTCAGACCGGGCCTAAATATTTGACTCAAGTGTTTGTTATTTACTAGGGTTTCTTAGCAACGTCGAGTCGAGGCTATGTGTAGGTCCGTATCAGCCAATGGCGTAGTGGTCCTAAAGTTAGGCCAGGCCTAAGTTAAGACCTCTTGTGAATCCGGCCCCTGGTTTCTAAGTCCCGTTGTCATCGACAGTCGACCATCTAGGTATCTAGGGCGGATTCCAAATGCGTTAGCAAACTGGACGTCAGCGAGAAGCAATTGACGGAGAGATATATGTAGCACTATAGGCAGTTGGAAAAGAGATTGGCCCTTTTACATTATATTATTATTATTAAGTATGTTATTAAAACCTTTTTTTTCAAATTTTACTAATTTTAATAAATTTTATTAATTTTACCAAACAAATATTACTACATTAATTGTTTTGTTTGCATTTTTAGGGGACAATACGAACACTGAAAATATAGCAAAAAACATACTTTCTCAATATTTTTTTATATCATATTTTTATCAAATGTGCTTTTGTGTATATGTATACAAAAAACTCTGCTTTGATATCAATGGGTATGTTTTCTTATGTTCACTTACAATGCGGAACCCCCTGTTTATGTCTGTTACAAAGTAAAACGAAGAATATATTGTCATCTCTCAGATAATTAATCTTTGTTGTGAATTATTTCTTTGTTCCAAGAAAGATTTCAGTTTTTTATACGTTCTTCGTTATGTGATGTTGCTAGACACATTTCCAATTAATGAGAACGTTTGAAAACATAAGTATATAAGATGACATATATTGTTAAACGTCGTCACAATTTTAAATCATTTTTATGCAGTTTTAACAATTACAGAAATAGGAAAGAACTAAATAAATTAAATAGCAAATAATTGCACATAAGAAAATGAGTGAATCAGTCGCACTGATGGTCCCAGCTTACATGTCAATACCTAATGTCCAATACATCTAGGCTATAAATCGAGCTAACTACGATAATTTGTTGTACAAATAAATATTATAAATCTTAGTTCCATTTTAGAGTTCTTATGTTCTTCATTACAACTTCCATTTTAAGTGGAAAACCCCGAACTTGAAAAATCAGCGTAGCTCCGGTATCGCAAGAAGCTAAGCACTTAGTAAATGAAACAGAGTTAGGCTTTAAACACTTGTTTCAACAAACAATTAGAGCTGGAGCCTACAAAGTGTTTACCCCGTATGTTGACTCTGTACGTTCTCAGCTGGTTAATACAGACTCGCTAACTCAACCTTTCGACGACAGCGCGTCATAATATTTGTTCGTTTCTTAGGAACTAGATTTACTTCAAAACATTCAATTTGTAATTGGCAACCGTATTTTCTGAATAATTTAGCGCAACCTACAAACGCGAAATAAGAGACAAAATATCCTAAGAAAATACGAATTTATTTTAAGAGGCACCATAGTTGGGAAATCCGTTTCAAACATCTGTATTCGAAAAGTAAAGTTAAAGTGAAGTTGGTACAACGTCGCAACAAAAAATTATGATTTGTATTGGAAGAAGACAAAACATAATTGACAATGGCTTGATCATCATGAGAAATAACACAACCCATAATAAACCATGACCAATAATTGACCAACTGAACTTAAAAGCTGACCGTTACAAAACTTCAAAACCACTAGAAAATGTATTTGTGTAAACAATTACATATTCATAGAATAGAATACCACTGAATGAATTGCTCACCCAGACGTAATCTAGGTTTTATCAAGGGTTATATAACATTTGGTAACCATTTCATGTCATGCCATGTTGTCAATATAATACCAGTTATCAATCAACAGGTTTGCAAAAACATAATCAATCGCAATATGTAAAGACAATATCATTCATCAACGTAAGTCGATGGAAATCAACTGACTGCATGGGAGGGTTTAAAAGTGCAGGTACATGATTCCGCATGGATACGGCGAGTAATGTGATGAAGATGATGAAGAGAGAAGAATGTTACACGAGGGTGAGACGGGCTTGGAATGATCTGCAAGTGATAGGCGTGGCATGGACTCAACCGCAACACTCGCAATACTTGTAATACTTGAACTCTGATGATGGATGCAACACATTTCGCGGGCTATACTACTTGTTATTGCAGTTCCATATAATGACGTGTATACTATGCTCAAGTACTAATAAGACAGTAACGACTGAAGTTGAACAAGGTACCTCATGGAAATACTTGACATTACATCAACAAGCCGGCTTTGACCGAGATTGATGACTGTTTAAACTAGTAACATGTGATTAGTGAAATTAAATAAGGTAGACACATGGAAATACTTGACATTACGTCCGTATAACATGTTAACGCCGGTTTTGACCGTCATTGTATGATTGTGATACATTCAATAAAATAATAATAATGATAATAATAATATTAATAATAACATTCAAGGAGACTTTATTCGTCCAGTTAGATCCTTGCAACATGTTAGTGGGCCACGTTGCATCGTTATAATATTTAGAGTGGCTGGATGGATTAAAACGGATGCTAATAACTAACTTACTGATTAGCATGAGATGAGATGGTAAATATAAACTGAGAAGCGTACAAATTGGACGAGTTATCTCGCACACATGCTTAGAGGTAATTAGCAGTGATTTGAGACTGTTAGTGGGGCTTATGATAAGCTGCCTAGCATACAAGAAGTGCTTATCTGGGCGGGGCTTACAGTGCGAGCACTCTAAGCTTACATGTTATGTTACCGTGTTCTCTCTTATCACCGCACCTCAACTTCTTGTAGGGTCGACATGCATTCCGTTCAGATTCAGTCCACATCACCACAAGATTTGCTTTTCTTGTTCTTCAAATGTTCGTAACAAAACAACTTATAAATAATAAGGGACTCGAACAAAGTGATGTGATTTCAAATATATATGTCGTATAAGGGATATGTCCTCCGTGTATGCGTTTTGTTGGAAACCATTACCGCTCTACAAATGAATGAATAACCAGGGCTCTCATTCCATAAGCTTTAGGCGTGGTTGTGAAGCTGCGCCCTCTATTCCGTAAGCCCGTTGTATCCAGGCAACGCACTGAAACCATATCAAGGGTGCAACGGGAACCTTCCTCTAACAACTCCCCTGCACATATCTTGTTATCCAATATGGCTTCTGATTGTTGAATTAATCATCTACGAATGTGTATATACATCCAATCATTGACGTCCGGAGGGGGATGAAAAGCGGAGCACTTTCACCCCCCTGGAAAATTAAAATATTATATAATACATAGTATCACTTTCATCATTCCTGGTGTTTATGGTTGGAAAATGTAATGGTATATTAGTCAAATGACATTATGTCTTGCGTTCCTGTAAGTGGGTACCAGTATGCATATAATTTTAATACTATAATCAAAACTACAACTAAGATATAAATATAAAGAAATGTTTATGGAAATTCGCACAGCGGCCACAAAAGAGGGGAATTGTTACCCCCCCCCCCCCCCCAGCTACACCAATTGTCTGAAACCACCGATATAGTATAGGCCTACTTATAGTTGTCCTTCGGCCTCATGTCAAAAATAAGATGCTTTTATGTTTTATAGGGCCTACATACATGGTAAGTACTTTATGGGTGTGTACTGTAAGACTGTCGTTATATATTGTTTAAATTGTTCTGCCCCTCCCCCCCCCCCTCCCCCACTGCATGCCAGAAAATAAGACAAATGCACAATACTTGTTGGGGTACATAAGGTTGTGTCCTACCGGTTATGGCGGTAACTACAACCTAAAATGACGGAGGCCTGACTTCATAAAACATAAAATTCCTCATTATCATAACATGAAATAATTTCTGTGGAGCGTGCTACAACGATATAGGCTGCTTGGTTGCATTTAGCTGAAAATTAGACTGTGACGGTACTGGTCGTGGTACCCAATTACTGCTATTACGAGGTGTCTGCAACTCATGCAGTTATTGCATCATGCACGAGCGCAAGACTGCAGTCGTACTAAGCGACGCAGTAACCGGTGTCAATGCGTGGGTGCACAGTGTGGTGCACACTAGCATCGACTGGACAGGTATATCTACGAGGGAGGGGTGATGCATTCAACCGCTCGCCATCAACGTCGATTATTGTCTTGTGGCTTGGCTTGTAAAGACAAATGTGAAGCTACTTGTAACAGTCTACAGTGAATTCAGTTCGTAAACTCAGGAACAAAACAATAAGAAAGTGTAGGAAACCTGTTTTTAAAGATTATTTGGGAAGCTGAAAATAAAATACCAGAACTGTAGCCTAAATTAAATATCATCATCAGTTTATAGAACGCTACAGCATCGTACACGTAATAATAATTGTTTAATCGATACATATTGGCAGTCAGACCTCACAAGTACCTCGCTACACCTTAACACTCACACCAGCTGCATTATTAATTTCCTATCATGCCAATCTGGCCAGTCCAACCAACCACCGAGGGCGTGGCCAAAGGTGTGGAGCATCTGTCATCAGGATATGAGTGTTCGGCGATCATTGTCCTCCAACCTACCGCAATGAATCCTCTCTTACGATACGGCAAGCGTTGTCTATGATGTCTATAATGAACCACCTGCATTGGTCTTCACACAGCCGCGCTCGCGCTCCAGTTTCCTTGGCCCGAGCTGTAGCCGCCGAGGTGAGGTGAGGTAAACATGGAGAAACACGTGAGCTCTCTCATTGCTCATTGCATCAGTACCGCATGGATGTCTGCACTGGTCGGGTGGAGGCTGTATTGCATGTGAGCCTAGTCACGCTGCTACCGGCGCAATAGAAACCTGCCTGGTGTGTTCGGTACACCTTCTGGCCCCTGGCAACAGTGTCTTAGCTACGCGTGGTAGCAACCAAGCAAGGTAGTCTTGGTACTTGGAGGATATAGCAACGGTGTGTTCGGTACGCCTGCTAGCAACATAGCTGGGTTGTCTTAGTAACACCTGACAGCAACTTAGCAACGGTGTGTTCGGTACGCCTGCTATCAGTCTGACCGCTGTGTCTTAGCAACGCCTGCTAGCAACTTAGCAATTGTCTTAGTAACACCTGACAGCAACTTAACAACGGGAACCAGGCAACGGTGTGTTCGGTACGCGTGTTAGTAGCCTGACCGCTGTCTTATCAACGAAGTCCTAGCAACGCGTGTCACAAAGTACCAACAACAGTGAGGGCAAAGCTAAATGGTGTTTCAACAACAACTGGGTTAGTAGTGAACAGTATCGTTTACGACTGCCTTATCGGGACCCATCAACCTTCTGTTGTTATCAGGAGTCCTAGGAACTACACCCGTTACGACAGTGTTCATTGACTGGTGCTACAATCCTTAGTCTAGTCGAACTAGCCTACTTGGTCATGGATGTACGGACTTAAGCTGAGGCTTCTCATCGACAGGACCCTCCAAGCAGTGTCTCATTGGTAGGACCCATTTAGGGAGTGATTACGTCAGCCTTGTGGTACTAAGCTTGGACCCCCAAAACGTGTTTTTTATTTTTTTTAAGCTGGAAGGAAAAAATTGGCAGGGCCCCTTTTCGGAAGCAGTTAACGCTGGCTTGGAGCCTCACAAAAGTGATGCAAAAAGCTTCTAATTGGTAGAAGGCTTTTAGGAAGTGATAGCAGAAGCTTCTATTGGGCAGGAGCCACGGGTGTTGTCTTGTCACATGTTTCAAATGGTAGTACAGTTTTAAGAAGTGACCTACTGTTCTCTCGTCATCCGAGTTTTCTACCAGGCTTCAGTTGCACCGCCAGGACCTTTTCACAGCCTGCTAGCACCGCCAGGACCCTCTCACAGTCTGCTAGAACCACCAGGACCATCTCACAGCCTGCTAGCACCGCCAGGACCCTCTCACAGCTTGCTAGCACCGCCAGGACCCTCTCACAGCTTGCTAGCACCGCCAGGACCCTCTCACAGCCTGCTAGCACCGCCAGGACCATCTCACAGCCTGCTAGCACCGCCAGGACCCTCTCACAGCCTGCTAGCACCGCCAGGACCATCTCACAGCCTGCTAGCACCGCCAGGACCCTCTCACAGCCTGCTAGCACCGCCAGGACCCTCTCACAGCTTGCTAGCACCGCCAGGACCATCTCACCGCCTGCTAGCACCGCCAGGACCATCTCACAGCCTGCTAGCACCGCCAGGACCATCTCACAGCCTGCTAGCACCGCCAGGACCCTCTCACAGCCTGCTAGCACCGCCAGGACCCTCTCACAGCCTGCTAGCACCGCCAGGACCATCTCACAGCCTGCTAGCACCGCCAGGACCATCTCACAGCCTGCTAGCACCGCCAGGACCCTCTCACAGCCTGCTAGCACCGCCAGGACCATCTCACAGCCTGCTAGCACCGCCAGGACCCTCTCACAGCCTGCTAGCACCGACAGGACCCTCTCACAGCTTGCTAGCACCGCCAGGACCATCTCACCGCCTGCTAGCACCGCCAGGACCATCTCACAGCCTGCTAGCACCGCCAGGACCTTTTCACAGCCTGCTAGCACCGCCAGGACCCTCTCACAGCCTGCTAGCACCGCCAGGACCCTCTCACAGCCTGCTAGCACCGCCAGGACCCTCTCACAGCCTGCTAGCACCGCCAGGACCCTCTCACAGCCTGCTAGCACCGCCAGGACCCTCTTACAGCCTGCTAGCACCGCCAGGACCATCTCACAGCCTGCTAGCACCGCCAGGACCATCTCACAGCCTGCTAGCACCGCCAGGACCTTTTCACAGCCTGCTAGCACCGCCAGGACCCTCTCACAGCCTGCTAGCACCGCCAGGACCATCTCACAGCCTGCTAGCACCGCCAGGACCATCTCACAGCCTGCTAGCACCGCCAGGACCCTCTTACAGCCTGCTAGCACCGCCAGGACCCTCTCACAGCCTGCTAGCACCGCCAGGACCCTCTCACAGCCTGCTAGCACCGCCAGGACCATCTCACAGCCTGCTAGCACCGCCAGGACCTTTTCACAGCCTGCTAGCACCGCCAGGACCCTCTCACAGCCTGCTAGCACCGCCAGGACCATCTCACAGCCTGCTAGCACCGCCAGGACCATCTCACAGCCTGCTAGCACCGCCAGGACCCTCTTACAGCCTGCTAGCACCGCCAGGACCCTCTCACAGCCTGCCAGCACCGCCAGGACCCTCTCACAGCCTGCTAGCACCGCCAGGACCCTCTCACAGCCTGCTAGCACCGCCAGGACCATCTCACAGCCTGCTAGCACCGCCAGGACCATCTCACAGCCTGCTAGCACCGCCAGGACCATCTCACAGCCTGCTAGCACCGCCAGGACCCTCTCACAGCCTGCTAGCACCGCCAGGACCATCTCACAGCCTGCTAGCACCGCCAGGACCCTCTCACAGCCTGCTAGCACCGCCAGGACCATCTCACAGCCTGCTAGCACCGCCAGGACCCTCTCACAGCCTGCTAGCACCGCCAGGACCATCTCACAGCCTGCTAGCACCGCCAGGACCCTCTCACAGCCTGCTAGCACCGCCAGGACCCTCTTACAGCCTGCTAGCACCGCCAGGACCCTCTCACAGCCTGCTAGCACCGCCAGGACCCTCTCACAGCCTGCTAGCACCGCCAGGACCCTCTCACAGCCTGCTAGCACCGCCAGGACCCTCTCACAGCCTGCTAGCACCGCCAGGACCCTCTCACAGCCTGCTAGCACCGCCAGGACCATCTCACAGCCTGCTAGCACCGCCAGGACCATCTCACAGCCTGCTAGCACCGCCAGGACCCTCTTACAGCCTGCTAGCACCGCCAGGACCCTCTCACAGCCTGCTAGCACCGCCAGGACCATCTCACAGCCTGCTAGCACCGCCAGGACCATCTCACAGCCTGCTAGCACCGCCAGGACCATCTCACAGCCTGCTAGCACCGCCAGGACCCTCTCACAGCCTGCTAGCACCGCCAGGACCCTCTCACAGCCTGCTAGCACCGCCAGGACCCTCTCACAGCCTGCTAGCACCGCCAGGACCCTCTTACAGCCTGCTAGCACCGCCAGGACCCTCTCACAGCCTGCTAGCACCGCCAGGACCATCTCACAGCCTGCTAGCACCGCCAGGACCCTCTCACAGCCTGCTAGCACCGCCAGGACCCTCTCACAGCCTGCTAGCACCGCCAGGACCATCTCACAGCCTGCTAGCACCGCCAGGACCATCTCACAGCCTGCTAGCACCGCCAGGACCCTCTTACAGCCTGCTAGCACCGCCAGGACCCTCTCACAGCGTGCTAGCACCGCCAGGACCCTCTCACAGCTTGCTAGCACCGCCAGGACCCTCTCAAAATCTGCTAGCACTGCCAGGACCCTCTCACAGCCTGCTAGCACCGCCAGCCAAGCGGTCGTGGATGGTGGGGTAGTGACACGATGGGGGCCGCGTGGTGTAGGGACAGAGCGGCTCAGGCCCACGACTCCAAGTCACCCCTGGACCGTGTCATCGTCAAATGTGTCAACCAGGTAAGGCAGTCAACACTTCCCACGTTTCAGGTTCTCTCTGTCAACCATATTCATTCCAACCTCCCACGTTTCATGTTTCCCTGTCAACCATATTCATTCCTACCTCCCACGTTTCATGTCTTCTCTGTCAACCATATTCATTCCAACCTTCCACGTTTCATGTCTTCCTTATCAACCATATATTCATTCCATCCTCCCACGTTCTTTGTCTTATTTATCAACCATACTCATTCCAACCTCCCACGTTTCGTGTCTTCCTTATCAACCATATATTCATTTCATCCTCCCACGTTCTTTGTCTTATTTATCAACCATACTCATTCCATTCATGAAACGTGCACGTTTCATGTATTCCCGGTCAACCATATTCATTCTTATCTCCACCGCTATGTTTCTTATGAATCCTAGAGAAAGTCAAAGTTTATAAATAATTAACATCCAAAATATTTTTCAAATCTGTGTGGAAATATTCCGCCGGGCGCGGCCCGCCCTGTAAACCGGCCTTGTTGCGTTGTTTACAGTACCTGTTGGTACCAGTGTATGCGGCGGTCACGTGAAGGAAAGACACGTGACACCTGTGTGTACAACGTGGTATTACTCAAGCTCAACATGAGACGGCGTTTCAGCGATATTACGTAACACATCATTGTCATTATATACAGTCTGCAAAACAATAACAAAAACTAGCATTTATGTATTGTTCTTTTTCTGTTGAGGGACGCAATATAGCTCTGTGATAGCACACTGACTTTGAGTTTGATTTCCGACTCCGATGTACAGCTAAATTAAATTTTTCGTGAGCGTCCGGGATTTGAACCCGAAGTGGGCAACTTTTGCCGTACTCTCAAGTAGATGCGAACTGCTGACACTTTCATGCCGGATTCTGCCTTTTACAAACCATACAGGGGCGGACTACCCTATTTATTTATTTTTATTTATTTATTTATGCGTTACCCAACAACAGAACAAAAACTCCAGAAAACGTTGGATGCAATACTAAAGTAATTAAAATGTAGGCATAAAAAAAACATGTTTACACTACAATTACCTTTATTTTATTTCAAATTTGAGTTTTATCAATTAAAATTCTCAAGAAAAAAATACAAAAAATAGATAAATTTTATATAATTATGCAAAAATATATTTTCTGAATCCAAAATGGTGACTCCAAGGGTTAATAGCGACAATAATAACACCTACAGGTTGAGCAGTGTTGTATTTGTAAGAAGCACATATGATTCCATAAAAAAAGTTTTACAATTTCTTATTTGTTGTTTGGCGCGATGCAGAGCCAAGTTGGCGAATATGGGAGGAGTTACTGAAACATGTTACAATTCCAACGAGACACGAGTGACAGGCTAGGCCGTGCGATCACTTTACTCGAACCTGCCGTGAATCATTCAACTTCTATGTCGGCGTTGCTTCTTCCGGGATCTGGGCCGCGGGGGCCGAGTTCGACTCCCGTCGCGGACAATGCGTCGACCATCAGCCGCCGAAACAATCTCTCATTCTGTTAGGGAGATCAAGGGACCTGGGTTCGACTCCCGCCGCGGACAATGCGAAAATCATCAGCTGCCCAAACAATCTCTCATTCCGTTAGGGAGATCAAGGGACCTGGGTTCGACTCCTCTATTAGACCTACGCTGTGGGATTTTATCTCCAAGTAGAACCAATTCAGCAGAACTCTATTAGTACACTAAAAAATATTAAATTCAATAAGTAGATTATCAGAACGGTAGAGAAAATTGTAATCTGGATTAAGGTAACGGGGGAATCTGAAGGCAAATGCTACTCGGTTGTCCCCAAAGTGTGAGCATTGCGACGTAGGCTCACAATATCTTACACACACATCCTATGTACACCAGGCAAACTAAGTAAATCAAAAGTATGACGTAAACCTCGTTTACTCTACTGCACAGTTGTTATGCAATATGGTTGTTGCTGTTGATGGTTGTTCGTCTACAGAAAATGTATAAACGGTCACAATAAATATTATGATGAAAAGGTTTCTATCCATTCCTTCATTTAGGTATGCTTGCTAAATTGCGTCTGTACAGTACACGTTGTACGTATTATGTCATATATGTAAATTATACATTTGTACACATCCGCGCATACGTTCATAATACATACACCACAAACAACCAGAAGTAGCGTAAACAACCACAACAAGCCGAGAGAATAATACGTGTTTTCCAAAGTCATTTAGATAAGAGTGTTGTATTGAACAAGCAAAGAGAAGCAGTTGCGTCACGGCAAGATAAGTTGCACGCGTACAAGGTATAGCCAAATAGGTTCATACACTTGCACACTCATACCTACCTTGGCTTGGAATACACGGGAAGGTTGTGTCATTCCGCCACTGTAACAGTGAATTCAAATAATCGTGGTCAAGGTCAGATAACATATAAAACATTTGACCTTTAATTAGTTTGTTGTAATTGATCGTTAGCCAGTACGTGCGTTGACGTAAATCCCTGACGCTCCCGCCCTGATAAAGCATTACCCAAACACAAACACCAAATCTATTTCAACTCAGAAATCGGTGCTGTAATAAATAAAAATAAAAATACTTCAAATATTAAAAAGACCATAAACCGAATTCATGCACGTTTCCTAGTACATCATGTTATGTTTACAATATGTAAAACTAAGCAGGAAAGCTCGCGGTCTGTAGTAGGATGGGAGAAACTTGCTCGCTTCGCTCGCGCAGTCTTGTAGACAACCCTACTGAGATCCTTTCTTGTATACGTAGACTATTTAAAAAATTAAATATAGGCCTAATTGCTAATGGGAATGGGGAATAAATACAAATCGCACGTTATGTTGCTACAAGGTAGGCTACAGATACATTCACGTGCTAACATGCTAACACTTAACCACGTGGTTCCCTTTGCCCTGTGTACGCTGCAACGAGGCTAATCGTTAATAGCTCATGAAGGCATATACTTCATTGATAACAACCGTTTGTTCAACTTAGTATATGTTTAGCTTCAAATTCACACGAAAATATCTGATTTCTATTTCGCACCAAATGAACCGTTGGCTGTGCTGTGTCCGCCTAACCCAGAAGCAATACGCGTACATGCGATAATGACCTCTATCACATTTAAATATTTTTAAATTTTAAATATTTGAATTTTAAATATTTAAATATACCTGGTTAGTAATCTTAATCGAGATTAAAGCTGCATTGTAACGGACTTTCGAACCCGTGACCTTTCACAGCGAGAACGAATCCACTTGGATAGAGAGTGGAAGTATTTTACAATAATTACATGGCACACATTTCCATTGTTGCAAATATGAAAACATTTCCATTTTATCTGATTTCTATTTACACGCGAATTATTGTGTGCGGAGTTTCTAAAATGTGATCTAGTTAAAGCATTATTTGGGAATTACTTGCTGCAAGTATTCACAGAGTTTCCTGTCAAGTCTGCCGAGATGGATCATTCATAAACAACGAAGCCGAATATTGCCGAGAGCGGACGATCTTTACCGACGTTACTGAAGGCCGAACCCATTCACTACTTTCAACCGGAAATATTACATGAACTCGAATCAATTAAAATACATCGATGGAATGGAAGTGGCGGCGTTATTCGCGTCAAACACGTTTCAGAAGTAATATTGCCTAGTACGCAACGTCTCAGACGACTGTCAGAGTTGAATCAGTCCATATACACGTCTTGGCCCTAAGTTAGTGAACCGCCTGAGGACGCGTATCTGTCTGGGATCTAGGTTAGCTCAAGCTACGTGCACGTGAACGGCATAGTCCATCAATGAACTGTCCCAACGGTGCATGGCGATCACAATTTTGATCGAAACCTATTATAATATTAAATTAAATCAATAGACTTTCCACAGTGCAAACCCACACAATAAGGAATAAAACTAATATGCAATTTACATGCTAATGCTGCACTCATTATTAATTCAACACACACGCTATTTAGAGTGGTCGAGAGCTTGACAACAACGAATACGTTGATTTCCAAACAGCCTTGTTTACAGAGAAGATTAATGGTCGACACATAACGAATGAATGACACACATAACGACACACATAACGACACTTGATGACGATAATGACGATAATGACACACATAACAGATGAATGACACAGAACGACAGATACCATTTCATTTAGGTTAGGTTATTCAGTTGCAAAGGAAAAGTGTGGAACTGGGTAACTAAAAAAAAATACTTTTAAAAGAAAAAATTGAAAATTAATGTTGAAAATAAAGGGCTCTGAAAATTAATGACCTTGAACTTCACTCTATAATATTTGCTTCCTCAACAAGAGAATGCCACTGTAGAATGGGATATTGTAGCAAACCCACAGTACTCCACACTCATCGTCTCGTTTAGCCTCGTTGCGTGAGAACAACGCCCGGTATAGTTATTCTTCGCCCTTCGTTGCATAGGCGGACAGTCTACCCTCTCATGCCATTACATGGTGTATAGTTTACTTTAGTAGTCAGCAAGCAGTTAATATTGGGTCTATTAACTGTGAAAAACGAAGAAAGAAATTGTAAATTGGCTTAGTAACATCAATTTTGCCAGTCGATGTCGGGACTATATTCAAGAGGTCAAGGGGGTTCAATAAACATATTTCCATAATGTCGTTCTGTGGGGAGACAAAACGCGTCGTTAGCCACAGGGTGCACACACACACACTTTTTATGCACGCTGTTTCAAAGAAAATAAATAGATTTCTGGTGTTCTTTCACACATTCGAAAGGCAGTCTTCTGCTTAGTCGAGTGCACGAGTCTTATTATAGTCACGCCTACTGTGTTAGGAATTTCCAGGTATCCATCATTCAGTCGTAAATTATCAAAACTTGACCTGTTTCAAGTACATAGTAGGAAACTATGTTGGCATTATCGGACTCAGTTATTTAGTCAGGATGAGATAGGACCAACTTTAAGTAGCAAACACACAAGCATCCAGATCGGTTCTTAAACAATGTGAATACAATACAACCACCATCTACGCATGTTAAGAGCGTTCGGAAGTAGTTTTGACGTTTTTAGTCAACTAATTTCTAATAAAAGGATTATTATGAAAATGTACCTACTTGCGGAGGGATGTCATATCTACGCATGGCATTAAGTACATTTGTGACAAGCCTGCTCAAAAATAATATACTCACGTTTGAATAATGCAAATAAATTATTTTCATCGAAAATGTTCGACGAAATAATATGGAGAATCTGTTTAAAAATGGGTAAATTGTTTTTGAATAGGTTGGTGATAAATGTACTTAATAACATGCATAGATAGATATGACGTCCCTCTACAAGTAGGTATATATTTATAATAATCCTACTATAAGTTTAATTAAGAGTAATTAGTTGACGGCCAATACATCTGTAAAACTCCTACTGCCGAACGCTCTTAAGTGAACGTTTGTGTCTTGTATGCAATCGTATAAATATTATTCGTTCTTAATGAAATGAAATGAAATAATATAAAACAACAGTTAAAATTAAATTATACTTTCAAAGTAGGTATACCGAAGTTATACAACAAGGCAATTATCAAAGCAAGCGTAGACGTCAGTGGTGATCCACAGCTTCTAGTTCGCGTTATTACTTCACTATTATTATTAAAACAATAGCAATATACACGTCCTGGAAATATGTAGGCTTGGTTCCGGTGCACGCAAGGTCCTAGTTGTTGCACAATGTTAGTCTTGTTACGCACTCATTTCCATCTCAGCGCAAACACATACGTAACCGGTAGAAATCATTATCAGGGAAGTGAATGTGGATGACAGGGTGGATCAAGTCACACAGAGGTGATTGGACCCTTCTAAGGGCGGGCGCACAAAGATAGCTGGTTAAATAATGCTCTCCATATTATTATTGAAAGCAGTTTTAATGTTCTTTCGAGCAACCTACATCGTCTCACTTTGAACGATATCGCATCGAGGTCAAAGCTGTCTTACTAGAAGCATATTAATTAATTTCAAGAACAAGCCTTGATAACTTCCACTTTTTCTTAATCACCTCACTCACACCTCGCGCTCCCACCATTGTTCTAACTAGTTGGTGTGGTTGTCCACAGATGTCGCTGTCGGAGCGGCCGGTAGTGCAGCAGCTACAGGGCCCGACCAAGTACCCCAGGTAGGCGCCTGTCTGTCTGTCTGTCTGTCTGTCTGTCTGTCTGTCTGTCTGCTGTCTATACTATTATAGTATTAGTTAAAGTTTCCAAAAAATGGATTTACCAATTATGGATTAATAAATATAAATAAACAAAAATATTCTTATTTAAAAAATGAACAAAGATAAGTGTATCCAGAAATAAAGCATATTCCGATACCATACGTCACGACGTCCTAATTCAAAATAGTTCCCAATGGTTCGGGTCGGGGATTCCACTGCTACACTAAGGTCCTGATTATGTACATCTCTGCATGCGACCATGAGTGTATAAAGTAGTAGGCTAATGCACCACGGTTGTCTTGCAGGCTGCACCTTGCCAAGGAGAGCGCGGCGGCGTCGGAGTGGACCGACGTCGCTCTCAAGGTGCCCGACACGCCCGAGCGGGGCCCGGCGCCGATCCCGCCCCCCCGGAAGAAGAGGCCGAGCGCGCCGTCGCCCCCGGAGGCCCCCGCTAAGAAGGTGCCCGAAGCGCCCGCCATATACCTGGAGGTGGACACACCCCTGGCACAGCACCGCGTGCTCTACAAGGAGCCCGAGGACCTGCTGCGTCTCCCGCGCCGGTCCAAGTCGAGCATGTCCCTGCGGAGCGCCAGCCCCGTCACGGAGTTGACCACCGAGCGCCTGGACAACTACATGAAGAGTTGCCGCAGCTTCGGCTCCCTCAAACCCGAGGAGCTGATCGACGAGATAAACCAGGCGCTGTCGGACTCGTCGGAAGACTCGTGGGGGGGCCTGGACGACTGGGACCTCGGCTTCGTGGAGCACTTTGACACGACTGGGGGGTCACCACTGACGCCCACTTCGCAGATCGACGCCCACAGCTCGCCCACACGCGGGCATAACCGGGCAGAGTTCGTCGTTGGCGAACCCAAGAAGAAGACGAAGAAGAGGAGGAGTAGCAAGGAGAGTGTGAAGCGACGGCTGAGGAAGCCCGAGGTGAAGGGGGCCGAGGACGTGCTTGCCCCCCCGGCAAACTTCCAGACAGATCCTAAGTCTCACATCCACGCGAACAAGGGTGGAAGCTCGCTGATCAAACCGTCCCAGATCTCCGTTCAAGAATTCCTCCGGCAGTCGTCCCACGACAAGTCCAAGACGAGTTTGCCTGAGCTCACGCTAGATGTCCCCACCGAAAACTCGAGCTTCTCTTTCGACTTCTCGAAGGGTCTTATGCCCCCGCGGTCCCCCCAGATCGAGATCCCGGGCACGCCCAACACGCCTCGCGGGCTCAGTCGGTGCAGCTCACCGTTACCTGCCATGTTCATGGGAGACTCACGCACGCCAACGTCCTCCCCCACCCACGAGGAGGAGGGGGCCTCCAACCTGATGCGCATCCTGCAAGAGTACCACTGCACAGCGGACATGATCGGCGACCGCGACGCGAAGAAGATCCTCGAGGAGTTGGGGATACCGGAGAACCTTCTGGCAGAGGTGCCCGAGATAAACTCCAAGTCGCAAGGCAACGGTAGCGGGGTGTCCTCGATGACGCCGTCACTCACCGAGCTGGAGGCGTCGCTATCTGAGCTGTTGGAGGCTTCGGCTCGCGACGACGATGACGCCGACGAGTTCGAGGAGGAACTACAACACCAGACGTCGCCGCCGAGGAAACTAGAGGAAGCCAAAGAAGACAAATCGAAGAAAGACACTCCACTCGACGCGGGCATTGCTCAACAGGTCCCGAAGATTACGTCGTCAAAGCCAGAAGACACAACTAATGAAGATCTGTCGAAGTCTACGACGCCAAGGAACGTACAAGAAGCCAAAGAGGTCAAACCGAAGAAAGAGACTCCACTCGACGCGGGCATCGCTCAACAGGTCCCGAAGATTACGTCGTCAAAGCCAGAAGACACAACTAATGAAGATCTGTCGAAGCCTACGACGCCAAGGAACCTACAAGAAGCCAAAGAGGTAAAACCGAAGAAAGAGACTCCACTCGACGCGGGCATCGCTCAACAGGTCCCGAAGAGTATATCCTCGAAGCCAGAAGACACAACCGATGAAGATCTGGCGAAGCTGACGACGCCAACGGGAGGAGAGGCGAAACGATCAAGTATGGTCACCCTCTTGAATGTCACCTAACAGGGAGTGTTCGTCGATGTAGCCAGGTCGTGCAGTGTGGGTAGCGCGACGACATGAAGTAGACACGGGCGTTCGGGCCAATGATGTTTTACTTTACAATAGTATATAGATACATTATTTTGATATTGTTTTAGTTGACTGATGTAAATTAAGAATTGCTAATTATTAGAAATGAAAATATTATGACTAGCGTTTAAAATAAAAGTTTGGCTAGCGAAAAAAATATAAAGGTTGATATTACTGTGGTTGAGAAATGTTGATGTTCCTAATAATTTCCCACGAATGTTTTGTGATGAAAAGAACAATACTATATTACTCCATCTCTGCCGGAACCTTTATAATCCAGCCTGGGCTTAAACCCGGGCCTCTGCCTACACTGAACTTTGCTGAAAATAACATGGATTGTTTTCAGACTCTTCCTTGGATGCTAATTAATAATAACCTTCATCTCTCAACCCCTACAGGGGCCGGGTTGGTGTTTGTTGGTTTACGTCTCATTATGCAATCATGCCGTTCGAGACGATGATATTGATGGGTAATAGTTGCAAAAGACCCAAGTCTGATGCGGGATTCGAACCCACGATCGTATAGTAAATCGATGAGGCATAAACTGGGAAGACGGGCACGGTTTAAAAAAACGTTTAGGAATCAATTGTGTTTGGATGGAAAAAGTGATATAAAATATCTTGAATATTGATGAGATCAGACACTTTCAATAATAATATATGGACGTGACTTCAATGTTACCTACGAATCGTCAAATAACAATCAGTATCCAACCAAATATGATAGAAAATTAGTGCAGAAAGAGTTGTAAAGGTGAATACGTTTTATCACCTAAAGTGAACTGATTTGTCCTTCCAATGCTTGATTGTTAACCTTTAGCATATGCGTGTTTCTGTGTTGTATCGCCCATATGACGTATGTCTTTGATAGTGATGGATAAACAATAAACAATAAGGTAGGCGAGTATTTGAATCACATTTGAACAATACATAGCCTTCAACATACTACAAATAATCAGTACACAGAGACTATGGCCGACATTTCAAGAATAATGTATTGTTTACGTAGATAGAGTTACGTAGATATATAGAGTTATAAGATAGAGTTACTCGGTAAACTATTGTTTAAGATGGTGTAATGTTTTCTGTTAGTAACTTTTAAAATACATTTACAATACAGTATTGCAATTATGCCGGTAGATATCAACATCAAGATCAACAGATACATTTCAAAGAAGGATGCAAAATGAATATTTCTAAATGTGACATTGTTATAAGATTGTCTGTGTATCATGGTCACATCTTACCCTGCCTCATATCATACAATTTTAAATTTCATTTAAAATATCTATCATAAAATTCTCGTTTGAGCTATCTGTGCTGGCAACTGCCCTTAAGACAGAGTACCAGAGTTCAAGTCCCGGAAAATCCATCAGCCATCACTGATCTCTATAAACTTCAACTACACACCTGTATACGTTTAAACCCTCAGTGCAACTGTCACATATTTAGAAGTGTACTGTCCATCGCTTCGGAGCATCCTCTACCCTTGGACACTTTGAGTCCAGCTCATCAAGGACGCCTCAAGGCCACGGAAAATCGCCACAAAGACTTGAATCAAGCACGCATTGCGTGACTACCACGCTTGCACTGAAGGAACCTGCAGGTGTTGATAACAGTTACCTTATCAATGCCCTTGTGAGGGCGTACGACACTTGCCAAAGGGCGATGAGTACAAAGGCAAGACTTGAGTATATAAGCGTAGTCTTTGAGTATTGCCAGTCATATCACAGCCCAATAGACACTGAGCAAACATGGACAGTCATAGACTACTGTACGGTGCGCTGTTCATAACGCTGGTTGTCGTTTCCGAGACCACTTGGGCCCAGAATGGCCAGATCGCAGGTAAGAAATAATTAATTAATTAATTTTTTGTAGGAATATCCGTTATAGGGTGCACACACCGTATGATATACCCCTCTTCAGGTGACTAACTTGGTTATTAGAGTGTTTTGATAGCTGGGGAGGAATGTCCGAGGGCTGTTAGCAGGACTCAATCCCAGCACTTTAACGACTGAGGAAAACCTCGAAAAAAACCTTCAGTCAGGACTGCCGGTGACCGGAATCGAACTGGCGGCATTAGAGTCTCGCGCCTTACCGCTGAGCCACCTCTATCGGTAATAGAATTAGAAGAATTCTTCTAACTATTAGGTTCTGGTTAGTGGGATATTTGGGTCAGTTACCGGGACCAGGATTTGCCTTAGCCATCAGAATCAGAATTACCCATGATGGGAAACGAACCTGTAACTTAAACTTCTCGAATTACATTCTAGATTTTCAATCCATGTATTTTTCGGCAACACATTTAGTTATTGGAAGTGAAGATAACCAGGACAATGAGTATCTTCCAAAGTGTTGGCCAGGCATGATGCTTTGTCGAGTCCTTCAAACCGTGGTCCGTGTTTTCACGTATCGTTGCTTGATATCGGCGTTCACTGCAAAGTAGCAAGAACTACCCGTTGATTCACTTCAGTCTATACGTACAGTTACGAAATACTGTGTTATAGCTCAATTTTATAGCTTCATTACAGTTGTTATTATTTACTAGCCAATATTTTAAATCCCATTTTCGACAGATGATTAAAGCACATTAATGTTATGTTCGTACAAAGCAACTTCGCAGACCGGAGTGTATACGTGCAGCTCACTGCAGCAGATCCATATATTTATATAGTCTTTTAGGCCAGGAAAGAAGCTAAAAAGGGGCCCTATCCCGGGATAAAATCATGCAAATTCAATTAAACAGGTTTAATTCCAGTGTAATTAATTAATTTTTCTAATAATTTGTATAGTTTATATCTTCTCCCTAAGTACTTGTGTGAGAATCGTTAATAGTCATGCTTCATATCTCAAGCATCGAAACATACCCGAAGCACTGATCAAAACTGAACTAATCGAAACATTCATAATATATAAAATGTGACATAAATCAGAAAGGAAAAATACGACCACCCTGGCAATCGAACCCAGGTCTCCCACTAATGGCCACTGCACTCATAGTGGCTTACTATAAAAACCGTATTTCAGATAGCCTAAAATATCAAAACATGGAGTGCACGTACTTGTCTTTCACCTCTGACCTGGACCCCCCCCCCCCCCGCTGCAATAACCACGTGTGTTCGACTAAGATCTGTAAACTGTCGCAGGTATCCAGAGCATCGGCTGGAGCCGCCAAGGTCAAACGCCCTGGGGTTACGTCACATATGACGTCATCACGCAGCCGTTGTTCGTGACTCCCTTCAACGTCGCGGAACAGCGCGCCAAGCGGGAGACGGAGCAACTGAATACCGCACGACCCAAGAGGCACATGGGAGGCATGGGCCCCTACGGCATGGGGGGGATGTACCCCCACGGCATGGGAGGCATGAGCCCCTACGGTATGGGGGGGATGTACCCCTACGGAATGTACGGGCACGGCATGGGGGGAATGGGAGGAATGGGAGGAATGGGGGGAATGAGAGGAATGGGGGGAAGTGGGAGTTCGGCCGAAGCTAGTGCCAGTTCTCATAGCTCTTCGGGGGGGATGGGCTATGGCGGTATGGGGTACCCATACTATTAATGAAACAAAATATTCATATTACAGCACAATAATGATGTGAAACTCACGACTATAGCACTTATATCTGTTCTTTAGACAAATAACTCACTGACTTAGGTATAAGACATTCAAAGAGCTTACATTCGCTAAGTACCACAATAATTATAACTGCTCACACATTTCTATATTAATGATAATAATGAAAAAAAAATGTAAATAGGTTTGTTATATTTTTATATATCTTGAATGAAATGTAAAAAGCACTTTCTCGCCAAATACATGTTTTATATAAAGGTTTCTATTGTCTACCTCTTTGTCTCCTTCTCCTCTTAATGAAACATCCAACCGAACCCATCAGATGCCGACAGTTTTACATTTCGTACGTTGGGTTCAATGAAACCACCAAACTAATTGCTGCTAAACGCGACTGGAATCATTTAACTGCATTGATCTTGGGAGGTGGCGCAGTTACTACAACCACTGGGTACAGACAGTGTAGTATAGGTTAAGTTATCTTCCACCAGATCGCCGCACCGTCAAGCCCAAGGAGGCAAAGATGTTGGATGACGCACTGGTGAAATTGAAGGTTGCCATTAATATGGAATTAACATGGTTTTTGTAATCCAGACACTACGTGGATCAACATTCAAATTTTTATAATTGTTTTTGTTAATAATTGAAACTGTTTCAATAAAACAGTAGATTTAGACCAGATACTGTTAAAAATCTAAAGTGTTAAGTTTGTGTTAAGCTTAATACGTTTTCTTTTTTTTAAATAGATAATTTCAAATAAAATAGCGTGAATGCCATATTAATGGCGGCATTCAATTTGCAATAGATTTTAACCGCCTACTGCTAGGAGTCATAGGGGCTTGCAAGGAAGCAGAGCCTCCCCCCCCCCCTCCCCGCCCTTCAACACTCCGCCACTGGAGAGCGCAAAGCAGGTCCGTAGCGTGTAGAGATAAATCCCATAGAATAATCTGCTGGTTCCAACAGACTCTGCTACGGTCATGCGGATAGACGGGGCAGAATTAGAATTATATCGGACATTCCCTGGGGTACAACACTATTCAAGATAACTGGAACAGTTTATAAAACGACCAACAAGCGAAAATATGAAATAACTTGTGGAGATAATAGAAACAACTTGGCTACATTATTTTACCCTTCTCGTTCGCTGTAGCACCAAAATGAATGACGACGACTGTTGAGGCACAAGGGGACCCAGATACGGCGCGTCACATGGTGAAGGCAACATGGTTTAGGTAACATGGTCTAGGCAACATGGTTTAGGCACGAAGGGGCCCAGAGACGCTTCGAAACGTCGGTCGATTGATGTGGATATCATAGCATTCCACCAGTTTTCGCAACTGAAACTATCATATTTATGTCAGTTGATATTTAAGTTCTAACAATTTCAAGTTTAAAAATAATCTAATGGAATTTCGTGAGGTCGTGCATTGCAGGTCTGGCGTATAACATCATAAGAATGGAACACGAAATGCTATTAGCTGGCGATACCCAATAGAGCAGGGAATAGGGTCCCAGAAGGGCAATTCATTTACGCTCTCAAGATTATTTCGTCTCTCAACCTCTTCAAAAAGCAATTTGGGTGGAGTGGATTCCCAGATTTATTCGCTGTCGAGCAGAGATATTGTAACAATCGAACAGCCAACAGTTGAGCTCCTTTTATGGTAAAAGTGGAGTGAGTGAATTTAAACAAACGTAACGTTCCTTAGAAGGCAAGTTTCTGTTCGAGCGAAGTGAGCGAAGTGAACTGAGCGTTGAGGTCATAGGTTGACCATTTGCTGCAATTTGATAACTAGCGCATTATATATAATACTATTTTTATAATATAACTTTCCAGTTTTATACTTGTTTGTACTTCTATTCTATCAATTCATTAGTTAGTTCTTCTTTAACAATATTATCCAACTCTGTCTTTACATATCTTTCAATTTGTATTGTTCTGTGTATTCATTAGTAGATTGGAATCATGCCATGGTAGAGATCCTAGTAAAACAGTTAAGAAAAGACGTATCTAGTAACAAAATATTAAATCTGAAATATTAGCAAAGTGTGTAAACCGAGGATAAATAGCGGGATTACAATTTGACTGGCATAAGTTTGTCTCGACTGCGCCTGCTGCTATAATGTGAGAAAGTGCTAAGAATGTGATTGAGAAATAGGGTTACCGAATAGTTAACATATGAAGTATTCATCTGACGTCCTAACCACATAATGGAGGGCAAAATGTGTGTTGACATTTGAATTTGCTTACCACGAAATATGAGACTTTAACAGCGTCGTATATTCTCAGCGAAGTTTTTGAAAAAATATAATTATTTGTGACGTTGTAAATCACAAAAAGAGTGGCCACGACAAGATAGTTTCTTAGCTTAGCTTTTAATAATAATAATAATGCAGTAGTAATAGCAAACTATTATTAAAGACGCCATCTAAAACATTTTAGCAATCGTTTGCCAGACATTCATTCCGTTTTGGCCCACAACATGGCTACCACGGTTATTCTGAGAAAACAATATGTGAATACCCTATAGGCAATCAGTTTTAATTATTGTTTACCTATCTTCCCATAAATATCTCAACAAAACAAGTGCAAACAAGAAACATAAAATAACCACAAACAACAAAACATGGCGGAATATATTTTTCCGTACGAGATTTCCCTCGAGATCTCGTTAACCACGTTAGGTATTCGTCGAATTAGTATCAGCTGCGAGGATACTGAGCACGTGCGTTCGTTGAGATGCAGACATGGCCCGGCTAAGAAACACCGGAGCCGCCAGAGAGAAAAAGGAAATCGATTTTATGTAAATGGCGCAGCTTGTAATTCCTGGTGTACAGAGTAAAAGACCGAGGGTTGAGGATGAGCCAAGAGGGATCCGAGAAGGAAGACTTAATTTGCTGGGGTCATTCGGGTGGCATTTATGGAACCCAAGGCCTAATAAACTCTCTAGCTCACGACGCGGCAGTCACGTGTACACTCTTGTGACGTCACCACTGTATGGCTAGAGTTGGAGGGCTCACGGTGAAGATGTCGGGTGCTGACGGTGAAGCATGATACAGTTGCTCCACACCACACCCGAGGCCTCTAGCTCACGACGCGGCAGTCACGTGTACATTCTTGTGACGTCACCACTGTATGGCTAGAGTTGGAGGGCTCACGGTGAAGATGTCGGGTGCTGACGGTGAAGCATGATACAGTTGCTCCACACCGCACCCGAGGCCTCTAGCTCACGACGCGGCAGTCACGTGTACACTCTTGTGACGTCACCACTGTATGGCTAGAGTTGGAGGGCTCACGGTGAAGATGTCGGGTGCTGACGGTGAAGCATGATACAGTTGCTCCACACCGCACCCGAGGCCTCTAGCTCACGACGCGGCAGTCACGTGTACACTCTTGTGACGTCACCACTGTATGGCTAGAGTTGGAGGGCTCACGGTGAAGATGTCGGGTGCTGACGGTGAAGCATGATACAGTTGCTCCACACCACACCCGAGGCCTCTAGCTCACGACGCGGCAGTCACGTGTACACTCTTGTGACGTCACCACTGTATGGCTAGAGTTGGAGGGCTCACGGTGAAGATGTCGGGTGCTGACGGTGAAGCATGATACAGTTGCTCCACACCGCACCCGAGGCCTCTAGCTCACGACGCGGCAGTCACGTGTACATTCTTGTGACGTCACCGCTGTATGGCTAGAGTTGGAGGGCTCACGGAGAAGATGTCGGGTCCTGGGGGTGAAGCATGATACAGTTGCTCCACACCCCACCCGAGGCCTCTAGCTCACGACGCGGCAGTCACGTGTACACTCTTGTGACGTCACCACTGTATGGCTAGAGTTGGAGGGCTCACGGTGAAGATGTCGGGTGCTGACGGTGAAGCATGATACAGTTGCTCCACACCGCACCCGAGGCCTCTAGCTCACGACGCGGCAGTCACGTGTACACTCTTGTGACGTCACCACTGTATGGCTAGAGTTGGAGGGCTCACGGTGAAGATGTCGGGTCCTGACTGTGAAGCATGATACAGTTGCTCCACACCACACCCGAGGCCTCTAGCTCACGACGCAGCAGTCACGTGTACACTCTTGTGACGTCACCACTGTATGGCTAGAGTTGGAGGGCTCACGGTGAAGATGTCGGGTGCTGACGGTGAAGCATGATACAGTTGCTCCACACCACACCCGAGGCCTCTAGCTCACGACGCGGCAGTCACGTGTACACTCTTGTGACGTCACCACTGTATGGCTAGAGTTGGAGGGCTCACGGTGAAGATGTCTGGTCCTGACGGTGAAGCATGATACAGTTGCTCCACACCACACCCGAGGCCTCTAGCTCACGACGTGGCAGTCACGTGTACACTCTTGTGACGTCACCACTGTATGGCTAGAGTTGGAGGGCTCACGGTGAAGATGTCGGGTGCTGACGGTGAAGCATGATACAGTTGCTCCACACCACACCCGAGGCCTCTAGCTCACGACGCGGCAGTCACGTGTACACTCTTGTGACGTCACCACTGTATGGCTAGAGTTGGAGGGCTCACGGTGAAGATGTCGGGTGCTGACGGTGAAGCATGATACAGTTGCTCCACACCGCACCCGAGGCCTCTAGCTCACGACGCGGCAGTCACGTGTACACTCTTGTGACGTCACCCCTATATGGCTAGAGTTGGAGGGCTCACGGTGAAGATGTCGGGTGCTGACGGTGAAGCATGATACAGTTGCTCCACACCGCACCCGAGGCCTCTAGCTCACGACGCGGCAGTCACGTGCACACTCTTGTGACGTCACCACTGTATGGCTAGAGTTGGAGGGCTCACGGTGAAGATGTCGGGTGCTGACGGTGAAGCATGATACAGTTGCTCCACACCGCACCCGAGGCCTCTAGCTCACGACGCGGCAGTCACGTGTACACTCTTGTGACGTCACCACTGTATGGCTAGAGTTGGAGGGCTCACGGTGAAGATGTCGGGTGCTGACGGTGAAGCATGATACAGTTGCTCCACACCGCACCCGAGGCCTCTAGCTCACGACGCGGCAGTCACGTGTACATTCTTGCGACGTCACCACTGTATGGCTAGAGTTGGAGGGCTCACGGTGAAGATGTCGGGTGCTGACGGTGAAGCATGATACAGTTGCTCCACACCGCACCCGAGGCCTCTAGCTCACGACGCGGCAGTCACGTGTACACTCTTGTGACGTCACCACTGTATGGCTAGAGTTGGAGGGCTCACGGTGAAGATGTCGGGTGCTGACGGTGTAGCATGATACAGTTGCTCCACACCGCACCCGAGGCCTCTAGCTCACGACGCGGCAGTCACGTGTACACTCTTGTGACGTCACCACTGTATGGCTAGAGTTGGAGGGCTCACGGTGAAGATGTCGGGTCCTGACGGTGAAGCATGATACAGTTGCTCCACACCGCACCCGAGGCCTCTAGCTCACGACGCGGCAGTCACGTGTACACTCTTGTGACGTCACCACTGTATGGCTAGAGTTGGAGGGCTCACGGTGAAGATGTCGGGTGCTGACGGTGAAGCATGATACAGTTGCTCCACACCGCACCCGAGGCCTCTAGCTCACGACGCTGCAGTCACGTGTTTATTCTTGTGACGTCACCACTGTATGGCTAGAGTTGGAGGGCTCACGGTGAAGATGTCGGGTGCTGACGGTGAAGCATGATACAGTTGCTCCACACCGCACCCGAGGCCTCTAGCTCACGACGCGGCAGTCACGTGTACACTCTTGTGTCGTCACCACTGTATGGCTAGAGTTGGAGGGCTCACGGTGAAGATGTCGGGTGCTGACGGTGAAGCATGATACAGTTGCTCCACACCGCACCCGAGGCCTCTAGCTCACGACGCGGCAGTCACGTGTACATTCTTGTGACGTCACCACTGTATGGCTCGAGTTGGAAAGCTCACGGTGAAGATGTCGGGTGCTGACGGTGAAGCATGATACAGTTGCTCCACACCGCACCCGAGGCCTCTAGCTCACGACGCGGCAGTCACGTGTACATTCTTGTGACGTCACCACTGTATGGCTCGAGTTGGAGGGCTCACGGTGAAGATGTCGGGTGCTGACGGTGAAGCATGATACAGTTGCTCCACACCACACCCGAGGCCTCTAGCTCACGACGCGGCAGTCACGTGTACACTCTTGTGACGTCACCACTGTATGGCTAGAGTTGGAGGGCTCACGGTGAAGATGTCGGGTGCTGACGGTGAAGCATGATACAGTTGCTCCACACCGCACCCGAGGCCTCTAGCTCACGACGCGGCAGTCACGTGTACACTCTTGTGACGTCACCACTGTATGGCTTGAGTTGGAGGGCTCACGGTGAAGATGTCGGGTCCTGACGGTGAAGCATGATACAGTTGCTCCACACCGCACCCGAGGCCTCTAGCTCACGACGCGGCAGTCACGTGTACACTCTTGTGACGTCACCACTGTATGGCTAGAGTTGGAGGGCTCACGGTGAAGATGTCGGGTGCTGACGGTGAAGCGTGATACAGTTGCTCCACACCACACCCGAGGCCTCTAGCTCACGACGCGGCAGTCACGTGTACACTCTTGTGACGTCACCACTGTATGGCTAGAGTTGGAGGGCTCACGGTGAAGATGTCGGGTGCTGACGGTGAAGCATGATACAGTTGCTCCACACCGCACCCGAGGCCTCTAGCTCACGACGCGGCAGTCACGTGTACACTCTTGTGACGTCACCACTGTATGGCTAGAGTTGGAGGGCTCACGGTGAAGATGTCGGGTGCTGACGGTGAAGCGTGATACAGTTGCTCCACACCACACCCGAGGCCTCTAGCTCACGACGCGGCAGTCACGTGTACACTCTTGTGACGTCACCACTGTATGGCTAGAGTTGGAGGGCTCACGGTGAAGATGTCGGGTGCTGACGGTGAAGCGTGATACAGTTGCTCCACACCACACCCGAGGCCTCTAGCTCACGACGCGGCAGTCACGTGTACACTCTTGTGACGTCACCACTGTATGGCTAGAGTTGGAGGGCTCACGGTGAAGATGTCGGGTGCTGACGGTGAAGCATGATACAGTTGCTCCACACCACACCCGAGGCCTCTAGCTCACGACGCGGCAGTCACGTGTACACTCTTGTGACGTCACCACTGTATGGCTAGAGTTGGAGGGCTCACGGTGAAGATGTCGGGTGCTGACGGTGAAGCATGATACAGTTGCTCCACACCGCACCCGAGGCCTCTAGCTCACGACGCGGCAGTCACGTGTACACTCTTGTGACGTCACCACTGTATGGCTAGAGTTGGAGGGCTCACGGTGAAGATGTCGGGTGCTGACGGTGAAGCATGATACAGTTGCTCCACACCACACCCGAGGCCTCTAGCTCACGACGCGGCAGTCACGTGTACACTCTTGTGACGTCACCACTGTATGGCTAGAGTTGGAGGGCTCACGGTGAAGATGTCGGGTGCTGACGGTGAAGCATGATACAGTTGCTCCACACCGCACCCGAGGCCTCTAGCTCACGACGCGGCAGTCACGTGTACACTCTTGTGACGTCACCACTGTATGGCTAGAGTTGGAGGGCTCACGGTGAAGATGTCGGGTGCTGACGGTGAAGCATGATACAGTTGCTCCACACCACACCCGAGGCCTCGAGCTCACGACGCGGCAGTCACGTGTACACTCTTGTGTCGTCACCACTGTATGGCTAGAGTTGGAGGGCTCACGGTGAAGATGTCGGGTGCTGACGGTGTAGCATGATACAGTTGCTCCACACCACACCCGAGGCCTCTAGCTCACGACGCGGCAGTCACGTGTACACTCTTGTGACGTCACCACTGTATGGCTTGAGTTGGAGGGCTCACGGTGAAGATGTCGGGTGCTGACGGTGAAGCATGATACAGTTGCTCCACACCACACCCGAGGCCTCGAGCTCACGACGCGGCAGTCACGTGTACACTCTTGTGACGTCACCACTGTATGGCTAGAGTTGGAGGGCTCACGGTGAAGATGTCGGGTGCTGACGGTGAAGCATGATACAGTTGCTCCACACCGCACACGAGGCCTCTAGCTCACGACGCGGCAGTCACGTGTACACTCTTGTGACGTCACCACTGTATGGCTAGAGTTTGAGGGCTCACGGTGAAGATGTCGGGTGCTGACGGTGAAGCATGATACAGTTGCTCCACACCGCACACGAGGCCTCTAGCTCACGACGCGGCAGTCACGTGTACACTCTTGTGACGTCACCACTGTATGGCTAGAGTTTGAGGGCTCACGGTGAAGATGTCGGGTGCTGACGGTGAAGCATGATACAGTTGCTCCACGCCACACCCGAGGCCTCTAGCTCACGACGCGGCAGTCACGTGTACACTCTTGTGACGTCACCACTGTATGGCTAGAGTTTGAGGGCTCACGGTGAAGATGTCGGGTGCTGACGGTGAAACAGTTGCTCCACACATTATGATGACACACTGTTCATTACTAGAATTTCAAGAGAGATGCCGCACTAGCAATACATTATATGCATTCCGGTAGGTAATATGTGGTGATGTTAAGCTGTCAATTGATCGATATTTATTTGAATTCATCAGCTTTAGCTTTTGTTGAACTTATGTCATAGAACAGCTTAGCGTACATCATGCTTGTCTGCGCCATTTTAGGTTCTTCAATGTTTAAAACGTTCAAATGTTGAACAATTGACATCACCTTTGGTTTCGTTCATTTTGTTGCAACCAGAATCAGTCCAGTCTCTTCTCATTTTATTTTATTGAGTGGAGCGAATTAGCGTCATTGTCGGTGTCCGCAATATTTCTAATACCAACCCACGCGCGCAAAGTTTCCCTACAATACCGGCATCGAACAGAAGACGGTAACGAGCCACAAGTCTCTGCAATATTACCGGTGAGCATGAAGCACGTTGTGAGGCCAATTAGGGGAGCGATTGAACACTCGCTTATCCGCGAACGACGAGACGAGAGAGTAAAAACCCTCGTAAGTCATAACTAATGTGAGCGCAGTAGATACCGCACGAGAGAATTAGCATTTCACAAGTCTGTGTGACTGCACGTGATACGGTACGCCACGCGGGCGCCCACAAATATGTTGATAAAGAGTAACGGCTCTTTTTCTGCTTTGTTATGTTCGGATCGGCCCACGATAACATTAGTAAAACCGGCGTTAGTTTGAAATAATGTCCATTAAGTTATCAAAATTATCCCGTTGGGAGGTACCAATGCCATCCGATGGCTGGACGGCGCCATTACGTGGGCAAGTTATAGGCGGTTGGTAAGATGGCCGACCACTGATAACCCGCCCCGCCCTGGCCCGTATACAACATATTCGTTGTCGCTGGTTTATGTTGTTACGGGTAAAAGTGTTTGAAATATGCGTTGAAAGCGAATACTATATTATCTGTGGGTTTACAAGCAGCTGGCTGTTCATCATGCCACTCGCTCGCTATCTGTGCATCGAGTGTAAAAGAGATAATGCTTTTGTCATAGTGGGTGATTCGTGCTGAACTGGCAAGCCCCAATTTCAAATTCTGATCGCTGATTGGCCATGAACCACTCGTTCATGACGAATGCATCGGTAAGTTTGGTTCGGTACTAGAACCTTACCTTGGTATTTGTTCAGGGAAAAGTGTGCTTCATTGCTCAGTTCTCTATTTTATAGTATCAGCGGGTATCCCACTAGTGCTCTATGTGATTGATGATTGTTGATGAAGATGATGATGACGATGAAGAAGAAGAAAAAGAGGAGAAAGCTGTTTCGGGCACGGAACCTATCCCATCCGAAAGGACGGTGTAACCTTGACAGTCAGTGACATAGGTTCCTCCACCAACTTGGACTGCCGAGCAGTTGACGACGAGAAAAAAGCTGTTACACAAGCTTTCGAACCTACCAATTGGCTCTAACTAACGGTAACTACGGAGGAAAGCTCTCCCCCTCTCTGGTCCTGACCTAGCCCGATGTTTCTTAACCACGGTGTTCGTATAGGAACCGCAGCTAAACCACCTTTCAGATCGGTCGAGTGCAAACTATCGAATGTTAAACAATAGCAATAAGAGTGTAGTTGTTCTTGTTCGGGGGAATTGACGATTATCAGGACTCGAGCCTGTGTCCATTGCTTTCATACAAATTGAAAATGCATCCTTGTGAGGTGTGAGTTGTGAGGTGTGAGGTGAGAGAGCGAACGAGGGAGAGAGAACAAAAAACATCCTGGTCAGAAGAGCATTTTGCTGTTGCGATGGTTTACGCTTGTCAATTTTTATGCGCCGAGTAATATTTTCGTGCGTAGCGTTTTGTCAGTGTGATACCCTAGGGCGAGACTTTGACAACTTCAAAAACGTTCCGATACGAAACGAGTGACGAAATGAGAAGAGGGTGAGATAACCGATTAATTTTCATACGTTCGATTGATGTACTTTTATTGCTCGGTATAACCAGCCTAGTTGATGCAACAAGTCCCGAGTACTTCATTAAACTGTATTCGAATACACGGGTGTAGGGCAGGGGTTGCGTGGGGGGGGGGGGGAGCCATTAGTACATCACCATATTCTGTGTTTTACTTTGTTATCTTGATTTCAATTCTTCCCTCTACAATATTCTACCCACTACATTCCACATCTGACTTCTAGATCCTTTGATATCATGTGCTAGAATTAAAATTTCGTTGTTCTCCGTTAACACAGGGAATGACAAGTGGACATCACTAATGACCCCGTTTTTTGATAAAAATACAACGTATTTTATTAAGTTCCCGCTCTGAACCCAAACCCATCAAGAAAGGTGTCCCTCAAGGGTCGGTACTGGGCCCCACTCTCTTTAATATCTGGACATCTGGGCCCTGGATGGTTCAGCTCTAGACTGAGACGGCCTACACGTCGCTCCTACTGAGCAGTGAGCCCTCATTCAGATTCCGTGTCGTGTTTTCACACTTGACATCCCCTGTAGCAGGTTCAACCCCCGTTACTATTATCAATCCGTTCCTCGGGTTTACGCGTTTAAAATTCTGTATTCCTTAACCTGTTCTAAAGAGCCTTGTTCGGGAGAGCGTTACAGCAAAGTTCAAAGCAGAACTATTGTAATGTAGTAATATAGGCAAACCAAGACTACCTTACATATGCTTTCGTCACAGGCGAGGTATTCGTAGCCAATCATCGATCGGTATTTGCGCGCGATTGTCTCGGGCGGTTCGGTGTTTGGCTACGAATGCCTTGCCTGTGACGAAAGCATGTGTAAGGTTGTCTTGGGTTGCCTATAACATCTTGACAGTTACCAATTCCATTTAAATCAGAATTCCTTATTTGTGCTTGTTATTTTTGTTATAACTGATGGGTATTATCAATCAATGTTCTTATTGCTAGTGGTCTACCTAGTTACTTTGAGACGTCGAAGAAAGAGCAGGCTATTACACTATACATAAAATGAATTATTATTATTGTTTTTTCCCTTTTTACATATAAACTAAATAAGAAAGATTACAAATACTAATGAACCTAGTTTATTGCGACCGGCTGCTACGTGCCCCGGTAGATAAAGTTACCGAGACCGCGGCCGCACAACGACGCAGCCAGCAGAGACACAGAAACGCGGTTAGTAATTATTCCCGCCGCCGGCGACGTCAAGCGTTACGGTCGCAATTCTCGCCCGACGCAGTTCGCCATTCTCAGCTCATCTACATTTTTATCTCTCGCAGAAAAGACGGAACTGAAGACGTCGTGTTCGAATTAGACCAATTAGCCGTCATGACACGAACATTAAAAAGTATGGCGGGCGTCCCGGCTAAGCCTCCTGCTCGGCAGAACACACATCACTTAGTCTCAACTGCAGAATTAGGGTGATAGTTTACACGGATGCAGTAAACCTCGCGCTCAGACGAGTACACTAACATGCACTTAAAACCACGCCAGACAACTGTAATGTACGCTCGTGTTTTACCACAATGGACACTTCTGTATCTTATCTTAAACGCGCAAAAACAGGACTAAAAGAAAAGTTCTTACAACACTTAAAATTTATTGCAAGAAAGATGCACTCCGAGAGAACCCAGTGACATGCTATGTGAACGTCACAATCTCTTAATAAGGATTCTTATGTTTGGTATATTAAAATGATAATTTGAAAATGTGTATGAGTAACATAAATTTGTGAGACACACTTTCACAGTTAAAAATGAATACTTAACAAAGAAACAGCACACTGATATGATACTGGAGACGACACATTAGTTATGTCTGGAACCAGTTTTAAACCAAAAATTGAAGGGGGCAGTTTTTAAAGAATTTAAAAGCAATAAATAAACCGAGCTTTGCTGGGATGTGAACGATATCACATTGAAAAGCAATTCAGCCCCGGCCTTCCGCCCTGATTCATATAGTGGACCCAAGATTACTTTACACCTGCTTTCGTCACATCCGGGGCAGTCGTAGCCAACCGGCGGACCGCCCGAGACACACCAACGCCAACACCGATCGCTGATTGGCTACGAACCAGTCGCCTGTGACGAAAGCATGTGTAAGGTAATCTTGGGACAACTATAACACTATTCACTTCCGTCTTTCAGTATCACTTTTCCATAACAACGCACACACATTCAGTTAAATCAATTTTCCTCAAAGCTCAAGAATTTCTTCAAAATTGGAACTTAATAATATTAATGACAAGAATCAATTTTGTAAATAAAAAATTAAAAAAAAGTTTAAATTTCCCAAAATGTATTTTGTAAGAACGGTAAAAAAGTACTTTTAATGTTCAATTTTGTTAGTATGTGCGGCTAAAGCACATTCTACACAATATAGGGTATAGAACAATATGACAAGGGTACGCGAAACATTTGAATCAACATCATGCACAAATTATGACCGAGCGACGACAATAGATTCTTGCTCATAATACCACAATCTGTTCATCCCTAGGCGCCGTTTAACACATACGTCAGTTCACCGTGAATAAAACACGAACAAGATCAGGAGTTAGAAAGATTGGGATTCACGGCGAAGCTCAGGCCTGAGTGCCCGCGTTATATTCCCACCGAAACGGATCACAGCGGGTGAGAGAGTTATGTAAGACATTAGCCCCTCGTGCTTGCAAGACTCGATGCCCGTGTTTATGAGAGCATCACAGCCCTAAGTCAGTCAGCCAACCGCCACACGTTCGGAAGCGACGAGCTGTGACGGAGACTCGCGCGTTTAATATTTAAAACCAGAGGTTTCAGTTCAGGTCAATCATAATAAAACCGAGACGAGATCGTAATCGCCCCCCCCCCCTTCAACCCCTCCACCCCCCCCCCTCCCTCCACCCTTACCAAGCCCTGGTTCTGTAAGACAGAAGAAACCGAGTCAATCAACGCAAACGACCGTTAGATTACGTCATCACGGTGTGCGTGTTTGCGCATGCGTTTTGATGAATAGACTTACGACATCACCGAAGCTATGATGTCCATTTCCTGATCAGAGAACATGGAGAAGTCAACTCAGAAACGAAATACCTGATTTGAAACTATTTTCAAAAAAATCAGTTGAACACTAGCAATATTATAGTAATATTTAACTCATAAATGTAAATTGAATTAGTACTCCCTCGTTTCTAGTTTAAATAGATCACGAGTTGGGAACCATCGAAGCAATTTCACACCGTAAAAAGAATGTTAATTTCAGATACTTATTAAAACAATATCTGTTTTATACGGTTTCTCGAGTATCTAACGAATAAAAATAGATATATGGACAAAACAATTCATTTCAATTTGGCAAGCTCTTCACTTAAAACGTTTTACTTGAGAACTAAATGTATAAAGTACTTTTTATCGTTCTATATGCTAAGATTAAAGTCATCCTTATCTTAAAAATATACTTTCAAGTTAAGTAAATTTTTCACTACACTAATTCTGCTTTATAATTACTCTTTCCGGCTACGGCAGAGGACGTGGAAAAATGCTTAGTTTTTAACGAGAGCTAATTTCAAGCTCGCTCTCGTCGTCTATGAATCTTGCATGTGCTCTGAATGCAGCAAGTCCATGTACACGTGCATACACAAAACCTGGATAAACCTTCGACTGAAACATGGTGAGATGTACACGAGCGGGCACATAACATGGAGGGGAACCAAAGTTATTCTGAAACAGCCTTGTTGATTCTGGCATTAGGCCGCGCCGGTGTTCGCAATGTCCATAGTCCAACCACTGATTCCTATATTTCATATTTAATATATCGATCATTGGTTGGTTATCGCTCACTCGTTGACGGTGTTCGGAGCCTTCAGGGTTGGTTTAGTCGCTTTAAATTTAAGTCCCGCACTGAAAATTTCTTATGTGACTGATTTGGTAGACTCTAAATACGGATTAATTTTTTATTTATTTTATTGCATGAGTAAGGCGGGTCAGAGAAACAATACGTGTTGAGCAAGACACATCAACATGTATAAACATATTGGCAAGGCCACATCAATATGTGTCAACATGGAAGTGTTGAGCAAGACCACAGCAACATATACAACATGAAAATATTGAGCAAGACCGTTTTAACATGTGTCAACATGGCATTGTTGAGCAAGACCACACGAGCCGACGTGACTGAACACTGTAAGTCAGACTATGTTTTTGTCTGGTATACATAAACCGCATAAGCCGTCCCTATAGTTCAACTAAGATAGCAGAGATGCTTCTTTCCCTTCATACTTGGACTAATTACGCGAAGAGCAAGTACCACCCTCGTTAGTATGCAAACCATGGGCGGTATCGTCAGAGTCTCACAGAGTCGCGCGACGATTATCACTCGAGCCGGAGCCGGAATATTACCCAAGTTTGTACCGATCATTTTAAACCCACACTTCTGGGGTAACATTTATACAGCAGACGTAATAAAATAAAAACTAGAGAATGGATCAAGAGAAATATTTGTGTGAGGAAGTAAACTCGCAAATTGTAGACGGGATTAACATAAGTACGTCACCACGGCGACAACGAACCTACGCGTACTTAACAAGGAACAATGTCTACTGCGACTAAGTATACTAATATATTACATCAATATGTAAATAATACATTGGACTTGTATTTGAATTTAAAAACATTGGCAAGAACAGTTGTTAGGATAATGGCGCACGCGGGATTTTATTTAGACACTATGACGTATAACATCATGATATGGTTACAGTGGCGTATCCATATATTCGGAAGAGGGATAGAATTTGTCAATTCATGATATTATAGGGGAAGCGCACCATTAGTGGAGATTATGGGAGTCTTGCCCCCCCCCCCTTCCCCGGAAAACCTTTCTCATCAAAGTTATTTTGGTGGAAGTCTGTGCGTTTATAGCGGCCAACTGATAATAAATTACTAAATTTCTTTCAACTTAATCTTCTCTTGAGCCCCACCAATAAAAAGAACTTCAGCATGTATAACTAATCAGCTTATAAGCTAATAATAATGATGAAAATAATAATAATAATAATAATAATAATAATAATAATAATAATAATAATAATAATAATAATATATGTGGTGGAGGTGTCGGTCTGGCAGTATTCATTGGTTAGCTGGTTTACCTTCAAGATTATTGGTATTCGTATTAATGAGCAGCCTAAGGAAAAATTGTTTAATGCATCATTGCACAATGACCTCGATGTTGTCTATTACAGAGCAAAACACCGGCGAGCGCTTCGCACAGAACCACTAACACTCCCGACATGTTACGAGTGATGGGGGGGGGGGGGATGGTATCATGTAGACATTCCATCTCTCTGTTATACTAATGCCTGAGACTTACGACCGAGTTATAAACAGAACGATTTTGGCGTCATCACTTCCCCTTCCCCTTCCCCTTCCCCCTCCACTCTCGACGTTTTAATGCCATAAACATTGCACGCTTTCCCGACGAACCGAGAAATTAGACATTCCTTCATCCGTCATCGCAATAATAACAAATAAATCTTGAACTCGCTGCTTTTGAAATTATTTAAATTTATTCCCCATCTTGGGTGGCGGTGTTTTTGTTGTAGGTCTGTCGCAAATAACGCTCATGTGTTCTGAAAGCATCGCCAGAGTTTTTTAATACCGCCCTACAATCTACCTCGTTAGGTTTATCTATTTTCCGTTACAGTTTACGTCCGTATAATTTAACATAATTAATATATCTTAGTTGTTAGATGGCCCCGTGTCATTTGTCAACGCTAGCTATTAGTTCCCCGGAAGGAAGTGTTTACATATTGGTTTTGTTCCCGCGGATGCATTCTTACATCGTCGGAGGTCATTTGTGACCATCCATCATGCAAATCTCCGCGGAGACATTCGGTGAGCGATGAGCGTCCCAAGTCCAGATAAGCGATTTAAAAAACAAGACATTTTTCACAGCGGACTAGGCCTATAGTTCGGCCGGGAAGCGTATTCACGCTGAGCATCCCACAGTTTTTGTTTGGGGGGTTTCGTGTATTCGTAGGAAGACAAGAGCCGTAGGTATACAATACATGATATGGTCTTGCAACCTTCCTTGTTAGTCTTGTCACCTTAAAGATTGACAACCAACTATTCACAGTACGATTGGGTAGTGTTTGAACAAATAACATTCGTGTGACGCCCGGAGTGGAATTGAAACAGTGGTGACTCTGCTGGTCGTACGAGGTGAGCAAATTAGTTCATCCCCGTAACTCATTAAAAACTATATGGTTAATTCTATGAAATTACCCTTTTCTTCGAGACAATCATTCGTTTAAATCCAAGACAGGATAATGTCCGGGATAACTCTAGGTCTTCCTATCGTACATGGTGACAAGGGGATGACGTTACAATATAACATTTTAGTCAAGTACGTTGCTAAAAACACTGGGCTGCCGGCAGAAATTATGCCAAGTGGTGAAGGAGAAGGGGGGTTACCACTAAAATCAGTAGTAAGATATCATAAGTACTGTAAGGAAATGGAGTAAGGAGTTATATATATGGACAAAATATTTTATTGAATTATGAAAAATGAACTGTTATATGTTTCCACTTAAAAATCCATTAGGTACAGTAAAGTAAATTTGCTTGTAATGAATAGCTCTTCAGAAAATAAATAAACCTTGTTTTTTAAATCGGGCGTAATTTCATAGGGTTATGTCAAGTCTAAGTCGGAGGAGGAAGGGTGGGGGGGGGGGGGGGTCTGACCCTCTTACCGGCGCTCATGTCATAACATAGGTATTCTCATAAGATTGTCAGCCACTCTCTGCTTTGCGGGTTGACAGACATGGGCCTGCGTGACGTCACTCGTGGACGACAAGCCACGTAACTGCCGTCTGTAATTGACAGTCACGTTATTCCTAATGTCGAACTGACGGAAGTGTTTAGCGTCTCCTCTGCTTCGGTTGTCAAAGCAAAGTAAACCACGTTACAGTGGTAACGATGGCAGCGCACCGTCACTGTTATATGTACGTTCATAATATTAGACAGTTCCTTATTACGTATCCTGACATGAGACATATCGCAACATAATTTATTCGTCAATAAATTGAGTAGGGAAATCTATTTATTTTATTTTCTACCTTCAAGGTTATTGCTTGGTGAAGGTGCCGGTCTGGCAGTATTTCATTGGTTGGTTGGTTTACCTTCAAGGTTGAATACTGAAATCAATTTATTGTATGTTCTACCTTCAAGGTTATTGCTTGGTGGAGGTGCCGGTCTGGCAGTATTTCATTGGTTCGTTGGTTTACCTTCAAGGTTGAATAATGAAATCAATTTTTTTCTGACTATTGCTCATGAAGTTTGGAAATTGCAATACTCCCATTAAAGAAGCGTGACTGTATTGTAGGTATAGATAATTAATATTGATCACTTGCATACGAACTTCAAAGCAATACTTGTCTCATAACATCCCTGAGACCTACAACATCCCCCCCAACCCTTAGAACACATTCAGAAACTTAGAGCTACTTTCGTCATAGACGAATGATTCGTAGCCAACCGGAGAGACCCAATCTCAAAAACCGATCGCTGATTGGCAACGAACCACTCAGCTATGACGAACGCGTCGCTAAGATTGTTTCAGAGCTGCAACATCAACTTCGGGGAGCTGCGAAGCAAATGCTTACCCAGTGGTCTAGAATGTTCAAGAAAGCCGCTCTTCCAATATTTCCATTCAATATTTCAGTATTTAAATGGTACAGTTTATAAATTAAAACTTGAAATTCGAAGAAATATTTTCGAGAACAACAACCATGGCCAGGGGACTCGTAAATACTCATAAATGAAATAGTGTTGACAAAGAATACATCCAGAAAGCGTCTTGGAAATAGGAAAGCTTTAGACATTTTATTTATCAATGCAGCACTGAGTGAGCCATGTAAATGATTGTAAAGTGGAGCCTTGCCCGTCTCGTAGATTGCTTCGTGCGAATGTCCAGACTTGGCAACAACATGGCAACACTGTAACGATGTAATCGCACAGGAACTACCCCGCGGGGAAGCGTTCGTCCGTCCGTCAGCAAGAATTAATAATGTCTCAGGTTTCGATACGATTCATCGCTGATAGAGCGACCTCGCAGCTGTCGTCACCAGTACGGGAAACTGTAGACAAGGCTCGAACCCACAGGTTTCGATACGATTCATCGCTGATAGAGCGACCTAGCAGCTGTCGTCACCAGTACGGGAAACTGCAGATGAGGCTCGAACCCAATACTTTATCATTGGGTTTAAATGTCTAGGTCTGAACCAGTGGCGTAGCCAGGTTTTTGGTCTAGGGGTGTGGAGGGGGGGACATTGTAAGGGGGCACCGACTCGCACTATAAGCAGTGTACAAAACATAACAAATGTAAGCGATGTAATAAGCGGGTTGGTCTGAACAGAATGCGATGTTTCTCCCCTTCAACATACGTAAATCAATCTTCACGTACAGTGCATCTGTACTCGATGTTGACGCCACATTTGTAAATGCGTGAACGTGCTTTATTCATCACGATCGCGAATAGGAGTGCTTTTATAGTAGCCGTACATGGAATTATTGATCCAGTATATCCTCTTCTAGCGACAAAGAAAAAATATAGCAGTACTGTTTATTAAAAGATACCACGTGGTGACCGTTTCTACAAGACCACATCTAATTATGTTCTCACTTTTACAATGTTGTGTAGACTGTAGATGTCAGAAAACAGAAACATCTCTAATGTATTGCACGTGGATGGCAATTGCATCGCAACATTTCCACACTGGACGTTGTAATAATATAATACCCACAACGACAAACTTACATCACTTCTCATACTGGTTGTCAAGTAGTTATCCATTCAACCCCATCACTGGGAGTCGCGGAAACTTTGTCTTGTTAATTCGTTCGGACATTGTTTTGTTGTTGTTGTTGCTGTTGTTGTTGTTGTCGTTGCCGGAACGTGGCTTGGTCTTTGAATACACAACACTGCCTGTACGAGTAGTTATCGTAGTGCGCGATGTCTTGTTCTTGGCCTCCGTGAAAACAGTGACCGCGGTTAACCTGCCCTAATCGAATCACTTACCTTGGTTGTTCTCTAGTGGGCTGTCCTCTATAGTAGTTGTGGGGTTATTAATATAGGGTATAACAAGTTGACGGCGAGAACTCAGTTCAGTGCACGTTTTCTTAGCAAGTCAGATGGGCTGATTTTACAAACACGTATATCTTTCATAGAATTATTTGAGACATGATTTAGAAATGGATCTACGGAACTAGGCCACCCCCCCTTTATATTTTTGCCTGAAGTCACTTGTTCCGTCGTCTTCATTTTGAAATATGGCAATCCTAACCGACCCCCCGCGCCCCCCCCCCCCCCGCTACTACAAAAATAGTTCCTACGCCCCTGGTATTCATGCACCAGAACAAGGTGTGTACGCGACTACATAAAAAAAAAAAAAAACTGTACCCAAAAAACTTTTAGACAAAAACTTTTAAGACAAAGTTTATGCGGATGAACCTTTCTACATTATCCGCTTATCACTTCTACTACAATCAGCGTTGATTTTGATTAAACGTCTTAATCTTGAATCGTAAAGAGATCTGTGGTCTTGGGCATCCATCCATCCCACTCATTCAGTGTCAGTCAATCAGTCACTCAGTCACTCAGTTTGACTCGCTGCTTTATTCGAATTATCGTTGGGCTCTCGTTTCAAAAAAGCGGAGATGGTTTTTGAAAGTATGATATCTTACGGAAACAAATTTCGTGAATCTGTAAACATACCAATTACAATTGAACTTGTGTTTAATTTAGAGTTAAGTATATTATTTGCTTACTTAAACCTCTTACCAGTAGCTTCAGCCAGGCTGAAACGAATTACTTGCAAGGATTAGAACACTGGTGGGTTTAAGAACTTCCCTTGGCCCCGTCTCACATGGCAGGATGCTATTGGATATAAACCGCGGCCTCCTCTCTCTCTCGCTCTCTCTCTCTCTCTCTCTCTCTCTCTCCTCTCTCTCTCTTCTCTCTCTCCTCTCTCTCTCTCTCTCTCTCTCTCTCCTCTTCTCTCTCTCTCTCTCTCTCTCTCCTCTCTCTCTTCTCTCTCTTCTCTCTCTCTCTCTCTCTCTCTCTCTCTCTCTATCCCTCCCCTATGGAGCAATCGCATATTCCACAAGGAGTCAATATACTAAAGAAGGGGTTTGTTCAAAACATTGGGGCCGCAGTCATGAATTTCATTTCGTCCAGATATAAGTAAGTGAACATTAATATATTGTATTCGGGAGTATTCATAAGTGCAACTAAACTTATTTGACATAAGTGGACGTCAAATGAAAACCTGGGCGACCAGTATAACGCGTGAAGACATTTGGGCTGAACAGTTTCAGAACGATCTTAATCGAGACGATGAAGATGATGATACCCCGTGTCCAAGCCAGGATTTGAACCTGGGGTGGTTTACCAGACCATCTTCCGTGGGCTCTCTATGAGTTTTTCAAGAAATCAAGCAATTTAAATATAGATACAAAACGTTTAGATGTTTTATATGCCAAGTTTTTGTTCGTTTGTGACATTATTTTAATTAATTAACAAAAATGGTTCGGCTTTAATTAAAACCATCTGATAATCAGCAATGGAAAAGTAAGCTTGCAAAATGTGAGCAACATGTGTTTATATAATCTCATTAATTTTAAAAGAATGTTTAAATTAATGATGTAAAAGTTATCAAAATTTGGTTACGTTTTGTCGTCAGCTTGCATTATCTAACATTTATATCGGTGTTGACATAATATCGTCTCAATAGATATGATAAATAATAAGCAATGAGATGTCCAATCATGAATCATCACTATCTGTATGTTCCCTTGACATTAGGTAGGAGTATACTACGTGTCGCTATCCGTGTAATGTCGCCTCATTTGCGAAACAAAGTATTCAACTATTTTAATTTTAGCCATCTAAATTGGAGTCATGTGAATTCCGCCGTGAAAATAGTAATTTCCCTAACAGGAGATCAAATGCCGGATGACGTCACTGCTCCTTTGCACGACATAACGCCAATATAAACGGCTTCAGTATATACATAGCAGAGAATTAATTCTCTCGTCGCAGAACTGGGCCCAAGAGTCTTAAGCCAATTAGTCATCATCCAGTTTAACGAGCCAAGTAACTAAAACTAACCAATGGGATTGGGTCAAAAGGTGAAAGTTGGGAGTCAGTGAGCGCGACCACCCCTGGGATTAGGCCTCACAATTAACTCGTGGAACGGTCCCCAGGGGGCCAACAAGTTTGGGCATGTCCAGTTTACTCGGCGCGCGCTACGCATGCAAACAGACACCCCCAGTCGCCATCTTGGGGGCCGGTTCTTAATTTCACATTGGAAACACTGAGACAATGCTAGGGGAAGAGCATTTTACATAACACTGTTGATTTGTCTTGTTCTAGTCCTATAGAATCTATTCACTCTCAAGTAACAGACCTGTTTATCAATCAGCCAAGCCTAGATAGTACGCATGCAAACAGACACCCGCAGTCGCCATTTTGGGGACCGCTTCTTAATTTCACATTGGACACACTGAGGCAATGCTAGGGGAAGAGCATTTTACATAACACTGTTGATTTGTCTTGTTCTAGTCCTATAAAATCTATTCACTCTCAAGTAACAGACCTGTTTATCAATCAGCCAAGCCTAGATAGTACGCATACAAACAGACACCCACAGTCGCCATCTTGGGGACCGTTTCTTAATTTCACATTGGAAACACTGGAGCAATGCTGGGGGAAGAGCATTTTACATAACACTGTTGATTTGTCTTGCGCTGAGCCTTGTTTTAGTCCTATATACTCTATTCTATCTCAAGTAATAGACATGTTTATCAACCAGCCAAACCTAGATAGTACGCATGCAAACAGACACCCGCAGTCGCCATCTTGCGGGTTGCTTCTTAATTTCACATTGGAAACACTGAGGCAATGCTGGGGGAAGAGCATTTTACATAACACTGTTGATTTGTCTTGCGCTGAGCCTTGTTCTAGTCCTATAGAATCTATTCACTCTCGAGTTACAGACCTGTTTACCAATCAGCCATGCAGATAGTAACAGATATAGCCCTAACATAGTAGTAGGGGTAAAACTGACTCTTTTCATTAGGCCGGTACGAAATGGCAAACGGTTGAGATGAAGTCAGACGAAATGTAGTCTACGTCCTCCCAATGCCCTTTTCCTCCCCTTTTCGCCCTACTTGTCCCTTTCCTCCAACCCCCTCCGACGTTATATGATCGTAGTTGTCGAGTACGTCGCTAAACAACACATAATCACAAAATGGTTTGATCATCATAATTGCCGGATCGTCTAGAGCTAGAGACAGTTTCGGATCACTAATCTAGAAAAAAGTTGTGACCACGGAATACGGACTTTAAGTCCCCCTGGCTGGAGGCTCGTCGAACCCGGAGGTTTATGGAACCTCTGTTTTGTTGTAATATGCACCGACATACTTAGATAAATGCAATTTGTAGATCACTGCAACGTTTCACTTCTGCATGGTAAATGGAACTTGTTAAATAAACTTGTACCCGACTGTGTTTCTTCGGTGCAGTTACAACGAAGACTTCTTCGCCACAGCAGTTCGAATGAAAACAACTAACAATTCATAGGTATTAATTGTAAACAATAACTCAACCAGGCAACGCGAAGATACCACGTATAATATTAAGACCCTAAGTAGAACTAATACCCCTTTGTGAATGATAGTCCCGCAACGATCAGTTTATTCTTGGAATAACCAGACCAGTTTGATTTCAATTTGAAACCTACTGCGGGGGACCTGCTTTGCTATTATCGCGTTCCATTGTTTTATAAATTAAACCACCAGTCAAATGCTTTCAAATGTGCTTTGAAATTCATTGATTAGTTGCGCATTTGTCTTGCATTAATAGTACTCGTCTCCGTGCCGGTTGTACTTTGTAAATAGGGCATATCTATTGTTTAAATATCCGTATTAAGTGCGGGTAGCACAAACAACTAACACACGAGTCCAACATAAACTAAATTATTTTCTATCATGTGGTTGTGGTTGCCACAGTAAAAATAAATTATTAGAAGAATACTAATTCATAACGGTATTTGTAGTACTGTATCTAAAAAAGTAAATTAAATGAAAATGTTGCTGCAGACAGTTGCCGAGTGTTTGGAAACTGTCTTTTAAGTAACACCCCATCCGTTCGCACGTGGGTGACTTTCTAAGCTAAGCTAGAGACAATAAATAAACCCAGTCGTCGATCGAAGGGCTGATTTTCTGCATGGACACCTTTAATGAGTTTACCGATTGTGATTAGGGAAACTGTTGAGTCGGCGAGCGCGCTAAGTGTATATATACTACGAGTGCCCATTCCTTCTTAATGCCCCCCCCCCCCCCCTCCTGCCCCTCCCACCCCCTCTAAGTGTGTTCCTCCGCTACGCCCTTTAGAATATAGCAACCACGTCGCCTGTGGACACTCCATAGTACAACTGTTATTCATTCATAATCATTCATTCATTCATTCATTCATTCATTCATTCATTCATTCATTCATTCATTCATTCATTCATTCATTCATTCATTCATTCATTCATTCATTCATACCCCATTGCTCACAATATTTCGTTTCAGAATCAACAAAAGCATTAAAGGAAAATGCGAGCCATAAAATATTTAAACAGCGTAAATAATCTAGGTGAAATTAAGATTGATCCAAAAATTGATCCAAAAAATACAAATTGCAACAGTAGGTTTTATGGTATGGTAGGTTTTCTCGGTCAAGATCTTATTCTTGGTGTCAAAGTTAAGTCGCGCGGGACTGTTCGGACATTACTTGATGCGTCACCGATGTTTGATGAAGTAAAATCGAGACCTAGAACAAGAATTAACGCTATAGAATTATTAGATTTAGAGTTATTTTAGAATTCGGATACGTCCTTAGGATAGTCGATGTCTGGAGTCGAACTCCGGCCTCGTGAGGGGGCCTGCATGACATCCACATCTTGGGGGCATCATTAATGACCCGACCGGTCACAAATAATCATCCCTTTCTTATCTCAGATTGGAATTGTAGACAATATCGATTATCAGAAAGTCTTCACGCAAGCTACACAACTGACTGAGTCTTAATAAGTGGCCGAGCCTATCTGGTTCATGCGGCGCAATGTCTGATCTGTCTGGGAAGTTTTATACCAACGTGGAAACTTCTTTATCGACTCTGTAATAGTAGGTTTTCCAAATGTTCGATACAAGTTTTAATATTTGGTGGAGGTGCCGGGTAGAAAATAGATTCTACTATTTTTATTTTTATTATTTATATTCCTTTTTTGGAGGGATGGGGGAAGGAGGAAATGATCTTATTATTATAATAGAATAGAGCCCGTCTGGGATAGAATAGGCCCAGAGTGACTCTGCTAGTCGTAAGAAGCGACGAAGGAGACCCTGTACCATTCCCACCCTCTGTCCCCCTGAAGATTCGTCCTCAACTTGGCACTGTTCTCTCTTCCTGGACTCTCGTTTGACGACCCACGAGACGTACAATGGATCTGATTCGGACGTGTCTTTTTTCATCTTCATCCTCATCATCTTCATCATCTTGATCACCCGCTCATCGTCTCGATTAGCCATTGTTGCACAAATATGAGACGTTACGCCTCATTAATCAATCAATCTAATAGAATAGACCTACTGATAGGAAATTTAATATTTTGAAATGTATTTGGTTTTAGGGCGTATCAACCATTTAGGTCATTTTGCGCCACCGAGATGTTGTTTTGTGAGTTTAGTAATTAAGTAGCTATTAACACCTTCAAAAATATCACTAAGGCACCAAAATGGAGCTCATTGGCGATGCAATGCACTAAGAAGTTTTTATTACACACTTTTTTAGGTGACTGTGACTCAAGGCCGAAATTGAGCCCGGTTTTCACTTTTTCGACGCGGTGAAGCTTTTGTTTTTAGATGATTGAAGAAGATAAATTTGGCGCGGTTTTAATCTTGGCGGTTGTCTTCCATTACAAACATAACTGTTGATTTACTCAGCTACCGAACAAGAAAATGTAGACATCGACACAGCGAAACACTATTCAATTCGACAGCCACCTGCGAAAGTGATGACAAGGAAGAAAAGTGGAATCACTATGTTATATCAATTACTGTAAACATATTTACAGGAGACTCAGCTTGTTTCGACGTATTAAAGGAATCTCGAGAGTGTTTGCATGGGGTAAACCCTTGGGACAGATCGAGACTCTGCAATCCTGCTGAACAGTGATGGTGCAGTTGAATCTATCAGACTTCCAATGAACAAGTGTCCGCCGTTCTGTTGAGTCAACGATTTACAAACAATTCGACAGTTTCAAGCTTTACGGGTCTCAAAAAACTAAAACAATTTGAAAACAAGTTATTGTACTCAATGAGCCTACTTAAATTCCAGTATATATTCTTGTATTATTCGAAATGAAAATAAAATGGAAATGTAGAGGAAATTGATAACGAGTTGTAACAATATTATTATATGTACTTACTATCAACTATGTATAAAAATCGAAGGGTAGCTTTACGTTCAAAATCCCACAACAATTTCATTTGTGAATTATATCTCAAGAATGGACCTTGAAATTGAAAATCTGACTCTACAGCGGACTGTGTTTTGGTAAGCCCTACAAACTGAATGCTCCAAATGTGTTCAATCAGTATGGTTTTATTTTGTATTTTCTTAGTAATTATAGATTTAATCATCAAAATAACTGTGCTACTGATAATAATGTCATTCAGTCTGTAGGGCTTACCAAACCTAGATTCATATTTTCGATTTCGAGGGCTATTCTTGAGATATAATTTAAAAATTAAAATTGTGTGCGTTTTTCAACATAAAGCAACCCCCCTTCGCTCTTAATGCTCCACTTGTCTCTGTAAGTGCGTGTGTGTCCATGATTTTGTGGACAGTATTACCATGACCAGCGCTAATCAAGCACAGCCCGTGTCTAGCTTGGCACCCACAAAGGCTTCACGCTCAATGTTTGCACGCAGACAAGTGTTTCATAATCTTGCGAGGGATGATTTTTACAGCATATATCACGCGTTAAACTGTTGGAGTAAAAAGATATGGTTGCAAAGGTAGCAAAGTTGAAACGAATCTCCCACGCGAACTCAGGTGATGAGGCTCTGACACATAAACAATATCTTTTTGTGGGGGAGAAGGGGGGAGGGGTGGCGTGAACACGTGACAACATTTAAATGAGACTTGACAAAAGAAAGTGAAGTGAAGGAGCTTTGATGCGCGTTCTACTACTGCTGCTGTCCAGAGACGCACAGAGGGGAGGGGGGGGGGGAGGGGGGGGGGGGAGACGCTTCAAAGAAACTCATTCTACCAGTATACATGATACTGTCGTTGACCTTTGGGAAAGGAAAATATTCCGATACAATTCGAAAAATATAAAAAAATATATAAAGGAAAAATCGCGATGCAAATAAAAGAGATAGAATGATGTAGTGATAATGGTATTGAAGGGAGAGGTGTGATATATCGAGCCGTTGCTAGGGGGCGCGGCGTCGGATTGGTCGCTGGATGTCTCTCTCGTGATGCTGCGCCCCCTCCCCCTCCCCCTCCCGCAGCCCTTAGTTACCACGGCGTCCAACATCCAAGCCTGCCACAGTGCCCGAGGTGCGCCCGAACACAGAGGACCCGCAACACACCAGCCCAGCAGAGCCAACGAGCCGCGAGCCGGCACAACACTCACTCACTCACTCACCCCATTCATATCAACGGACTTTAAATTACGTCGTTGTACATTTTTTTTTAAGTATCTTCAATTTTAGCTCTGCAGATAATTTACCGAAATCTCAAAGTCGGATAGGTAATTGATTTGACCCCATCACGAAGCCCTTTGTTCACACTATGGGATTTCTGTGGTTTAATTATTGGCGTATTGAAAGGGGCCCCGCGGGACGGTCACACAGGGGAACATCGGCCTCGCAGTCTAAAGGTAAGAACAACCAACACTATCGTTGCTTGCTTGGACTTGTTTGTGCATGACGAGATCTTATTTCGCCAAGTGTAATATTTCAAACACATATTGTTCTGTCTTTCGCTAAAAGAGATGTCTTGAACGTTTTGAACTCGGAATAAAATAACAAGAAACTAACAGAGTATTTACTGTAGGTATTTATTCACGTTGAAACTCGAGGTTGGCAAGTATAAATGGTTGAAATTAAGGTCGTAAATATATCTGCGGTGGGAATGGGGCGCGATTTACATTAGTTGACTAAAGCCGAACGTAAAAAATTAGTTTTATCTCTTTTTTCTTTTTCTCTGTGTATCTCTCTCGTCTCGCTTCTAATCTCATTGCAGAAAGCGGCCTAGATAGGGAGAGAGAGGGAGAGGGAGAGGGGGTTAGAGAGAGTGTACGGAGAAAATGAGGTCCGCACACTTCTGTATTCCATATGAATGCAAATAAGCCTTCACGCCGACAACAGACCAGGCCAGCCAACGTGAATTACTGCTCTGAATGGAAAAGTATCCAATTAGAAAGTAGATATATTTCCTCTTTGTCGTCTCGTTTTGAGGAATGATGACCTGCTTAATGTGTGCAACGTAATTAAGGAAGAAAAGCTCTTCTCTCAAAGGAGATTCCACGTTGATTTAGAAACATTTTTCTTCCTTTAGATTCAATTTAATTTACGTTGATAAAATATGTTATCAACGAAAATTAGAAAATACCCCTTGAGATGAAAAGGCTTCACCAATCAGTATAACATTGTAAAAGTCTTACGTCGGAAACAGGTTTTATTTTATTAGGAGATAAAATACATTAAGAGTCCAATAGAGGAAGACGTATAAGATGTATAATGCTATAAGATGAATGAAAACACAAGCAATGGGTTTCAGACGAGGCCAACGTTGCGGGCCGGGTATGTCCACGTATACTCACATACCCGCCCACAGAGAGTTACTCCTCAATGTCCTTCAATGTATCTACATGACACGGCTTGTGCATGACAGGCTTCTCTCCTTGCAGAGCATTCTGTGTTTTACCATTGCGAGATTTTCAGGGACTCGGTAAATGTTGAGCGGGCAGTGGCGACGAGTAGCGGGTAGTACACAACGGGTAACGGGTATCAGGCAGTGGGTATAAAGTATATCGTATCGATTATTAGGGTAGCGGATAGTGGGTAGAGAAGCAGGTTTCTGGAAGGGTTCTGGGTCTGGGGTTTCTGGGGGGGGGGGGATAGTCGGGGGGGGGGGAGTTTAGTTGAAAGGGTAGCAGGTACTCGGTACAAATAACGGGTAGCGGACATCGGGCAGAAGACAGAGGATAACGCGTAGTAGGCATAACGTACCGAGTAGAGGGTACCGGATAGTAGATATCGAAACCAGCTGGTAGGTAGAGAATATCCGGAGGTGACAAAGGGTAAGCGGTAGTGGGTAGAAAGCATAGCGGGTAGAGGAAGGAATTAGTAGAGTAGCGGGTAGCGCTTTTGTAACAAGTTTTAGTCCAATGAATGTGACATTTACAAGAAAGAGATGGGCTTATCTAAAAACGAACAGACAATATGGTGGGTATAAGAAACAAGATGAGGCTGAACATCTTCTCTGAACACAGGATGAAATGGTAGAGCCATGAGCTAAGCAACTTGTGTAGTCGACTTGCAGCGACATTCATACGAAGCCGGACCCGGGAAGTAGAGGGGAAAACATTTTGTTAGAGCGGTGGAGAGTTCAAAGCCCACTTGATGGGGAAGTGTGTACACAAGCCTTTTCCCAAGATCCCCCAGAAAACAAGTTGTAGTTTAAACCTTTTTTGAAATCATAAGTGCTGGGCTATAAAGAATTGCAAACGTTTGACTTTACGGGAAAAGGACTGTCGGTGATGGGGGTAAGTCCAAACGTCCCCTCGCACTCTATGTGATGCACCCTTACTTTCGAAAACGGAACTGTGTAGAGATTTAACAACAAGGTTACATTGTTTGTGGTTCAACACTGTTGGTGATAAGTACACAACATGTCTAACACTTTTTCTGAGTTGAGAGCTGCTGGTATTCAGCTGAAAGTCCCGTGAAAGATTATGTTCACTATTGTGTTCGCAAGTGGCTAGTTGGCGCAAAAACGGTCATCACAGAAATAACCAGAACTCACAATGGATGCGGTTAGGAATACACTCATTTTGTTCAAATTGAGACATAGTTCAGATTCAGCCAGAAATTGTTTGTCAACTCTTAACGCATTTTCTTGGAATTCCCATGACAACCTCTTAAGTGGTCAGGGTAGTAAAGCTTATACAAGGACTATGGGGTTTAAATATCAATAGGATACCAGACGCTCTCAACTCAAAAACAGAAGTATACATCACATTTTCAAACTCTACGAATAATCAGATTGGATTCACTTTACCAGCAACAAGAAGTAGTAAGCAGCTTACTGTCTTATATCAGTTTTGTAAAAGGTACGACACGTTGTAGACAGATCAATAAAGAAAAATAAATTGATTTAGTTCTGGCGTGAATCTGCTTTAATGGTCTAGGATTTGAAGGCCCAGTATTTCGGAAGCTCTTTTCTGGAGCTCTAGTGTCTATAATGTAGCCTCTAATCTATTCGGAACAGTATTTCTAAAGCTCTATGGTCTGGCCCTACTTGGCTCAGTGTTTATGGAGCTCTAGTGTCTAGTGTGGCCCTTTTTTGGCTCAGTATTTATGAAGCTCTGTCTAGTGAGGCTCTATTTGCCTCAGTATTTATGGAGCTCTATACTTTGTCCAACCTAAACTACTTTGCCAATCACTAACGTGAAATGGATACTTAGCCGTCGCCTTCTTTGTTGAAAGTTGTGCATGTCAGTCATGCTAAAATTTTCGGCGACAGTCGATTCGGTGACACACAGCTACAGAACGCCGAGCCTGTTTAGAGGAGGCCGAGAAGGTGAGTGTTTCCTTGAATAATGGGGATGATTGACATCGACTATCTGCACAATAACATCGTCTCCGTTGAGGTTAGTGATTGGCAGGGTGTTAGTTAGGTTGGAACCACCTTTAGTGTCCGGTGTAGCCCTTTTTGGCTCAGTATTAACGGAGCTCTAGCTTACTAACTAACTAGCTAGCGCTAGCTAGTTAGTAAAGTATTTTTCTCCAGTGTCTAGTGTGGCCCTTTTTGGCCCAGTATTCATGGAGTTTTAGTGTCTAGTGTATATGTTCTGATCTATACAGCCCAGTATTTCTAGAGCTCTAGTGTCTGGTGTGGCCCTTTTTGGCCTAGTATTCATGGAGTGTCTAGTGTATGTTCTGATCTATTCGGCCCAGTATTTCTAGAGCTCTAGTGTCTGGTGGACATATTTATCGTTGGTTTCTTTCAAGTTCATGGAAAAGTTAAATTTACGAAGTTTAGTGGGCGTCGTGTTGATATATTAGGGGTGGGTTCGGTACTGACAATTCCTGCTACTCTGAGCGTGCAGAGAATTGCAACCTCAAGTATGTTACCATAAATTACCCCGTGCACCGCGGCCCGTTGCCGTATCGTACAGCGCAGGCGCGGGGGGAGGAAAGATGTTCACAGTGCATAATTATATGCGAGGACATTTCATATTATTTTGCAAGACTGTTGCGCGAATGTTTTGCATTTCATGTCGTCATGTTGGTGTTCAGCACTTAAACGCGCGAATTAAGGTGAACATTCTGAAATTATAGATTAGTAGCCAACATAATGGAACAAAATATCAATGTATCTTGAGTTTGAATTTTCATTTGATAAATTTTAGACACATATTTTATTGAAGTAAAGGGTGGTATTATGAACACCTATTACAACGTTAGTAGTTAATAACTTGTTTTCACCATGGCACCCACCAATCAGAAGCCTTAAAATCCACCTACTGTAATAGCTTATTAGCTTGTATTAAATTTTTATAAGCCGTTCATAATAACGGGTCTAAGTAGTACAATTTCTCCCCAATTAAATGCACTGTATCATGTCTACAGACCTCGATAATATCGTATAGCATATGACTGACCTTATCACACACAGAAACAAAATAATAAATTCTCACACTAATCTAGCCAAACACAACAATACAGATTCAAGTGTATTTGAAGGAACTTAGCATAGCTGATCCAACCTAATCACTTTCTTGTGCCGCCCCCCCCCCCCCCCCCCCCCCCCCGCCCCTAGCGTTATTAACGTCGAGAGAGCCACTCGTTTGCTTCTAGCCTACTCTTCTCTACCTCTTTAACTGATTACTTTGGAATCTCATCAAGTGAAACGTTCGCGGTCTGGAGCGGCAGACACACGCACACGCACACGCACACGCACACGCACACGCACACGCACACGCACACGCACACGCACACCTGGTACTGCGACCCTATTCCTGGTATTTAAGTATTCTCATATTTAAGGTTCAAAATGGTTAACTTTAGGGTTCGGGTTCGTGTTTAGATGACGCCCACCCCGTTACGCATCTGATAACAAAGATTATAAACCCTAGTATGTAATCTTTGATGATAAGAATCAAACACACTAATTTGCATCTCCCCGTAGGTTGGACGTGCTTTTCAAACTGAACATACGCAAATATAGAACTAACAATTATGATATATTAATTAATCTTTTTATGGATCGTTATTTCTCAGCAATAAATATACCAACCAACTCATGTAAAACGCAGTTTACAGAAACTGTTAAAAAAAATAATTAAAAGAGCTCAGAAATTAATTACGCTGGACACATAACAATTTTTGTGGCGGACGTGAAATGTTTCCGCAACAATTAAAAACCCTTTGCGCAGTAAAAAGCATAGCTGAAACACACGAAGGGTCTGTTTGCACGTATAATACTACCAGTCTACACAGCAATACACGTAAAACCTTTTCTTTCGGAGTCCGAGTAATATTCATTGAAACAGGAACTTACGATTCATCCTAAACGTCAGGATAAGTTTATAGTACAACACTTGAAACGTGAATAAATGGGGGCCGAGCTTTTCCTGAAAGTTGCCACAATGACGTAACTCAATTTAAGTGATATCTACGTTGTTATCATTTGCTATTGGCTGACTGAGTAATTTACATTCCACGCGGTCCGCCACAACAATCAGCCAATAGGAAGTACGTAGATATCACTTAAAGTGAGTTATCTCGCTGTGATAGCTTTCAGGAATAGCCCCTCTGAAAGTTGAAAGATGAACGTCCACTCAACAATAATTATACACTTGTGACTTGTTACTTTTGATATACACTGTTGGTCAACTTTCAACTCAAATATACAAAATATCCTTAGTGAAAAACTCAAAATATGTATAGCTCACTCATAACACTCACAAATCACTGACTGAAGTACATCCTAGTTCAAGTAATGTGAACCTCTGAGCAGAACAGTTAGAGCCGAGCATCGTTTTGGCTTTAACCATAAACATAATGTAAGACCACATTACAATCTACATAACAACCGTTTTTAATCAACCCGGCACTGCAAACCTCCCAAGACTCGTTGAAGGAATAAAAACTAAACATTAATGCGCCCTAACTTATCATTGTCCTGTAAGGCCTTAGCGCGGTCAATAATCGTAATCATAATCAGACATTACGCCGAGTAATTGTCAGCACCGTTAACAATAATAGGGCCTGGTAATCCTGGGCTCGGTGATTCAAACAATAAACAGTGTTGTGTGGCCGCTACAAAGCCCCGCGTATAGAGCGCGCCAGGGGTGATTTATAGTGCGGGGAACAAACATTCGACTGTTGTGTCTTAATACGGCATAGTGGCGCTAGCATGGCACGGCGGATCTACGCGCAACTTCATGTTAACTGGACTCGACTTTTCCTCAGCGTGAGTTGGAATTCATAGTCGGCCTCTACACATAGGGGCACCCATTGTTACCAAGGTAACAGTTGTTAGGGACACCCATTGTTGCTATGGATTTGTTTCGTTGATGGGAAATAACATGCAAACAACTGTTACCTTGGTAACAATGGGCGCCCCTAGGTGTAGGGGCCGACTATGAATTCCAACTGAGCACGCTGACGAAAAGTCCAATATAATACAAACTAAATTTTCTACTTCTCAAATGCCTAAAAACGTATTTGAAGCAGGTGAATTAGTGATTTACGTAGGTATATTTGAATCCTGAAATCCCCAAACACAGCAGGCGTGACTTGTGCACCCTACTAGGCGGAAGATCCAGATTAAGTTTTGAGCATTAATTAACGAACGCCAGGAATCTGACGATTTAAATTAAAACAGTGCATGGAATGGGTGGTATGGATAAGGATCGGAGGTCTACATGATACCAGTTGCGTTGGGGCAAGTAAACTGCCATAGGCTCCATACACAGAGCTCCTCAAACCGTCTAATTTACTGCGGACCACGAAGGCCCTTCCAACTAGATAGAGGTGGTCAAGTGAGCAATTTTTTAATCACGTCACATCACTAGCGGTACTGATAGGGGTGACTCAGCGGTAAGACTCTATTTGGCAGGTCACCGGTTCGATACCGGCCACCGGAAGCCCTTACCGAAGGGGTTTCCGAGGTTTTCTTGCCTCAAGGCTATTGCTGCGAAGTCATTCATACGAGCCCTCAGACCTTCCTTCCCAACTATTCCAAATACCGCAATACCTAGCTAGTTAACTGAAGAGGGACATGAATTTTCCTACGAAAAATTATTACTAATATCAATCGCGTTAATTCATTTTTCCATTCAAGCACGACCATTTTGTGTTCAATCAACTCACGCACAATCACGTTTCATTTCATGTCACTCATGCACGAACCTTATGTACGTGTTTGCGCAATTTCGCACACTCAATTTCTAATCGTGTATCCTTCAGTTAAACTGCTCCACTTCCTTCGATCTTTGACAGTCACTCGTCTTGATCGTGGGTGCTGAGTGAGTGGGGGAGGGGGAGAGAGATGTAGTTTTCGCAAAACTGTCTGTGTTCTGTATGTGGTCTGCCACTGTCTGTAGCCTGCGTCAACTTGCGTGCAGATAAGACTCTGTGATGGGCCAAGTCCGGCCAACCCTTTACAGCGAGAATGTCACGCACAATCACGCTTAACACAATCCACGCGTGACCCATACATTGTCACGCACAATCACCCGTGACACGAGCCACGCGTGACTAATATGTTGTCACGCGAACTCACGGCACGTATACATGGTATGCACGATTAAGCACAATCACGATAAAAGTCATGCGTGACTCACTTCACGCGACAACCTGACTCACGGTATTATTAGTAATGACGTCATGGCCGGATGGGACGAGAAGTTATGGTTGTGAGATGCTAAGTGGAGTCGATGAGATCAGGGAGATTAGCGCGTTGGGCCAAAGCCGACCGATTTGGCCGAGGCTGTTATTGTCAACCAGCCTATAAGGCAAAGCTTGTGAGTCTCGGGTTGTCCACAGTACTACTCGGTTTAAACATGTTCAACGGTCTACCTGTGGGACTTACAATAAATAAACTAGGCCTAGGCGCACTATATTTTATACAAAGACAAAGTGATTCTGCAGCAACCTTGTGAATGTCGACGTCATAGATAAGCGAGTCGGAGCCAATCAGCAGGTGGCTTTTCAAATACTGACATTTGGTTGGCCAAGCCTCACTCATCTATGACGTCAGCATCAACAAGGTTGCTGTGGAGCGACTTTACTAATCAGCAGTATGGTAATTGTGGGTTACAGAAATGATTGAGGTTTATGTTTAACGCGATTTAATTCAGCGTTTACATAAAACTCAAAATGTTTGAATCTTCATTTTAGTGGGTTCTATTGTTCTAGAGATGTGACGCATTAGCAAGTGCATGCTGCACGGCGTGCATGGCTCAAGGGCTGCTTGATCTCCGCCTAGAGATCAAGTAGACCTTGTGCATGGCTTGGCCTGGCGTATAGAGTGCGCTGTGCTACGGTAATGGGAGGCGGAACGTAATAAGAGGTCGTAGAAACCAAACATCAAGGATAGAAAGAGTGAAGAGCACGAGATGACAATCTCCACCAACATGGCGGCTGTGTCGTGGGCGGGGGGGGGGGGGGGGGATGACGCTACACAGACGGCCCCCCGAGACCACAACAATGAGTTCCTATTTGATCACATAGATAGCACCATCGCCCGCTAGCCTTGAGCACACACGCTAACTACTGGGAACTTTATACAATTAATTAATATAACTATAATACAATTAAGTGTAGTTCGTAGTACGGAAAGTAACTGAACTTTGGAGAGGGTTCTAGTGGTTCTAGCTAACTTCGTAGCGACAGGAGCGGTGTAGAGCGGGACTTTCGTAAACTAGCATCTACCGGGCAAAGTTGTGTTTAGACTGTTGTGGTTCACGTGAACCGCTTTCGTACTGAAGAACGTTTAGATGCGATGGAACTCTACCGTCCTCGGAGCTTCATCCATTATATGTGGTACAGGTTTGTGTGGCGAACCTGCAGCTTGTTATGCCATTGTTGTTGTACCAAAAGCTGTGATTTGTGTTATAGTTTTGGTGGCTTGTTTGTCAACTACATAAATATTCTTGAAAGGAAAAAAAACACAATTTAGTTTTGATGATAGCTTTATCAGCCGTTTTATGTAGTGTGAAGCTTTTCTGTCAGAATCGGACAGGAAAAACGAACAAGTCGTTGTAATAATTATTCGAGTGCATAATTTGCAATGAATATTTCTAACCACGCGCAACGAGAGTATTTGAGAAAGTAGGAAATGTATAAATATACGTCCAATCGAGCACACACAACTCGGTCATTTGTGGACCGATTTCGACTTATTTTGGACCGGCTGAGACCGCGTAAAAATGGGACCGGGCCAAAAAGTGACGAGCGTGGTCACAGCGTGTTGGTTCAATGATACTACGGTCGGGCGGATCGGCCCGGTCGACCTTACGGAATACAACTACTGTGATGGTTATATTTAAATGGATTTTGACTGTTTATTGTGAAATTTTATACCGGAAGTAGAAATCAATATAGTCATAGTAACTTTTTGGAAAATACATATATCCGCAAACATGAAAGTGGACTTGGTCGCTTTTAATAGTGGGATTTTTTTTGAAAATACATTTATCCGCAGACCGAAAACATGAAGGGAGCTTTTAATAGTAACCTATTCACGGATCATAGCTACACTTCTTCGCATTGTAATTAAATTGCCGATCCGCTCCACTCAGGAAATTAGCAATTCCACTAGTATTAACGTTAGAACTGGATCCGGGGGCTAAAGTAACGTCGAACTATTGCAAGCAGAGCAGAGCAGCTTGTAACTCGATTGTGCTCGGGTGGCCCTGCATGCAGCTATAGCTACGACTGTGTAGCCGATCAAGTCGGGAATCCACTTAGAGGTAATTGTAACGGATGTCACCGGTGACGTCAGCTAACTCCGAGGTAATTCTCTCAGTGTGGCGATCATGTTCATGCAAATAACCCGTTGGTTCCGTGTTCAGTCATCGCACGCTCAACGCGTCTCTTAAATCAATCAATGATCGTCCCGCTTAGTACGACTTGTTGACATTATGATGTTTATGAACAGTCAACACATCATTACATATTTACTATGTGTTAGCATTGCGGATATAGATAGATAATCCAGTAGGTCTATATTCGTTGTAATGTACAAGTAGCTGTTTCAACGTATTGACAACACGGGGAAAAGTATTCCTTACATGCATACGTCAGTGAAAGTATGTGTTATACTAATATTTTCTCAACAACTAGGTCATATAGCGTCAGATTCATGACACTTCGTTGTGGGGTCGTCATAAGAGAAATTTAGTTGGTTGGTGAGGGGTGACGCATGGAGGTTGGTGGGTTGGTGGACCTGCAGGTCGCAAAGAAAGCCAGAGAGATGTAGAAGATGAATGTGGAAGTTAAAGGAGGTAAGATGATTAAGGTAGTACGAGAGACGAATTAAGAAATTACAAAATATATGCACAAGAGCCCTCTCTGCGTGCACCGGTCACCACGAGGATGGAAAGAGGGGGGCATATATAATTGAGTACCAATACCAGAACTGAACTTCACTTTAAAAAAGTACTTACAATAAAAAAATAAAATAAAAAATAAATAATTATTTATATAAATTAGTTATTTAACACATACAGAAATAAGTAAGTAAATAAATGTAAATTAATTTTGTTGAATATATCAATAACTAAAAGTTGTACTAACATTCTGTGTAGTGAAGTAGTATAAGAGTAATAATTTTTCAAAATTTTGGTCAGCCATGGACTGTCGCGTGCAGCTGTAATTATCATGGGATGTTGTAATGTAATAATAATTGAAAGTGGAACTGGGAAACAAAGCCTATCTGTTGCTTGAAACAGCGTTTTTTAATGACGAAACGTTTTTGACTTCCCAAACTCTTTGCTAATTTAAACATGACATGTGGGCGGTTCCTCAATTCCGTGACGTCATGTGTCTCGAAGTGGCAACTTCTCAGACACCTCGGGCTGGCTGTTACCCCCCCCCCCCCCCCCACAACCGCTAAGTGCTTTACACTGTTTCAAGTAATTACAGTTATAGTTGGTTTATCACCGACAGCTAGGATAGGAATTACCTTCTCAATCTCAAACCGATTTACAAGTCGCTGGCATTGGAATAAATACTAGAAAAGGCTATAAGAGCTACTTCTGTTTTATTTATTGTAGCTTACAGAGCACATTAGGAATACAAATATGTTCTCTTTTATTTTTAAAACAATATTTTCATTTGTAAAATGTAAGCCAAATATTCGTAAAATGGTTGGGCAAACAGTGTTCGCTGTTAATTACGCACCATTAACATACACATTCGCAATGTAACATGTTGTTGTGGATTATTTCACTTACAAAATAAACTTTTTTAATTAATTTTTTTTGCCATGCAATGTATAATTAAAAGTTGATAGATTTTTCCCAAAACTTTAACCCTTTCAAAAGCATTAACGAAACGATGTGGTTTTAAAATATGTGAAACTGTTTATACATTGTTGCTAGATGTTAGTCTCTTCACGCACAACTACGGGTATATGTACAACAAGTGTTATAAATGTAGAAATGAAACAACAGGGTGTGGTGGGGTCGGGGACTAGGCCGTGAAATTCACGTAGATACGTCTACGTTAGCGGGTACTTATAATAATAATTATTATTGTAGGAATACCCGTTATAGGGTGCACACCAGCTTTACCTGATGTGCCCCTCTTCAGGTGACTAACTATAGGTTATTATGGTGTTTGGATAGTTGGGAAGGAATGTCCGAGGACTGTAAGTAGGACTCAATCCCAGCATTCGCCTTTACGACTGAGGAAAATCTTGGAAAAACCTTCAGTCAGGACTGCCGGTAGCCGGAATTGAACAAGTGACCGAGTCTCGCGTCTTACCGCTGAGCTTCCTCTATCGGTAGTGGGTAATAGTTTCTTTGCGATATGGGAATGAAATGCCCAGGTCTGCTCTGCGATAGTAAACGTCGAGATGCGCGCGCCGTGTCACTTTACGACGTCCCAGAAGTCGTCTCACTTATTCCAGCACGGACGTGGTGGTACTATTCGATGGCTGATTAGAATCCCATCCCGTTAGATGCGTTGCTTGCATTTCCTCTGGGCTTTTTGGCGGGTAAGGGCCGACATATGTAATTTTTACTTCACTTATCAGCTCTTTTTTAATTTGTGACCAACAAATATGTCTTACCATGGTTTATTTTATGGCTCAATCCAACAGATCTAGACGAGAGCTTTTTAGGTACCAGAATTAGTGCGCCAGCACATCGGAGTCGCGAGATATACTGCCCGGAATGTTTCGCCCACGAACAAAATGGCTGCCAATAACCGCGGGCATCCACCAGCGCCTCGCGCATACGCAGTACAAACTCAAGGTCATGCTGACATCGCTTTTACCCCATGTGTCGTCTGATTTTTAACACGTATTCACGTCAAAACCCTTTGAATGGGACTCTACTCTACTCGAGGTCTCCACCAATAACTGTTTTCATTCGTTGCCACTCAACAGCGCCAGTGAGCGTCTCGTGTGATTCATAAATCGACAGTGCCAAACAGGTAACTTCTTTATCGACTTGTCGGTTGATATTGTTACTACCACAGCCTTCTTGACGGGTCAGAAGGCTGTGGTTACTACACGGCTAGCGTACAGAGGGTGTATATTTGGTGTATATTAGCGTACACCAGCGGGCTACTAGCGGTGACTTAGAGGAGTCGGTTGGCTCAGAGGGTTGTGAAAACCTTGCGTAGGTGTGGTTGGCAGACTCTGTCGGTAGATATGTTACTGCACGGCTAGCGTACAGAGGGTGTATATTAGTGTACACCAGCGGGCTACTAGCGGTGACTTAGAGGAGTCAGTTGGCTCAGAGGGTTGTGCAAACCTTGCGTAGGTGTGGTTGGCAGACACGCAAAGCCCGGAGATAAAAGATGTGATCTTTATCTGCTTTGAAAGGATTAGCCAACATCCCCTCTAAACTCTATTCACGGCATCTTTTGTTTGATCTTTAGTTCTCTTTCTCAAACGTTCTCCCGTCATCCGGTTCGGAAAATATCGACCCTGGGCGAAGCTGACACTCAAAAGGGAAACGCGCCCTCCAATTAGGCCACGCCTCCTTTCAGAGACCGAATTAATTCAAATTAATGAAGTTACGTATTAATTTGTAAACAGCTTTATGTATTTATCTCGTCAAAGAGTTTTCTTATTTTATTACACATTTAGTGTTCTGTTGCCGAGATAATTCCCCCACGGTTGGGTAAGTACTTTGTGATTCCGTATCGTCACTGAGTTTCATATTTATCGTAGACTTGGGAAACATTCTACTTTTATCGCATCACAGCAGTCGCGAATATTCACCGAATGAATCCGATTACGTCGAACTGAAAGGGAGAATTGTGCTACAGAAGTCTGAGCGTGAAACAAGTCTGAAAGGAGCGAATTCTTCAGACGACGATGACGACGATCCTATTTATAGAAACGCTTCGGAACCAACAGGGCGAACTGAGCAATTCCACTTGGTAATTTTACGAACGAAATTGATTGAGCGACAAATAAATCCAATATCAGACGAGATTGAAAAACAAATTACGGCATTAGTTTAAGTAATGGCCGCTCTTCTGCCCGTCTGAGTCTAGCGTAGCTTTACGGCCTATCGCGTAGATCCGACCAATAACTCAATCTGTATGAGTCTAACGGATAAATACAAAGATGTCATAATTGTGGATGTGAATCAGTGGTTAGAGGCATTTTAGATCTGTAACGGCGGATGTCGAGGGTCTCTTGCTCTGATATACTAATAGTCTGGGCACTTGGAAAAGCAAACAGAGGAATAATGCGTGTTATAGGAAGGTGTCATGTCTTACAAGGGCAATTAATTTAGTGAAATGCATTTTGAGGCAATACAAGTAATGACATATGCGACGAACTTCACAGCTATAGGTACGTCATATTCTGACGTACTTAACAGCTAGGTACGTCATATTATGACGTCGGCCGAATCTGATCCATCACATCACACATCGCCGGTGTCGTCATAAGGGGAGTCAACATTACTTGGGGGGTTGGGGGGTATAGAGGCATGGGGGTTGGATGGCCTCTAAGTCACGAGGGAGGCCGGTATGAATAGAAGGAGAAAGACAGAGCCGAAAAAGGGAAAAGTGAGCAAGATCACAGTGAATGAGAGATATGCACGAGAGCCCTCTTTATAGGCACCGGTCACCACGAGGAGAAACCCAACTCGACCGGAATAGCTAACTGAAGTGGATGGTAAAATAGTAGAGCCAGACTAAGAGGAATGTTTACAGCAAATAATTCAGCACATGCGGAATAATGGATGTGTTCAAGTGAAGAGCCGGTAGCGGAGGAGAGGACAGAGCGGGAGGGGAGGGAGATGTTTGAAAACAACACCGATTGCAAATAACCTCCCCTCGACCCCTGTGAGACAGTCACCGTCTGAATCAAGACAGGAGACAACGGGCAAAGAACTCAGCACATCATCATATCTTCAAGCGAGGCTTCCAAAGCGGTTCTTAGTTTCGAAACACAATAAAATCTGGCTCTGACGCGAGCGCGGCGCTCACTCGCAAATATTGAAAGTTTTTATTGGTCTCCAATACTGAGACTATAGATCGGATGGATGTAATAAAAAGCGCAGCAGCTCCGAGCCTCGCTGTGTGGGTGGCTGGTGTGCATCCTGGCGATTGTCACCATCGGCGTCGTACTTAGGCTACTTTGCAGAGAAGCACACAGCAAACTCGGTAATATACGAAAGAAAACGCATTTTCCCCCGACAAAGTTCAATACATGAGATATCGGCTGCATCGTGAGTAGACGTAAAGAAAATCTAAATGGAAATCCATCTATTCGCTTCAGCCTGCGTTTTTTTTTTTTTTTTTTTTAGGAATACCCGTTATAGAGTGCACACCAGCTTTACCTGATGTGCCCCTCTTCAGGTGACTAACTAGGTTATTATTAGGGTGTTTGGATAGCTGGGGAGGAATGTCCGAGGGCTGTTAGTAGGACTCAATCCCAGCATTCGCCTTTACGACTGAGGAAAACCTCGGAAAAAACCTTCAGTCAGGACTGCCGGTGGCCGGAATCGAACCGGCGACCTCCCGAATTAGAGTCTCGCGTCTTACCGCTGAGCCACCTTTATCGGTGAGCCTGCGTAAGTTTGCGACATTCAAATGTGTGGCTGGTCAACTCAAGGTAACATTAAATTGCCAGGCCTAGTGGTCGACCACCTGGCAAGTGGGAGACCTTGGTTCGAGCCCAGTCAAGGTTGGATTTTTAATTTCTAAATTTCACAATATAGAGCAACGTTGTGATAAACCATGATGCAAAGAACGTCAGCCGATATAAGTATCTTTACAGCGTTCAGTTTGGTATGAAGACCGACTCAAACTTTAATAACTTTCTGTGTGCAATGATAAAGGATTACATAGAACTAAGCTATTTTCATTAAATGTAGAAACAAAAGAGAAGAAAGACGTCTGTATTGTACTTTAATCACCATACATTAATGCGTTAGGCGGGATAACAACAAAGCCAGTGGTTAGTATGCATGGAACCCTGCGGGGCATGTAATGCCGACTAACCCAATTATCTGAATCTACATTGTGATACTGACCAGGGGTCCGAAGACACGCGTAGGTCAAAGGGTGCTACACTGACCAAGACTTGCGCGGTCGGGCTGCGTAAACCCGCTCTCTGACACTTAACATAGCTGTCTAATCACGCCTACATCGATTAATATACAATCAAGAAAGCTATATCAAACCCATTTTTTTTATATAATTTATAAAACATTTAATGTGATCATGATAATATAACCGTATAGTTAGCAAATGAATAATCACCTCGATTTTAACACAATTCACCAGGTTGTTGAATGTAGCCTGCATATTCTTTCCACTCCCTATAACTACATCTTGAATTATAACCATCTTACTGTTCGTCTAAACTACACACAAAACAGTTCATGCCTAACATCTCTTTTCAGCCCGAAATAGTTTCCGAAATTTGGGAGTGGGAGAATCTATTCCAACATTTACGTTTGTGCATGAACGCAGCAGATAGTAGATCTAAGGGTGGAGAAACATGGGCGGGTATGTCGGGGCTGACGCTGTTGTGAGGCAATCTATGAACCACCCCCAGCTCACTCGCAGTACTTACATCTCGGGATATTGAAAGTCAATCACTAAGGGTCAAATACATAGTCGTTCCTCACGTGCTCCTCAACTCAGTCTTTCCTCAGACTAGCCCTACCACCTATCACACCATGTAGACTGCTCCGTGATTGGGCGAGCCTGAGGAAAGGCTGAGTTGAGGAGCACGTGAGAAACGAGAACAACTTTGCATTTGATTCTAATAGTTATCAAGGCATTTCACACCGGTTTGAACCAAACCGAATTGAAATGTGATAACTCTAGCATCAGATGATCATATAACATGCAAACGCTTCGGCTGCGAAACAAGGCATTTAGAAGCGTTTAGGATTTTTAGAAGTGATTTCGAGGAGAGACCAGTATGACATACACTTTCTTTTCTCAAAGAGATTATAACACAAGTTATGCCGTTCTTTGTATATTATGGTGGAGGCGCCGGGTCCGACCAATGAAACAATTCATAAAAGAAATGATAAAGTTGATGATATTTTTTAAGTAATTTACTACGAACTTTAAGGTGCGTCTCCACTGCGTCGGCTTGGCCGATCGGCCTGGCCGCGTGGCAAAAGCCGCGCGGCTAAAGCCGAATGGCTTGACCGTCTCCACTGCGTTCGGCAGTACTATAGAGCAAATGTATGACGAGGAGACTTACTCATAGCCTCAGTAGCATTTATAATTGTTGCAGCAAATAAAAAACGCCGTAAACCACACTTTTGGGTCATCCGAGTTTCCGCAGTAAGGACAGATACAGTGCAAGTGATCTATAAATGTCTGATATTGTATAGGTGCAATGGGGTTTTTATAAACTTTGTTAGAACGTCAAGTTGTGCTTTCCAATATTTATTGGATTCAATTCGTCCCAAAATCGGTAAACAGGATACTAACTTCAACTTCAGGTGTACTACAACTGCATGTGTGCATGTGTAATCCCTTTGTCACTCAGTCAGTGTCCAATTGCCAGTCAATGACAATGCATGCACTGGGGGTGGCAGTTGGACCCACGATAGGCAATGTTGGGTTTATATTTTAAGTTGCGCGCGTTCAAATCAACCCCTTCCACCATACCACCCTGATTGGTTCCTTGAGCTCGACGAGGCATTCGGCAAGATTTCCTTTGATATTTACCGACATTAGTCGGGAAACGATTCGGCCTGCCGAGCGGCTTTTTAGGCCGCTCGGCCTGGCCGACGGACACGTCTCCACTGCGTCGGCAAAAGCCGCGCGGCCAGGCCGAGCGGCTTTTGCCGACGCAGTGGAGACGCGCCTTTAGAAGTAAAACCATGCACAAAATCTGTTTCCATCGTCGAACGATACGGTGAACTGGACATAACAATGTATGTTTGAGACTATACGATATATTTTGTCGTGTGATCACTCTAAAAGGTTTTTAAAAAAGATACGATTATATTTCAGCATCTTATTTCAACATTAGTTCGAATCATTAATGTAAAACGTGGACACCAACCCCTCATGTCACGTGATTGCGTAATGCGGGGGTGCTCGTTAGCAAGTCCGGCCCTTCCACTCGCTGAACGGAGCCTCCACAACACTGCATGCAAACGACGGCGCACCCCCTCATGTCACGTGATTGCGTAATGCGGGGGTGCTCGTTAGCAAGTCCGGCCCTTCCACTCGCTGAACGGAGCCTCCACAACACTGCATGCAAACGACGGCGCACCCCCTCATGTCACGTGATTGCGTAATGCGGGGGTGCTCGTTAGCAAGTCCGGCCCTTCCACTCGCTGAACGGAGCCTCCACAACACTGCATGCAAACGACGGCGCACCCCCTCATGTCACGTGATTGCGTAATGCGGGGGTGCTCGTTAGCAAGTCCGGCCCTTCCACTCGCTGAACGGAGCCTCCACAACACTGCATGCAAACGACGGCGCACCCCCTCATGTCACGTGATTGCGTAATGCGGGGGTGCTCGTTAGCAAGTCCGGCCCTTCCACTCGCTGAACGGAGCCTCCACAACACTGCATGCAAACGACGGCGCACCCCCTCATGTCACGTGATTGCGTAATGCGGGGGTGCTCGTTAGCAAGTCCGGCCCTTCCACTCGCTGAACGGAGCCTCCACAACACTGCATGCAAACGACGGCGCACCCCCTCATGTCATGTGATTGCGTAATGCGGGGGTGCTCGTTAGCAAGTCCGGCCCTTCCACTCGCTGAACGGAGACTCCACAACACTGCATGCAAACGACGGCGCGCCCTCTCAATCACGTAAAACCCGTATTACCGTATTTTATCGATATCGGGAGAAATAAATGTCGATATCAAGGAGCTCTGAAAGAAAGACATGTTCTGCATTCGAAATCGAGCCCTAGCTGTCAGTTTCTCTGCAGATCAATGCCTTGACGTGTTTCAAATACATTGGGATCAAGTATTACATCTCTACTGGAAGGTGTTGAGAGACATCTGTTATAAGTTGACAGCTCTCTCTCGTCTAAGCAGCAGACTGCATCAGCGTGGCACACTCTACGTTTCTCGACGCAGTATTGTGCGAACAACGTACCTATATTCTTGTTGTTGTTGTGAAGACGCATTGAAACATAAAGTAGCAAATAAGACAACACAACCAACTACTAAGATATTATGCCCGCGGAGGCTCATGCGGTTGGATCATGCGTGTATAAGATACACACGAATTCAAACGCCGCATTACGTATATTTTTTTTAATCGTCCTTAATGTTCATGTCAACCCTCATATGCTCGGATACAAGTATTGCTATAGGCCACTCAAAATAGACTAGATGCAATCTGGTGGCAAGCAAATAAACTTCTACAAGAAGGAGATTACTCATCGTTGATTTGTTGAAACTATCTATGGCGCAGATAAAGAAGTAGCTTAGCAGCGCTATCTATTGTAAGTTTGAGTCTCCTATAAAAGTGATGTAAAGGAACAAGAATTGTTATCATCATAAATTAAAACATGTGTAATAGAGGTAAATAAAAAAAATGCGAAATAATAATTTTATACATATAGCAGAAGATGCAGACAAGTATAGTAAATATATAAATATGAAGTAGGCCCTATATACATTAGTCAATTACATTACCTAGAGTGATGAAGAAATCTACTACGATTACATGATTACAAAATCGTGATTGGGGAAACCCTTGAAAAACCCGTTCAGTTATAAATGTAGACAGGTGAAATCGAACCCGTGACCCCCTAATTGGAAAACTGTTATATCTCCATTGGCCTACGTAATGTACAGTGGTACCAACGTACGTTGTAGCAGAGCTGTTCAGGATCTATACTGATCTGATTGTAACATAGTAACACGACCGTAACACTGCATGTTATACGTAGTGTACAGTGTTGTAGCAAAGCTGTTGGCTGTCTTCACGTTCAGGATACTGATCTGATTGTAACATAGTAACACGACCGTAACACTGCATGTTATCGTAAGCCCGAGACCCTATTATCTTAAGAACAGTGCGAGCACAAAGGGAAATCACGCAGTATATATAACGGCTCTCAGGTAGTGTTTGATATTTTAAGTCCGCGAGACTTAGCATAACAAAGCGGAATCTCTGAAAAATACATTCTCCAAATCTCCATCTAGTTAACAATTAGTAGAATAGGAAGAGTCAACTTCAATACTTACCACACAAACGAACGCGTACACGTTTAACTTAAGCCAATTTAACCCACAGACTGAACGTTTAATTAAAACGCATAAATTCCGTCGGAAAAATACAAGTGCGCGTTCTGGTTCGGTCTAGTCTACTCCCTAGGCCTATACAATGAGAGGGATTTCTCCCTTGGTTACCGCGTTACTCGGTCGAACAAGTGCGATATGGTTGTAATAACGTAATTATGTGGCTGTTAAATGCCGGCGGTACAGCGCCTAGTGTGATTTACGTGTTATTCGAGAGGCGCATATTGAGGGGATTTATCATGGGGGTGTAACCGGAGCCAAAGCTAGGGAGACGGTATTTCTTGAGCTTAGTTAGTTAGAGCATTTCGTTCTAATTCACGACCGATTTCAATACAAACGTTGCCAAGTCGCGCGCTTTAACCGCGTCGCTGTATTAACCAAAGATTACAATACTCAAAGTGAGATCTGTGTAATTAAATGAACTAGTGATAAAGTTGGGGGGAATCTTGTTTTAAAAATGCACGCACGGAAAACAAAGACATTCAATGAAGATATTTAATGAAACAAGATAGTAAATTAAAGCAATCATGAAATATATATTTAAAAAAATAAAAACAGAAAAACAATAACAGAGTAAAGTGGGAAGACAAAGGATAATGAAGCCACCCCTCTGCCTCGATACATTCCCAAGGCCGTCCTCGGGTGGCGCCGACCTAACACGAGTGGATCCGAAGCTTCAAGCCATCCACATAAAGCGGGTAAATCAACTGCCGATAGTGCAGTTGAATTCTTTATGGAGTAGCACGCTGTTTTATCGACAGTTGAAATTAACATTCAAATTTACAGACCTTGCATTTACCGCACTCTGGAGTGTGAGAGAACGGCTTTGGTTCGTTTGGCGCCGTCTTGTAAGTTACTAAAACAACAACCTTCTCGCATTTCCAATAGAAGAGTCGATAAAGAAGTTTCCCCTTCCATAAGTAGAACTTCTTTATCGACTGTGCCAATAGGACGGAGCTGCTGTTTGCGAGGGCAGAATCGCTAATGGCCGACGCCGTAACGTCTGACATTTAGAAGAAGAAGAAGAAGACGCTAGCTCGCTGGCTGTCTGGAGTCTCTTGACAACTTCCAAAGTAACAGACAATATTATTGCCTCTCTGGATAAAATGTCAACCCAAGGAACAGCAGGCGCTGACATGCTGACCAACACGAGTAATCTCACAAAAACAAAACACGAGAGGCCGTGTGTAGACGAGATGTACCAACCCTGCGGTAGACAAGTCTCTGTGCAATGCATGCACGCGTCACTGAACACGAGCACATAATGGATAAAACAACTCTTTTATTGCATTAGCGAGTTAGCGTTACGTGGATTTACATCTCTACTGATTTATCGTTTTGAAATGTAAATTAGAACACAAATAACAAGCATTAGCGATACAGGTATTATAGTATAAATAAAACTACTTTATTACCGTGTTGTATTGGCATAGATGTTGTCATCGTAAAATAAAACGTTTAATGTACTCACGATAAAGTAAAGTCTCAGTTCCAGTTACAATAACAATGCAGATGATGCGCTTATCATATTGTGTTTACTTTGAGAAAATAAAAATATACCAATTATTATAAATTTTTGTCTTATAGTTACTGCGACCCAGCTCACTACGGTGCCCGTTGCTGTGCACCGTGTTGAATATTGACAGTTAGCACGGCCGCTGCCGTGTGTAGTTACCGCTGCCCAAACAGTCTTTCGATAGCGAGGCCACTATCAACATGAATAGTGTCAATGTGCTATCAAAAAATCCCTTTCGTTATCACAGTTGTGTGGATAAAATAAAAGTGAAAAGTAAGTAAGCTGTAACACAGTTACACTCTTTGCATACACTCTTGCATACACTCTTTGCAGCGCGGTTTAAAAAAGGTATTAAATTTCATTCAATTATTTATATTTTTGTAGAAAGCCATTCTCAAAATAATAGCACGAAAAGTGCACATGCGAATATTTATATAGCGCCCCCCTCCCTCCTTCCCCAGCAAGTTGCATTAAAAACTGTTCAGCTGTAACTGAAATAATATTGAAGTGTCAACGCACTACCTGCCTTGATGGTCACGAGCCGCCACTGCACTTCAGTGCTTCTGATACGATGCCCTTCGTTCCCCCTGCCCACAATCAGACAGACAGCCGGCCGGCAAACAAGGGCTGTGACGGTTTGTTTGTGACAGTTGGGGGGGCACGAACCCTAAAGCTCTCGTAAACCAACTGTACACAGATGATGATACATGACTATGAGCTAGAAATGCGTGTGACAATTGCATGTTCATGAAGCTAGTATGTGTGTTGATAAACCCTGTGAAATGACGCACACGCACACGCACACGCACACGCACACGCACACGCACACGCACACGCGTATATATTATTATTATTATTAGTATTATTATTATTACTATCATTATTATTATTATTTTTATTATTATTATTATTATTATTATTATTATTATTATTATTATTATTATTATTATTATTATTATTATTATTATTATTATTATTATTATTATATTATTATTATTATTATTATATTTATTATTGTTATTATTATTAATATTATTCATTCTTGGGTTCAATGCGTGCAACAATGTAATAAGCCAAATCAATTTAAACTAAAATAATTAACTAAATGGTTTTTGTTTCTAATAATTTGACGTTTCGTCGGAATTACATCCAACTTTTTGAAAACAATTTTTTCCCTTCAACCAGCGACACCACCTGTGACATCACTCAGGCTGTATAATGCAACACGTATAAACCAGCAAGAACGTCTAAACCACGTAGGGAATATTATAATATCTTTGGTCTAAACCATGGTGTGATAGCGACAGCGTCTCAGTTTGCAAGTTCTTTGGATCTCTTCCCGTCTTCCTTGACGTCGAGTGAAGGGTGTACAAAATCCATTCCGTATGGTTAGTACATTCCCGTATGTTTTGAACAGCCTTTCCTTCTCGTACGCAATAGTTCTACATAACTTGGGTTCAAACTCTCTAGTAAGCTCGGTTTGGTCACAATGGTTTCAAAATGAATGGCAGTCGCCATGTTTATTCGTAGAGAATCTCCGCTTACCGACTAATAGGAGTTTTAAAAGTTGATGAAACGGACCCGTCAATCAATTAAACAGTTGTACACGTCCTAGAGAATGTCTTAATTAATGGTTTTGGACAGCCCTCTCTTGTAACGCGGGCAAAACGCTCACAGTTTCCGTATTTGGCCGCTAGAAGGCGCCACCAACGCGGCGCTCTCACAACGGCCCAGTTTTATGAAGACAAACCGAGACAAATATTATGTTTTACCTTCAATCCTGGCATTCGGCATACAAATAGCACTTAGAATCGATATCGGGTTTGTCTGCGTTGGGCTGTAGACAGTTCTTTGCTCGTGGTTGGGATGTCTGAGAGGTGAGTCCTGTGTAATACAATAACCTCAATGTCTTCTTTGTGCTGCACATTTTTTTATAACTGTTTCTACTAAATAAATTAAGCATACCAATTTAAGTATTTGATTCAATTCGATTTTAGTGTTAAAAGTTTGGGGGCTGTATTTTTCCGTTGGTTCTTTACAAAGTCTGAATTAAAAAAAAACTTTAAATAAAGTATTATTTGATAAAAAAAATTAAAAAGCAATAGAGTGGACGACGTGTTACAGTCAGATTGTCGTCATGTCGGCCAGTAGCAGCAAAGAAGTAACAAGGAATCTTGTCGACTGGGCTGTTGAGCCAAGGGTCGAACGGGCATAATCCCGTATCTTCTTCGTGTTACATTTAGACCAAACCAAAACGCGCACAAGGTGTCTGTAAATGACAAACTGCCCAATTCAGGTTATTTTAGTCCAAGACCAAAGAATGTTTGTTCGACAAATTATTCAAAATGTACCGTTCTTTCAGTTTTACAAGGGAACGATCTAAACTCAATTCTATTCGAATATCAGAATTCTCTTTACATCTCTGAAAATGAAAACGAGACATAGAAAGTCGGTCAAGTGTCTAAGATATTGCTATCATGGTAAAGCTTATTTTGTATTTTACTTTGAATATGAATCAACAACCTATAAAAATCCTTTCACTTATAATCATACGATAAAATATTTTCTTTTGAGATTTCGCTAAAATCTTCAACTGTGACTGTGACCGTCGTCCATTTGGGGGTATTATTCTAAACCATCCGTGGTGAAATCAGAGCTGTAACGGCGCTCAGCATAGCTTCCCTATAGCAACCAAGATACACAGAAACTACGCTCGGCTAAAGCTAAAGCACAGCCCACGTCGTAAAATGTATAAAGAAGTTTGTAAGATAACAACATCTCGCTGAAAGGTTTCAGAATCATATGTGTGTGTGGAGTTCTGCAGAGAATCTCGTAAAAGCAGCCACATATAACAAGGAAGCCCGGACATATGTAATAAACATCGTGGTGTACAGGATAAGGGTGGAATTATCTTCAGCGTCGTGCATCGTTACGATGGTAAAATGTATAAAATGGTTGACTTCTGACGATGTATGTTGGAACATGAGTTGACCCTAAACCTCGCATAAGTTATACATTTGCTTGATCGCAGTGTTTACTTCTACTCTTCTGTAATTGCAAACTTGTGTCAGTTCAAAGTAACGAGATAATGAAATCATAAAACCGCATTTTATTTATATCGAGGTTAAAACCGTAGCACATCCATAATAAATTAATGTATTTAAAACTGATAGTAAATATAGATGAGGCTTTTGGGGACTATTACAGAAATTATGTGAGCAAGCATCTCAAAACGTAAGAAGGTCCGTGTAAAGTGTGGTGTAACGTGTAGACAAATCCGTTTTATTATTCTGGTTGAAGTGTAGCAAAATCAGGTGTAAAAGCTTACAAATTCTACTCTACACTACACTACACGAAATAGAATAATCAAACAAACCTGATAACAAACAATATCAGAGTGAAGTGAAGAGGCGCACAACGTGAACGCGGTGGATCCAGCCCCTTGCCCCCCCCCCCCAAACAACCCCCCCCCCCCTCCTACCCGCCTTGTGCATGCCGTGAATGGAGAAACTTTCCGGCTGTCTTTGAGAAGTTATAACTTAATGAGAAAGTCCAAAAGTTGAGATATTAATTACTGCCTTTAGAGGTGTCAGAAGCAGTTCATTAGTGGCAGGACAAGTTGACCACTTGTTCCCACTCGACGCAAACTTCCCAGTTTCCCCGGCGTGGCTGCGCGCGCACGTCCTAGCAGGTTCATGGCGCTCAGATCAAACACATTGCGCTGCATTGAGGAATTTACTATATAGGGACAGTCCTGTAGGATATGTTCACAAAATATAACTATTCACGGCAATCAATTTGTCACGATACATTAAATAGAGGACATATTGACAAAATGAAAGACCAAAATGGTTTGTTTATGACTTTAACAACAGTTTTTATCACTCCTTTGAATTTAAAAGACATGGTACAAAATGTGCGGAGATGTAATAAATACATTATGTATATACACGTTGTAGTAACATCAGTCATCCCTTTCGTAGTCGCTTAATACTGACGAAGTAGCCGAGTCCATAATAATAATTGTTTTTTTATTCTTTTTTTAATTTACAATTTCATCAAATTATAATGCACAATGCAAACAGCGAGCGTAAAAAGGCGGTAGATATGACAAAACTAAATCCACATGCCTCCTCTAGATTAGGAACGAACGAACGAACGAATGAATGAATGAATGAATGAATGATTGAATGAACTTAAACTTGTTTTAGATGATGCCACTAAAACTAGAGACAATGCAATCATTCAGTTCGTCCAGACGTCAGCGTGATTCTATCAGAGAAGAATAGTTTTTACCCGAGGTCGCAGTGTTTTAGTTTTAAAACTGAAACGACCCTTTGTCTTCCCCGCAGAGTCGCACTTCCTCCGATCTCGGCATTGCGCGTTTTTCTGACACAAAATGAATTAACAAGATATTGGAAATAGTTGGATCCCTTGCGATCTGTACGCTCGTTAATCTTACTCACAGCAACTGAAATCTCAATCACCCAGCCAGAAGCCTGAGGGCAAGAAAAGATCAAAAACATCAATCTTGGCTCGCGCATGCGCGCCTGTACTCACTACTCCCCCCAGAGAACACTTTACTCGCGCGAGTAAAATGAGCGAGTTCGAAACAGTTATCGGGATGATAAAACCTCCAAGGTTTATGGACGGGAAGTAACGCGTCCCTCGTGACCGACCGAACATGTTTATCGATCAAAGAAACGGATTCTATTAAACGTAAAATTCAATAACGTGAAATTGAATCTTTTGAACAGTAAATAAGTGAGCGTTTTTGAACACATCTCTGTCTTCTCATTTGTGTAGTTTCTGAACGCGACCCGCATGATAAACGCCGTTATTACGTTTTGCATTGTAATCTCAATCAGTGACGTCATTGTAGAGCGAATGAGCGCGCGTGTGGTGAGTTCTGGAAGCTCGTTGGGTCGCCCGTTGCTTCCGCTGCTCGGCTCGAGAAGGAAGGCCTTAAAGGCAACAATGGAAGGGAGAAAAAAGGGAAAGACAAAAATAAAAAAACAGAAAGGAAAGACTTAACGCACAAGGACGAAAAGACATAAATACAAGACGATTAGACAGAACGAAAATATGTCTGAAAGGAAAGGGAGCAACAAGACAGAGAGGCAAGTCAAAAAGAAAAACAGAAATAAAAACGAGGCAAGACGGTCCAGACTTTTCAGGCGACATTTCTTCCAGCAAACGAGTGCATTGCCTCCAAATCCGCTGAAAATAACTTCCGCACTTGGAAGTCACACCAATAAAATATTTTCACTGCCAGCTCTGGGCGTACTAAAGCTAAACCCGTAGATGTGAATGAGATTGCGTCCATGCGGAACCTACCCTATAGGGGCAACTTTCACTGCGTGTTACGTTCACTGAGCAAAGAGACCTCACCCTTGCTCAGAACAATAACAACGTGTGTCAAGTCATAACATTATAACAGTGTTTTTTTTATTAAGTTATAACATGTTACAATTGTGCTAAAAACTAATACGAGAAATTCTTCGGCAAAAACGTATATTGCTCGAGATAACTGTTGTTTGGCCAGTGCAACTAGATACACTAGATCAATGTTATTACACGTACGAGCGTTAAGGCTGATTGGAAACCCAATTGGGTTTCAAAAGTTTCGCAAACTTAGGATGTAACCACGGTTCTACATAGAGTTCGAGTATTGATCAAAATTACATGCAGTTATACGTGGAAGCCAGCCTTCAATTCGATTCTTATAAGAAGTAATCTTCTTTTATAAAGAAGAAATACGTTTTACTAGGCTTCCTAGTCTTGACATTATTCATGCACGCCAAATGTCATGGTTCTGTTTTATAAGGAAGTGTTCTATAAGCAAGTGCTAATCCTGGATGTGTTTATTGGCGATACCCCCGTTAGAATGTTAACTTATTAACAATCTGAGTTAAACGCAACGCAACGCAACGCAACGCAACGCAACGCAACGCAACGCAACGCAACGCAACGCAACGCAACGCAACGCAACGCAACGCAACGCAACGCAACGCAACGCAACGCAACGCAACGCAACGCAACGCAACGCAACGCAACGCAACGCAACGCAACGCAACGCAACGCAACGCAACGCAACGCAACGCAACGCAACGCAACGCAACGCAACGCGCGGTAAACTGGCCGGATTTTGGTCCGGCTGTCTTTACACCAACGGATATGACGACACTGAAAAGTCACTTAATAAAACGATGTTATATTTTCCATTTGAAAGTGGTATTTTCGCTGACTCGAAATTGCGGCTCTATTGCAAACAGTCTATGTCTTTACACACAGCTCACCTCGCCTCGCAGGAACATAGAACGTTTAGTACTAAGTAAACCTTTCTCTCTTGATTGTGTTACAAACTCAGCAAAAATAAACGTTGTTAAATGTTACGGTGATGATATTATTATGTTCTAAACAAAAGTTTGTCGAACAAACTTTTGAACCGTAATCAGCTCGTCGGCGCCATATTGCGTTACCATGGAGGAAAAACAACGTGCGCATTTATTCATTTACGTTGTAGAAACTCCAATAATAGTTGTATACAACATTTACTATCGTTAAATTTAAAATAGATAAAAGGCAAGATGTTTATTTTATATTCGACAAAATTGCTCGAAAAAGTGAATGGATCTTTGTTTCATCGTGTCATTAAATTGCCCCTCAATATCAACATTTTGGATACATACGGGGCTAGATTATCTATTGGCATTTCAAAGCAAAGATGATAAATTGTTTGTATTAGGGCATTTTGATCAAATTCGAAGATTAAAATAATATCTCAGATTTGTCTTAATTGCACGGAACGTAATATATTTTGGATCCATTTTTTGTTTTATGAATATCCGTAGATCTCCTTCTAGTTCAAACATTTTGACATTGAATGTCATTTTTTTTAAGCATACGAAAGAAACACCTTTCCAGCAATTGGTTTCGAACACTCATAAAAAAGAGTTAATTTGACCAGTTATTTCTGATATTTATTTGGGTAAGCAAGCTATTATGAGAGAGCCACCGTGAAAATGCAGTATTGAGTTTGTAATCGTGCCGCACACATGACGGCTCGTTGCATCAGTCATGCGTGTCGCGGGTAATGCGGGTTACGTGAAGCCTCACTTTGTGAGCCGAAAAGACGCCACGATGAAATTAGCATGTTAAAGCTTGAGCAAGACCTAATAAGCATGTGGCGTAGCGTCGCCCCAGCCCGCAGTTCACCAACCTTCTTACACCTACAAATCATTCCTGAGGAGGTTAGGAAGAAGAACGAGAGAAAACCCTCAACTGGAAAACCGGAGACGGGTAAGCTGCAAAAAAGGAAACGTTAAAACCGAAATAGCTCCATGGTTAAAACGACACAGATAAAATGGTGCGTGGTTTAAAAAGACAAGACGGAGGGATGAAAAACAGCTTCGAGTTCAATGTGCAATGTCATTTGACGTCAACACATGAGAGATGGTTGTTGCCGCGGGCTGCCCTCTCGAGAGTAGTTGGGGAGATGCAATCTAGGCGGCCGCGTTCGGACAAAACACAGTCGGTACAACAGACATCTCGGTACAACAGACACAGTCGGTACAACAGACAGTACACTGACGTCAACACATGAGAGATGGTTGTTGCCGCGGGCTGCCCTCTCGAGAGTAGTTGGGGAGATGCAATCTAGGCGGCCGCGTTCGGACAAAACACAGTCGGTACAACAGACATCTCGGTACAACAGACACAGTCGGTACAACAGACACTGACGTCAACACATGAGAGATGGTTGTTGCCGCGGGCTGCGCTCTCGAGAGTAGTTGGGGAGATGCAATCTGTAGGCAGCCGCGTTCGGACAAAACACAGTCGGTACAACAGACATCTCGGTACAACAGACACAGTCGGTACAACAGACACTGACGTCAACACATGAGAGATGGTTGTTGCCGCGGGCTGCCCTCTCGAGAGTAGTTGGGGAGATGCAATCTAGGCGGCCGCGTTCGGACAAAACACAGTCGGTACAACAGACATCTCGGTACAACAGACACAGTAGGTACAACAGACACTGACGTCAACACATGAGAGATGGTTGTTGCCGCGGGCTTCCCTCTCGAGAGTAGTTGGGGAGATGCAATCTAGGCGGCCGCGTTCGGACAAAACACAGTCGGTACAACAGACATCTCGGTACAACAGACACAGTCGGTACAACAGACACTGACGTCAACACATGAGAGATGGTTGTTGCCGCGGGCTTCCCTCTCGAGAGTAGTTGGGGAGATGCAATCTAGGCGGCCGCGTTCGGACAAAACACAGTCGGTACAACAGACATCTTGGTACAACAGACACAGTCGGTACAACAGACATTTCGGTACAACAGACACAATACTTTACTACAGAGACAACATTGGACAAACGTTACGTCTGTACTATCGAGTACGGACACGCATACCGTGTTCGCATTCTTATTGGTTCGCTATAAGGTGCACATCATGGGAAGTTGAAATAAGACATGGTGTTCATATATTTATTATGAATTAAAAACACCTTGAGTCATTGCATTTTTTAAGCATGTTCCAATTTGCTTAAACTTTACTGCTATTTCACTAAACTAACCTTTAAACACATCGCATATGAACCACGAATAACTTGGCACTACTATCGTGTAGTTTGTTCCAACGCTCTAACTAAAGTCTAATGTACCACAGATCACACACGAACTACATCTAAACATTCAATAATAAAACACGGAGATCCCCGGCATCAGAATAATATCCACCTCAGTGAACCCGTTAGACTGATAACTAAATATTGCAATATAATTCTGTTTGTATGCATATATCTCACTCTACAGATTGTCATGCCCCGTTGAACTGAAAACGGTTTTTCATCTCGCATTTTTTTTTGTAATAAAAAAAATTGAATGCGAATTGCAGTCGCAACCTGATTTTTGATAATAAATCACGACGTTATTGCTCCATCGATTGCTGCCGGGCGGATATGTGTCTGAAAGAGATGCGGGAATTGGATTTATCTGATCTCGCCATGAGATAGATGAGTGCGATTATTACTGAACGAGGCATCCATTGGGTGGCGACACACGTGCGCGGTGCGGGGCGGCCATCCAGTCAACCAAGACCGTGCACGGTCGGTAACAACAAGCAAGATGAGTGCGATTATTACCGGCCGAGGCATCCATTGGGTGGCGACACACGTACGCGGTGCGGGGCGGCCATCCAGTCAACCAAGACCGTGCACGGTCGGTAACAACAAGCAAGATGAGTGCGATTATTACCGGCCGAGGCATCCATTGGGTGGCGACACACGTGCGCGGTGCGGGGCGGCCAGCCAGTCAACCAAGACCGTGCACGGTCGGTAACAACAAGCAAGATGAGTGCGATTATTACCGACCGACACACGTGCGCGGTGCGGGGCGGCCAGCCCGTCAACCAAGACCGAGCACGGTCGGTAACAACAAGCAAGATGAGTGCGATTATTACCGGCCGAGGCATCCATTGGGTGGCGACACACGTGCGCGGTGCGGGGCGGCCAGCCAGTCAACCAAGACCGTGCACGGTCGGTAACAACAAGCAAGATGAGTGCGATTATTACCGACCGACACACGTGCGCGGTGCGGGGCGGCCAGCCCGTCAACCAAGACCGAGCACGGTCGGTAACAACAAGCAAGATGAGTGCGATTATTACCGACCGACACACGTGCGCGGTGCGGGGCGGCCAGCCAGTCAACCAAGACCGAGCACGGTCGGTAACAACAAGCAAGATGAGTGCGATTATTACCGACCGACACACGTGCGCGGTGCGGGGCGGCCAGCCAGTCAACCAAGACCGAGCACGGTCGGTAACAACAAGCAAGATGAGTGCTATTATTACCGACCGAGACACGTGTGCGGTGCGGGGCGGCCAGCCAGTCAACCAAGACCGTGCATGGTAACAACAAGCTGTTGAGTCGGGTAGTATAAACACAGGTCGCCGTACAATATTGAAAAAAGAATAATGGCAAAAAACTACTAAGGGTGACCCAACCTTCCCTACCCACCCACTGAAACACTTAAATTCTTTAAAGTAATCCTCCCCCTTCGAGAGGAGATTCAACGTTCGTTATTGTGTATAGCAAACCACCCCGAAGCTCACAGATGATTCTGCAGTCTGCACGCCACTGCATAGTTCAGAACTGTGATAATTAACCACCATGGAAAGTCTTGACTGCAAATGGTTGTATGCCTGTTTTGAGTTGACCTTGATCGAGGTGTAGATATTGACCTTGGAAGGAATGTGTGCGAATAAGATCCCGTCAAGTCACCGTGACGTCACATAGCGTTCAACCCGGCTGCTGCCGACGTGGCAACAAGGCCAGGCTCAGTTTTTAGCCCCTCTGAATGTGGCGTGATTGGCAACGGGAATCATGGCCACCAAAGGCCTACGTGTGGTACTGACATTTAATCAGGGGAGGAAAAGATGATCGTAAAAGCTCTGGGGGGGGTGGGAGGGGGGCTTGGTTAGCCTTCCACCATCTTCTCCCACGTCACTCAACACTACAATGGTGCTATGGCCTCATAAATGTGAGGTTTGTTGGTTGTTGTATGGTAGGTTCAATGAGCGTTGATTTAGTAGACACTGACGTATACGTACCTAAACTCGAGCGCAATATTAGCCTGAGTTCGGTAAAAGGTTGAACTGCGAACGAAGAAGTTGGAAGTTGGCAAGAAGTTCCGTGAGATTGCTGTATTGTGGTTTCTGTGTGTTGCCCCCCTCCCCCCCCCCCCCCCAGCGCACCCCAACGCCAGCCTGGAATCGAATACTCTTTTACACAAGTTTTCAAACTATAACAATATCGGGGCACGGTTAGCTAGGGCGCGATTTGATATCGAAAGCTACAAGTGCGAATGAAATGTACGTTGAAAAAAGAAACTCCACTGATTTGCTTCAACAGGAATGCAAGAACACCTCCAATACGGAAACTACGTTAACGTTACTAAGTACATCAGTCGTCGATGTCTACCCAAGAAAGTTTACGAATTTTGGAGCTTGTTTGCAAAAGTTGACCGCAAATTGGCGAGCAATAAGGCAGATGTTACTTTTGTTCAGAAAAGAAAATAATACAATTATTTGAAATTGAATTGAATTGTTTGAAAGTTAAAATGTCACAGGATAGCTAATCTTTTACTTATATGGGGTGATACGTACAGGATGTCGTTTCCTATTTGCAAAGTGAGGTACCGATTTTCTAATCTACTGTTAACTAGATTCTGTAGGATTTTGCCTCCATCTTTGAACTTCCGGCCGCCATTGCACCCATTCTTGAATAAACAGCCCTCTATAATATGACTCGTTGTTTCAATTGTCACATTGCGGCAGAGCCTTCTTGTACGTCGGTTCAATCCGAGGTTCTATCAAATACCTTACTACAACCGATAGGTTGTATACTAACAGCCTCATGCACAAAGATTTGCGGACGAAATTCAAAAGTTGCGTCCGCAAGTGGCTTTGTGCATGAGGCTGTAAGGCATTTGCTTCTATCATGGTTCTATCGCGGATTGACCCGTCGAGAAGCCTGTGCGTTGAGGAAAAATTTTCGTAATGGCGGACGCCCAAGATGTCAGCGCCCACTAAACCGCGCGTAAAATTGCTATACCGGAAGTCAGTTTGCCGTGTAGCAAGTTCATTTTCTCCAGCTGTCAGATGCACGACGCAATATCGACGGGCTCTGCGTCGAGCTGTCAACGATAAGCGCAAAGCCGATCCATTTAATAATAAATCTAGATCCACATTTATACCTTATATTATTAATGGTTTCATATTTAAGCATATTATAAGAAGAAAATTATACATCTTTACTAATACAATGTTTGGAGCCCTGTCAAACTCAGAAACAAAAATAAACAAATCCAGAATAACTGTAAGTACAGATATTAATGAATAATGATAAAAGGGAAGTCTCGTGATTTTAGTTGTAATTTTAGTAGGATTGGGATCTCTACCTATGCTCAAAAATGTTTTTATTTAAGGTCCAAGACTATATTTTCATTTATAAAATCCACGCAAAGATTCGCCCATGACGTCACTATCAATATCGCTTATGCACCAACCATAGTAATATATGGTTCTTAATCTAAGATGTCTTATCCATTATCTCAATTAAAGGAGTATATTAGCGATCAATATTTTATATGTAATATGTTAAATAGTTACTTTATAGCATCATGCCAAAAGCTTCAAAATTTAAATAATTGAGTGAAATCAAAGATTACTGATGTGGGGAGACCTAAAATCCTAGAAAGCTCTTCCCTGTCTATCTCCTGACTTCCTACACCGAGTGTCCACTAGTCGCAGAAATAACATTAGAATGTGCATGTTTAGAACAGTTTGGCAATAAAACTTGAAATCACTTTTCCAAACGTAGCGCAAACCACACGAAACTCCGGTACTCCGGCTAGATGAAGAAACTACTTTGAAAGATATAACACTATTTTGGTATCCGTCGTTGCCAATATCACCTAAGCAAGTGCGACGGAACAGCGCTGAGTGAACTTAAATCGAGTTCTCGAACAAGGTTCAGAAAATGATTTATTTAATAAAAAATGAAATCTTTTGTAAGTTTTCAGCCGAGTACACAAACTATTATCATAGGCGGGCGCTCATAATTTATTGATTTCAACGCATGTCCCACACCATGCAACGCTGCTCACAGCTGAAACAAGAACTAACACCACGGAGTTGTGGTACGCATAAACTTTTATTTCTACACAAAGTATTGTTTATAATGGAGGTTCATGGTGCGCATTTTTAGCGTAGGTTTACTAGGAAGAGTTTTATGAACTTTGGATATATATTAAGTAAACTTGTTTTCACCATGGCCACCACGCTTCCCATTGGTTGGTGCCATGGTGAAAACAAGTCAGTAACCTTCTAAATAAGGAGTTCATAATACTAGGACTAAAACAGCTGGTATTTAAGTTGTAACACATGGAAACAAGAGATAGTTGTTACTTTTGTTACTGAAGGAAAAAGGTGTCGCACAGAAGTTTTTTTGAACACAGTTTCTTAAAAACTCACTTGAAGCCATTTCAGTCGTGTTTGTTAGGTAGAGTCACCTGCAGTGGTTGTTAGTTACGAAGTCCTTCAGTGGAGAGGGATGTGCATAGAAACATCCCCTCCCCCCGGTATAGCCAAGTGGTGATCGTTCCTGCTGAGATACAAGTCAAGAAGAGAGATTACCTCCATCCGTTGGAAAATGACGCCGACTTGCTTGAGAATTCTCGCTTTATACATATTTATTAAAGAAATCTCTTCTGTCATTGCATTTCTTTGTTTAAATTTCTACCAATGTGTAACATTTGTGGAGTTTTAAAACAAACGAGAGACATAAAAGTGGAATAGAGTTGGAATTTATTTTGACAAAGTCATTGCAAAGGGGAAGCTATCAATTTCTTTGATTCTAATATCCACAAGGAAGGGGTACGAGAATAAGAACCGACCAATAGACATTCGATTAAAACTTTCCAGACAATCGATTCACCGAAGTTTCCCTATTAATCTTACATTTAGATTCGAAATATTGAATCTTCTAGGGGAGAAATGGCGAGGCTGTTCCAACACTCTTATAATGCCATTTCATCTTCTCTACGCGACAATCTATAGATCTATCTGTGCGCCTCACTTTCATCTTATATTCTTGATGAACGGGGACTTCTTTCAAACTGGGCCGATGAGAATGTTTTAAACATAAATATAAATAAATCACGAATCGTTATCTTCGGATACCACAAAAAAACTAGATTATTCAGCACTGCATCGCGTCACACTAGATTGAGTATCACTAATGCGGTGCTGAAGGTCCGGGAAAGCCGTGTGTACGAGTATACGTCCCTGGACGCGGCTAGTCCTGCATGAAGCAGTTTACGTAAATATCGTTTGACGAGATCAAAGCCCGCGTTAGCGTCGTGACCGGGAAAGACTAATGTATTCCGGCCAGGGGTGAACAACTTCAGCACAAAACAGGACCAAGAATCATAATCCGTGCCAACGCCTATTACCTTCAGATAAAAGTAGCAAATACATACGTCGCACGTCGCACGTCGCACGTCGCACGTCACGCCCACCGCGCACGGGTATAATATGTTGTTATTGGGCTATGTTTGCTTGAACTATGCCGCATCCATACCACTTCCCCGCTAACGGGAAATGTTTATTAATTAAATTGGCAATTAACTCTTGGAAACCCTAACTGTGGAGTTTCCCAAGACATTGTTTGTAATTGCGGTTTATTTGATATCCTAGAGGCGGTTAATAATTCCGAACTCTGCTCGACTCTTAAAGGGGGAGGTGATGGTGGGGGGGGGGGGGGGGCTGTTATGGAACAAACAAGCTTGTCGCAGCTCGGAAGAGAGGCGTATCTAGACGATATATTGGCAACAGTGTAACACGTGCACGGCTATAGACGACATCATAGCAAAATCGACAAGAAGACGAACATAAATATTAGTAAATACATTTCTTTGTTTTTAATGACTCTCCGATGTTTGAGACGGGATACGACCCTCATGTTGACGTCTGTCTCAAGAGATCTCTCACAACTCATCGTTAATAGGATACTAATATTATCGTCGAGACGTTCTGTGAAACATTGTGGAAGAGTAGCAGGCGGCTTTATCGACAACTAGGCTAATCAACAAGAATGAGCTTCCAATGCATTTCGGTTGGGAAACCTGATAGAAAGTGAAAGCATTTATTTTCAATAAAAAGTTAATAGAAAACGTTTATTTATTTTTCTTGTTAGGCCCTTGGCTCGGTCTGTTCGGACGTGCTGAAGTATCCAGTGAGCGAGGGGTAGTGGTGGTGGGGAAGGGGGGGTTGAGGGGGAGGTTGTTGTCGTCTACGCGTCTCAACAGGGGGCCTATTGAAGGCGTGTACAGTGACAGCGACAGCTGTCTCGCCGTGGAGCAGTTTACAGGGGTGGTGACAGCTGTCCAGGGACAGACACGGTCTACTTGACCAACGACAATGCAGGGACAGTGCAATCATGTCCACGCCGGCCATCTTTCGTGGGTGACCGGAGATTGCAGGAGTGGACGACAAATGGACGCTCGAAGGAAATGGCAGCTAGCGTCTTGCACTAGTTGTTTTAAAGCAATGTTGTAATGATGATTACCGTCCTACATCCCCTGGTAGCCATTTGCGGAGACGGTATCGCTTCAAGTCACGTTAAATGTCATACGGGCATTGACCCGGCCATCCCTTACGACCCCCTCTACCCCCGCTCCCACCCCCACCGTTGACACACGCACACGCACACGCACACGCACACGCACACGCACACGCACACGCACACGCACACGCACACGCACACGCACACGCACACGCACACGCACACGCACACGCACACGCACACGCACACGCACACGCACACGCACACGCACACGCACACGCACACGCACACGCACACGCACACGCACACGCACACGCACACGCACACGCACACGCACACGCACACGCACACGCACACGCACACGCACACGCACACGCACACGCACACGCACACGCACACGCACACGCACACGCACACGCACACGCACACACGTTAGTCTTCACTAGGACCTAGCAACACTAACAAAGAAAACTCAAGTATTGTGAGTTGTAACATTAGATATACCCTGAGCAACACTAACAAAGAAAACTCAAGCCTTGTGAGTTGTAATACTAGATATACCCTGAGCTCTCGAGCCTTGTGAGTTGTGTAATAAATTAGATACACCCTGAGCAACACTAACAAAGAAAATTCAAGCCTTGTGAGTTGTAATATTAGATACACCCCGAGCAACACTATCATAGAAAACTCGAACCTTGTGAGCTTTAATATTAGATATATCTTGAGCAACACTAACATAGAAAACTTGAGTGTTGTGAGTTGTAATATTAGATATACGCTGACTGGCAACATACTGTAGCGGGCATCGTGGACCAACAAGCATCACTGTACCAGACGCACAAACTGGGATTTTTTATATTTATCTATCTCTGTGTTTTTAGAAATCAACTCACGTAATTCAGCTGCCTGCCTAGCTGGGCGCCGGTGGCGTCGCGACGCATATTACTTCTGCTCGCCAAATACGGTCCAAATCGCTCTGAAAATTACACAATCACAGAAATATATCGGAACTGCATTATGGAATAAATTCAAAATGTATCACAAAAATATTTAGACAAATGGTTTAATGGTCATTGCGTATTGATAAGCAGCGGATGCATATGTTTTAGTGGGGGCGAGATGGAACAAGAGATTTTAATCGATTTAAAGCACACGTATGAGTTAATCTGCGCGCCACGTCGGTCGAGTAGCGGACACTGTTAACGGCAGCCTCAGTACGCATGCGCGACATAACGACGCGGGGGTGCAATAAAGAGATCACGAGCACGCAAACAAACGAAACTTTACACATTTCACAAAATGATTTATAATAAAATGCGAGATACAAAACCTCTAAAAGGAAATGTTATTGCGTAGAGTGAGAGAAGAGTGATCACTTGCTGCATTTTGTACCGACACTGCGTACTTAATCGTTCGATGAGCAGTGTAAAGCATTGGTCAAAGCATTTCACTCCGTCCATGGGATTGATATGATTTAAAAACTAAAATTGATAATCGTAAGATATTAAAACATCGTCATGATTAATCACAATTTTATCAAGGTGGAATCAAATCATTACGATTACGATTTGCCTTTTTATGGAAAACCGCGGTAAAATCGCGTTTTTTTTTCAATTATAAACGTTTTTATATTTGACAGTGTATACTTTTTCGTAATAAAAACAGATAATAATGAGTATGGACGAGACTTTGGTCTTGAGTAAACCAAAGAATGGGTTGGGGCGAAGTCAAGCGAGAATTCAAACGATTTACAGAAAAATCGCGATTTCGGGGATGAAAAAGTCGTATGGTTATCTCGATTTAAACTTCGAAATCGATTAAGATCGATGAACGGTAATCGGTCACAGGCGGTGGCCAAAGATATCACTGCGGCGGTGGACATATAGTGAGTGCAATGATATGTAACACCTATAGTAAGCTAGATCACCAGTCCTCCAACCTTCCACTCAGTAGCAAGCGTAGCAAATTGAAGCCATGTTGAATTGGGCAGGGGACAGGCTACGTTAGAACTTTCAGTACTGCTAGCGCTGCGAGCGGCAGAAAGTCGCGTTTGAGACTCCCATTCCCGCCTGTAGTAATTGCCCATTTCAAGATGGCTTCTAATTGACACGCCTGTGGCTGCTATAGGTTGCGCATCTAGCCTACTATAGGCACCGAGATTGGCCACTGATGGCGCTAGTGAAAACGAATGAAGCGCTCAAAGTGGCAAAGTCGCGCAACAACCTGCTGAAGCAGCGTCGTTCTTCTTACGTCGATAATGGCAAATTGTGAGAATTGTTAAATTAAATACAGCTTTTAAAATATTTGGGCAGATTATGAATCCCATCAGTAAGTTTTAAAAAGGCAAGCCACCATTTTAATCAGGGCACGTTTTAGACGTACAAACAACAAATAACACACAACAAAGACAAACAAAACAAGACAATAAAAATCAAAACAAAAACACAAAACAAAACAACAAAAAAAAATAAATACACATCAACAATAAAAAGCAAAACAAACACAATAAAAAACAAGAATATCACAATAATATCCAGCACTATTTTCAACCGCGGAATGAAATCTTCAGCAGTTTGTTGCTAAATTTTGCCACATATAGCGCTGTATGTACTAACACACGGTGCCTATAGGTGTAATGCATGTTGCACTACATGGACGTCGACGAGCGCCGAGCGCCGGAAGTGGATGATCCGACCAATCAGGGCGAAGCGGCGCTTGCAAGCGCAGAAGTTGGTTGGTTCCAACTTCTTCGGATCATCTACTTCCGGCGCTCGGCGCTCGTCGACGTCCATGTAGTGCAACAAGCATTACGTATCAATATCATTGAGTGAGTGCAAAGCGTATCACAGGCGGTCGCCAAAGATTGCTGACGTCACAGCAGCGATGGCCACCAACCAAGGCGGTGGTGGAATGGCTCCCAAGCTCCCCTCGCGCACTTTGACACCGACTGAAGGAGTTTATTTTATTGGTGATTGTGTGTGCGGTAGTGATGTTTTTTAAGAGCATCCCATGTCCACACATGTCTGTCCCCGACGCTGGATCAATAGGATACAAGGACGTCGCAACGCTTTAAGCCGACACCACAGACAACGCAGCTGTTGCTGTAGTTCCTTCTGCTGATACTTTCATGGACGCTGTTTCAACACATTTCCAGGTATCCAACAGAAAAAGGACGTAAATTATCTTTAATTTACCTGTTTTAAGAGCGTTCGGAGGTAGTTTTAACGTTTTTAGTAAACTAATTTCTCTTAAACAAATAATAGGATTATTATGAAAATTTACCTACTTGCAGAAGAATGTCATATCATCGCATCGTATTAAGTACATTTGTGACAAGCCTGCTCAAAAATAATATACTCACGTTTGAATTATGTAAAGAAATTACTTTCATTGAAAATGTTTGGCGAAATAATACGGAGAACCTTTTTAAAAATGGGTACGTTGTTTTTGAGTAAGTTGGTGACAAATGTACTTAATACCATGCGTAGATATGACATCCCTCTACAAGTGGGTAAATATTTATAACAATCCTACAATTAGTTTAAGAGTAATTAGTTGACAGCCAATACATCTGTAAAACTCCTACTGCCGAACGCTCTTAAGTAAGTGGTAGGAACAAGAGAAGTGGAACATTAATAATTTTATACTATTGAACTCGCCTATTTCGTATTCGTAAGCATTATGGTTAGCATTAGCGTTAAGCATTACAGGTTACGTTGGAGAAACTTTAGCTGCTGGGTGGGACAAACAAACAACACATGTAAAACCATGTAATACATTGAAACAGTGAACTAGGCCTACTCATGTGGATAGTGAACAATAGTACAGTTATGGAGCACAATATGGCACGTGTGCAAAATGGCCACCATGCGCACTATGTGATTACAATCTATAGGGTGTATTCACGTATTGCGCATGGCAGCCACATTGGAGGCCACAATGGCATGTGATTGGTAGTTCAATGTTACTATGTTTCAGCTGGCGTATGATGCAATTTCAACTTTTCTCTAACTTTGGTTTGCTATTATCACTTAAAATCAACATAAACACACTCTTTTGTCTCGATTACTCTTTTAATCGTGTACAAAAGCATACAATAATCATTTTCGTACACTTTATCGGGGGACATACGTGTTCAAACTTGTAATATTTCCCCGTAAACAATATTATTCGTTTTCTATTGACAGCTAAATGAAACTTAAAATAGTACTATGAGTGGTCTCCAATATGGCCGATGTGACGTCACGTGAATACTCCCTATAGGAGTCGTTGCTGGCATTGACGCTGTATATATCTGATTACACAAACTGTTAAAACAATAGGGGACTATGGAAGTGTGAACATAAAAGTTAAAGACTTTATACACCAAACCACGTGTGAAACGAGTCTCTGCATCGCACAACGTTTACGCGCTTCTCTAACAATTGACACGGGACAAAAATCTGCATTTTAAAATTGAAATGTCAACCGTCGAATGAAGTCCCGAAACCCCTAAACAAATACGGTCCCACTTAATTAACTTGATTTAAGTCACATCAAGATAATTGTCTCTCTACCCGGCAACAAACAACAACGTTCTGAGCCTCAGTTTCCCATTTGAAAGTCGCCACTGTTTGTTTAGTTCAATTTAAAACCACCGGGCGCGCGCGGTGAGGAGTCTGATTGGATGGTGCATCCCGTGGGTACTCAATTGCACAGCAACATCAAAGCACAAATAAAAGAGCCTCAGCTGATGACGTCACAAACCGACGACTCCTTTTATAGGTGCATGCAGAAATATTCTGTCGACCAGTCTTTGATCGAGGGATTATTTTAATTGGTTTGTTTCTGAACTGGCTATACAATCCTTGTTCCGAGCTTTTGTGATATAAGCCATTGTCACTTTCCCAATCACGATTTGGGTATACAGCTTTTATCACAACAAGTATTTAGTGAAAAATGCAAACGCAATCAGAGAGCGAGCGACGGCCATTACTGCATGAGTTTATCCGGTGTACAAGGTTTTATGTGGCGCGGTTGCTGTGGGCACCGCCATTCTGTGCAACTACACACACTCCGTGTTGCCGCCATCTTTGTTATTCTTATTGCAGACATCTTGTTTGTGTTCACCATCGCAAAGAGGGAGACGAATATGCAGTCCTTACGAAGTAGTTAAATTAGTTTATATTGACATTTGTGGAACACAACCAATTAGTGCGGAGCCAAAGGCATATTATAAACATGATATCTTACCGTGGCAATAAATCTTGTTGCATGAGGAGGACGCAATACAAAAACACCCACAGATGGTGATAATGATGAACTGAGAAATCTCGCTGAGACAAACAAGGACGAATATGGGCTACTGAACATTATCTCATTAATTTAATCATCTAATGTTTAGTAATTTAATTGATATTTATTTATTTTTTATATATATTATTTATATATTTGTCATTTTAATAAATAATACAATGTGTGATTTCACCTCATTCTAACAGAATGCACAATAAAAATTAAATAATAGTTAATTCAATATCAAAATAGCATACAATAAGATAAATTATTATGTAATTACAATTACAATATTTACATCTTATTCTAGCTAGACTATTTAAGTATAGGTAAGTAAAGTAGGTAGGTTAAGTATAGGTATATAGGTAATACCATAATGAGAACGTCCTATATTGTTTTGAAGTATTGTATTGTGTAATAACATGCCTGCTATCAGCGGTCTAATCCAAGCCTTATCACACGACATAACGCGTCAGTTAGCGGAGAGAGAGTGACTGAACGTCTGAGTAATGAGTCAAGTTGGGTTGGCGGACGGAGGGGTCGGGACTAGAGAATGATTATAATTTCACTGCTGACCATTAGGCAAGAGCGCTTTTGGCGTTTTGTTGATTAAATCTCGCACCAGCTCGTTCAGGGTGGGATGCTCGTACGTACGTGCTACAAATTAGAGAAAAATGCTGCGACTGACTGAGAGGATCCAAGCGGACGGGGGGAGAACTAGAATAAATACGGAAGTCACACAATTCATGTTGAATATACGTTTCAAATCGGGTTGTTCAACTAGACGCGATACATAGGAACTCAGTCAGATGGACTTCAAGCTGTTCTACGGACGGAGTGTCAAGTATATCAGTGTATTAACCTTATTTACCTTCACTCATATCTAATATTGTCATTATCATTATGATAGTTACCGCGAAAGGAGGCTCAGCGGAAGACGTGATACTCCGACGTGGTAATTCCGAAGGTCGCCAGTTTCCGGCAGTTCTGACTGAAGGTTTTTCTGAGGGTTTCCTCAGTCACAAGGCGAATGCTAGAATTGAGTCATACTATTAGCCTTCGGACATTCCTTCCCATCTAATCAAAACACCGCAATATCTAGTTAGTCACCTAAAGACTGACATGGATTATTATATTATCATAATCATAATTATAGTTAATATTTCATAGCGGAATTACATACAAACCCTGTCATAATCACTATTAAAATGATGTACGGACATAACATATCATTCAATAATGTAAGTGCATGTACCCTATTAAAAGTGAGGCGCTGTATGAGATTCGAGCCACCCTGTACTCCATCACTGAGTGCAAATACCGTGTTTAGGCTCACCCTGTACCTTATTGCTGACAGCGTTCTATTCACAATGTACTCAAAGAGCCCACAAAACATACGACAAAGAGTTTAGAGGTTTCTGACGAATACTTGTTTGTAGTCAAAAGCTCAATTTATTTCAATGGTAAAGTTGGTACTTTATCAATATATGAGCCCGGGAACCAGAATAGAATGGGCGGGTCACGGGCTAGACGAACATTTGAAAACATTATAATTGCATCTCTCTTTATAAGATCTGCGGATTGTAAAGCCAACGAAATGTTAACTATTACCTTGTCCGTAGGTCTAATTAAATCATAGCGATTGAAAGAACTCCCAAAGACTTATCCTAGAAAAAACAACATTTCCTGTCGTTTTTCTTTTCATTCTGGCAGAAGATTTCACTGAAATCGATCAAACTTTATTACATTTCAACTGTTGATCTTTCCAAGGGAGTTTTTTTCACGGAGTATACTCGGTTTCGTAGGAGACGGGCTAATTTACGTGGTTAAATGAAAACAACACGATGTCGGTACAATAACAAATGTTGCACATTAAATCCTAACGTACATTTTGTACAAGTCGTCATCCTGCATGCAAAGTTAGATGTGAGATCAAATTGATGTAATACTTGCGTAGTTCAACTTAATGACAAGAAGCTAAACAAATCATATGTATTAATTCCCACCCATGAAAAATAATGATAAGTTTAAAAAAGTTCTTACCCAAAAGAGAAAGAGGGAAACATTAACGAGATCGTATAATTTGGGCTAGTCATGCTAAACAATATTGTTTCGTATAGGAATTAGCATGTACGTGATTTCCTCCCTGTGCAACAAGACAAAGTAAAGCAGATACAAACGATCGGGTCTGTGATATGAACGCAGAGTTCTTTAGATTGATTAATATGTAACTTGATTTGAATAATTATCTCTAGTTAAATTTAAATTCGGTTATTACGGAACCTGGGCGATTACGTACATACTAAATTTCCATAAGAAAAATAATTCTTTAGCAACTTGCCAAAATTATACGATTAAGTAATTTTTTCCTTCTATCTCTTTGAGGGTAGGAACATTTTTTTACACATATGAATCGTATCATTATTTTCTCGTAAATGGGAATACATATTATGTTTTCAGTTTCTTGCCCTTTAACAATATTATTAAAACTAATGTCCAAAATAATAAAAGTGTTAGTTTAGTAAGTTATGAAATGTATTTCTCCAGGCGCCGGCCACGCAGCCTTAGTGAACGAGGCGCCGTAATGCAACAAAAGAGCGAGCCACACCTCCTCAGGCCAGTAAAAGTCGCGTGTGTGTGTTTAGGACCGCACTAAACCAATTTTACTTTTCCTTATCCTGGTCGCGTCGTCCGTCGGCCTTCTTACGCACTTTAATGCTCTTACGCGCGGCCGCAAATCTGATTTGGTCGCCGGCCAGACCCCAAACTGAACACAACGCCCGGCGCATACGATGCATCCTGTTGCTAAAAACTCTCTCTTATATGCGAACAATGCTCGCCATTCAAAACGGTTACAGGCCCCGAATCGAATTCGGAGTTTAAAAAGCGCCTTTCGAATGTCAGTTTTATTCGGCGGTAGTAATCTAATTTTTTAGTGGTTTTCAATCGTAGAGAAGGGGTGATTTCGAGAATGTGTTATCTGGAATAGTCTGCGATCGTTTGAGGTCTGCTACGCCATAAGCCGAGTAGGGCGCAGGGGCTGTGCGTGTTCAGATAACCGATGTTCTCTCAGAAGGGATTCGACATGTTTTAAATTGGTCATGATTGCCAACGAAGAATAAACAAAGGGTACTTAAAAAACGTGTATGCACATTTTGATCATGAATATAATTTAAAAATTGTTTGGTTTCACTTATTTAAAGCTATAAAAAAACATATCTATTACGTCCTAGTTAGTTAATAGTTAAAATTTAGTTAATAGCTAAAAAAAGTTAGAGAATAGTTAATAGTTTCTCTATTTAGTCTTAGTTTAGTAGTAGTCTTATAGTTTGTATCACATTGTTTTCTGTCGCCTGGATTTAATTTCGTACTAGTTCACAACTATCCGTATTGTATTATACAGTAATTATTTTGTATATCATTTCAATTTTCTATTTTGATTCAAAACATATGTGCAGATAGTATAAAAATGCTTAGCAATAGCAATAGCATAAAAATGTACACATGTTTTGCTTTATTCATTCCTATACCCTCAATGTATAGACCCTTAGCATTTAATGCTAGATACCCTCAGATCGTAATACTATCATGGTTACTTGTCTCTTTGCAGAACTCGTTCGGAGTGATGCCAGCGAGCAGCAACAATGTAAGTTACACCACATCTATGTACTAGGACTTACAGAGTCACACACCATATGTGAGCCCATACAAGGCGGGTCAAACAACAGTTAACAGGAATTACCTCAAACTGAAAACACGTACACAGAAATAAGAAAACGTACGGTAAAGATTATGTAATGCTATTTACAACATTGTCAGCAAGATATATATGAAGAAACTTCTCACGATGTTTGCACCCCCTTCATGTAAAACTACAAACATATTATTCACACATGTCTCACACACACATGGCACACATGGCTACGAATAAGTTAATGTTATTGTAACAAATAAACAATAATTGATTACTTGCTTGTAATTGACAGAGGTAACTTCTGCGTAAATAGGGTTATTTTGATAAAATTGGTTATTAATGTGATATTGTGTGGTTCGGTACTTTTGTTTGGGACTGGTTTATAAATAGAATATGTCCGCCACATTTTATTTGAGTGTTAAAAAAAATATTGTGAAGTTTGGCTGCGAATAAATATGATTAAATAAGCTGCACTAATAGACGCAGCCGCCACAATATTAGATTTCTGAATAATGTGTTTGGTTTATACCCGGCACCTCCACCAATCGCGATATATTCCTCTTCAATGTGTTTGGTTGTTATCCGGCCCAAGTAAAATATTTGTTAAATTATTCTAAATGAAGAGCCCGAATATAATTAATTCCTTTGAATAAATGTTACCACACCTTCAATAATATAAAACATTCGGAGAAATTTACAAATTACCATTTCCGACTCTTTTCAGTTTACAAAATAAACACACCTATGCCACTGTTTGGGTATACAACGCAGCGGAAATTACAAACAGCTTGAGGGCCCATACAGAACACTTTCGCAGAGGTTTAAACATGTTTGTTTGTATTGAATCGAGTCTGTTTCCAGCAAAAGAGAGTAACTGGCGTCAATAGTTCAGTGGTGGGAAGACACGACGGACTTTTTACGTTGCATTGACTCGTTAAATCAGTTTAGGTATATAGAATAGAATGCTGCCACGTCTATAACCAGTTTAACCACAGTGGTTAAATTATCACCGTATTAACTCAAGCATTTCTTTAAGGTAGTCAACGTTATTTGTACAATGTTGATTAAGAGGAAGAGAGAATTGAAAATCTCAAGTATCTCACGTTCAAGATTTCATTAAAGCCAGACATAACATGCAGCCTAATCGTATTTACCCCGTCTGAGAGCGGACTTACGTTACTGTGAATTACAGCAAAGCACTTAATCCCTTCTTCGCTGTTAATAAAAATCCAGTGGATGGAGTTGACTCCCCTTCACCGAAGTGAGTTAGTAAATCAGAGAGCTTCATAAGGTGAAGCTTGGCGTTCATAAGGGAGGCTTGTTTTAAGTACCAAAGTCGCCTCATCTAGGCCACACACGGCGCTCTAACACCCCTTGGGGAGGGGGGGGGGGGGGGGGGGCCCATGCTGCTAGCTGTGTCTTTTGGCGCGGAACAAAGACATGGACACTGTCACGTCAAGTGCGGGTCTGGCTGTGACCGACGCTAACATCCAAGTTATCACATTTATTCATTAATAGCTTAATAAGTAGAAGAAATAAATTAATGCTACAAATTCAAATTTAAATCCATTTTTTTTGTAATTTTTCTCTATTTTACATTTTTACAGCGCAAATAAGACTCCTTATATCTTTATACAGACCCTCATCCCCTTCTCAAACACCCAAGACCCTATCAATACACGTAATACCATATAATAAGTAATCGGTTACAATAAACAGATTTCTGTTAAACTAAATTAGCACACGTCAACCTTATAAAGATAGGCCTATGATTCAATATTAAACCTATTGAGCGCATGCGTATAAGTAGTTGCGTATACTTGAGATGGTTCTACAGACCTTCTGAAATCCCACTTTAAATAATTCTCTATGCAATTACCATTCATAATTCTAATCATTTGTTAAAACCTAACAACATTTGTGCATGTAGTATTGATGAATTCTTTCGAAACCAAATTGTGTGTACGTCTCACTTTTTCAATGTTGTGTAGCAAACTTGAGACGTGGTCAAAAATCGCTAATTTCGCGTGACATTTATACTACAAACAGTATCCCTCCCTCTTAGGTGGGCTTCATTTTAGTGGCTCGCACTTGTGGTTTGATGAGGGGCAAACATTGTGTCAGCGATATGAAAAAACATAGACGCACCTTTATCGTGTCTTGCGGACGACGACAACGTTAATGAAAGGTTTATTGTTGACATTCCACTGTGCTGCTGTTCAAGCAATGCAAGCAATTCAAGCAAGCAGTGAAGGAAACAAAACCCCCACAAAGATAAGAGCCCAACAAACATGAGCCGAAAGAATAGCTACAGATTTGAAATAATTTCAACCAATGAATAAAAGATGGAAAGCTTCGGCGAGGCCTTACGCTTCATTATTCATTTCAACCCTCCTAATGGGAATTGTATTTACACAAGTCAGAGAGCGAACGAACGATTCGGGTAAACACTGATCCGATGTTGTGAATATTTACTCGTGCATTATCGCGCGGGTACAATTGATTGCGGCTCGCTCCACTCACGCACTCACGCACGCACTCCTACGCGCGTATCGGTATCGCTTCATTTCCGGCGCGCACCGCCAGGACGCGCGTAAACGAGCTTCTAATTAGAGAGAAGGTGAATCTCTAGCGGAGATAAAACAACATTACTGCCGCACAAGGAAATACTTCCTGTCAAAACAGACCGGTTAAATGATCCGTTTATTTACTTTATTTATTTGCTACCGTACTTTGGTTTATGATTATAGAACCTTCAATAATAAATATTGGGAGCTGCAGCCAAAGCTGTTGTCAATAGACACAATGTTATACTTATAAAAGAGATGTCTAAATTTCTAAAACAATTTGCATTAGACAAGGCTTACAAACTAATAAGTGGTTACTAAAAACAAATGGTTGAATGTTTATTAAAATCATTAAATAAAGTGATAAGCTTGTGATCAAAAAATAGTATGCCTTATAGTTAAGAAAGTTACGCTGCATTCAGTTTAGCAGCAGTTTAGTTAGAGGTTCATGTTTTAGTTTTGAACTTCGGATACATATTTATTTAATAATCTACCCTATATTAACATGTTTTCACTATGGAAACCAGACCATCCATTGGTTGTTGTAACGGTGAAAACATGTTCGGAAATGGTCGAAGACAGCGGTCTTCTAAATGTTTATCCAAAGTTTATAACACCGGGCATTTGTAATTTACTTTAACTTATTCGTCCTGCAAAAGTGTACTAGTGTCGATCTAATCCTACTACAGCTATCGCGCTCAGTAAAGAACTAATCAATTGACCCGAACATCGGGCCAGTCTTTCGCCCAGGACACTTGACGCTTATACATATACATATATACATACACTTGTCTCTAGCCTCGACGTTATTATAGAATTAGTTATAACATTCATTTGCCGTGAATGAGGACGAAGAATTTACAACACGAGTACTATTGAATCGCAGAGACATTTAATTATACATTCTCCAGAGGGAATGCGTAAAATACAAACATAAGTTCACAGTTATTTACAATAAAAATATATCACAAAGTAGGTGGCCATTGAAACATACGATACGTGCGCGTAGTACGGATGTTCAAATATGTGCTACGTTGCGAGTAATGCAAATACACTAGGTGCTTTACTAGGGACGAGGACAATTACGGCACGACGTAAAGTCCAATAATTAAAAGTGATTATATCTCTACATTCCTCGTTAAGCGCTTAAATCCTCTCCTAAAAGTTTTCACATTCCTTTGCTTCTAAATTAACGGATCAAGTTTTAATGTGAATTCATAAAAAGCATTTTATTTTTTCAAGGAAGTAATTTCTAGTATTACTCATCACCGCCGTCGTGATCGTTTGTAGGAAAGTTGGGTGTTTGAAAAGAAGGCGGTGGAACGAGAGGGCTTTTCTAAATGTGTTTTTCGTTTTTAAAGATGAATGAGGGAAAGTGTCACGCCGCGCTCTGCATTTCCCAGTAGGCTCGCCCGAGATAAGCGCGAGTGAGACTACGCGCGGGTTTCAGCTACAGTAGTCACTGGCCTGAGGAAGGTGTGAGGTGACCCTCGAAATATCCAAATATTCTCCGGCACAATATGACATTGGGGTACGGTACCTCCTCGTTATCACTACGAGTTAATATAAAAACACACTTGTAAACTGGAATTAATATAAAAACAATATTTTTATTAGACCGTTAAAAAGAGCTCTTGATGCAAGTAAAGTAGTATCAAACTAACAACAGAATAGTGTTAATAACAAGAAGATTCTCACCTCACAACTTGCAGCAGACGCACACTCAATACCTTCACCCAGTTTGGACGTCCAATCGAACTCTGGTGAAGGATTAAAATAAAATACCCAGAAACGAAACATCAAAGAATCAGCATAAGGCATGAACAGTTTAAATATGTATTCAATTAAAATACTTGTTTGTTTAATTCCCGATAGTGAAGTATTTATTTTCAAAGTTAATGTATTTGGAAGTAAACTAGAATCTGTGCTTGTCTGACGAGGTCGTGACGTCACCAGAGCAGACGAGCAAGAAGCAACAACGTGCACAGTCAGGTCGGTAATGGAAATGAATCGGGCGCGTTCCACCCAACCCCCTCCCCCCTCCCGTCAGTCCCCGCTGGAACGGATCGCGATTAGTCCTGATTAGATTCTGCTGAAATAATGGTCAATGTCGAGGGTTAATCCTTGTTAAATTAAGGCGTAGCGGGAGTCGAAATATCACCACGCAATGCTGTACACACCAGCTGGATTGATAATACGTCCGGAATCATTTTTATGCGGTACAATTATTTTTCATGAACATGAAATTTACAAAAGCTGATTATAACTATACACAGTGGATATAGAGCAAATAAATCTCAAAGTCATAAATATAAACAATGATATATTGCCTAGAAATAATTGACGCGTAAATACATAAGTCATTAATGTTATATTCGATTGCAAGGCACACATTGCAGATTTTTGAGGCCGGACTGCTTTTAAAATGACATAAACGACAAGTTAAAATCTGAATATAATATACACATAAAATCAACAGATTCTGTGTCGACTGCGAGGGCTAAATATATTTATTGAAATAGTATTACTTCTATTTGACAAAAACCACAAACCCAAACGCACAAATAAAGGATTTTCTCCATTCATTTGATGCGGTATAACAAAATAAATAATACGATCCCGTATAACAATGATAAAGCTGTGAGGATTATTCCCCATGATGTATTAATATGGGCGATACTGCATGAGATTTCAGATTCAGCTCCAACATGGACGATGAAGTAGAAGATTGTAGGCCTATGTAGAGACGTCGTACAGAGGCTGGGAAGCAGAAATCAGGGAAAGATGAGATTTGAGGTGACGGCGGCGTTGTCGTGGACTAGTGAACAGAGGAGGAAGCAAACGAGGCAGAAGAGAAAAGTGGGAAGACAAAGGGGGAGAATGCTTCAACTTGAGTCACTGAACACAATACACTGGGCATTGTGCACTGACTACCACTGTCGGACAGAACCCCATCACATGATCTAGCAACCATTTCAAAACAAACTGCACACATCAGATACAGTTTAATATTATCACTGTGAGATAAACAGAAGCCAATCTATGAACACTAGACTGATTTACAATAATGAAATACAAGAGTTGCAATAAGAAATATTGGAGAAGTGAAATAATAACAATATTGGTTCTTAAACAGCCGTCAAATTAGAAATTATTTCAGGATTGTACGAATATTAATGATCGTCACCTAATATTCACTACATCAGTATTTCCACCGTTTCTTGTGCAGTGAGATGGAAACCGACCACAAGGACATTTGTTGCCATGTCGTGTCTACCGGGGAAACACAATAATATTGTGGGACGAACTTCGTAAACTCAACGAAGTGAAATAGAGGAAGATGTGCTTTGCAATGCATGGCCACTCAATTCGTTGCTCTTCACATAACACCTCGGTGATTGCGTAGGGTTTACGCAATGTTCCAACTATATCTCACCTAGACAAGTTGTGTTCGGGTATAAATACTGACAAGTCTCGTATTTTGTTCATAGTAACCACTTACTCTTTGTTGTCACACAGTTTATCATTCTTTTAAAATAATAAACAATATCCTATATTTAAAATGTAACAACATAGTTCATAAAAAGATCGGCCGATGAAAAAGGAAACATCATTATCTTATTATAGGAACATTCTCTGCAGCAATTTACAGCTACATCTTAGCCATCGTTTAAACTTGAATAAAATCTTGACGTAGACTGTACACAATTAGTGTCGTCTTTTCACCGGCTTTGTATTTTGTTTGTAATTAAAATTTAAAAACTAATCACCCAAATGCGTTGAGCTAGACTCGACGAGATACTCGATCGATATTTCACTGAATAATCGCAGCGCATCTTCCAGCTGTAAAGTGGTTGTTTCCCAGGTGATGTTGCCATATGAGCCGGTTCACATAAATGACTATTACTATTAAGCGATTTGATCCATAGGCGATACCTGCTGACGTTCACACAACTTTACTTTTCACTATTGACTATTGACTAGCGAATTGAAAATATCTCAATTCCTTAGTCAGGTCTTAGTCACAGCCAATCAGCGCGCAGAACTCTCACTCGCAGCCACTGAAACTAGTCTCGTTGGTTTTGTGGCTTCACTAAGTAATAACCACGGAGGGGTTGTAGTCAATAGTCAATAATCACTAGTCAATTCTGTGGACGCGGCTTATACATTCAGGCAATACCTTGTATTTGTTAATACACACTCAACGTATAGATCAAGCCTTCTTTACCTACAAAGCTCTATGTTTACCTACCCTGTAGACCCCCGCTTTCTATCTGTTAAAATATCCTTAAAATACATACCTGCCAAGAGTGGATACAAAGTCATTCGAAACTAGTCTACGAGGCGATTGTGTGATTTCTACGGCACAAAGATTAATCAAGGTGAAATGTTCTCTTTACGATATTACTTGTTCACCCTCGCTACGAAGGACCGGTTCGGTTTGAAGAGATTGGTGCAACTTACACGGAAACAATTGAATATTAGTACTAAAAACTAAATGTGTATTACGCAACCTGTAATTATATTTATTCATCTCACACAGGCAATATAAAAAGAGGATGCAGTATTATTTACGAGAAAACACTCATATTTTATTATGTCAATAATAAATAAAGTAATAAATAAAAACAACAATATCATTAATGGCTGTAACCATTTGTCTTCTCCCCCCGAAAAGGGATAATGCATTTGGCTAATTGTTTCGGCTATGGAACAAGAAGCAACACTGTGTCTAACCCGCTGGTAAATAAAGCGTTGGCTATTACTTACCGTCCACACAAACGCCGCTCCAAGAATCTTCTTTTATCGCCTGGAAGAAAACAACCTAAAAGACAAACTTTTTTGCTAACTTTCTTGTTCTACTTTATCATTATTATATGTTTCCTACGTAATTTAAAGAGAATAGTGTTGGAGGTGCCCCTTCCACACACTCAGACAGACGGGGCGCGGCGCGACCCTAGCTAGCGGCATCGCCACTATCCATTTTATATAAAAAGAAGTCCCAACTATAAGGTTATTCGCTATGCGGGGATTATACCCTTTCACATTAAATAAGATCAACAAATTGTCTTGATAATATGTACGCAGTTATGAATTTCGTAATAGGGAATTATAGTCATCTTAAAACCCCGAGTTGAATATTGCATCTCTCTTCTTATTTGGATCGTAGCTTTGCCGTAGCCGTCCGTAAATCTGCCATGTTCCCAACCACTGCTCTTCACTAACGGCCGCCCCTAGAAAAGCGAATAGACTCGACCCGGATGCTCTCGTGGTACAGTTATATCGTTATACTTGTCTTTGTTCATTACTTGCAATTTTATTAAGTTGTTTGTGCATCGGTTAAATTCATTTGCGCCATTGTTGTAGTTTGGCTGTAACGTCAATTGCGGTTTTCATAATATTATTGTAAATTGTTGGTATGACATCATAATTTGTGGTATTTATTGTTCTCCCTTGCAAAGCAGTGTTATAATAGGTTAAAGATGAAGTAACAAATAATTTACTATTTCACTATTATCCAAGCTAGGCCTATGTCATTACCCTAGAAGGACCGCGTCGTACTATAGAACGACCACACGCCACGACGACATGTTGTCCGTGCACAAGGCCCGCGTGTAGACATGGCAACCTCGCCTCGTCCGAATAGGGTGCCGACATAGATGCCAGGTGGCGCCACCACTGTGGCTGTGTTATCGCAGCTAATGCCCTCGCCGGCTGCAGCCGCGCAGACACATTAGAATACGATATTACATTCCAGACAAACTTATACATCTGCAAAGCATAATTTTTGTAGAAATTAAATTCAGAAATATTAGCTAAAATAAAGTGGAACCCAATGCTGCACGAACAACGGAAAGAGTGTCGCGAGATTGCTTGTTGCCCCCTCCCCCCTCCCATCCCACCCCCCCCATAACCCCCCACACCCAATGTTTTGCGGGGAGTACAGTCTATGGTAAAACGTGGTCTCATGGGATTTACACGATCCGTGTTGTTGAAAACAATACACCAGTAATTTCAAATCGTTTCATGCTCATTTCATTAAGCGAGCGTAGTGAGCGTTTCCATTCTACTTTCATGGCACTCATTCGTTTTTTTTTCAGTCTCGCCATAGCAGTCGAGCTGTGAGTACGATAAGTTGAAATTTTGACTATACACAAGCTTAGACGTGGATTGATAACGCGATCAATTTTGTGGCAAAGACGATCGAGAAGTAACTTACTCGAATTAGTTTTTTTTCCTTTTGTTTTGCAAAATGGCGGCAGAATGTGCGGGCTATGCTGTAGTCCATTTTCGTCCCGTTGATTTTCGTTGTCATGGTTACTTGACTTATTGAAAGTTCAAGCTGTTTTATCAAGTTCTTACGCAACTAAATGTTGGATCTTTGCTGATTAACCTCATTTCAATGCTATGTAGCGCTCTCTAGATATTTCTAAAACTCGTTATTTTGCATGATTTCTAATAGTGAGACCAAAGATATTATAATATTCCCTACGAGAGTGAGACTATCCAACCCTATTAATAATCCTATTAGTAGCTTTTTTCATCGTCTAGATTAGCCTCATTGCACAGCTAGGCCGCATGGCGACGAGGGTGTGTACGAGCCTCACCGCTGCAGTTCCCCTGCGACTAGAGTTAATTAACCGAGCACAATTTACCCCCCCCCCCCCCTCCCCCCACTCACCTGCTGGCCGCGCGCCAACTGCCCCCACCACGTGACTGACTAAGATTTACAACGACCAACCCCACCCTCGCACGTCGTAAAGCTAATTGCTGTTAATTTTCTCCACTTCTGTGAGTTTAGCTTACAAACTCGAGGAATAGCAAAGAGCTCGGAAAGAATACACTCCACGATGATGGCCACTTGAGACAAAGTGGCTCGGCTGCCGCTCTAACTTCTTAGCAAACAGTACGTGCATGCTTGTGTTTTATACCGACTAGTGCCACAGAAAGCTCATTGTTCTCAACCAAATGTCGAGGATAAAAGTCAAGTGATACGACGTGGGGACATGACAAAGGGCGGAATGCAAAGTCGAGTTTGTGATTGGCTTATGGTTGCTATGGAGTTTGTTCCTGGAAAATAACATGTAATAAAACAATTCCATAGCAACAAATCCTGTACTTGACTTGACAGTGTCTGTGCATATCACCCTAAATCATCTAGTTTCCAAAAACCTTAGAAAGTTGACTCGCGCCAAGACATACGGCCACGTGACAGCTGTGCCAAATCTATTAATCTAGTTAGGTTTTATTATAAACCATTCACACAATATGCTTGCTTAATCAACATAAGAATAGGTTATAAAAGCTATATACTTTGCTGCATTCATAATATCAAATTCAATCTTTAGATAAAATTGCTCCGGTGCTAAAACGGATAGAAATTGCTTCAACGGTAAACAACATAATTCATTAGGCTGTTTATCTCTTGACGACATCAGTTTCCATTAAAATTAAAATTAAAAGCGTGTGTATTCCGTTTTCAATGAAAGTGTAAAGTGTAAATACACTTAAAACGTCGACATTTTTAACTAATTTCCTTTAAATATGCCCTTCTAAGTAAAGTAAACTAATAGACTTGAAAATTGTTTTAAATGAATATGATTGATTACCGGACCTTGACATCATGCCCTGTTTTTATCGCCACAATTATGTGTGAATTTTTTATGAATGATCTTTTAAAATTTGAAATATAAATATTTTTTTATTCAGAACGACGTATCTAATGATACGTTTACAGCTACGCGTTGCGAGCGAAGCGAGGGCGCGAGCTCCAATCAGCGGCCGAGTTTCACGCAAAGAAGTTAACAGTTTCACGCAAACTCGACCACTGATTGGAGCTCGCGCCCTCGCTTCGCTCGCAACGCGTAGCTGTAAATCGACTATAAAGTAGTCGAGTAGACAGATGGGAGGCGACACAATCAAGGTCTGTAAATCCCCTGGCGGTAGCTTGTCGAACTACAGCCTTGAGTGTTATTACCTTGCGACCAACAGTGGCAAACCGAGCCACCATTGTTCTTCTGAATCACTCGAAGCAGAAACCGCCCGTCCGACAAACAACCATTATTTCACTCTTTCCGACCGGCCATTTTTTCGTTTTGAAATAGTCAGTCCCATATTTTTTGTTCCCGGAAACGAGGGGGGGGGTTTCAAAGTTGCTTCCCGACATGTTTAGTTTCAACCAGCCGTCTTCTTTGGACGAGAGCCATATGGCGAAGTTGACCACCTCACACGCCAAACTTTTCTTCTGTTCCACTCAGAAGATGTGAAGAACCATCAGACAACAGATGGCTCTCTCGCTCTCTTTCTCTCTCTCACTCACGCACACGCACACACACACGCGTGGTGACAAGTTGCAATCTTGCGATCGTCGACCAGTTGTCACTTCAGTATTTATATAAATGGATCGTAGGCCACAAATTATATTATCTAGATTCTAGAAGATATTGTAGCGTTCAGTTATAATACTACAACCATCTTAATTTGGAAAATGTTATTATTATTGCCCTGTATCTGTTTTGTTATTATTAACGGAAGTATCATATTGTATGCTTTAGTATTTAATTTTATAAAGCAGTATGTTTCGGGTTAATAGAGTCTGAGTATGCGGTTCTTACATTTGCGTCCATATTAAATCTCCACGTGTTAAAAGAGGGCTCAACTAGATGCTGTTGCTATATTCACTATCTAATCGCTACTTATTTAATTAACCGCTTCAAGCGTTGACGTTATTTTCATTAGTTCAAGTAATATGTAAAAATTGAACTTTCTTAGAGAAATGTGCGCATGTGGACTTCGGGGCAATATAGTGCTACGGTTGGTTTTGTTTCTTAAAGGCATCTAGTTGGTTAGAATGACTGGAATGTCCGTAGCTTATGAAATAGCTTTTTACTTGTTGCTTTGGAATTTTCAGAGGAACAGGTTGGAGTGGGCAGGGGTCGGGGGGGGGGGGGGGGCGTGGGTTCTTAGTATCGGATCTCAGTCTATATTGATCTGCGTGTGTGACTTCTCCAGGAATGTAGGCAACGAGCCAGTACCCCCCCCCCCCTCCCTCTTCACTTAAAACAAACAAATAGTTAATACAATGTCATGGATATGTTCAATTAATAATAAGTCAACCGTAAGATTAGTTTTAAATTTAAAATAATTGGGACCGGCACCTCCACCAAAACCCTGAATTTATTTTATTTAGTTCCCACCAAAAGTCTGAACAGTTCATCCGACCCCCCCCCCCCCCTTCCCCACCCTCCACAAAAGTATGAATTTATATTTCTGAACCCCAACAAAAAGTCTGATTTTTTTAATCAAAAATCAAAAGTTTGAATTTATTTTACTCAACTATCGATCAACCCATACAAAAGGTATGTATGTATTTATTTTACCGAATTTATTTTACTTATCACCCAAAATCAGTCTCTAGGCTAGCTATTTTATTTAACACCTGCCTAAAATCGTTTTTAACATCCATTGAAACAAACTGAAACACATTTAAAAAACATTATAATAATAATAATAATATAAACATACTCTAGAAGTGCTGGATGCCTCATTTAGCAGATGTATCACCGAAACGACAAAACGAACTTTTATTCACTCAAATTATACACCCTGGAATACCGTGTAAATACGACACAGGTATTTGTATTTGTAGTGGTTTTGTAGCTACAACCGAAATAACGCCAAACGGTAGACGTACTGTGTTATAGTTATTATTAATAGCTCGTCTTTCAATGCTCTGATATAGAAGGAATAATTACCAGCGAAGCTCTCTTGTGTGGAACAGCCGCAATGAAAGGGACAAAGCAATTTATTGTTCTGTAGTTTCTGCTGGCTGTGTTACTGAATAAACCAGAATATGTAACGATCCTTGTTTTCCGCCAGGAAAATGTTCTTCTTACTCCGTTTAGCGCTTCGCTTTTTATGTAAATGTAGTCGTTTCAATTATTATAAGCGAAGAAGTTGAAATAATACGGCTTGTTTTTGTCGTCGATATAGAAGATGACTAGATAAATAAATACTGAAATAAAGTAAATAATGAATTAAGTGAATTCAAGTTTTGCGCAGCTTCTCGTAATAGGCCTATTGGCAAAAGCTAATATAATAGCTTCACTTAATGGTGTGAGGATTGCTGCATTCAATAAAAATATAACATTACTGTAATTCTGAAGTGAGTGCATACTTTTTTATACGTTATACAATTTGTTCAGTGTTCCCCATACAAAACCTTAGCTTGGAGTTGAGTAATTCTTCTGCTACGGATTCCAATGTAGATAAACTATGAAACAAATAGCGTTTAAACAAGTAACATTCTCCCAATCATTATTAACACCAGCTCGATCGGTTAGCTTTTCATAAATTGAATAAAACGGAAATACAATTATTATTCTTTGCGGTTAATGTTAATATACGAAAAGTTAATTTACGTTAATTAACGTTAATAGACGTAAAGTCGTAGAAGACGTAGAATAGAATAGAATATATGTTTATTCTTTTGCAAGGTACATGGTACATTGTTCAACTCTTTGTAAAAAGAGCGAATAAATTTATGATATAATTAAAACTAGTTACTAGACTAAACTACTACATGGTAGTAAGTAAAAACTAAGGACTAAAAACTACAAACTGAAAACAGAATATGCTTCAATGTACCGTTTACTAAGTTGATAAGGTTAGTGAAGTGATAACATTCCTATGTATATACATAGTTATACAAATAATACTTTAGTAATAGCAGTGGTACAAATAATATCTTAGTAGTGCCGGTACACAGTAGTAGGTAGTATTGTATGTATAGTATTGTAAAGTTAGGGCATAATTTCCTGCAAGCTGTCCGCTGTATAACAGCCGTGTATTGCCTGCGTAGCAAGCGTCGCGACGCTACAGTTGGCGCAACGCAGGGCGAACCGACGTCCACAGGGCAGGGGGCCGCTGAGGACCAACGTCCAGTCACTTCATTACCGCCCGACATTCAGGAACTAATGAAAAACGCTGCGGGGCGCTTCAACAGCATAGCTAAATGTTATACCACTGTCCATTGAGTCGAACTAGTTCCGCATTTGACAAACAGGTGGAGCGCAGCTCGTAATAACCACACACGATTACGTTTTGATGATTACTATATTGACTGACTTTGATCTCGATACATCATTTCCGTCATATGCAAATGATGGCATATATTTCGATATCAATATAAAATAATTTAATTCCTGGGACATTCCTAATAAGTTATCATACCGATGAGAGATTGAATGAGTAGGTTAGAATAATACTGAAGTCCTGAGTCAGTCATTCACAATTTACCACCTCGTTCTTCCCCCCGCCCCAAACTGGGATGTTTTCAGTTGCTTCGTGAAAGATGTTTAATTTTAATATTCACGATTTGTGTTGAAATGATTAACAGTTTTGGTTGTTTATGAATATGTACATAAAAGTAAATAAAAAATTTAAGTCGACCACATTCGGAAAAAAACTCGTATAAAGGTGGGAGTACTTGTGTGACATTATAAATGGTTGAGCAGAACACGTATTTACTCTTTACCATCACAACTCCCATGCACTCACCCTATTATTCTTTGGTTCAATCAATCTAATTTAGAATCAATAGGCAGCGTACGTTGATCAGAAATAACGGTCGGTAACCATATCTGATAACAAAAAAACGTACGAGAGATGTTCGAGGCCTATCCTTGATTTAGTTATCACGCATACTGTATAATAGGTATTCGATGATCAGTCACATTTGCCTCTGTATATTCGAGCGGAAAGAAAGGTTCTAAGACTAAGTAATAAAATCCCTCAAGTTGCCTCAATCTTTATATAATACTTCATTCTAACTGTAGAGTTGTGCTCGACATGACACGTAATTATAACAGCCAGCGAGTGAAGGACGTACTCCTTATAATTGAGATATGAAAGTACTACAAGTGTTGCCATCATTATGGTAGAGGTTAGTATACTAGGTAGGACTGAACACATTTTACTATTTCATTTCAAGGAAACCCCCCCCCCCTTCCTCCACCTCTCCCCTTCCACTTCACTTCTCGTCAAAGAACTTCCGAGTTGTCATCGCTCCCTTCCTATTACCAAACTTTCTACTTACGAACTTGATTCTCCTTTCATTCCGAATAATTTTTACGTGTTCTAAATTTCCCCATTTGCAGACGCGGAATAACAATTTAGGAATAAAACCCATTCAAAGACCCGGCTTTACCTTACTCATAACTCATTCACTACCGTACGGAACATTACACAACGTATTTCACTTGACACAGTCGCTAGAGACATTCAAATATTATTTCACTAAACAAACACACCAAAGTATTTACATGCATGTTATTTGAATTATTTAAAGGCTAAATTTAAGCTAATTTTTTTGTTATTATTACTGCTATTATGTTAATATATTTTGGTTCCTGCAAGTCTCTCCTAATAACAAAAAAAAAAAAAAATTAAATATAATAAATTAAATATTAAAAAACATAATAAATAATATCTTACAAAGTTATTTGAAGCAATTAAGCTATTTGGAGGATTTCAAGAGTTTTGATTGGTCGTTGCCATAGAGAGAACAAGCTATTCGACGAATAAGTAGTTACTGGACCTGAGGCTAAATGTGTATCACATATTTTTTATGTTACTGTTGGTAGTCTTATTTAATGTCCCCTTTTGTAAATGTATTTAACTAAATACGAGGACATTAAATAAATAAATAAATACAGCCAAGCTGTGTAGAGTGGTTGGTTGCTCGTGGCCTGGTCCAGGTGCGTCAGCTAAGCAAACACAGAGACAGACGCGGGAAGTTACCCCCCTTCCTCCCCACGCGTTAATTATTCACTTATTAAGGGGCTCCGGTAAACTCAAAGGCAAACAAGACATCACAGTGTTTTGTTAGTCTCTTCGTATACCTTTGAGAAGTTTGCCATAATAATGAAATAAACACAGAGCTCTTTGGAAATGTCGGATAAAAACAAGTGCTTTGCATGTTAACGAGGAAAATTTGCATTGTCTGTGGAATTGTGCAATTTGAAATACGTTATACCAACGCTCTACAGATATCCTATGAATATGTAAACAAAAACAAACCACAGGGGCATATTGATACATCAGCAACTGACACTAACGACTATGTAACTACAAGTTAGTCTCCTCGAAGTGGTTACTGAGATTTATGAGGTGTTGTAGACAGTTGTTGAAATATACGTCACTATTTGACTTTGTGTAAGAAGCGAGATGACAAAGAGGGAGAGCAGTAGTTTGTCAGTGTGCGCCGTGCGGACTAGAAGGTCACCTGACCTATCCAAGCGGCTATTTGAGAGGTCACAGAACAGAGCCTTGAGTGCCAGAGTAAAGACTGGTGGTTTGCCAGCGCGTCGGTCGGGTGTGGACGGTGTTTGACGAAGGACTGGAAGACTACAAAATGTTGCAAGGAAGAAAGTAAGTGCGCCAAGCTTGTGTGACAGAGTAAAGACTCGTAGTTTGTTATGTGTCCACTGCTCTTGCTTAGCGCGTCGGTCGGGTGTTGACGGTGTTTGACGAAGGACAAGAAGACTCCGAAATGTTGCAACGAAGAAAGTAAATGGACCCGGTAATATCTCGGAGAGTATTGTTCTTTAAAATCATAAACCAGTTTCAATCTAAGTACGTATACTGTACATTTTGTATTTGCTCATTACAGTAAAAACATGGAATAAATCTGTCGACTGGTGGCGAACAAATTGTATTACTTGTTAATTGTGTATGATTCCCATTGATTTCAACAAACTCCGTTAAAATCACTAAAGAAACAGTATGCATATGATAAACATATGCAAGACACTGCACTGTTACTTCAAACTATACTCAATACCAGAGATCATAAAAAGCCAAAAAAAAAAAACATTAATCGAAATTTTATTTTCCCCTGATAAATACTGTCGTCTAAGTAAGGTTCACATCTATTTTGTTTTATATTATCCGTTGCAATAGCTCTCTATTGTTTACTATTTACTATGAGACGGGCACATTATATATTTTATTCGGTTTATTTATTTTTCTTCTTTGATAAAACAATAGCTGGAAACAATACAATATATACCCAAAATACATATATACTCCACCTTAACCCCTAACCATACCCACACTCTACTATTATTTCTACTTCTATTGCTAATCGTGTTTCAGTATAGTATAACAACACTGCTACCCGTGGCCCTGGCTGGGCTAGTGGACAACTGGGCATACATCCACGCACTCTAAGTGGATCTTACGACACTATAACGTTACCTTATTATCGCGTATAAACCCTCTGCAATATTCATAAAGAGTGGCTATGTCATCCCACACCACCCCAACCGTAACTTAACACTCAAGCGACAAGAGTCGAAACACTTAAGCAATAACGATAATTACTAAATGCAATAAACGTAAAAAGATAAGTGGGTTTTCTTCTTAATTATACACAACCGAAATTATCCTAGGTTTAATAAGCCTAAACAGAGTAAAAGTGTTGGTCAAGAGCGGAATTAGACGCATAAACCGTGCTGTGCTAGAAGGGCGAACCCCCCCCCCCCCCCTGGCGTCTGCCCAGGGCGTGCGGTAAGTGTGGTGATATCCTATAGACTGTAGCGCGTTGCGGTCTTGACCTGAAATCTAGTCACATTCACGGAAAATTTACGGCTACTGTTGTTACACAGATTTCCAGAGGTAGAAGCTGTGTGTACAGTCACTTACAAAACAATGTTACGGTCTGCTAATTAAAACACCCTCACACCTGACTGTGTTTTCGCCGTCTCATTGTTGTTGAATGTTGAAGTTGCTTCATCAGTTATGAAATGGTAATTGGTGTGTTCGTATATCAGGCAGTTGATGTTCTCTGTTTTGGTTGGTTAAGATTGCGACCTCATCTTCCTGATAGTTTAATATTCTGCTACTCTCACTCAAGAGCGAGGCCAATCAGAACTTATGTAGTCTGCACAGTGCCCCACTATAGGGTCACATCGCATTGAATATTATTTAGAGATAGGTTGACCTAATATTATTAATGTTTGTAAGACACAATGTGAATGAATCTCAGGTCCGCTTCTTACATCCAATTTATAACTAGACTGCTGCACACAAAATGTAACTGTTTATGTTATGAATACATAAATAATAATAATAATATAAAGTGCAAGCAGGAGTATTATTGGTTATAGGCATTTTGTAGCTGGAGCCCTGTTTCATTGCCTACTTTGTACGTTGAAATTTTCTGTATAAGATTTTGACGAATAAATACATAACTTTTATGTAACAAAACATATAACAAGAATACAACCTACAAAGTTTGGTCATTATGGTATTTAAAACCACCTTAGTAAAAAAATAAATACATGTCTCAAATACACAAATACACTCAAATACACTCCCTACAAATATTGACAATAAATGAGAGTGCAGTGATAATGAAGGTTGAGCAATATTCCCACATGCAGTCTGGCTGAAAGGATCCCCGGCACGACGGTGTAACTGTTCAGTTCCTCCGCCGAGCTCAGCGCAGCTCCAAACAGCTTCACTGGCGAAGACTAACGACGTATTCAGTCCACGCCAACTGGATCATTACATTCTCCAACTAGCTTTGTTTAATTAGAACCAACGTTCGTTCGAAGCCGACGAGTTTATTTAAAAAGTTATTCAGGTCGCTTAGAGATAATTATTACTTTCTGAGGTAGCGTTTCATTAGCTGCAGATCGAGTTTCTTTCGTTTTATGAACGAGCTCAGACGGAAACTACATCAGAACATACCTTCCTTGTTCGAAGGCGGTTGGCTTAACTTTTTAGAGCAAACAACTGAGAGTCAACCATGCTTTATGTTTCCGTTTTTTCACTCTAATGGCTGGTCCACACAGATTTTTAAGTCCACACAGATTTTTAAGACACACGATTTAAGGTTTAACGCGTAGTCGTAAAGTTGGATCATAGAAAACACGTACTGGCGTTCACACAGAGTTTAAGTTTTAAGACGTTGTTTTCATTGTTGTTTTTAAAGCAACGTCTTAAAACCTTATATGTATGCATTATGTCTTAGAAATCTTTGTGGACCAGCCTAATCAAATAAAAACCAAAGTTGATCTTGACCAAATTGCTACAGAAATGGTGTTTGGTACTCGATACTCTTTAACAAAGTAAAAGTTTGCTAAACCTAAATGTGTCAAAATTGATCAAATTTGCATATCAAATTGGATTAATACAAAATCAAAAATAATATTTTTAAGAGTGTGGAGCCACATTTTTACAAATTAACTACAAGCTTAATTCAATATCGTTTGCTTGGGTAAATTTTAAACATATTTTTTGGCGCGTACATACGTGATTTTGCTAGTTATCAACCATGAAAATGTATCAAAAATATTAAAGACATAAACCATAAAACAATTTATCAGTTTCTGCACAATATTCAACCTACAAAACGAGAATGCCGAAAAGGTGAAAGTAGATAACCCTTGATGAAGGGTGAACCATAAATATGGAACAATAAAATAAAACCAATGAAGTATTACTCGCTATGTTCTTTTTGTCTCTCTTGGGCAATGAAAGTTTACCACACACACACAAAGGCGCTTTGGGGTCGTCGTCATCGGGATCGCAGTTGAGAACGAAGCAGCGGAGATAAAACTGATCGTGATCGATCTAGCGAGTGAGGTTATTGCGAATATTGTCCGAGAGGTCCAAGATTTACTGCCGCGTATTGTGATCCAGGCTATCTGTGGTAGTCCCGATCGCTGAGGCCGTAACACAGACAGACTCAATCCCGTCTCTATCGCCATCTCGCTTGGATGAGCACATTCACTGCAGCAGCACACCCACTGCCTGAACCTAGTACAAGCACCGCGCACACTGCAGGACTACCACTGCCAATTACCAATGCATACAGACCATGCTACAGAACACGCCGTTTGAGCTGATAAATAATATCATACACTAAAGACTCTCCAAGACAGGCAAAGTTAAGCTAGCCAACTCCTAGATTATATTGTTATTAGTGACATAAATATCACATAACCCTCTTTAGTAGTAACATAAACCTTGTTCTAGATGAAATCAATTAATTTAGCTTATATAATCAGCTTCGCTCGACCTCCCGGCAAGCGGTGAAGAAGGGTCTCAGTTACGTACACACAAAACTTTAAACTGCTTTAACTGATGTAGAACGAACATTTTACATTCCTGTCGTGTTTTAGATTATTTGTTCTTTTTTCCGTCAATAATGGAATCTGTTTTCATGTCGCCTCTTTTCCTTCCTCGTGTCAAAACATATGTCAGTGTCCGTTTGCTGCCGCTGTGAACCGCTTTTATGTTGCGATTATCAACGTTACCGTTGCTTCGTGCCGTGTCCGTTTGCTGCCGCTGTGAACCGCTTTTATGTTGCGATTAACTACGTTACCGTTGCCTCATGTCGAGTCCGTTTGCTGCCACTGTGAACCGCTTTTATTTTGCGATTAACAACGTTACCGTTGCCTCATGTCGAGTCCGTTTGCTGCCGCTGTGAACCGCTCTTACATTGCGATTAACTACGTTACCGTTGCCTCGTGCCGTATCCGTTTGCTGCCGCTGTGAACCGCTCTTATGTTGCGATTAACAACGTTACCTTGTGTAAAACAATTTAGGTCCTTCACAGTGAGAAGAGAGAGAAATAAAAGCATCAGATAAAACTGGGGGCGACGTCAGGAGTGGAGTAGAGGGGAGCGTAGGGGTGGGGGGAGATTCCGCCGTCAAAGGGGGAGATAGGGCAGCAAACAAGATAAGAGTAGAGAGAGGCATTCTGACCTAGATACACATAGAGAGTCTGAATTTCACACGAATCTTTTATAATGGTTCTCAATATTTTATTTACGCTCTTCCGAAAGAGCTGTGTCTCATATAAGTGAGTTAAGGGCAGCGAAACAATGAGTGTTACGTCACACAGATGTTCGAAACTCCGCACGCCTGTTGCGTCATGTGTGTATGGCAGTACGCGTCCACCACAAGAGTCTGTGATGATGCACGATTTTGTTTACTATTTTGTTTAAGAAGTCATACCTTTATATTATGTTATTGTTATCATCTTTATTTCTGTACTTGTGCAAACCTTTAAGGTAAAGTGAATGTAGGAAAATGCATAATGTAAGACAGTCAAATTTTATATATAAAAAATACTATGTAAACTATGTAACAATATTGTTAAGACACTTGTTGAGGATCAGCCCCACTTGTCTCACCCGGCGAGCCGCCACTGCTGGAGACCCCGGCGTACAAGGCAAACCGAGCAGTCCCCTCACTTGACTCCTAGCGAGCCGCCACTGCTTCAGACCCCCGCGTGCCAACAAGCCAGATCGAGCAGTTCTGTTTGAGGGGGAGACACAACGGAGCCGTACACGCGATAAGTAACGGTTTACGCGGGTAATCTTAAGACCCCGCATCAATTTGCGTATCGGCGGGTTCATCATTTGAAAGCTACATCACTCGAGGAAAACGTCTCGTCCCGTCTCTCTGTGAAGCCGATTCAGTCGTCGGCGATACCGACTCGCGATGCGTTCAACACTGCCATTGATGTTGTGCAGGTCTCTCCATGTTATACATGATGAGGGGTGGACAGATATGTATAATGTCACATGTATAGATTACAGTGATACAAATATATGTTTTATCTGTTAATTTACTATTCACTTATCTAAGCAATGTTGTCCAGGTATAGGGAAATTTATCTAAGCTCCAGAAGCATCCAATAGGAATTTTAATGAACATCAGACAGTCTTAAGCTTTCAAGAAACTTTTGAAATACTAGTATTATATGAATAACAAAATAAAAATGAATTTGCTTCATTCCAGTTTATAATTACACAACGGAATATTTTGCATTTACACTTTTTAAAATTTAGTTATTCTCGAATTAGTCTGAATTGTACCTAAATTCCAAAGTAAGTCGACAGTTTTAATTCATTTTATTTTACCAACTAATTGTACAGACCTACAGCTAGGTAAACGTGATACGACGCCCACATAAGGCAATTTTGGTTGTGTAATCATTTATCGTCATCTTTCACTGTGCGTCGTCTCGAATAGCATGATTGTAATAATAGACACGTGAAGCTTAAGAATCATCACGAAATCATCTCGATTGGAAAACAAACCACAATATAAGATTTGAATCCGAAATATCATAATTATAAAAAAAAATGAAATAAGGTCATTAAGGTTCATGGAAAAATAAGTCTACCTGTGACGCGACAAATACCCGGCGCCTCCACCATTCAGAGCGAGAAACACAAATAACTTGTCTGTCCAATTGAAACTGATTGACAAGGCCGGCCGGGCAATATTTACAAACCAGGACAAGAAGAGAGACAGGGTAAGAGTAACGTGCGTGTGTTTAGAGTGTCAGTTGTTGGAGCACCCACGCACTCCACCACGAACCAATTATTGTCCGACACAACATTGGCTACTCGTGTGTTTGTGTTTGTATTCACACACTCACGAACAGAGAATAATCATAATTACAAGAGTGAACACGAAAATGTGATGTTCAACATACGAACCAGTGTAAAGCGGCGTTGCCAATATTTGCGTCGATGTGGTTTACAAGGCAGTCATCACAGACGTCGATCAAATAGACCGGACAACTACTTTATCGGCTCGAGCTAGCGTGTACATAGGAACTCTGGTCGCAGACATCGAATATGTATTTTTACAAATTTATTTGGCGTTTAATAAAATTTAGGCGTGTTTAATGGAGGCATGTGTAATGTCTGGACTGTGTTTTTGAGTCGGTGATATTTTACTCAAGGGTAGGCCTACACAGGGAACTAAAAGAGTAGTCTCACTGTAAAAACCACGCCCAAATTGAGCTGTTTTCAGTTATATCCCGAGAACGCAACACAATAATATTGAAAAAGGGACAAATGAGAAAGAACTAGCATTAGATTAACAAAATAAAATGTCAAGTATTGCAATATTTACTGTTGTTAGGGAAACCAATTAATTATAACAACCGTAATGATTGCAATATTTGAACTTTTGTTAATCCAGTACTTTGTTTCTATGAAAGCACATCCTCCTCTTTTGTCACTTACAATATTGTGTAGCGTTGTCAAAATAAAACTAAAAACAATGTGGCGAGGTTTTTTTACAGAGAGACTACCCTTTTTCACCCCAATATGTAATTTATTTGTAAACCCCTTATTATCGAAGTTAAACGTACTTTGTGGCAAAATTGAGAGAACTTGTTAGAACGAAGTTTAATTAAGTGGAACGTGCTTCTCTCTCTCTCTCTCCCTCTCTTTCGTACGTAAGTGAAGAACGCCCGCAGAGCCAACCAACATGATTTAATGATCGAAGATTCGTGATTTAATATCGAAGTCCGGATGAGATGATTGTAAAATACTTATTTATCAAATATAGAAACATTTATTCAAGATTAATTCAATTCGTCGTTCCAAGGTTGGTACCGATATATAAGTAAATAGAAGTATTTTGAGCATTTACTGTATAACGTTTCGAAATCAAGTTTTCATGTAGATAAGATAGACCTTATAAATCTACAGACATACACTCGTAGTCGTACTATTATGAGCAATTCATCAAGCAGGTAGGCTTGATGTGATGGTGTTGGTGTAGTTTGGCTTCAAGGCTAGAAGTAGTTCAGTTAGAATAGCATACTATACGTGAACACTACTGATATACAGTCAACAACCAAGTGCGCAGTAGTTGATGCTCAGTCACGTACACATATAGTATTGGTGCAGACATTTCACATTAAAATTACAATCGATTATGAAACACAATGTACGCAATTTAAAGTAAAAATTTGATTTGAAAAATAATGAAGAGATTAATAAAATCCAGTCAAAAGTAACGCAATCACAATTGGACGCATAAAATAACGCAATTAGGATGTAATGCTTTTCGCGCCCGGGGATAACCGGATAAAACCAAACCGCTTCGATTATTTAGCTCAACAACGAGCTGGAACGTTGAACCAGCAATTACGCTTGCAAAGCAAATATCAAACATTGAGATTTGTCTCTCCGTGATATTATTTCCTATGAAACAAGAGTCGGCGTCGTTCCGGCCAGATTGTTACACACGCTACTCGATAATATTAAAAGCTGCCGGTGTGTTATACTGTTATACTCTGTGTGAAACCTGAGATACACTGGCATCTATCAACAGTATCGTTTAGCTCAATACTCTAATGATTGCACACTTCCATACCTTCATCACTTATATAATCAAACAGTGTGAGATTTGTTCAAAGAGATAACATCAATTTTTCACTGTAATTAATTCTCTACAAAGAGAATATCCGCGTACAAGTCTGTTTATTCCCAGGCTCGTTCACTCAATTTCCTGCGTCGCTTTGCACAACACTGTAAACACAACTACAATTACTCGTCTTTACACTAATTGTAAATTGTATTAGTTCATAGAGTGATCCTAAGCGAATAATCATTCCACAGTCTCCTTCTCACCTTGGAACGTGGATTCATATCTAGGAGGAGAGGGAGGGGGGGGGGGGGCTGGAATGTCGTTACAAATTTACTCCCATTATCTCTTACCATCGTCTACAGTGGCAACAACGCTGGATTGTTGCCGCCAAATGTAAGTCAATGTGGCAACAGTGTATGTGCTGACTGAGTTATTCTTGTTGCAGGTCTACCGGCGTTGAACTTGAGTGGGCCAATGCGGTAAGTACACTTGGCAATATCCTCTTGTCTCAGTGCGTTATTTTTGAGGAAACTTAATTATGTGCTACAGCTCAACCTAAGTATGCGAAACGTTCGCACGTTTTATGCCGCACACGAAGTGTGTATTTACGTAAACCAATTTACGTTTTGGAGGTCCCCTTGATTTTCGATTTTGTGCCGAAAAACGATTGCCACACTGGATTAGGTTCTTGTGTCAGGACAGGACATATAAGGCCGTAGGCCTATAGTAAACAAAATGAGACGAATTAGAACCCGTAGTTGAGATAGGAGAATATAAGATGATTTTATAGCACGTCTGCTTTGTTCACTCCCCCGCCCACTATGCCCTCACACACACACGAACATGGTCTACCAGTATCGTGTTCTTCTTCTTCTTATTGTCAGTTGGCCTTGGAAACAAGAGTTCATTCGGCCAATCATGAACACGATGTATGAGTTTCTACTACTCGAGACTACAATACACGTGTGATGAGCAGCGTGTGCGTGTGCGTGTGCGTGTGCGTGTGCGTGTGCGTGTGCGTGTGCGTGTGCGTGTGCGTGTGCGTGTGCGTGTGCGTGTGCATGATGGTCGACCAGCCCCTAACGGACGGTATTAACTGTCCCCCCACACCACAGCACACTGCCTGGGGGGTGGAGGGGGTGGATCAGCTGTTGCCAACAGCAAGGTTCCAACAAAGGATCAGGCATGTGTGTGATTTCACTAAGCAGCTGCTTATAAACTATTTAGATACAGCTTAATAGCTACCTATCCTCTTTGTCCAAGCGTATTAATGGGAATCTAGCCAGGGGATTATAGATTGTGTATAGCGCACATGTGATGCCAACTACTTCACACAAAAACAAAATGGCTGTCGCCGATATATCGATGATGCCGGTTGAAACCAACTGGAAGTGCGACAACAAGCTGCATAGGGAGCTTGGCCCATGCACTAAGGTGAAGTACCGTGGTTGGCCGTCACAGCGCTAGTGGTAGCGTGGCCGAACGGTCAATCAGAACGACAATCATGTGTTTTTCAAATCAAATCAAATCAAATCAAAGTGGTAGAGTGAGTTACACGCTGTGTATGGGTGTTCATTACGTGCAATTCAATCAACTTTATTTAGTTCACTTTGTCACACTTAAAATTATACTTGACGCAGTGTAAACTTGCAATGTGGTCGACGAATGATTATTGATAACCAGTGCTGAGCTAAACACGGAATACAAGTCGTGATATAAAGCCATGCGTTAATTTTAATCTTTTATATTTCCTATAATTCAATAATGCAAATACTTGAAATAATAGTAAACAATCACGCTAGAAAATGAGAGCGATTGTATCAAACTGTTATACGTTTATTCGTGCAATAACGCAAGTGCCGTATACATACCAACAAAACAATCGCAAAATAATTACCCTGACTCGGTCGGGTTTTATACAACAATAATATGATAGACACTACATTATGCTAAACGCGAGACAGAAAATGAATTTCACGCTTTTCATGGTACCAGTCAATAAAGTGACAGGCAGGCGCCGATATTCAAATCAAATTACAATATGCAAATAAAACAAATTCAATTTAACCCGGAGCAAACATCGAAAGCGAAAGCTAAAAACCATTTGAGGTGGGGTCTATTCTCTATACTTCAATTAAACGTTTATTTCTCGACATTATTTGGAGACAGACACTTTGATTGAACAAAGGTGTGAGTTTCGTATTACCCCGTAAGGCATGGAGCAGTGTTTCGGGTTTAATGAGTAGGCATCCATAGCGCCCTCTCATTATTATATCCTCTGCTCCCACGCCGAGTAGCTTGTGAGCAGCCGAGTAGCTTGTGAGCAGCTGAGTAGCTTGTGAGCAGCCGAGTAGCTTGTGAGTAGCCGAGTAGCCACCGTCCTTAACAGATGCTCTATCGCCGATGGCCGTAGTGGTCCGTTTGATTCAGACAGATGCAAGGTCCTTCGATTTCCTGGCGGAGGTTCGGTAAACCTCTAAGTAAGGTCTTCTTATGGGCACGAAAATCGTAATTCTCGTGCTCACTAAAAAAACTGGTTTATTACTTAAATCTACTAATTTACTATGCAAAATTTGATTTCAGAATACTTCACTTAAAAATGTAGCCTAGATAGACTACAAGTATAATTAAATTATTTTAGTTAGAAGTAATGCGGTTTTGAGCCAGAATTGGTTTTGACAGATCAATTCATTTGTATTTCTGAATGATTCTTCCATTTAAATAGAATGTGATTCTAAACATTGTGGAAATGGATCGGACGACCTGACTAGGGAGTTCGACGAGGCTCCGCCAGGGGATTTACGGACCTTGAGACAGATGTAATCTTACTTCTTTGGAATAGAGGTTATTCACTTCTTTGATATACACTTCCACAAAATATGTATTATTGCATTGTATTGTATTTTATGTGCAGCCGTTCAATTTCATTTCAGATGGAGTAACATAACATTGTCATTGTCAATAATATAAAAACATGTACATAAGTTCCTTACAAACTAGGTATAAACGATTGAACTACTAGACTACTCCAGCAATACAACGTCCCCCAGTAAAACCAGACAGATAAGTTCAGTTCAGTGAGAGAAGACAGCCAGCACGCGACGTGTACGTTCTAAAACTCGTAAATTCATAGGAACATAACAGTCTCGAAATGAAACGTCCAGATAAGGAAGGAATGCATTCAGAAAAAGATTCACACGGCTTGAAAGACATATTTTCTGTTTTATTCACAGCTATAAATCGTTTTGTATTTTGTGTTGGTCGGAATGACGGTAGTACGTGACTTTCTTGATGTGTGTAAAGCTATCGACACTGTTGTAAAGACTTTATATATATGTATGAAAGGGTGTTGGCTGATCTCATATCACGGGATCAGCTGTTCAGTGTTGTTATCAGTCTCTTGTTCATAATATACACGGGTTTAGTCAGGAGTTAAAATGAACGCCCGCTTTTTAGAACCATGTTTCGTTCGGATCTAATAAAACACATGAGTCGCTCAAATGTTTTGACAGCAAAATAAAAAAGAACGGATACTTATCAAAAATGTTGCCGCGTTTCAGCTCCACTCTAAAAACTCACGCGGAATTTTTCAATTTTGAGATTGATTTATATTCTAGGGGATGAGTTTTAATAGCTGACGTGGTTTTAAAAAGTTGATAAATTTAATTAGTCATAACTCAGCGTCGTAAATCCAGGCTAAGCCTATTCTACATCACTGGGAATTTCAACGGAAATTCTGACGCCACAATGTTGGTTATATCGGGTATAAATTAATTTCGGAAGTACTTAGAAGCCAAGCCAACCACACAACAACATTATGCCGAGAATAAAAGAATAAAAGACTCGCAACACAGTGATCTACGGAGATGGTTTAATACGTCATCATGTGTGTGTGTTTTTACTGCCTATCCACCACTCCGTCATTCCACTGATCTCATTTATTTCCCTTCTAAGTAATAACTCTCAAAGTTCCAACAAGTTACGTGATACACCACTCTAAAGTCTGTCACTTCCCAACTGCCTTTTACCGCTCTACTGTCACATCTCTATTTTCCCACTCTTCTCTGTACTTTACTCATCTACTGTCATTCAATCCTTTAAAGTCGTTAACTGATCTACTCCAATCCTCTACTGCCTTTCACTGCTCTGCTGTCACTTCTCTAACGCATTTCACTATTCTGATTCACTCTTCTACTGATGAGTGTCTCCTCTACTGAGTGACTCTTCTACTGAGTGACCCCTCTACTGAGTGACTCCTCTACTTACTTCACTCTCTAGTCCCACCAGTGTGCCGGGCATGGCTGCGACACTAGCGCCAGTAGCGAGGGACGTGGCGACTAGATGAAGCTCTCTAGTCTCACCAGTGTGCCGGGCATGGCTGCGACACTAGCGCCAGTAGCGAGGGACGTGGCGACTAGATGAAGCTCTCTAGTCTCACCAGTGTGCCGGGCATGGCTGCGACACTAGCGCCAGTAGCGAGGGACGTGGCGACTAGATGAAGCTCTCTAGTCTCACCAGTGTGCCGGGCATGGCTGCGACACTAGCGCCAGTAGCGAGGGACGTGGCGACTAGATGAAGCTCTCTAGTCTCACCAGTGTGCCGGGCATGGCTGCGACACTAGCGCCAGTAGCGAGGGACGTGGCGACTAGATGAAGCTCTCTAGTCTCACCAGTGTGCCGGGCATGGCTGCGACACTAGCGCCAGTAGCGAGGGACGTGGCGACTAGATGAAGCTCTCTAGTCTCACCAGTGTGCCGGGCATGGCTGCGACACTAGCGCCAGTAGCGTGGGACGTGGCGACTAGATGAAGCTCTCTAGTCTCACCAGTGTGCCGGGCATGGCTGCGACACTAGCGCCAGTAGCGTGGGACGCGGCGACTAGATGAAGCTCTCTAGTCTCACCAGTGTGCCGGGCATGGCTGCGACACTAGCGCCAGTAGCGAGGGACGTGGCGACTAGATGAAGCTCTCTAGTCTCACCAGTGTGCTGCGACACTAGCGCCAGTAGCGAGGGACGTGGCGACTAGATGAAGCTCTCTAGTCTCACCAGTGTGCTGCGACACTAGCGCCAGTAGCGTGGGACGTGGCGACTAGATGAAGCTCTCTAGTCTCACCAGTGTGCCGGGCATGGCTGCGACACTAGCGCCAGTAGCGAGGGACGCGGCGACTAGATGAAGCTCTCTAGTCTCACCAGTGTGCTGCGACACTAGCGCCAGTAGCGAGGGACGTGGCGACTAGATGAAGCTCTCTAGTCTCACCAGTGTGCCGGGCATGGCTGCGACACTAGCGCCAGTAGCGTGGGACGTGGCGACTAGAGGAAGCTCTCTAGTCTCACCAGTGTGCCGGGCATGGCTGCGACACTAGCGCCAGTAGCGTGGGACGCGGCGACTAGATGAAGCTCTCTAGTCTCACCAGTGTGCTGCGACACTAGCGCCAGTAGCGAGGGACGTGGCGACTAGATGAAGCTCTCTAGTCCCACCAGTGTGCCGGGCATGGCTGCGACACTAGCGCCAGTAGCGTGGGACGTGGCGACTAGATGAAGCTCTCTAGTCCCACCAGTGTGCCGGGCATGGCTGCGACACTAGCGCCAGTAGCGTGGGACGCGGCGACTAGATGAAGCTCTCTAGTCTCACCAGTGTGCCGGGCATGGCTGCGACACTAGCGCCAGTAGCGTGGGACGCGGCGATGAGATGAAGCTCTCTAGTCTCACCAGTGTGCTGCGACACTAGCGCCAGTAGCGAGGGACGTGGCGACTAGATGAAGCTCTCTAGTCCCACCAGTGTGCCGGGCATGGCTGCGACACTAGCGCCAGTAGCGTGGGACGTGGCGACGAGATGAAGCTCTCTAGTCTCACCAGTGTGCTGCGACACTAGCGCCAGTAGCGTGGGACGCGGCGACTAGATGAAGCTCTCTAGTCCCACCAGTGTGCCGGGCATGGCTGCGACACTAGCGCCAGTAGCGTGGGACGTGGCGACTAGATGAAGCTCTCTAGTCTCACCAGTGTGCCAGGCATGGCTGCGACACTAGCGCCAGTAGCGTGGGACGTGGCGACTAGATGAAGCTCTCTAGTCCCACCAGTGTGCCGGGCATGGCTGCGACACTAGCGCCAGTAGCGTGGGACGTGGCGACTAGATGAAGCTCTCTAGTCTCACCAGTGTGCCAGGCATGGCTGCGACACTAGCGCCAGTAGCGTGGGACGTGGCGACTAGATGAAGCTCTCTAGTCTCACCAGTGTGCCGGGCATGGCTGCGACACTAGCGCCAGTAGCGTGGGACGTGGCGACTAGATGAAGCTCTCTAGTCTCACCAGTGTGCCGGGCATGGCTGCGACACTAGCGCCAGTAGCGTGGGACGCGGCGATGAGATGAAGCTCTCTAGTCCCACCAGTGTGCCGGGCATGGCTGCGACACTAGCGCCAGTAGCGAGGGACGTGGCGACTAGATGAAGCTCTCTAGTCTCACCAGTGTGCCGGGCATGGCTGCGACACTAGCGCCAGTAGCGTGGGACGTGGCGACTAGATGAAGCTCTCTAGTCTCACCAGTGTGCCGGGCATGGCTGCGACACTAGCGCCAGTAGCGAGGGATGCGGCGACTAGATGAAGCTCTCTAGTCTCACCAGTGTGCCGGGCATGGCTGCGACACTAGCGCCAGTAGCGAGGGACGTGGCGACTAGATGAAGCTCTCTAGTCTCACCAGTGTGCCGGGCATGGCTGCGACACTAGCGCCAGTAGCGAGGGACGTGGCGACTAGATGAAGCTCTCTAGTCTCACCAGTGTGCCGGGCATGGCTGCGACACTAGCGCCAGTAGCGAGGGACGTGGCGACTAGATGAAGCTCTCTAGTCTCACCAGTGTGCCGGGCATGGCTGCGACACTAGCGCCAGTAGCGTGGGACGTGGCGACTAGATGAAGCTCTCTAGTCTCACCAGTGTGCCGGGCATGGCTGCGACACTAGCGCCAGTAGCGAGGGACGCGGCGACTAGATGAAGCTCTCTAGTCTCACCAGTGTGCCGGGCATGGCTGCGACACTAGCGCCAGTAGCGAGGGACGTGGCGACTAGATGAAGCTCTCTAGTCTCACCAGTGTGCCGGGCATGGCTGCGACACTAGCGCCAGTAGCGTGGGACGTGGCGACTAGATGAAGCTCTCTAGTCTCACCAGTGTGCCGGGCATGGCTGCGACACTAGCGCCAGTAGCGTGGGACGCGGCGATGAGATGAAGCTCTCTAGTCCCACCAGTGTGCCGGGCATGGCTGCGACACTAGCGCCAGTAGCGAGGGACGTGGCGACTAGATGAAGCTCTCTAGTCTCACCAGTGTGCCGGGCATGGCTGCGACACTAGCGCCAGTAGCGAGGGACGCGGCGACTAGATGAAGCTCTCTAGTCTCACCAGTGTGCCGGGCATGGCTGCGACACTAGCGCCAGTAGCGTGGGACGTGGCGACTAGATGAAGCTCTCTAGTCTCACCAGTGTGCCGGGCATGGCTGCGACACTAGCGCCAGTAGCGAGGGACGTGGCGACTAGATGAAGCTCTCTAGTCTCACCAGTGTGCCGGGCATGGCTGCGACACTAGCGCCAGTAGCGAGGGACGCGGCGACTAGATGAAGCTCTCTAGTCTCACCAGTGTGCCGGGCATGGCTGCGACACTAGCGCCAGTAGCGTGGGACGTGGCGACTAGATGAAGCTCTCTAGTCTCACCAGTGTGCCAGGCATGGCTGCGACACTAGCGCCAGTAGCGAGGGACGTGGCGACTAGATGAAGCTCTCTAGTCTCACCAGTGTGCCGGGCATGGCTGCGACACTAGCGCCAGTAGCGTGGGACGTGGCGACTAGATGAAGCTCTCTAGTCTCACCAGTGTGCCGGGCATGGCTGCGACACTAGCGCCAGTAGCGTGGGACGTGGCGACTAGATGAAGCTCTCTAGTCTCACCAGTGTGCCGGGCATGGCTGCGACACTAGCGCCAGTAGCGTGGGACGTGGCGACTAGATGAAGCTCTCTAGTCTCACCAGTGTGCCGGGCATGGCTGCGACACTAGCGCCAGTAGCGTGGGACGTGGCGACTAGATGAAGCTCTCTAGTCCCACCAGTGTGCCGGGCATGGCTGCGACACTAGCGCCAGTAGCGTGGGACGCGGCGATGAGATGAAGCTCTCTAGTCTCACCAGTGTGCCGGGCATGGCTGCGACACTAGCGCCAGTAGCGTGGGACGTGGCGACTAGATGAAGCTCTCTAGTCTCACCAGTGTGCCGGGCATGGCTGCGACACTAGCGCCAGTAGCGTGGGACGTGGCGACGAGATGAAGCTCTCTAGTCTCACCAGTGTGCCGGGCATGGCTGCGACACTAGCGCCAGTAGCGTGGGACGTGGCGACTAGATGAAGCTCTCTAGTCTCACCAGTGTGCCGGGCATGGCTGCGACACTAGCGCCAGTAGCGTGGGACGCGGCGACTAGATGAAGCTCTCTAGTCTCACCAGTGTGCCGGGCATGGCTGCGACACTAGCGCCAGTAGCGTGGGACGTGGCGACTAGATGAAGCTCTCTAGTCTCACCAGTGTGCCGGGCATGGCTGCGACACTAGCGCCAGTAGCGAGGGACGTGGCGACTAGATGAAGCTCTCTAGTCTCACCAGTGTGCCGGGCATGGCTGCGACACTAGCGCCAGTAGCGAGGGACGTGGCGACTAGATGAAGCTCTCTAGTCTCACCAGTGTGCCGGGCATGGCTGCGACACTAGCGCCAGTAGCGTGGGACGTGGCGACTAGATGAAGCTCTCTAGTCTCACCAGTGTGCCGGGCATGGCTGCGACACTAGCGCCAGTAGCGAGGGACGCGGCGACTAGATGAAGCTCTCTAGTCTCACCAGTGTGCTGCGACACTAGCGCCAGTAGCGAGGGACGTGGCGACTAGATGAAGCTCTCTAGTCCCACCAGTGTGCCGGGCATGGCTGCGACACTAGCGCCAGTAGCGAGGGACGTGGCGACTAGATGAAGCTCTCTAGTCTCACCAGTGTGCTGCGACACTAGCGCCAGTAGCGAGGGACGTGGCGACTAGATGAAGCTCTCTAGTCTCACCAGTGTGCCGGGCATGGCTGCGACACTAGCGCCAGTAGCGAGGGACGCGGCGATGAGATGAAGCTCTCTAGTCTCACCAGTGTGCCGGGCATGGCTGCGACACTAGCGCCAGTAGCGTGGGACGTGGCGACGAGATGAAGCTCTCTAGTCTCACCAGTGTGCCGGGCATGGCTGCGACACTAGCGCCAGTAGCGAGGGACGTGGCGACTAGATGAAGCTCTCTAGTCTCACCAGTGTGCCGGGCATGGCTGCGACACTAGCGCCAGTAGCGTGGGACGTGGCGACTAGATGAAGCTCTCTAGTCTCACCAGTGTGCCGGGCATGGCTGCGACACTAGCGCCAGTAGCGAGGGACGTGGCGACTAGATGAAGCTCTCTAGTCTCACCAGTGTGCCGGGCATGGCTGCGACACTAGCGCCAGTAGCGTGGGACGTGGCGACTAGATGAAGCTCTCTAGTCTCACCAGTGTGCCGGGCATGGCTGCGACACTAGCGCCAGTAGCGTGGGACGTGGCGACTAGATGAAGCTCTCTAGTCTCACCAGTGTGCCGGGCATGGCTGCGACACTAGCGCCAGTAGCGTGGGACGTGGCGACTAGATGAAGCTCTCTAGTCTCACCAGTGTGCCGGGCATGGCTGCGACACTAGCGCCAGTAGCGAGGGACGTGGCGACGAGATGAAGCTCTCTAGTCTCACCAGTGTGCCGGGCATGGCTGCGACACTAGCGCCAGTAGCGAGGGACGTGGCGACTAGATGAAGCTCTCTAGTCTCACCAGTGTGCCGGGCATGGCTGCGACACTAGCGCCAGTAGCGAGGGACGTGGCGACGAGATGAAGCTCTCTAGTCTCACCAGTGTGCCGGGCATGGCTGCGACACTAGCGCCAGTAGCGTGGGACGTGGCGACTAGATGAAGCTCTCTAGTCTCACCAGTGTGCCGGGCATGGCTGCGACACTAGCGCCAGTAGCGTGGGACGCGGCGATGAGATGAAGCTCTCTAGTCTCACCAGTGTGCCGGGCATGGCTGCGACACTAGCGCCAGTAGCGTGGGACGCGGCGACGAGATGAAGCTCTCTAGTCTCACCAGTGTGCCGGGAATGGCTGCGACACTAGCGCCAGTAGCGTGGGACGCGGCGATGAGATGAAGCTCTCTAGTCTCACCAGTGTGCCGGGCATGGCTGCGACACTAGCGCCAGTAGCGTGGGACGTGGCGACTAGATGAAGCTCTCTAGTCTCACCAGTGTGCCAGGCATGGCTGCGACACTAGCGCCAGTAGCGTGGGACGTGGCGACTAGATGAAGCTCTCTAGTCTCACCAGTGTGCCTGGCATGGCTGCGACACTAGCGCCAGTAGCGTGGGACGTGGCGACTAGATGAAGCTCTCTAGTCTCACCAGTGTGCCGGGCACGGCTGCGACACTAGCGCCAGTAGCGTGGGACGTGGCGACTAGATGAAGCTCTCTAGTCTCACCAGTGTGCCGGGCATGGCTGCGACACTAGCGCCAGTAGCGTGGGACGTGGCGACTAGATGAAGCTCTCTAGTCTCACCAGTGTGCCGGGCATGGCTGCGACACTAGCGCCAGTAGCGAGGGACGTGGCGACTAGATGAAGCTCTCTAGTCTCACCAGTGTGCCGGGCATGGCTGCGACACTAGCGCCAGTAGCGTGGGACGTGGCGACTAGATGAAGCTCTCTAGTCTCACCAGTGTGCCGGGCATGGCTGCGACACTAGCGCCAGTAGCGTGGGACGTGGCGACTAGATGAAGCTCTCTAGTCTCACCAGTGTGCCGGGCATGGCTGCGACACTAGCGCCAGTAGCGTGGGACGTGGCGACTAGATGAAGCTCTCTAGTCTCACCAGTGTGCCGGGCATGGCTGCGACACTAGCGCCAGTAGCGAGGGACGTGGCGACTAGATGAAGCTCTCTAGTCTCACCAGTGTGCCGGGCATGGCTGCGACACTAGCGCCAGTAGCGTGGGACGTGGCGACTAGATGAAGCTCTCTAGTCTCACCAGTGTGCCGGGCATGGCTGCGACACTAGCGCCAGTAGCGAGGGACGCGGCGACTAGATGAAGCTCTCTAGTCTCACCAGTGTGCCGGGCATGGCTGCGACACTAGCGCCAGTAGCGAGGGACGCGGCGACTAGATGAAGCTCTCTAGTCTCACCAGTGTGCCGGGCATGGCTGCGACACTAGCGCCAGTAGCGAGGGACGTGGCGACTAGATGAAGCTCTCTAGTCTCACCAGTGTGCCGGGCATGGCTGCGACACTAGCGCCAGTAGCGTGGGACGTGGCGACTAGATGAAGCTCTCTAGTCTCACCAGTGTGCCGGGCATGGCTGCGACACTAGCGCCAGTAGCGAGGGACGCGGCGACTAGATGAAGCTCTCTAGTCTCACCAGTGTGCCGGGCATGGCTGCGACACTAGCGCCAGTAGCGAGGGACGTGGCGACTAGATGAAGCTCTCTAGTCTCACCAGTGTGCTGCGACACTAGCGCCAGTAGCGTGGGACGCGGCGACTAGATGAAGCTCTCTAGTCTCACCAGTGTGCCGGGCATGGCTGCGACACTAGCGCCAGTAGCGAGGGACGTGGCGACTAGATGAAGCTCTCTAGTCTCACCAGTGTGCCGGGCATGGCTGCGACACTAGCGCCAGTAGCGAGGGACGTGGCGACTAGATGAAGCTCTCTAGTCCCACCAGTGTGCCGGGCATGGCTGCGACACTAGCGCCAGTAGCGTGGGACGTGGCGACTAGATGAAGCTCTCTAGTCTCACCAGTGTGCCGGGCATGGCTGCGACACTAGCGCCAGTAGCGAGGGACGTGGCGACTAGATGAAGCTCTCTAGTCTCACCAGTGTGCCGGGCATGGCTGCGACACTAGCGCCAGTAGCGAGGGACGTGGCGACTAGATGAAGCTCTCTAGTCCCACCAGTGTGCCGGGCATGGCTGCGACACTAGCGCCAGTAGCGTGGGACGCGGCGACTAGATGAAGCTCTCTAGTCCCACCAGTGTGCCGGGCATGGCTGCGACACTAGCGCCAGTAGCGAGGGACGTGGCGACTAGATGAAGCTCTCTAGTCCCACCAGTGTGCGTGGCATGGCTGCGACACTAGCGCCAGTAGCGTGGGACGCGGCGACTAGATGAAGCTCTCTAGTCTCACCAGTGTGCCGGGCATGGCTGCGACACTAGCGCCAGTAGCGTGGGACGCGGCGACTAGATGAAGCTCTCTAGTCTCACCAGTGTGCCGGGCATGGCTGCGACACTAGCGCCAGTAGCGAGGGACGTGGCGACTAGATGAAGCTCTCTAGTCTCACCAGTGTGCCGGGCATGGCTGCGACACTAGCGCCAGTAGCGAGGGACGCGGCGACTAGATGAAGCTCTCTAGTCTCACCAGTGTGCCGGGCATGGCTGCGACACTAGCGCCAGTAGCGAGGGACGTGGCGACTAGATGAAGCTCTCTAGTCCCACCAGTGTGCCGGGCATGGCTGCGACACTAGCGCCAGTAGCGAGGGACGTGGCGACTAGATGAAGCTCTCTAGTCTCACCAGTGTGCCGGGCATGGCTGCGACACTAGCGCCAGTAGCGAGGGACGCGGCGACTAGATGAAGCTCTCTAGTCTCACCAGTGTGCCGGGCATGGCTGCGACACTAGCGCCAGTAGCGAGGGACGTGGCGACTAGATGAAGCTCTCTAGTCTCACCAGTGTGCCGGGCATGGCTGCGACACTAGCGCCAGTAGCGAGGGACGTGGCGACTAGATGAAGCTCTCTAGTCTCACCAGTGTGCCGGGCATGGCTGCGACACTAGCGCCAGTAGCGTGGGACGTGGCGACTAGATGAAGCTCTCTAGTCTCACCAGTGTGCCGGGCATGGCTGCGACACTAGCGCCAGTAGCGTGGGACGTGGCGACTAGATGAAGCTCTCTAGTCTCACCAGTGTGCCGGGCATGGCTGCGACACTAGCGCCAGTAGCGAGGGACGTGGCGACTAGATGAAGCTCTCTAGTCTCACCAGTGTGCCGGGCATGGCTGCGACACTAGCGCCAGTAGCGAGGGACGTGGCGACTAGATGAAGCTCTCTAGTCTCACCAGTGTGCCGGGCATGGCTGCGACACTAGCGCCAGTAGCGAGGGACGTGGCGACTAGATGAAGCTCTCTAGTCTCACCAGTGTGCCGGGCATGGCTGCGACACTAGCGCCAGTAGCGAGGGACGCGGCGACTAGATGAAGCTCTCTAGTCTCACCAGTGTGCCGGGCATGGCTGCGACACTAGCGCCAGTAGCGAGGGACGCGGCGATGAGATGAAGCTCTCTAGTCTCACCAGTGTGCCGGGCATGGCTGCGACACTAGCGCCAGTAGCGAGGGACGCGGCGATGAGATGAAGCTCTCTAGTCTCACCAGTGTGCCGGGCATGGCTGCGACACTAGCGCCAGTAGCGAGGGACGTGGCGACTAGATGAAGCTCTCTAGTCTCACCAGTGTGCCGGGCATGGCTGCGACACTAGCGCCAGTAGCGTGGGACGCGGCGACTAGATGAAGCTCTCTAGTCTCACCAGTGTGCCGGGCATGGCTGCGACACTAGCGCCAGTAGCGAGGGACGCGGCGATGAGATGAAGCTCTCTAGTCTCACCAGTGTGCCGGGCATGGCTGCGACACTAGCGCCAGTAGCGAGGGACGTGGCGACTAGATGAAGCTCTCTAGTCTCACCAGTGTGCCGGGCATGGCTGCGACACTAGCGCCAGTAGCGAGGGACGCGGCGATGAGATGAAGCTCTCTAGTCTCACCAGTGTGCCGGGCATGGCTGCGACACTAGCGCCAGTAGCGAGGGACGTGGCGACTAGATGAAGCTCTCTAGTCTCACCAGTGTGCCGGGCATGGCTGCGACACTAGCGCCAGTAGCGAGGGACGCGGCGATGAGATGAAGCTCTCTAGTCTCACCAGTGTGCCGGGCATGGCTGCGACACTAGCGCCAGTAGCGTGGGACGCGGCGACTAGATGAAGCTCTCTAGTCCCACCAGTGTGCCGGGCATGGCTGCGACACTAGCGCCAGTAGCGAGGGACGCGGCGATGAGATGAAGCTCTCTAGTCTCACCAGTGTGCCGGGCATGGCTGCGACACTAGCGCCAGTAGCGTGGGATGCGGCGACTAGATGAAGCTCTCTAGTCTCACCAGTGTGCCGGGCATGGCTGCGACACTAGCGCCAGTAGCGAGGGACGCGGCGACTAGATGAAGCTCTCTAGTCTCACCAGTGTGCCGGGCATGGCTGCGACACTAGCGCCAGTAGCGTGGGACGTGGCGACTAGATGAAGCTCTCTAGTCTCACCAGTGTGCCGGGCATGGCTGCGACACTAGCGCCAGTAGCGTGGGACGTGGCGACTAGATGAAGCTCTCTAGTCTCACCAGTGTGCTGCGACACTAGCGCCAGTAGCGTGGGACGTGGCGACTAGATGAAGCTCTCTAGTCTCACCAGTGTGCCGGGCATGGCTGCGACACTAGCGCCAGTAGCGAGGGACGTGGCGACTAGATGAAGCTCTCTAGTCTCACCAGTGTGCCGGGCATGGCTGCGACACTAGCGCCAGTAGCGAGGGACGTGGCGACTAGATGAAGCTCTCTAGTCTCACCAGTGTGCTGCGACACTAGCGCCAGTAGCGTGGGACGTGGCGACTAGATGAAGCTCTCTAGTCTCACCAGTGTGCCGGGCACGGCTGCGACACTAGCGCCAGTAGCGAGGGACGTGGCGACTAGATGAAGCTCTCTAGTCTCACCAGTGTGCCGGGCACGGCTGCGACACTAGCGCCAGTAGCGTGGGACGCGGCGACTAGATGAAGCTCTCTAGTCTCACCAGTGTGCCGGGCATGGCTGCGACACTAGCGCCAGTAGCGAGGGACGCGGCGACTAGATGAAGCTCTCTAGTCTCACCAGTGTGCCGGGCATGGCTGCGACACTAGCGCCAGTAGCGTGGGACGCGGCGACTAGATGAAGCTCTCTAGTCCCACCAGTGTGCCGGGCATGGCTGCGACACTAGCGCCAGTAGCGAGGGACGCGGCGACTAGATGAAGCTCTCTAGTCTCACCAGTGTGCCGGGCATGGCTGCGACACTAGCGCCAGTAGCGAGGGACGCGGCGACTAGATGAAGCTCTCTAGTCTCACCAGTGTGCCGGGCATGGCTGCGACACTAGCGCCAGTAGCGTGGGACGCGGCGACTAGATGAAGCTCTCTAGTCTCACCAGTGTGCCGGGCATGGCTGCGACACTAGCGCCAGTAGCGTGGGACGTGGCGACTAGATGAAGCTCTCTAGTCTCACCAGTGTGCCGGGCATGGCTGCGACACTAGCGCCAGTAGCGTGGGACGTGGCGACTAGATGAAGCTCTCTAGTCTCACCAGTGTGCCGGGCACGGCTGCGACACTAGCGCCAGTAGCGAGGGACGTGGCGACTAGATGAAGCTCTCTAGTCTCACCAGTGTGCCGGGCACGGCTGCGACACTAGCGCCAGTAGCGAGGGACGCGGCGACTAGATGAAGCTCTCTAGTCTCACCAGTGTGCTGCGACACTAGCGCCAGTAGCGAGGGACGTGGCGACTAGATGAAGCTCTCTAGTCTCACCAGTGTGCCGGGCATGGCTGCGACACTAGCGCCAGTAGCGAGGGACGCGGCGACTAGATGAAGCTCTCTAGTCTCACCAGTGTGCCGGGCACGGCTGCGACACTAGCGCCAGTAGCGAGGGACGTGGCGACTAGATGAAGCTCTCTAGTCTCACCAGTGTGCCGGGCATGGCTGCGACACTAGCGCCAGTAGCGTGGGACGCGGCGACTAGATGAAGCTCTCTAGTCTCACCAGTGTGCCGGGCATGGCTGCGACACTAGCGCCAGTAGCGAGGGACGCGGCGACTAGATGAAGCTCTCTAGTCTCACCAGTGTGCCGGGCATGGCTGCGACACTAGCGCCAGTAGCGAGGGACGTGGCGACTAGATGAAGCTCTCTAGTCTCACCAGTGTGCCGGGCATGGCTGCGACACTAGCGCCAGTAGCGAGGGACGTGGCGACTAGATGAAGCTCTCTAGTCTCACCAGTGTGCCGGGCATGGCTGCGACACTAGCGCCAGTAGCGAGGGACGTGGCGACTAGATGAAGCTCTCTAGTCTCACCAGTGTGCCGGGCATGGCTGCGACACTAGCGCCAGTAGCGAGGGACGCGGCGACTAGATGAAGCTCTCTAGTCTCACCAGTGTGCCGGGCACGGCTGCGACACTAGCGCCAGTAGCGAGGGACGCGGCGACTAGATGAAGCTCTCTAGTCTCACCAGTGTGCCGGGCATGGCTGCGACACTAGCGCCAGTAGCGAGGGACGTGGCGACTAGATGAAGCTCTCTAGTCTCACCAGTGTGCCGGGCATGGCTGCGACACTAGCGCCAGTAGCGAGGGACGCGGCGACTAGATGAAGCTCTCTAGTCTCACCAGTGTGCCGGGCACGGCTGCGACACTAGCGCCAGTAGCGTGGGACGTGGCGACTAGATGAAGCTCTCTAGTCTCACCAGTGTGCCGGGCATGGCTGCGACACTAGCGCCAGTAGCGTGGGACGCGGCGACTAGATGAAGCTCTCTAGTCTCACCAGTGTGCTGCGACACTAGCGCCAGTAGCGAGGGACGTGGCGACTAGATGAAGCTCTCTAGTCCCACCAGTGTGCCGGGCATGGCTGCGACACTAGCGCCAGTAGCGAGGGACGCGGCGACTAGATGAAGCTCTCTAGTCTCACCAGTGTGCCGGGCATGGCTGCGACACTAGCGCCAGTAGCGAGGGATGCGGCGACTAGATGAAGCTCTCTAGTCTCACCAGTGTGCCGGGCATGGCTGCGACACTAGCGCCAGTAGCGTGGGACGTGGCGACTAGATGAAGCTCTCTAGTCTCACCAGTGTGCCGGGCACGGCTGCGACACTAGCGCCAGTAGCGTGGGACGTGGCGACTAGATGAAGCTCTCTAGTCTCACCAGTGTGCCGGGCATGGCTGCGACACTAGCGCCAGTAGCGAGGGACGTGGCGACTAGATGAAGCTCTCTAGTCTCACCAGTGTGCCGGGCATGGCTGCGACACTAGCGCCAGTAGCGTGGGACGTGGCGACTAGATGAAGCTCTCTAGTCTCACCAGTGTGCTGCGACACTAGCGCCAGTAGCGTGGGACGCGGCGACTAGATGAAGCTCTCTAGTCTCACCAGTGTGCCGGGCATGGCTGCGACACTAGCGCCAGTAGCGAGGGACGCGGCGACTAGATGAAGCTCTCTAGTCTCACCAGTGTGCCGGGCATGGCTGCGACACTAGCGCCAGTAGCGTGGGACGCGGCGACTAGATGAAGCTCTCTAGTCTCACCAGTGTGCCGGGCATGGCTGCGACACTAGCGCCAGTAGCGAGGGACGCGGCGACTAGATGAAGCTCTCTAGTCTCACCAGTGTGCCGGGCATGGCTGCGACACTAGCGCCAGTAGCGTGGGACGTGGCGACTAGATGAAGCTCTCTAGTCCCACCAGTGTGCCGGGCATGGCTGCGACACTAGCGCCAGTAGCGTGGGACGCGGCGACTAGATGAAGCTCTCTAGTCTCACCAGTGTGCCGGGCATGGCTGCGACACTAGCGCCAGTAGCGAGGGACGCGGCGACTAGATGAAGCTCTCTAGTCTCACCAGTGTGCCGGGCATGGCTGCGACACTAGCGCCAGTAGCGAGGGACGTGGCGACTAGATGAAGCTCTCTAGTCTCACCAGTGTGCCGGGCATGGCTGCGACACTAGCGCCAGTAGCGTGGGACGTGGCGACTAGATGAAGCTCTCTAGTCTCACCAGTGTGCTGCGACACTAGCGCCAGTAGCGTGGGACGTGGCGACTAGATGAAGCTCTCTAGTCTCACCAGTGTGCCGGGCACGGCTGCGACACTAGCGCCAGTAGCGAGGGACGCGGCGACTAGATGAAGCTCTCTAGTCTCACCAGTGTGCCGGGCATGGCTGCGACACTAGCGCCAGTAGCGAGGGACGCGGCGACTAGATGAAGCTCTCTAGTCTCACCAGTGTGCCGGGCATGGCTGCGACACTAGCGCCAGTAGCGAGGGATGCGGCGACTAGATGAAGCTCTCTAGTCCCACCAGTGTGCCGGGCATGGCTGCGACACTAGCGCCAGTAGCGAGGGATGCGGCGACTAGATGAAGCTCTCTAGTCTCACCAGTGTGCCGGGCATGGCTGCGACACTAGCGCCAGTAGCGAGGGACGCGGCGACTAGATGAAGCTCTCTAGTCTCACCAGTGTGCCGGGCATGGCTGCGACACTAGCGCCAGTAGCGAGGGATGCGGCGACTAGATGAAGCTCTCTAGTCCCACCAGTGTGCCGGGCATGGCTGCGACACTAGCGCCAGTAGCGAGGGATGCGGCGACTAGATGAAGCTCTCTAGTCTCACCAGTGTGCCGGGCATGGCTGCGACACTAGCGCCAGTAGCGAGGGATGCGGCGACTAGATGAAGCTCTCTAGTCTCACCAGTGTGCCGGGCATGGCTGCGACACTAGCGCCAGTAGCGTGGGACGCGGCGACTAGATGAAGCTCTCTAGTCTCACCAGTGTGCCGGGCATGGCTGCGACACTAGCGCCAGTAGCGAGGGACGTGGCGACTAGATGAAGCTCTCTAGTCTCACCAGTGTGCCGGGCATGGCTGCGACACTAGCGCCAGTAGCGAGGGACGTGGCGACTAGATGAAGCTCTCTAGTCTCACCAGTGTGCCGGGCATGGCTGCGACACTAGCGCCAGTAGCGTGGGACGTGGCGACTAGATGAAGCTCTCTAGTCTCACCAGTGTGCCGGGCATGGCTGCGACACTAGCGCCAGTAGCGAGGGACGCGGCGACTAGATGAAGCTCTCTAGTCTCACCAGTGTGCCGGGCATGGCTGCGACACTAGCGCCAGTAGCGAGGGACGTGGCGACTAGATGAAGCTCTCTAGTCTCACCAGTGTGCCGGGCATGGCTGCGACACTAGCGCCAGTAGCGAGGGACGTGGCGACGAGATGAAGCTCTCTAGTCTCACCAGTGTGCCGGGCATGGCTGCGACACTAGCGCCAGTAGCGTGGGACGTGGCGACTAGATGAAGCTCTCTAGTCTCACCAGTGTGCCGGGCATGGCTGCGACACTAGCGCCAGTAGCGAGGGACGCGGCGACTAGATGAAGCTCTCTAGTCTCACCAGTGTGCCGGGCATGGCTGCGACACTAGCGCCAGTAGCGAGGGACGTGGCGACTAGATGAAGCTCTCTAGTCCCACCAGTGTGCCGGGCATGGCTGCGACACTAGCGCCAGTAGCGAGGGACGTGGCGACTAGATGAAGCTCTCTAGTCTCACCAGTGTGCCGGGCATGGCTGCGACACTAGCGCCAGTAGCGAGGGATGTGGCGACTAGATGAAGCTCTCTAGTCTCACCAGTGTGCCGGGCATGGCTGCGACACTAGCGCCAGTAGCGTGGGACGCGGCGACTAGATGAAGCTCTCTAGTCTCACCAGTGTGCCGGGCATGGCTGCGACACTAGCGCCAGTAGCGAGGGACGCGGCGACTAGATGAAGCTCTCTAGTCTCACCAGTGTGCCGGGCATGGCTGCGACACTAGCGCCAGTAGCGTGGGACGCGGCGACTAGATGAAGCTCTCTAGTCTCACCAGTGTGCCGGGCATGGCTGCGACACTAGCGCCAGTAGCGAGGGACGTGGCGACTAGATGAAGCTCTCTAGTCTCACCAGTGTGCCGGGCATGGCTGCGACACTAGCGCCAGTAGCGAGGGACGTGGCGACTAGATGAAGCTCTCTAGTCTCACCAGTGTGCCGGGCACGGCTGCGACACTAGCGCCAGTAGCGTGGGATGCGGCGACTAGATGAAGCTCTCTAGTCTCACCAGTGTGCCGGGCATGGCTGCGACACTAGCGCCAGTAGCGAGGGACGCGGCGACTAGATGAAGCTCTCTAGTCTCACCAGTGTGCCGGGCATGGCTGCGACACTAGCGCCAGTAGCGAGGGACGTGGCGACTAGATGAAGCTCTCTAGTCTCACCAGTGTGCCGGGCACGGCTGCGACACTAGCGCCAGTAGCGTGGGATGCGGCGACTAGATGAAGCTCTCTAGTCTCACCAGTGTGCCGGGCATGGCTGCGACACTAGCGCCAGTAGCGAGGGACGCGGCGACTAGATGAAGCTCTCTAGTCTCACCAGTGTGCCGGGCATGGCTGCGACACTAGCGCCAGTAGCGAGGGACGTGGCGACTAGATGAAGCTCTCTAGTCTCACCAGTGTGCCGGGCACGGCTGCGACACTAGCGCCAGTAGCGTGGGACGTGGCGACGAGATGAAGCTCTCTAGTCCCACCAGTGTGCCGGGCATGGCTGCGACACTAGCGCCAGTAGCGAGGGACGCGGCGACTAGATGAAGCTCTCTAGTCTCACCAGTGTGCCGGGCATGGCTGCGACACTAGCGCCAGTAGCGAGGGACGTGGCGACTAGATGAAGCTCTCTAGTCTCACCAGTGTGCCGGGCATGGCTGCGACACTAGCGCCAGTAGCGAGGGACGTGGCGACTAGATGAAGCTCTCTAGTCTCACCAGTGTGCCGGGCATGGCTGCGACACTAGCGCCAGTAGCGAGGGACGCGGCGACTAGATGAAGCTCTCTAGTCTCACCAGTGTGCCGGGCATGGCTGCGACACTAGCGCCAGTAGCGAGGGACGTGGCGACTAGATGAAGCTCTCTAGTCTCACCAGTGTGCCGGGCATGGCTGCGACACTAGCGCCAGTAGCGTGGGACGTGGCGACTAGATGAAGCTCTCTAGTCTCACCAGTGTGCCGGGCATGGCTGCGACACTAGCGCCAGTAGCGAGGGACGCGGCGACTAGATGAAGCTCTCTAGTCCCACCAGTGTGCCGGGCATGGCTGCGACACTAGCGCCAGTAGCGAGGGACGTGGCGACTAGATGAAGCTCTCTAGTCTCACCAGTGTGCCGGGCATGGCTGCGACACTAGCGCCAGTAGCGAGGGACGCGGCGACTAGATGAAGCTCTCTAGTCCCACCAGTGTGCCGGGCATGGCTGCGACACTAGCGCCAGTAGCGAGGGATGCGGCGATGAGATGAAGCTCTCTAGTCTCACCAGTGTGCCGGGCATGGCTGCGACACTAGCGCCAGTAGCGAGGGATGCGGCGATGAGATGAAGCTCTCTAGTCTCACCAGTGTGCCGGGCATGGCTGCGACACTAGCGCCAGTAGCGAGGGACGTGGCGACTAGATGAAGCTCTCTAGTCTCACCAGTGTGCCGGGCACGGCTGCGACACTAGCGCCAGTAGCGTGGGATGCGGCGACTAGATGAAGCTCTCTAGTCTCACCAGTGTGCCGGGCATGGCTGCGACACTAGCGCCAGTAGCGAGGGACGTGGCGACTAGATGAAGCTCTCTAGTCTCACCAGTGTGCTGCGACACTAGCGCCAGTAGCGAGGGACGCGGCGACGAGATGAAGCTCTCTAGTCTCACCAGTGTGCCGGGCATGGCTGCGACACTAGCGCCAGTAGCGAGGGACGCGGCGACTAGATGAAGCTCTCTAGTCTCACCAGTGTGCCGGGCATGGCTGCGACACTAGCGCCAGTAGCGAGGGACGTGGCGACTAGATGAAGCTCTCTAGTCTCACCAGTGTGCCGGGCATGGCTGCGACACTAGCGCCAGTAGCGAGGGACGTGGCGACTAGATGAAGCTCTCTAGTCTCACCAGTGTGCCGGGCATGGCTGCGACACTAGCGCCAGTAGCGAGGGACGTGGCGACTAGATGAAGCTCTCTAGTCTCACCAGTGTGCCGGGCATGGCTGCGACACTAGCGCCAGTAGCGAGGGACGTGGCGACTAGATGAAGCTCTCTAGTCTCACCAGTGTGCCGGGCATGGCTGCGACACTAGCGCCAGTAGCGTGGGACGTGGCGACGAGATGAAGCTCTCTAGTCTCACCAGTGTGCTGCGACACTAGCGCCTAGTAGCGTGGGACGCGGCGACTAGATGAAGCTCTCTAGTCTCACCAGTGTGCCGGGCATGGCTGCGACACTAGCGCCAGTAGCGAGGGACGCGGCGACTAGATGAAGCTCTCTAGTCTCACCAGTGTGCCGGGCATGGCTGCGACACTAGCGCCAGTAGCGTGGGACGCGGCGACGAGATGAAGCTCTCTAGTCCCACCAGTGTGCCGGGCATGGCTGCGACACTAGCGCCAGTAGCGAGGGACGTGGCGACTAGATGAAGCTCTCTAGTCTCACCAGTGTGCCGGGCATGGCTGCGACACTAGCGCCAGTAGCGAGGGACGTGGCGACTAGATGAAGCTCTCTAGTCTCACCAGTGTGCCGGGCATGGCTGCGACACTAGCGCCAGTAGCGAGGGACGCGGCGACTAGATGAAGCTCTCTAGTCTCACCAGTGTGCCGGGCATGGCTGCGACACTAGCGCCAGTAGCGAGGGACGTGGCGACTAGATGAAGCTCTCTAGTCTCACCAGTGTGCCGGGCATGGCTGCGACACTAGCGCCAGTAGCGAGGGACGTGGCGACTAGATGAAGCTCTCTAGTCTCACCAGTGTGCCGGGCATGGCTGCGACACTAGCGCCAGTAGCGAGGGACGTGGCGACTAGATGAAGCTCTCTAGTCTCACCAGTGTGCCGGGCATGGCTGCGACACTAGCGCCAGTAGCGAGGGACGCGGCGACTAGATGAAGCTCTCTAGTCTCACCAGTGTGCCGGGCATGGCTGCGACACTAGCGCCAGTAGCGAGGGACGTGGCGACTAGATGAAGCTCTCTAGTCTCACCAGTGTGCCGGGCATGGCTGCGACACTAGCGCCAGTAGCGAGGGACGTGGCGACTAGATGAAGCTCTCTAGTCTCACCAGTGTGCCGGGCATGGCTGCGACACTAGCGCCAGTAGCGAGGGACGCGGCGACTAGATGAAGCTCTCTAGTCTCACCAGTGTGCCGGGCATGGCTGCGACACTAGCGCCAGAAGCGTGGGATGCGGCGACTAGATGAAGCTCTCTAGTCTCACCAGTGTGCCGGGCATGGCTGCGACACTAGCGCCAGTAGCGAGGGACGTGGCGACTAGATGAAGCTCTCTAGTCTCACCAGTGTGCCGGGCATGGCTGCGACACTAGCGCCAGTAGCGAGGGACGCGGCGATGAGATGAAGCTCTCTAGTCTCACCAGTGTGCCGGGCATGGCTGCGACACTAGCGCCAGTAGCGAGGGACGTGGCGACTAGATGAAGCTCTCTAGTCTCACCAGTGTGCCGGGCATGGCTGCGACACTAGCGCCAGTAGCGAGGGACGTGGCGACTAGATGAAGCTCTCTAGTCTCACCAGTGTGCCGGGCATGGCTGCGACACTAGCGCCAGTAGCGTGGGACGCGGCGACTAGATGAAGCTCTCTAGTCTCACCAGTGTGCTGCGACACTAGCGCCAGTAGCGAGGGACGTGGCGACTAGATGAAGCTCTCTAGTCCCACCAGTGTGCCGGGCATGGCTGCGACACTAGCGCCAGTAGCGAGGGACGTGGCGACTAGATGAAGCTCTCTAGTCTCACCAGTGTGCCGGGCATGGCTGCGACACTAGCGCCAGTAGCGAGGGACGTGGCGACTAGATGAAGCTCTCTAGTCCCACCAGTGTGCCGGGCATGGCTGCGACACTAGCGCCAGTAGCGAGGGACGTGGCGACTAGATGAAGCTCTCTAGTCTCACCAGTGTGCCGGGCATGGCTGCGACACTAGCGCCAGTAGCGAGGGACGTGGCGACTAGATGAAGCTCTCTAGTCTCACCAGTGTGCCGGGCATGGCTGCGACACTAGCGCCAGTAGCGAGGGACTTGGCGACTAGATGAAGCTCTCTAGTCTCACCAGTGTGCCGGGCATGGCTGCGACACTAGCGCCAGTAGCGAGGGACGTGGCGACTAGATGAAGCTCTCTAGTCTCACCAGTGTGCCGGGCATGGCTGCGACACTAGCGCCAGTAGCGAGGGACGTGGCGACTAGATGAAGCTCTCTAGTCTCACCAGTGTGCCGGGCATGGCTGCGACACTAGCGCCAGTAGCGAGGGACGTGGCGACTAGATGAAGCTCTCTAGTCTCACCAGTGTGCCGGGCATGGCTGCGACACTAGCGCCAGTAGCGTGGGACGCGGCGACTAGATGAAGCTCTCTAGTCTCACCAGTGTGCTGCGACACTAGCGCCAGTAGCGAGGGACGTGGCGACTAGATGAAGCTCTCTAGTCTCACCAGTGTGCCGGGCATGGCTGCGACACTAGCGCCAGTAGCGAGGGATGCGGCGACTAGATGAAGCTCTCTAGTCTCACCAGTGTGCCGGGCATGGCTGCGACACTAGCGCCAGTAGCGAGGGACGTGGCGACTAGATGAAGCTCTCTAGTCCCACCAGTGTGCCGGGCATGGCTGCGACACTAGCGCCAGTAGCGTGGGACGCGGCGACTAGATGAAGCTCTCTAGTCCCACCAGTGTGCCGGGCATGGCTGCGACACTAGCGCCAGTAGCGTGGGACGCGGCGACTAGATGAAGCTCTCTAGTCCCACCAGTGTGCCGGGCATGGCTGCGACACTAGCGCCAGTAGCGAGGGACGCGGCGACTAGATGAAGCTCTCTAGTCTCACCAGTGTGCCGGGCATGGCTGCGACACTAGCGCCAGTAGCGTGGGACGCGGCGACTAGATGAAGCTCTCTAGTCCCACCAGTGTGCCGGGCATGGCTGCGACACTAGCGCCAGTAGCGAGGGACGCGGCGACTAGATGAAGCTCTCTAGTCCCACCAGTGTGCCGGGCATGGCTGCGACACTAGCGCCAGAAGCGTGGGATGCGGCGACGAGATGAAGCTCTCTAGTCTCACCAGTGTGCTGCGACACTAGCGCCAGTAGCGAGGGACGTGGCGACTAGATGAAGCTCTCTAGTCTCACCAGTGTGCTGCGACACTAGCGCCAGTAGCGAGGGACGTGGCGACTAGATGAAGCTCTCTAGTCTCACCAGTGTGCCGGGCATGGCTGCGACACTAGCGCCAGTAGCGAGGGATGCGGCGACTAGATGAAGCTCTCTAGTCTCACCAGTGTGCCGGGCATGGCTGCGACACTAGCGCCAGTAGCGAGGGACGTGGCGACTAGATGAAGCTCTCTAGTCCCACCAGTGTGCCGGGCATGGCTGCGACACTAGCGCCAGTAGCGTGGGACGCGGCGACTAGATGAAGCTCTCTAGTCCCACCAGTGTGCCGGGCATGGCTGCGACACTAGCGCCAGTAGCGTGGGACGCGGCGACTAGATGAAGCTCTCTAGTCCCACCAGTGTGCCGGGCATGGCTGCGACACTAGCGCCAGTAGCGAGGGACGCGGCGACTAGATGAAGCTCTCTAGTCTCACCAGTGTGCCGGGCATGGCTGCGACACTAGCGCCAGTAGCGTGGGACGCGGCGACTAGATGAAGCTCTCTAGTCCCACCAGTGTGCCGGGCATGGCTGCGACACTAGCGCCAGTAGCGAGGGACGCGGCGACTAGATGAAGCTCTCTAGTCCCACCAGTGTGCCGGGCATGGCTGCGACACTAGCGCCAGAAGCGTGGGATGCGGCGACGAGATGAAGCTCTCTAGTCTCACCAGTGTGCCGGGCATGGCTGCGACACTAGCGCCAGTAGCGTGGGACGCGGCGACTAGATGAAGCTCTCTAGTCTCACCAGTGTGCCGGGCATGGCTGCGACACTAGCGCCAGTAGCGTGGGACGCGGCGACTAGATGAAGCTCTCTAGTCTCACCAGTGTGCCGGGCATGGCTGCGACACTAGCGCCAGAAGCGTGGGACGCGGCGACTAGATGAAGCTCTCTAGTCTCACCAGTGTGCCGGGCATGGCTGCGACACTAGCGCCAGTAGCGTGGGACGCGGCGACTAGATGAAGCTCTCTAGTCTCACCAGTGTGCCGGGCATGGCTGCGACACTAGCGCCAGTAGCGTGGGACGCGGCGACTAGATGAAGCTCTCTAGTCTCACCAGTGTGCCGGGCATGGCTGCGACACTAGCGCCAGAAGCGTGGGATGCGGCGACGAGATGAAGCTCTCCGATAAGGGATAATCTGTTTAGCGCGTTCAAGCCTCGTATCCCGTAGGAATTATGGTTCTGTTTTTAATTTCAGAAGTGAATGGAACCACCGCGAACCCATTCACTTATTTGTATATTTACTCGGTAGAAAATCAGATTAAGCCCCGACAATCTGTCAAGAGTCAGAGTAACATTCTTGTCCCTTGCATCAAGTCAGGTATACAAATAAAAATACATTTTATCAGACCTGCGTACAAACATGTTTTATTCGTCAAAAAATTAAACGGTTTTGTCTATTTCAGGTTGACTAAATCACCGTCATAAGGAGAAACGGAACCATTTGTGATGGGCGCAGGGGCGGGGAAGTTTGGGGTGTTTAGGTATAACAAAGACTACCGGAATAAATGAGGATGAGAAGAGAGAGGCGAAAATAAAAATGGGGAAAGTGAACAAGATCATGATGCAATATGGTTAATGATCGGCTCCGGTCACCACGAGCAAAAACCCTCCTCGACCGGTATTTAATAGTAGTATTGAAAAGTGCTGACATCAGCTATTTAAATAGATTTATTGAGAAACAATAATATAAAGATAATAATAAATTCATTTTAAAGACTATTTAAGCCGGGCGAGCGGCGGACCCGTGGACAGTCTTCTGGTATTGGTCGAGGAGGGAGTTTGTGCCGTGTTTACGCGAGTAAGGAATGGGAACAGATGCTCCAAACTGGTAGGTAGGCCTACCCACTCTATCAATGAGTAACGGGTATAGATGCACATCACTTTGCTAGAGTACTGATAGAGGGCTTGACTGTCCACTTCCCTCTAGCGCACATTGTTTCCACGGAGCCAGCTCGCCACACTCTACGCATCACAATAAAGCTTGTCGGACCATCCCTTTATCTCAACCGAGACAGTACACGACTTACCCTTTATGTGCCACACAGTCTCTATTTAATAGTTATTGCTTTCTTTAAATCTCGGCAAAGGACGATAAAGTCGAGCTGAAATTGGTCCATCCAATATATCTGACTTGTTCAAGAAAATACCTTGTAATTGATTGGCTATAACGCGTCCTAGTCGTGATTAACTGGGTGGTCAAGGGTGGGCCGGGCTGCGCTCAATTTCACGGTCCGTCAACGTGTTGAGTAACTCAGCCACCATCCAGCACTGCCCGGCTAGCTGAACTATTTGCACTAGATGCTGTTGTGTCGCTTGCCGAGAAGGCGGAATACAAGCGGTGACAAACGAGTTCACATCAGGGCTATCCAATACGAAATAGGGTTTTTTAATGAGAAATCCATCGAGAAAAAAATTTGAAACTTGCAGCTAGGCCTAGTCAAAAACTCCAGAAAGAAGATGATTGATAAAATTCATATAGGAATAAACTCTCCACCAAACAACTTATAGGTTAACACGTTTAAGCTATCGAGCTACGAGCTCACATCAGGGCTATCCAAAACGAAATGGGGGTTTTTAATGAGAAGTCCATCGAGGAAAAAATTTGAAACTTGCAGATAGGTCTAGTCAAAACTCTAGAAAGAAGATGATTGGTAAAATTCAGATAAGAATATAAACTCTTTGCCAAACAACATATAGGTAAACACGTTTAAGCTATCGTGCTACACGTTCACATCAGGGCTATCCAAAACGAAATGAGGGTTTTTAAGAGGTCCATCGAGCAAAAAAATTGAAACTTGCAGATAGGTCTTGTCATTCACTCCAGAAAGAAGATGATTGGTAAAATTCAGATAGGAATATAAACTCTTCGCCAAACAACATATAGGTAAACACGTTTAAGCAATCGTGCTACTAGTTCACATCAGGGCTATCCAAAACGAAATGGGGGTTTTTAATGAGAGGACCATCGAGGAAAAAAATTGAAACTTGCAGATAGGTCTTGTCATTCACTCCAGAAAGAAGATGATTGGTAAAATTCATATAGGAATAAACGCTCCGCCAAACAACCTATAGGTAAACACGTTTAAGCAATCGTGCTACTAGTTCACATCAGGGCTATCCAAAACGAAATGAGGGTTTTTAAGAGGTCCATCGAGCAAAAAAATTGAAACTTGCAGATAGGTCTTGTCATTCACTCCAGAAAGAAGATGATTGGTAAAATTCAGATAGGAATATAAACTCTTCGCCAAACAACATATAGGTAAACACGTTTAAGCAATCGTGCTACTAGTTCACATCAGGGCTATCCAAAACGAAATGGGGGTTTTTAATGAGAGGACCATCGAGGAAAAAAATTGAAACTTGCAGATAGGTCTTGTCATTCACTCCAGAAAGAAGATGATTGGTAAAATTCATATAGGAATAAACGCTCCGCCAAACAACATATAGGTAAACACGTTTAAGCTATCGTGCTACACGTTCACATCAGGGCTATCCAAAACGAAATGAGGGTTTTTAAGAGGTCCATCGAGCAAAAAAATTGAAACTTGCAGATAGGTCTTGTCATTCACTCCAGAAAGAAGATTATTGGTAAAATTCAGATAGGAATATAAACTCTTCGCCAAACAACATATAGGTAAACACGTTTAAGCAATCGTGCTACTTGTTCACATCAGGGCTATCCAAAACGAAATGGGGGTTTTTAATGAGAGGACCATCGAGGAAAAAAATTGAAACTTGCAGATAGGTCTTGTCATTCACTCCAGAAAGAAGATGATTGGTAAAATTCATATAGGAATAAACGCTCCGCCAAACAACTTATAGGTAAACACGTTTAAGGTAAACATTTGTCCTCTTACCCATGTGACGTCACATCATCATCCTCGGAATCCTCACAAAGCGCTCCCACCTCCCAAAATATTGCTTCATCTTCTTAATTCCTTAATATCAGTAATTAAAACTACCGTCGAAATTTCTAACGTTTACCTTTGACCTCATTTTACGATGTTCGACGTTAACCCAGGCCATGTTTACTCTAGTAAAACATTGATTGCGAACATAGCCCTGCAATAGAACAAGCAAGTCTGTGGTTCTTGGTGACGTCACTAACGATCACAACGGAGAGGTGAGCGAGTTGATAAATGAGGCGGTATGAGCTTATCGGTCCATAGACGTGTACGCGAGCAGTCAAGCGGAGCTTCACACCTTCCGTAGGGAGGCGGCCATTGCCCCCCCCCCCCCCCCGGCTATTAACATTCTGCGCCGCTACAGCGCTAGACAAACACTGATTTCATCAACTAGGAATTAACCGCATGCCCTGATTTAGCGGTGACCACTTGAAGCAGCCTCGAGTTGTATCTCAAGGAAGTAAATCTTGCGTAATTAATGCATGCGCTAGAATGCGATGCTAGTTCTTGCGATATAGTGGAAAATGAATATGATGGAAGCGAGGGTTTATCTCAGCTCAGGAAGCAGTGGCGTGCAGGGTAGGGTACTGGGGGAGTTTTCAATGCCAAGCAGTGGCGTCCAGGGTGCTGGGGGTGTTTTCAATACCAAGCAGTGGCGTCCAGAGTACTGGGGGTGTTTTCAATACCAAGCAGTGGCGTCCAGAGTACTGGGGGTGTTTTCAATGCCAAGTAGTGGCGTCCAGGGTGCTGGGGGTGTTTTCAATACCAAGCAGTGGCGTCCAGGGTAATGGGGGTGGTTTAAATGTCAAGCAGTGGCGTCCAGGGTGCTGGGGGTGTTTTCAATGCCAAGCAGTGGCGTCCAGGGTGCTAGGGGTGTTTTCAATACCAAGCAGTGGCGTCCAGGGTAATGGGGGTGGTTTCAATGCCAAGCAGTGGCGTGCAGCGTGCTGAGGCTGTTTTCAATGCCCCTAAACATACTCGAAGGCAATTTTTAGATTAGGTGTAATTTCCAGTAATCACTTCCGAACAAACTATGATGATCAAGGACGTAAGAGTGGATTTTGACAAGTTCTACGGGTTCTGAAATTTGTTTGCTCAAAAACGATTCACCTAATTGTTATTTAATATGCGAAGTGACTCATATGTATTCTTCAGTGGATTTGTAGTCTTTAGACAGCGAGAGAATGGTGAAACATCCGTACAGACGAAGAATCTAATTACGACTAAGCGAGTGAGATTGTACGGGTATCGATTGAGAGAACTACGACCATCAGTAATAATAATTATTATTTTTTATTTTTTTTTCAGTGTTATAGAAAATCATTCAGAATATCAACAACGAGAATAGCCTTACACAGAAATTTGCGTGATACCCCGAAAAAATAATAATACTAAAATGACAAACATTCGTTATATACATACTATCAAAGAAATATACATTATAAATACAAACAAACAATCAAAAACATTGAGTGTGGAAATAACATCTGAAAACGTAATTATAAATAATAGTAAATCAACAGAGGAATCAATAAATTATATAGGCCTACGCATATAATTAATATATAGTGTTTGAGTTGTATCCGTCAGTGGTACTTAAGTATAAATAAGACAATTCCCGTTGAATATGATACGCTACATCTAGGTTCACAGAATCTTGGCTTAACACGAAGATTATGTGTTTAATGAGTGGGTTTACATAGCGCCATACAGTTTATCATGGAAGCTTGCAGATACAATGAAACCATAGTCATCCAGCTAAAAGTTTACAACCAAACAAGAAAACTTGACGAAACTTTCTCTCTCTCTCCCTCTGTTCAGGATGGGGCAAACGCGGGTGAACTTAGTAATTGTGATTCAAATACGTTCTCTAGCAGAGTCAGCCTCCAGCGTGATTAAGATAGAGATGCACCTTTGGTGCATGAATATCCACAGTCAGTGCGTGAATATCCACAGTCGGTGCGTGAATATCCACCGTCGGTGCGTGAATATCCACAGTCAGTGCGTGAATATCCACCGTCGGTGCGTGAATATCCACAGTCGGTGCGTGAATATCCACCGTCAGTGCGTGAATATCCACCGTTAGTGCGTGAATATACACCGTTAGTGCGGGAATACACACCGTTAGTTCGTGAATATACACCGTTAGTGCGGGAATATACACTGTCGGTGCGTGAATATACACCGTTAGTGCGGGAATATCCGCAGTCGGTGTGTGAATATCTACAGTCAGTGCGTGAATATCCACCGTTAGTGCGGGAATATACACCGTTAGTGCGTGAATATCCGGCTCCATCGCAACAATACTGATTCTTACATTAATCGGTTTTATTTTCCACCACTGAATTACTCTTATTTGAATCACATTATACAGAGGTGCATTTGACAATCGATTTTGTTGTAAATTAGATAGTATATTCTAATTTTATCTTGTTAATCCACAAATCGATAACTTTTGCAGACTTTGTAATTTTTCGTTCGGTCGCAATGTAATTAAAATATATTCATTAATGTAGGCTTCATTAGAGGATTACAGAATTATAAGCTAGTGTCCCTTGGAACGTCTGTGCAGCGAACTAATAGACCTCGGTCCTCCAATGAGGACAAGGGACACACATCTATCTTCACTGCTTCAATCTCGCGTTATTTACAGCCTACCCTTGATGAAGTCGGCCACCATAGCGGCCATCAAACTAAATGAGACCGCCGGTTATTTACGGGATGCATGTCCGTCTTAAGTTGTTTTCCTATTCAAATGCCCCCCAGGGACCAGAGCCTTGAAACATCGTTTTGAATCAAAACATCAGCCCAAACGTCAGTTTATAACGGCGACGTTTTGTGGTTCAAATAAAGTACTAGCCTTGAATATTTTTACTGGCGTTATTATACACTTGCACTGCATTGTTATTGTCCACTGTATCGACTGCACCAACCGTGAATGGAATGTGACCCCACCACGTCTGACAACATGCGGGCGATATTATCACTACAATACCTGAGGCAGGAGAACGGGATGCCACTATAGATTTAGGTTGGTAGTTGTCACACGCGTCATTTCACTATTACATAATCCGTGACGACAACACCTTGCAAGTTAACGCGACGCGACTATACTTCTCTGGTGCTGCGTTTGGCTGGGAAACCATCTAAAGCTGGTAATAAGTACGATCTGCTGTAAATGTGCGGAGCATTATTAGAGTAACGAACACATTTTGGTCTGTACAAGTATTTACAGGGTTCTAATATCCAATTCGCCAAATCAGCTATGAGAATAAATCAAATTATTCTCGATCAAGAGTCGGAAAGCGATGTCCACGATATACCCCATTGTTAAGGTGAAAACGGCCTCACTGAATAGAATCCGCCAACAAAATAAATCGACTTCCTCGTATTCGACCAACAAAGAATCGCATTACAACACTCCCACGCCTTAGAACACTTGTTGTCTGACGTAGACCCGTCAGCTTGCACTGTAGGCAACCCACGCTATAGTTATTGTTATGCTGAGGTTGGTATCTAACCGAGGGATGCGCCCACTTCATGCGCGCTATTACAACGATAATAATAATAGATTTGTGACTGTTTTTGACATTTGACTCATTAGTAGTGTGAAGTAGCCTCATTGTGATTTTTTTAGATGGACCAATTGTTCCATACAAGTTTTTTTTTTTAATTCAAAAACAGAAAATAATCATCGTTGGTAAGTATAACTAGCTGTAAATTTTAAGATTTAAGATTTAAGATGAATTCCAACCTTTGGAATTCATAGTCGGCCCCTTCACCTAGGGGCCTCCATTGTTACCAAGGTAACAGTTGTTTTCATGTTATTTCCCATCGACGAAACAAATCCATAGCAACAATGGGTGCCCCTAGGTGTAGGGGCCAAGTATGAATTCCATGAGTGAATCCACTATTATTGTTTGGAAATAAGAAATCTTGACGATGGAAAAAACAAACAATGAATCTTCGTTATTATTGTGTTCTTGTTTGGTTGCGACAATGTAGAAGGGTTTGAAACTACACGTGTCACATGTATGGGTATGTTCATGTAATGTTATTTATGTTCTGTAAGCACAGTAAATCACATCCATGTCAAGATCAATGTATCGTATATACATACAACAACCGTAGTTATCTAGATTACAGTCAATACAATAGGAACCCGTGGGTCTTTGTGGACATCCAGTATAATGTTATTGCCCCGTACTACTCTAATTAACCGACACTTCATTCGCATTGTGAATGACGATGCAGTCATTATTTTAATGATGGCGATAATGATGATGGTTGGAACGGAATTAAGCTCTGACTGTCGAACAAGCGTATCCAAATGTTTCAAGTTTCAGTCAGTGTAGACTAGATATTGTCGATCTTTGACGACGTCGATTCATTTGTTCATCAGGTTTTGAGTTACGATACATTTTCTTTCAGTCTTGCGTTGGATGGTTTTTGATAGATGTATTTAAAAATAAAGATTTCCGGTAATCCTGATTTATGATAACTTCCGTACTAAAAAAATGAACATGCACTACACACTATAAAGCGATGAATGCCATCTTCAAGTCATTTCTCATATATCGATTTCTTTAAGACAGTGACAAACTATACAAAACAAAGAGATGACGGAGATGCAGACTATAAAACAAGATAAATCTCACAGTAGTTGTAAACAAAATGAGCAACGCCTCACGGACAGATCAAAGAGAGAGTATTCGCGCTCAATCCGACTGTACGGAAGCGCAATAGATTACACAGTTAGCTGAATTCACCCGTAAAGTTCCATCCCGATTTCATTTTATGATAAATGCCAACGATATTTCTCACTTTATGTTCCCTTTCAAATGGAGAAACATATTTTTCAACGGTGTTATTTTAGCAATAATTTATCATGATATAATATTCGTATATACGGTTGTTACATAGACGCTGCTACATTAATTTAAAGGCCCGTGATTAGTGTGATAACGGAGTTTTGACCCACATAATCCGGCCCTGCACCCCAAAGCACTTGGAATAATAAACTAATGCACGTTTTTGTGTAAAGGCAAACTTGCGAGATTAGGATAAGATCGACGGCTGTTGTTGCTCACAATGATCACGTGACAGTGAGATATGACGCTGAGACGCATGAACAATCGCGACGGAGATTATTTAAATGATGTGGGAACTGAGAGCTTCGCTCTTCCATTAAGACGCCGAGCGTTGCAATCACGTGCCTAACTGGCAGGGTTGTACGGCGGTAGGGATCTAACAAGGTATATTCCCTTCAACCTCATACCAAGCATATATATCAGCATATAGGAACTGAATCTAAAACGAGTACCAGTTAGCATACTATGCTTAAACTCCTTAATTCTCTTTCTTCTTCCACGCTCTGGGGTAAACCCATTTCCAAATCGAGAGAATTGTAATAATACTAAACACAAAGTGCGAAGGCACTCAGTAAAATTAAACAATTTCAGACCAAAAGGACACAAAGGAACATTTTCTCACGTGATAAACTTAATTTTATTTTCTTACGTAGTCTAAAGTCTAATATTATAAAATGGATGGATGATGATCACGATACAGATCTAGGTTCCATAGTATCTGCCCTTTTAAAGTAAGTCCACAAAACGACTAAACGAGTTAGTGCATTACTTTACTTAAACCATTGAGTATGACTAATAAACCCCTTAATTCTCTTGTCTCCTTCCACGATTCGCGCGAAGGCCGAGCAATGCGACGGTCTTTGATGATATCCAAAATAGCCATTAGTATCTCAACACAAAAAGGGCATTATTATTTAAATAACCCTAATGGTTAATGTAAAATGACACTTAAAATATTTCATTAAAAAAATAATTAAATACAAAATTATTACTTTGTCTTTTTGAAAAACAATTTGTATTGACAAATCAATTATTATTTTGTTTCTCTCCATGATTATCTCATTAGAATTAAATCCGATTTTTATCCCCGGTAAGAAATGTTGATGACCTTGACGGCTGCATTTTACCCTCCATATTCAAAACACAATCTTTAACAACAACGTGTGCTCGTGTACAATGAATCAACTGTGAATACGGGACAAGGGTAGGTGAACACGTTCCTTGTTAGCAGAGAGCCTCACAAAGACTCACACACACATAAGACGTACGGGACCTGCTTGGCAGTGAGATGCATGTGGCAGTTTTTAATTAAATTAAGAAAATCCCTCGAAAGGAGTTTAGTTGTTGAAATTTGCCTAATTCCTCCCGTTTGCAGTTATCTCAACATGTATTTTCTCTCACGACAAGAGGGCTTACTTAGCTGAACCACATTCGCATTGCAAACCAAACCCGCGTGGGCCCTCATCAACTGTTGAAGAGGGGGGTGGGGGGGGGGAGAAGGTTGAGCACTGAACAAACAATTAAGTACTTTCCCCGAGCACAGCCCCTCTTCACATTCAATTACTCCTAGAGCTACCGCGCGCCGCAGCACTGTCGCACTCACAACAAACAATAAACATGTTTCTGGTTCTGGTTACACGCTTTTTATTGTTGGAATAACCGAAATGTAAGAGCGATGGTGTTTCGGGGTGGGAGTAATGGGTTTGTCATTTCGATGTTTCAGAGTTGAGGCGATAGAGAGCGCGTGTGACACCGCAATAGTCAAGCCGCGCTCCATATAGACTATGAGGCTCACCAGAACGCGATACCACCATGAAGCATTTTGAGGTAGTTAAAATAAAATCGCTCTTTGAGTGTTGCAAAAGATGTATTATTTTCACCGTAATTTTTTGTACCCCGCTAGAGATAGAACTAAACAGTTACAATCAGCAATGATGGAGGTGCGGAGTACGACACAAACGTCACTGATGACGTCATACTCGTCACAGTAGTGCGAGGATTGTACTAGAACAGTTACAATCAGCAATGGTGGAGGTGCCGAGTACGACACAAGCGTCACTGATGACGTCATACTCGTCACTGTAGCACGAGGATTGTACTAGAACAGTTACAATCAGCAATGATGGAGGTGCCGAGTTCGACACAAGCGTCACTGATGACGTCATACTCGTCACTATAGCACGAGGATTGTTCTAGAACAGTTACAATCAGCAATGGTGGAGGTGCCGAGTACGATACAAGCGTCACTGATGACGTCATACTCGTCATTGTAGCACGAGGATTGTACTAGAACAGTTACAATCAGCAATGGTGGAAGTGCCGAGTACGACACAAGCGTCACTGATGACGTCATACTCGTCACTGTAGCACGAGGATTGTACTAGAACAGTTACAACAGCAATGGTGGAGGTGCCGAGTACGACACAAGCGTCACTGATGACGTCATACTCGTCACTGTAGCACGAGGGTTGTACTAGAACAGTTACAATCAGCAATGGTGGAGGTGCCGAGTACGACACAAGCGTCACTGATGACGTCATACTCGTCACTGTAGCACGAGGATTGTACTAGAACAGTTACAATCAGCAATGGTGGAGGTGCCGAGTACGACACAAGCATCACAGATGACGTCATACTCGTCACTGTAGCACGAGGATTGTACTAGAACAGTTACAATCAGCAATGGTGGAGGTGCCGAGTACGACACCAGCGTCACTGATGACGTCATACTCGTCACTGTAGCACGAGGATTATACTAGAACAGTTACAATCAGCAATGGTGGAGGTGCCGAGTACGACACAAGCGTCACTGATGACGTCATACTCGTCACTGTAGCTCGAGGATTGTACTAGAACAGTTACAACAGCAATGGTGGAGGTGCCGAGTACGACACAAGCGGCACTGATGACGTCATACTCGTCACTGTAGCACGAGGATTGTACTAGAACAGTTACAATCAGCAATGGTGGAGGTGCCGAGTACGACACAAGCGTCACTGATGACGTCATACTCGTCACTGTAGCACGAGGATTGTACTAGAACCGTTACAATCAGCAATGGTGGAGGTGCCGAGTACGACACAAGCGTCACTGATGACGTCATACTCGTCACTATAGCACGAGGATTGTACTAGAACAGTTACAATCAGCAATGGTGGAGGTGCCGAGTACGACACAAGCGTCACTGATGACGTCATACTCGTCACTGTAGCACGAGGATTGTACTAGAACAGTTACAATCAGCAATGGTGGAGGTGCCGAGTACGACACAAGCGTCACTGATGACGTCATACTCGTCACTGTAGCACGAGGATTGTACTAGAACAGTTACAATCAGCAATGGTGGAGGTGCCGAGTACGACACAAACGTCACTGATGACGTCATACTCGTCACTGTAGCACGAGGATTGTACTAGAACAGTTACAATAAGCAATGGTGGAGGTGCCGAGTACGACACAAGCGTCACTGATGACGTCATACTCGTCACTGTAGCACGAGGATTGTACTAGAACAGTTACAATCAGCAATGGTGGAGGTGCCGAGTACGACACAAGCGTCGCTGATGACGTCATACTCGTCACTGTAGCACGAGGATTGTACTAGAACAGTTACAATCAGCAATGGTGGAGGTGCCGAGTACGACATAAGCGTCACTGATGACGTCATACTCGTCACTGTAGCACGAGGATTGTACTAGAACAGTTACAATCAGCAATGGTGGAGGTGCCGAGTACGACACAAGCGTCACTGATGACGTCATACTCGTCACTGTAGCACGAGGATTGTACTAGAACAGTTACAATGATCAATGGTGGAGGTGCCGAGTACGATACAAGCTCATTTATGACGTAACACTTGTCAACGTAGAACAAATATTGGGCTGTGTGTTGTGTGTTGAGTAAGCACGGAACAACATGGAATGTATTAACAGTAAACAATAATGTGTACCTTTTCTACATTACGGGCGAAACCTCTAACAAATATACTGATTTTTACTCAATGGATTGAATTGAACAGAACTTGGTATGATCAATTGATGATGTTTTGTGCAACAAGTTTGGTGTTTCCATTGCCCATCGCTGCAGACGAGGAACTCTTTTCCACTCAATGTTGATCACATCGAGAACTCAACTAGCGTTATTGATACCAGAACGTGTCACGTGAACATATTTGCTTTAAAACGGTCGACAACGACTCTGGCACAGAACGTATGTCACGTGAACATACTTGCCTTAAAACGGTCGACAACGATTCGGGCACAGAACGACCACGTTTCACCTGCGGTATTTGACTCGACAGGTGAAGACGCCGCCAAACACTTGACCACTTTACCACTTCTTGACCATTAAGCCGGGGGGAAATACTCTGGCCTGGTGCTCAACGCACCCACGACAATGTGATGGTGTTAAGTTCGAACTATTCCTTTAGAGTCTAATCTTGGATCTCAGCGGACAGGGTTGCCAGTTTACCGCCTACCCATGCCAAACACCGTTGCCAGTACGCAAATTCTAGTTATAAATTATCTTAGGGTTTTACTACATATTCACAAATAAAACATTATAAGTATCATTGTTGATATTTTAATACATACATTTTATCTTCATGACTTCTTAGAGCGTCATTCATGATTTATTACGCTGAGATTTGATAAACTAGTACAATTTATAGAAGTTCGGCATTTTTGTGAATCCAGGCCTAGGTGAAGTAGGTAAATAGAGTAGAAGAATACCAAGATTGAAGAGATGGCGAAAAGATGAACGAATGCAGACCTGCGCCAAACCACTCAAGTACTAAAACATGATGATGATTAACTTGAAATGTGATTTTTATCCGTCACCTTTGTATTAATTCCCTTTATCTTTGCGAAGATTAATAATCATCAGTCATCGTGATCTCAATAATGAATTTTACGACAAACCGAAATAAACAATGTTAAACTAGAAAAACTTTTCAGAGTTTTCCCCATTAGAAAGTAAAGTTTCGGTCGTGGGATTCTCATTATCACGTCACTTCCGGCGGAGAGCTGCCTTGTTCACGTGGTTTGACAACTTCCGGTCGTCACTCGCTTTGTTAACAAACTAATGTGACACATACGCTTGGAAAAGTTCAACATAATTGGTGAACTTTTATTAAAATTACTGAGCGACAGGAAAAGAGATCATTTTTCTGGCATTGTAGCTGGAGAAGACTAATTGAAGATTTATAATTTCATAATTAATAAGGTATTGTAGTGTTAAAAATAATAAGCAGTAAAACATCGATACCTCTAGTAACTGAGGATACATCAACTTGACCTGATATATTGGAACCAGGGGTAAAATAAATAATATAAAATGTGTCACACGCAGAAACTTATTGACCTGGAATAATGTTAAAACCACACACACAATTGTAAAACGATACCAAGGTCACTTACTTTTAAAACCGGTGAATTTTCGGAGTAACCCGTTTCAACTCCTTCCTCAGATGAGTTGGCCTCGGTCTGAGGAAGGAGTAGGAACGGGTTACTCCAAAAATTCACCGGTTTTAAAAGTAAGTGACCTGAGTATCGTTTTACATTATTGTGTGTGTGGTTTTAATAATATAAAGTATATATGTATTCATTGTCTACCCACTTCGTTACAAGAAACGAGATTTAGTTGGCGACGTTAGCTGTTTAATACATGCTTCGTTCCTATGAAGACTCCAAAGTCCCCGTTTTCATATGTACATACACCACACGGAAAGATTTGTGTGAAATTCCAAACTTACCGTTTAACGGGAATTGCATCCTGGACCATCTTCATTGGAAGCAGTAATAGACCCTGAAACCACACCACCACACAAATATGAATGTTGTTTCCATTTAAGGCAGTATATGCTCAACCTAGCCTTGAAAACTCCCGATTTTGGTCTGTTAACATTATATTAAAATGTTTTAAAATTGTCCCAAAATAAAAATGTGTCACACTATAAAGAATTTAGTGCTCTCTCTTATGAATGCTTCTTTGTTCCAATCAATATTTACGTGTCGCAGATATTCTTAACTACCATTAGTAATGTGATATTGCTGGACACCTTTCACACCTAATTAAGAACATCTGCAAAACGCAAACATTTATTGGAATAAAAACACACCTAATTAAAATCATCGGAATAAAAATTATTGGAATAAGAAAACCTTTATAAGAAAAAGCATAACATTCTCTATAGGATGACATATTTTGATTTTCTTTTGGGACAATTTAAACCCATTTTAAAAGCAATCTTAACAGAGTAAAATCGGGTGTTCCCGAAGATAGGTGAACACACAGCCTTAATAATACGTCTAATAATAATACACAAGACGCAGAATTCATAGGTTGCACGTACGTCACATCTTTGCGCGTGGCGGCCACATTTGTGATCAAACTTTGGCGTTGCCATAAAGAAACAATTGAAGGCTGTTGTGGTAGAACACAGAAATGCTTAGTTCTTTAAAATTCAGCGTGTTTTTTAAATAAAATTGGTATGTGTCGTAATTTTTCATTTTTTTATTACTAATGTTTACTTTTTAAATTCTTAATTGGCTTATTTATCGAATTTGAATAGTATTTGCCAATGATCTAGGATTGGTCCTCATCAATTGTGTCGCAATCATGGCCGCTGTGACGTCACGTGGGAACTATGAATACGCAGTAATACGCAGATACACAAGAAGGCTAATAAGTGAAAGTCATAAAGTGTCACACACAAGCCGTCTAACTATAGCTTTGTTCGTTTGTCCTGTGATCATTACTCCAGGAGTACTGTATTACGAAAACCCCGTTTTTCTGTCCTGGAGTAAGTGTGATGGGAGTAGCTGCGACAAGTTCTTTTGTCCAGTGGTAACTTACTACAACTGTGATGGGAGTAAGGTTTTTACACCTGCTTCCCGAGTAGGAGTAGGAGGAACAACTGAAACGATCTCAACTGTGACAACTCTGTTTTTTTGTCCAAGTGGGAGTAACTGTGATTTCTACTCCCATTTCCGTTACAATGACGAATTTCCGGATTACTCCTGGCGTAAAATACTCCTGTTGAGACAGGACAAACGAACAAACCTTATACTAGGAGGCGCACGAAACAGCCCTGCAGCCGGTGAATAATATCCGCGTGTATTTACTTAGTGTCGTGGGTGTATCCGTTCCCTTTGAACCGCGCTCTAACGAACTACGACTTAATTGAGTTTCTGGTAGTTAATAGGAAACAAGAAGTTATATTGATCTGTGACGTCACGTATTGATGGGAACTCGCAATATAGTTGGTTGCAGCGCAGATACATACCGGAGATATGTTGCTCAAGATAAACCTAACACACAAGTTGCAGTTTTCTTTTATCTGTAAGAATATGACAAAACTGAACCGTGTAGTTGAAATATAAATAAAGGTTTTGATGCGTACATATTTCGGTTAAATATTTGACAAATATTTCTTTACAAATCAAGAAAGTTATATATGTTTTTGGTATTTTACAAATTCGTCAACATAATAACAGTGATAATTAATTTTTATATTTGGTGTGTATACTTTTTTAATGAGGCGTATCCGTGTTGCTCACATCGTTAGGATCTATAGACAATTTTAGGTACGTTTGTTCACAGACAACGTTAAAACTGATCGCCCTGTGCAGCATTTAAATGTTGAACGAAATATTCTTGAAAGAACCGACAAAGCAAAATAGTTTAAAATGTTACTGAAATAATATTGCACAATGTGATCGAGGTTCTGAAGCCAGTGGAGAAGTGTTGATGCTAAACATCATGACTCTATATGCGTCATAGTTAGAATACTTTATTTCCATAGTATATATACATAATGTATATATTCTCAAAGGAAAAATGCATTTTTGTAATAATATACTGTATGTTACCGTACAAAAAACTTTCTGTCACCGATAAGCCTACCAAGAAGCTTAGTTAGAATTGATTATGACATTCAATCAGCAACTAAATCTCGCACATAAATAATATCTATTGCGTTCATGTTTTGTCCCTAGAGAGTAGTTGAAGGTTTATTTATTCATCTGCAAATACCATGGGACGGATAGAGTAGTGACTCATTAAACTGCGTGGAGTACAACACAACTAGGGATGGGAAACACGTTTCAAATTCTAAACGTTTAACCTCGTTTTAGAACTACGTTTAAACGTGAATATGTCCCCCTCACAAAAAGTGTTAATTTCATTTGTATTTGCTTATTGATATAGTGTTCTCCTGCAGTGTGTGGGTTAAGTGATACTACTAAAAGAAGGTTCTGAGCTGTATAATGGGACATATTGTCGTTGTTTTGTGTAAGCCTGGCCTAGGATGGACAGACATATTATATCGAATGCAGATTCCATAGTTGATATTTATTTATTTACTCTGACTTTCTGCTTAACAACAAAGAAAATTCAACTCCATGTTTATTTTTTTTAAACTCTGGATTTTTTTTATATTAGATTATTTTACCGATAATGAATACAATGATTACAAATATATAACATCACTGACCCCCAGTGAGCATACTACTTGCAGGTAGGGGGTCTTCTACAGTACAATACAGTCTATATTATGTATTACGACGTTACAGAGGAAGTAGGAATTTTTAGACAATAATATTCTCAAAACATAGTTGAAAATAAACAATAATACACTACTAGAGATACAACAGTACCTACCGTCAGTATCTACCGTCACGTTTGAACAACCCTTCCCTAAGCACAACAGAACTGCAGCCTTGTGCTGCATAGTTACCCTATGACGTCACTAAAGCAGAGCACTTGACCATAACCGCTGTACAACGTTCGTCTTAGTTTTTGCACCTGCCTCCCCACCACCAACTGCCCAGTGAAATAACAAACTTGTCTCCCCCTCTATGTGCGTAAAGTTGTGCGACCCAAGTTCAAGTGGAGTTTTCGGTGCGTGCAAGATTTATTAAACTTTAAGTTAGAAATGCGAAAGTTTGAAATTTACAAAAGTAATTGGTGTTCTGTTTCGGTCTCTTCCGAAGGGGTCTGGAAAAAGTTCGAGTTGTGAAGTCCTTCAGTGCAACAAAGCAACGCACGTGCGTGCGTGCGTCGAGGGGTCGGATCGAGTGATTCGATACGCTCGCTCGTCCCTATGTCTCGTCCCTGATTGGCCCGCTCGTGACAATATCGGTCGGTGAAGTGAGTGTTCGCTAGATACGTTATACGATATACGTAAATCAAAGTTAGACGAGATCACGTACTTACCCTAAAAACACTTCTTCACTCATTTCTTATCCGATATGATTACTGATGATCGTTTTTATCAACGTATTGTTCCTATTGGTTCGTGACTTATAGATCAAGGATTTGTGCACAGGAGAAGTTATAGTAGACGAGATTCTGTAAGTTTAGCGCTCCCCTGCTACTCCCGTCCAGTGCTATGTGACCACCCCTTACTCCGTGGCAACCCGACAATCAAATCATATTTATTTAATCATTTCATATTATGTTATTTATAATTATAATCAGTGATATTTGTTATGCTGGGCGGTTGTCACATAACTAGGAAGTAAAGCTTGAAACTATACGTATGTCAAACTGAAAATGTCTGCATGTTATGTCCGACCCGGCATTTACTATGTCGGCGAGTGTATACGTCATATACAGCATTACTGCACCCTCTCGTCCGATCTCGTGACACTGGCTGACTTGACAACTAGGTCATATGACGTCGGGGGACTAGAAGCCTCCTACTAGTCCCCTGACTAGTACCCTGACTAGTCCCCTGTCAGGGAGGACGTGCACTGCCTTTCGTCAGTCTTCTCCCCCTCGACCGGTGGCCCTAACATACGCATACTCTTCTGTCGGCAGAGCTGCGGGGTCACCATAGTACATACACCTGCCTACCGTGACATGGTAGCAGTCACTGGGCAGGTAGAAACTTTCGAGTGTGAAGAAATTTACAAAACATTTACCAGTGGAAATGTCCCTTTAGAAGTTATTCAAATATTGACGGTGGTCGTTTAGAAGAGGGATGCGCGCGCACGACGATACGTACAACACCATCGCATTGGCTGAAGAGAGACTTGTTCGAAGCAAGCCAACAGGATTATGTCGGTGGCTGTTAACTGTCAACAATACTGTGTTGCTGTACGGCACACGGTAGTGTCAGCACAACGTTATTACTGTCAGCACTCGCGACCAGAAAACACATTGTGCTCTGAGCATATACTCCTTCGCTAACGAAGGGATGCGATGTAAAACATATTCTAAATATGTGACATTGGATAAATTATTGTATTAATTATAATTTACCCATGCACTCAGTTATACAAGAACCAATTTTCAGTGAGGGCCATGAAACAATGTATGCGCTATCGTTGCTTTGATGGCTCCAAAGTTCCACGTAAGTAAGTTCCAAAGTTAAAAAAAACACTCTCTGAAGCGAGAATCGAACCTTGGACTTTCTGCATTGGAAGCAGAAGAAACTGTACGAATGTTAGAAGTAACGTCCTCCTGCAACAAGTGTGGCTATGATTGTGAATGCAGGCTACAACCTTCATGAACAAGTAACAGTGTCAATAAAGCAGCATGTGAGGTTAAATCGTTGAAGACGTTTTAACGCCCAATGTCCGATATCCCACGAGTCGATAGGGTGGCAACGAGAAAGTACTTAAAGATTCACTGGGGACAGACAGTCACGGAACAGTTCAATGAAAAGTAGGGGTGTGTTGTAGAGTGAAAGTACTTAAAGATTCACTGGGAACAGACAGTCACGGAACAGTTCAATGAAAAGTAGGGGTGTGTTGTAGAGTGAAAGTAATTAAAGATTCACTGGGAACAGACAGTCACGGAACAGTTCAATGAAAACTAGGGGTGTGTTGTAGAGTGAAAGTACTTACAGATTCACTGGGGACAGACGGTCACGGAACAGTTCAATGAAAAGTAGGGGTGTGTTGTAGAACACTCCGTCAGTGAAAGTACTTAAAGATTCACTGGGGACAGACAGTCACGGAACAGTTCAATAAAAAGTAGGGGTGTGTTGTAGAACACACCGTCAGTCGTAAGCGGCGGCGGTGGGGGGGTGGGGGAGTGGGGGGGGGGTTATATCAGAACAGAATATTATCGCCAGGAGAGAAGAGAACCAACGCATAAGACACGAATACGTGATGATGATGTGTTATTACTCAATCCCTGGATTTGTCGTGGGACCACGGAGAACGCAGAACAGAAAGTAGCCGCGGCCACAATCACGAGACCGTCTCCGGGCAGGGGGGCGTGAAATGGGCACGTGGAGTCAGTGGGGCGACTGATTTGCAAGAACAACACCACCTGTCCCCACTATTGCACGGTTCACAGCGTCGCTGTATTGTTGGAGTTTGAGTTTTCCTACATTGTTACGGTCATCACCCACATCATAAAGGCTCATTCACGATAAAAACTTAGTAGTAAACTTTAACTTAAACGTAGACGCTAGGTCTTCATAAACTCATTTAATAACGTTTCGTCAAATAAAGTCTGAGCATGTTTCGGTTCCATTTTCAATTTAGCTAGCCTAGGCCTTGCGGCTGGCTCTGATTGGTTCTTTCTTACTGTTAAGTTTATTTTTATTTTAAAGTTTAATCGTTCCAAACTTAACCGTAGCCCAAAACTAAGTTTACGTTTTGGTCATGAACAATCGTGTGATCTTCCATAAGCCAAAACCTACTTTAAGTTGTAAGTTTACGATTAAGTTTAATCGTGAATGAGCCTTAACCCGTTACAAACGCTTTGTAAGATTACATGACTGTCTTTTAAAAACCGTTGTTATTTTAAACATTTTCATGATTATGTATTTTATTATGTATTTTTATTTTCAATTCTTAATGGACGGGTGTTGGCAGGAAAAAGAACAGGTGGAAAAATACATAGTGGATATGTAAGAGGCATTCGATTGCTTTAATTTAATCGTCACATCTAATATTGACACCTTTACCCTCCCCTACCTCGTCATTTGAAAATTTTAACATTGAAAAAAGGTTCGGAATTGAAGACGTGATGTACGTGTGGATCATAATATACTTAAGGTAAGTTTCTTGCAAAGAAACACTTATATTTATAGGTTTGGTTCTTACTTCGACAGTACTGTACATAGCATGTTAGGAGTTGAAGCCTTTCGTCCAAAGATTACTTTAACTCAGGCCAGTAGCACATTCCACACTCACGGGTATACTATTCGTAAAATTTTGGCAGACGAAGCCTCGCACCCAAAAGCTTCCTTCCTATGCACCACTATGGCTGGCTTACAACGAATCGATTAGCGCATTTTCGCGACATTCCTTTCAACATGTGGCAAGTTGGCTCCACGCCCTCTCGTTCTCCTTGAATTGCAAATACGTGACGCTCTTATCCAAAAACATGCATCCCCTAGGAGAATTTGTCACTATCCAAAAACATGCATCCCCTAGGAGAATTTGTCACTATCCAAAAACATGCATCCCCCTAGGAGAAGTTGTCACTATCCAAAAACATGCATCCCCCGACGAGAACTTGTCACTATCCAAAAACATGCATCCCCCTAGGAGAACTTGTCACTATCCAAAAACATGCATCTCCCGAGGAGAACTTGTCACTATCCAAAAACATGCATCTCCCGAGGAGAACTTGTCACTATCCAAAAACATGCATCCCCCGACGAGAACTTGTCACTATCCAAAAACATGCATCCCCCTAGGAGAACTTGTCACTATCCAAAAACATGCATCTCCCGAGGAGAACTTGTCACTATCCAAAAACATGCATCCCCCGACGAGAACTTGTCACTATCCAAAAACATGCATCCCCCGACGAGAACTTGTCACTATCCAAAAACATGCATCCCCCTAGGAGAACTTGTCACTATCCAAAAACATGCATCCCCCGACGAGAACTTGTCACTATCCAAAAACATGCATCCCCCGACGAGAACTTGTCACTATCCAAAAACATGCATCCCCCTAGGAGAACTTGTCACTATCCAAAAACATGCATCCCCCGACGAGAACTTGTCACTATCCAAAAACATGCATCCCCCGAGGAGAACTTGTCACTATCCAAAAACATGCATCCCCCGACGAGAACTTGTCACTATCCAAAAACATGCATCCCCCGACGAGAACTTGTCACTATCCAAAAACATGCATCCCCCGAGGAGAACTTGTCACTATCCAAAAACATGCATCCCCCGACGAGAACTTGTCACTATCCAAAAACATGCATCTCCCGAGGAGAACTTGTCACTATCCAAAAACATGCATCTCCCGAGGAGAACTTGTCACTATCCAAAAACATGCATCCCCCGACGAGAACTTGTCACTATCCAAAAACATGCATCCCCCGACGAGAACTTGTCACTATCCAAAAACATGCATCCCCCGACGAGAACTTGTCACTATCCAAAAACATGCATCTCCCGAGGAGAACTTGTCACTATCCAAAAACATGCATCCCCCTAGGAGAACTTGTCACTATCCAAAAACATGCATCTCCCGAGGAGAACTTGTCACTATCCAAAAACATGCATCTCCCGAGGAGAACTTGTCACTATCCAAAAACATGCATCCCCCGACGAGAACTTGTCACTATCCAAAAACATGCATCCCCCGACGAGAACTTGTCACTATCCAAAAACATGCATCCCCCTAGGAGAACTTGTCACTATCCAAAAACATGCATCTCCCGAGGAGAACTTGTCACTATCCAAAAACATGCATCCCCCGACGAGAACTTGTCACTATCCAAAAACATGCATCCCCAGAGAGGAGAACTTGTCACTATCCAAAAACATGCATCCCCCGACGAGAACTTGTCACTATCCAAAAACATGCATCTCCCGAGGAGAACTTGTCACTATCCAAAAACATGCATCCCCCGAGGAGAACTTGTCACTATCCAAAAACATGCATCCCCAGAGAGGAGAACTTGTCACTATCCAAAAACATGCATCCCCCGACGAGAACTTGTCACTATCCAAAAACATGCATCTCCCGAGGAGAACTTGTCACTATCCAAAAACATGCATCCCCCGAGGAGAACTTGTCACTATCCAAAAACATGCATCCCCAGAGAGGAGAACTTGTCACTATCCAAAAACATGCATCCCCCGACGAGAACTTGTCACTATCCAAAAACATGCATCTCCCGAGGAGAACTTGTCACTATCCAAAAACATGCATCTCCCGAGGAGAACTTGTCACTATCCAAAAACATGCATCCCCCGAGGAGAACTTGTCACTATCCAAAAACATGCATCCCCCGAGGAGAACTTGTCACTATCCAAAAACATGCATCATCCGAGGAGAACTTGTCACTATCCAAAAACATGCATCCCCCGACGAGAACTTGTCACTATCCAAAAACATGCATCCCCCGACGAGAACTTGTCACTATCCAAAAACATGCATCCCCCGACGAGAACTTGTCACTATCCAAAAACATGCATCCCCCGAGGAGAACTTGTCACTATCCAAAAACATGCATCCCCCTAGGAGAACTTGTCACTATCCAAAAACATGCATCCCCCGACGAGAACTTGTCACTATCCAAAAACATGCATCCCCCGACGAGAACTTGTCACTATCCAAAAACATGCATCCCCCTAGGAGAACTTGTCACTATCCAAAAACATGCATCCCCCTAGGAGAACTTGTCACTATCCAAAAACATGCATCCCCCGAGGAGAACTTGTCACTATCCAAAAACATGCAGCCCCCGAGGAGAACTTGTCACTATCCAAAAACATGCATCCCCAGAGAGGAGAACTTGTCACTATCCAAAAACATGCATCCCCAGAGAGGAGAACTTGTCACTATCCAAAAACATGCATCCCCAGAGAGGAGAACTTGTCACTATCCAAAAACATGCATCCCCCGAGGAGAACTTGTCACTATCCAAAAACATGCATCCCCCTAGGAGAACTTGTCACTATCCAAAAACATGCATCCCCAGAGAGGAGAACTTGTCACTATCCAAAAACATGCATCCCCCTAGGAGAACTTGTCACTATCCAAAAACATGCATCCCCCGAGGAGAACTTGTCACTATCCAAAAACATGCATCCCCCGACGAGAACTTGTCACTATCCAAAAACATGCATCCCCCGACGAGAACTTGTCACTATCCAAAAACATGCATCCCCCGAGGAGAACTTGTCACTATCCAAAAACATGCATCCCCCTAGGAGAACTTGTCACTATCCAAAAACATGCATCCCCAGAGAGGAGAACTTGTCACTATCCAAAAACATGCATCCCCCTAGGAGAACTTGTCACTATCCAAAAACATGCATCTCCCGAGGAGAACTTGTCACTATCCAAAAACATGCATCCCCCGACGAGAACTTGTCACTATCCAAAAACATGCATCCCCCGACGAGAACTTGTCACTATCCAAAAACATGCATCCCCCGAGGAGAACTTGTCACTATCCAAAAACATGCATCCCCCGACGAGAACTTGTCACTATCCAAAAACATGCATCCCCAGAGAGGAGAACTTGTCACTATCCAAAAACATGCATCCCCCGAGGAGAACTTGTCACTATCCAAAAACATGCATCCCCAGAGAGGAGAACTTGTCACTATCCAAAAACATGCATCCCCCGAGGAGAACTTGTCACTATCCAAAAACATGCATCCCCCTAGGAGAACTTGTCACTATCCAAAAACATGCATCCCCCTAGGAGAACTTGTCACTATCCAAAAACATGCATCCCCCTAGGAGAACTTGTCACTATCCAAAAACATGCATCCCCAGAGAGGAGAACTTGTCACTATCCAAAAACATGCATCCCCCGAGGAGAACTTGTCACTATCCAAAAACATGCATCTCCCGAGGAGAACTTGTCACTATCCAAAAACATGCATCCCCCTAGGAGAACTTGTCACACTCCAAAAACATGCATCCCCCGACGAGAACTTGTCACTATCCAAAAACATGCATCCCCCGACGAGAACTTGTCACTATCCAAAAACATGCATCTCCCGAGGAGAACTTGTCACTATCCAAAAACATGCATCCCCAGAGAGGAGAACTTGTCACTATCCAAAAACATGCATCCCCAGAGAGGAGAACTTGTCACTATCCAAAAACATGCATCCCCCTAGGAGAACTTGTCACTATCCAAAAACATGCATCCCCCTAGGAGAACTTGTCACACTCCAAAAACATGCATCCCCCGACGAGAACTTGTCACTATCCAAAAACATGCATCCCCCGACGAGAACTTGTCACTATCCAAAAACATGCATCTCCCGAGGAGAACTTGTCACTATCCAAAAACATGCATCCCCAGAGAGGAGAACTTGTCACTATCCAAAAACATGCATCCCCAGAGAGGAGAACTTGTCACTATCCAAAAACATGCATCCCCCGAGGAGAACTTGTCACTATCCAAAAACATGCATCCCCAGAGAGGAGAACTTGTCACTATCCAAAAACATGCATCCCCAGAGAGGAGAACTTGTCACTATCCAAAAACATGCATCTCCCGAGGAGAACTTGTCACTATCCAAAAACATGCATCCCCAGAGAGGAGAACTTGTCACTATCCAAAAACATGCATCCCCAGAGAGGAGAACTTGTCACTATCCAAAAACATGCATCCCCCGACGAGAACTTGTCACTATCCAAAAACATGCATCCCCCGACGAGAACTTGTCACTATCCAAAAACATGCATCTCCCGAGGAGAACTTGTCACTATCCAAAAACATGCATCCCCAGAGAGGAGAACTTGTCACTATCCAAAAACATGCATCCCCGAGGAGAACTTGTCACTATCCAAAAACATGCATCCCCAAGGAGAAATTGTCACTATCCAAAAACATGTATCCCCGAGGAGAAATTGTCACTATCCAAAAACATGCATCCTCGAGGAGAACTTGTCACTATCCAAAAACATGCATCCTCGAGGAGAACTTGTCACTATCCAAAAACATGCATCCCCAAGGAGAAATTGTCACTATCCAAAAACATGTATCCCCGAGGAGAAATTGTCACTATCCAAAAACATGCATCCCCGAGGAGAACTTGTCACTATCCAAAAACATGCATCCCCGAGGAGAACTTGTCACTATCCAAAAACATGCATCCCCGAGGAGAAATTGTCACTATCCAAAAACAGGCTACACATAAGACATAAGATACACATAAGAGAACATGTAAAGAATCGTTCACAATCGGTCATAAGGCTTGAGGTGTAAGTCATAAGGTGTAAGGTGCTTTGATTTTTCTTCCGCCTTATTCTATAAACCATACGACTTACACCTTAAGCCTTACAGCCGATTGTGAATGGTCCTTTATAGCAACACAATATAGCTGGTTTCTAATCGTGTTTAGATGTTTTCTCCTCCCAGTAATTGCGATGAACGATGCAACGCGAGCGCTGGATTGAGCATCAGCCCTGTGTAAAGTCTCCAATATGTCAAGTTTACGAGGCAAGTAAACAAAAAAGCGAAGCAAACTGTGTTACACGTCTGGACGGATGGCAGAGATGCCCGGGGCTTTTGTTTGTCAACTCAAGGATTTACATTCGAAGAAACGAACAAACACTGCGACCAACTCTTTGCCGCCGGAAACGATCGGGTGTCATTTATGCGTCTTGAGAGAGAAACGCATTATTGACACAATCTCTCAAGTCATGTTTAAAGTTGACGGTTCGATGAATTACCTCCGTAATTATACAGGTCAGCTTATGAATGCACTTTATAAACGTGTGTACATTGTATTTTAATTTGGTAAGAAGCGTGTTTATAAGGCCAGTGTGGTTGTGAAATAAAAATTATGAAACTACTCCCAATTGTGTTGACTTGTATGGATAATTTTAACTGGGTTTAAAAAAAATAAAAATGTAAAAGAATGTTTACATTTCCAAGGTCTACTTGAACTCCTAGCGGAGAGTCAACGTACCGACGAGCCTGTACACGACACAATGATTGCATTCTATCAAAATGTCTCATTTACTTATTTTAAGTACAAGTTTACATGATCTACAGCGTATAATTGATTATTTAAGTTTATTTTATAGTGGGATACAAAATGGTGATTTTTGGGGCCCATGCGACAACCTGACGGGAGTTAGACGAGCCTGCGCTAGGTGGAGATCAAGTGGACCTTGGCCTGGCCTAGGTGGAGCGTCTAGCCTCCTCTGCTAGGGGATCCATCAAACCTTTCGTGGCACTGGCACCAACCATACAGACCATTTCCAACAAACAACCCTCAGATTAAAAATGTAAATTTAATTTTCAACCTTGACATTTTTGTTCAGTCCTCGAGGCATAGTATGAGTTTCAAAAGCCCCCGAAAAGGTTGGCAATCATGCACTGCTCTAGACATATTGATGATGATGAAATTAATGTCCTGTGCCTCGCGAGATGAAACCGGATGTAAGATAATACATCTGTAAGAAATCACTTCCGGCAATGTCCGTGATTGACAGTCGGGGTTGAAAGCTCTCGAGGGGGGGGGGGGGCGGGGTCGGGGACAGTGATACCAACGTTGTAAAGCGAGACGCCAGCCGAGCGAAGTGATGTGGGATGGGGTGAGTGAGGTTGGTAATGGAAGATAGTCATGTTATTTTGCGGGGAGGAGGAATTGTTCCTTTCGACAAGTTCTGAGTGGCATCGGATCGTATATCGAGTACGGATAGATTTCTCTATCAAGTGGGGGTAAAAGCGGGGCGATAGGGGAGGGGACATCCAAGTTTTGGAATTTGTGTGGTTAAGAGCAAGTCGGCGTGCATGTGATGGATGAAGGAGAGTAGATTTAACACTGTCCCAGTTTGACGGGGATACAAGGCCATTAGCCGTAAGCCAGGGCCCATAACAAGCCCGCCCGCTCTTGGCATTCTTGTAAAAACTCAAACCCAATCCCGAGCATCAATCTTCAAATAATCGAACGCCTAAATGAGAGATGTGTGAGTGCTATTCGCACAAGAACAGTGGTCTCGTTTGTGTGCTGTGGCGTGGCAGGCTATTCGCACAAGAATGGTGGATTGGGGTAGCTACCGTGTATGCACTGTGTAGGGGGGTCAGTTCCACTCAGATTTTCCATTATTCTTTGTTATTCTTTGTATGGTGTAAACCTAATTGTATATACATTTGTGTATACCATTTTCTGTTGCTACAAGAGGTCATGAGGCTAGCCGTCGTGACTATAGTAGCTTCACTGGCCTTTTCGTACTAGAATGGTAGTCGTGCGCACTGTGGTGTGGCGGACTATTCGCACAAGATCGCTGCACTGGCTCATGTTCATGTTGGTCGTCGTGACTATAGTAGCTTCACTGGCCTATTCGTACTAGAATGGTAGTCGTGAACACTGTGGTGTGGCGGACTATTCGCACAAGATCGCTGCACTGGCTCATGTTCAGTGAGATTGATTGGTAAGGGGGCGAGACGGTCCCTCCGAGATGGTATTACCTGCATCTCGGCTCCAACAGACATGCCCAGTGGGACTCGAGGGAAACTGGGCTGGCTGTGTTTAGCGTGGTCTGGGACCAAACGTCGGCGGACAAGCCACGATCGCTTTGCCAATAGTTTGATTGGTTTCAAGTAATGCTGTACTCCTTGTACAATATACGCTTAATTGTCTTATCATACATGCATGATGTATTCAATCCAATAGAGCATAATCCACTCATAGATTCTCATTTATATTTGTTTATAGATTGATTGACATTATGCGTGTTTTATAGTAGTACTGATTATTATCGTCGTATAGTTTACTCACCTCTTCATCTCAACCAATTTTTGGTGGTCTTTGAGTTTATTGGGAGGGGGGGGGGGGGGGGGGGCGAGAATGGGTACACTACTATTTGGAGGGAAAAGCCTACTGGTTGAGTTTGTAGACGTAGGTCAGGCCAGGCACTGAGTGGCGTCAAGTACCTATAGATACCTGCGTTAAGCGTTTAGACACAATGTTCCTTTAATACACATTTTTTACTACTTTTCAATCCGAAGAACTAAAGCAAGAGATAACTGGTTCTAAAATCGCTCTTAACACAACACTGGCATTTTTGGCAGTTGAACAGTAGAACAACGGTTCGCGATAGATAGTTGCGATAAACCCACTGAATATAACAAATAATAGGACAACTTTAGGACGTAAAAAACTGTAGTTTAGGACGAACGTAAGTTTCACGTTTGTGGAGTACACTGGTGACAAAGCCGTTCATAAAATAACAGATAAAATAAATCTAACGTAAGTAGTGTCATCAATTCCACCCAGCTATATTACGAGGCACCCCTGGCTTGAGTTCATCGTCTCGATTAGCGGTATAATCAATCAAGTCTCGTCTCTGACGTCACGTTTTACCCGACTCGCAGTTCAAGGGGGGCGGCCATCTTTGTTTAACAATGTCACCAACATAAACATGTGTGTAGACCATTTTATATCCCAGATTGTATTTGCTCACAAACAACTAAACGTAAGCGTGATAATATATTCCATAATATAATGAACCTCTATAACAGCGACGCATTATTATCAAACTTATAAGCGAACAGAGCAGAGCAGAGATCTTATTAGATGTGCGCATTATTATTCAGCAAAATTATGATAACACCGTAAATTAACCAAAAATAACATAACAGTTTTCATGTAAGTAAGCGAATCAAAAGTTTACCCATGTGATGCGCAACCAACTGTGAAACCTAGTTGCTCCACCAAACACGTGAAAGCCCAGTTTGTACAGTACACCCGTATGACGGCAACGTCGCTTTATAGCCCAGGGGGGATTGCTTCATGTTAATTGTCGCCTATTTGCGGTGTTGCCACGGTCGAAGCCACCGTAGCGAGCTCAGCCCACACGTTGCCAATTTTCTAAGTGGGGGCAAATGGGAAATTGAAAGCATCTTCCTCATTTGTACATCAGTGTTGTGACATGACAAGGAAATTCAAACGCGATAGTTTGAAAACAATTTCGGCGAAATTTAAAAACAAGTGATGATTTATTATCAAATAAAAACAGTTACTATAGTCGTCGTACAACAACTTCGGTAATGCTTCCGTCACGGGTGGGTGAGCGGCAGCCAACCAGCGGCCGTGGCTAATTCAAACCTGCTTGGGTTGACCGAGACCGTAAACACGTCATTGATTGATGACGAAAGCGTTCCCGTAGTTGCTGTACGACTTCTATACAAACCTGATGATTTAACTTTTTAAAACACTATTTGTTTTCGTAGATATCTCTTGAAATCATTCCTGTGAGAATGTAGGAGAGTGGAAGGGGAACTGGTGAGATGAGACAGTTAGCTCTTAACTGAGCATCTGTTGATTTAGTATATTGGCAAGGTATAAGTTTGACAGTTACCCACCGGTAACTTCTGTACTATGGTAATCAAATTAATTGAGAACACTACGACCAACTTGTGAGGATTCGATCAACTTTAGAAATTATTGTTTGTCGCTAAAAGTTCAATAATTTAGGTAGCAACATAACAACTTTCTTTGTCAGTCTCAAGTGTGGATAGGGATTTTGACAAATTACCTTGATTTACCACAACGAATCTGGCAGGCGTGACGCTATTGGTCCACAGTTGATCCACCCGTTTTTACGGCGAAGTATTCTTATACTTGCTCACTAGAGTGAATGTTGCTTATTTATGTTTACTGTAGTACATATATGATTCAACACAATGTGAAGTGTATTTGTAACCACGCAGAGTTGTCTTACTGTAGCTCAAGCAGACGTTACACAGTATTGATAATGTTGACATAGCTATTGCTGTGATTTGTTATCGCTTCACAGGACGGAAACTGCTGTTAGATTTTAGTATTTTCGTCTGCAAACATGTACGTACCTAAAATGATGCATACTCCTCAAGGGAAAGGGAAAATGTGTAGGCTTACATTAAAAAAAAAACACAGACGAATAGGAAAAAATAAACAGTTATTATAACGTTTAAAGAATTGTTAAATGTCAAAAAAAAAACAGAATTTACATTATTTAAAAAAGAATGGTTCTCGAAATTTGTAACAAAAAGATTGCACATAATTATGGAAGTGTGTATTTATATTTCAGTGCTTATAGCTATGCAAAGTTACAGATATTTCAAATTTTATAGAAACGCAAACCACACTCCATCAATGATCATGTCACTGTATGTAGTAGCTGGCCATACCGGCTAATGTGTTCCCGCCGGACAAGTCAGCTTGCCCCCCCCCCCCTTTCCCCCCCACCTCAATCCCCCCTCGACTCGTGAACGTGTTCAACTCCACACCTGCTGCAACAAGAAGTCTCACTTGTTCCCGACAAACTCTCCAAGCAAAACTTTCTTCTCGGAAGTTGACTTCGAAAACTCTCCCGGTCTAGAAAAACCCGCCGTGGAAATCCGCATCGCCTCGCAGATTATAGCGACGACGTCAGCGGCGACGACGAAGGAAACCAATACAATAAGTTGGTTTTATTTAAAAGAGCTAGATTTAAGATGTAAAATGTTTCTCGAGGGTGTTTCTTAGGACGGCGTTTTCAGACGAACGGAACATTTCACGAACTTTGACACGAATATCAAGATCTTCTTGGAGATGATAAAACATAAACAACTCAAGTGTGCAGAAAAACAGCCTCATCCCCCCCTCGTAGCTCTATCCGACGCGGCTTAATGATAACCAATTGCAGTCAGCCTGCTTTTATTTTCGCAAAGTGTTGGGATTTAGAGTGAAAATTCGCTCCTTGCGCTGAAAGGGAATCTAACAGAAACGGGCGCACAAAACATTTGTATTCTCTAAGACAAACAACTCGATGCTGTCATGTTCTGTCTAGCTGTTGATGACCCCGGGACCGGACGAGGAGTGTGGACTACGGACAAGCGCACTAAATAACCGTTGTATTTTGCTAACAGTGACACTCATAGATTTATAACTTAGACTGAGGATATTCGCAAGTACTAATGCTTGCTGCTTGGATAACGAGACCATTGTCCATGGGTAAAGTGGACAGTACGCGCATGACGGCTATACGAACACGGCTCGAATGTGAAAACTCGTGGTCCCGGATTGCCGAGAGGTCCTAAGTCATTTTTTGGTCTTATCTCTAAGATCGACCTAACTTTGAATCTCTTGTGAATCGAGAAAAATATCTTAGAACAGATTTTAAAACGTATTATTGGAATGGTCATCGTGTCCTTGTTCCCACCTGGAATTAGTAACTTCTTCGTGTGGCTGGGTCTGGTTTCACAAGAGGTTCAAAGTTAGGGCGGTCTTGGAGTTAAGACCAGAAAAAGACTTAGGACCTCTTGTAAATCCGGGCCCTGGTCCTGGGCCGACAGGGCATCGCACCCGGGTCTCCAGGCCAGTGTTCTGGCAGTGTCGGCGCCCTCTAGAACGAGAAACGGGACGCCCGGAAAGTGTCGCCCTGTAAGCGATGCAATGTGTTGCCAAGGATATGAGCCACATGAATACAAGCAATAAACGCGATTCGCTCTTTGTTTATTGGCCTTTTCGTGGGAAAACTACTTTATACTTCAAAGCTAATGTTGTGCACACGAACGCCAACCTTAGAGATGAAATGTTGAAAATGTTTGTTCCATGTTGTATCGTTTTGTTTGAGTTATTCGCCTAGAAAGCAGAAGCTCTGGGTTCGAAACTCCAGTAGCACCAACACGTCCCTCACATAACGATATTTTAACCTATATGGAACGTCGAATAACATATACTAAATTATGGTGGTTTCACAAAATCATTAACGCTTCTTAAGAAATACATAGTGTTATACGTAAGACCAATATATAAATGAATTCTATATTCAAAAATAGGAGAAGTCGCGTAAGACGTTACGTATCCTTATTCCTGATTGGCCAACGACATCACGCGATTCGCCGACGTCAGGGCTTGTTGACCCACAATTATTTGTACACTTTGTATTATTAGCGGTAGCCTACTTTACTTCTCTCAACTCTGATTACACCTCTCAGAATATGGTCAATAGTTAGTCAACTATCAAGTTACGAAAGTGCAATCTTTAAGAATTACTGTTTCTTAGTGATGGTAATGCCCAAACTAGCGTAAAAATCAAGTCATTTTATATTTTCCTTCTAGCGTCAAATTTAAAACGGCAAAGAGTTATTTTATTGTTCACAGAAATTATCTACCAACCAGATTTTATTGCATATGAAACGACGAACACTCTGATACAACCTGGGGGGTTGAAACGAGATTGCGCGCTAGACACAAACTCACAACTAAATCTGTATACGTAAGTATATTTCATGCGGTTTAAGGGTTGAAAAGAGTTGACTCTGTTGCGATAAGACGCGATAAAGATTAGCCCCAAGTCCAGAAGTTGATCCCACGCCCGGCGGGCATCGTGTTCCCTATAACTGTTCCAATCTTGAAGCGACGTTTCTTGCACGTTTCATCGATAGCTTCGTGATATCTTGAAATAGTACCTATGAATTATAACTACGTCTATCTATGAAAGCAAAGCAACATACTTCAAGCATATTAAAAATTGAAGACGTTAATTTATTTCAGATAAAAAAAAAACACATATTTATATACAAATTAATAATTCATAATATGATAAGATTGGATGACGACCAGGGCCCGGATTAACAAACGGTTCTAAGTCTTTTCAAATCAAAAATCAAATCAAAAATCCATTTTATTCTCATATCTTAACATAAATATGGACATGAATATGGTCTTATCTCTAAGACCGGCCTAACTTTGAACATCTTGTAAAACCAGACCCAGGTCACTTGAAAAGTTACTAATTCCTGGTGAGAACAAGGACATAATGAGCATCGAATAATATGTTTTAAAATCTGTTTAAGATATTTTCCTGGTTTTATAAGAGGTTCAAAGTTAGGCCGGTCTTAGAGATAAGACCAAAAGAAGATTTAGGACCTCTTGTGAATCCGAGCCCTGGACTTTGCGGTGACTGTCAGTTTATTTGTACACTTCTGTGACGGAGCTTCAGTAGCTGCAGATTTCTACTAGATGAGGTTGACTCGTGTACAATGCACGGTTGCACGTGTAGTACCCAACTCTTCCAGATAAAGCACCTCGCTTCTTTACTGCATATTATAGTATTGCTTATAGAACACCTTTAGTAAATTAAACTTAAACAGCAATTACTGAATACTCGCCCCATTAAACCTGGGTTTCCAGTCTACACCCACACCGTATCTCGACCGAGGGCATATTGATACAATTCTCTTACAGGTCAACCAACTTGTTTCCACAATTTTGTTAAACCAAACCTCTTATGTTCTTATTACAGGCGTTTAACTATCATCATCAATGTTACTGCCTGCTTACAATCAATAACACTGCTTGTTTCAGAATGTGGATAAAAATGCAAATGAATTCACATGTAAGTGTGGTACTTTACAGCCTATACACAACATCTTCGTGGCGCTGTTGTGAGGGAGACCCACGCTCTGCATACGACTCAAATACATCCGTCAACAGTTGTAATCGGATTAAGCATCAAGACAAACGATAATCAAATTACAATAGAGAATGAAGACTATATTCATGAGACACATTAGTGGTGTGTATTAAAACGGTATAGTAATGTTGTTATCACAATAACGGCTCTGTTATGTCTGCGGAATGTCTGAAGCTAAGGCGGCATCGTACCGGGTACAGATAGAGTATGAGTTAGCCAATTAGGTTTGTTCGTTTGCCCTGTGATTATTACTCCAGGAGTACGGTATTGACAAAATGCCGGTTTTTTGTCCAAGGGTAAGTGTACTTACTTAACCTTGAGGCGTTTCTTTGTCCAGTGGTAACTTACTACAACTGTGATGGGAGTAAGGTTTTTACACCTGCTTCCCGACAACTTTGTTTTTTTGTCCATGTGGGAGTGACTGTGATTTCTACTTCCATTTCCGTTACAATTACGTAGTTCCGGATTACTCCTGGCGTAAAATACTCCGGTTGAGGCAGGACAAACGAACAAACCTGTCGCAACGCTTCACTAACACAGGGTGATGAAGTCCACTTGTCACGTCCGCGCTTCAGCGTCTTTCCATCAATTGGCAGTAGGCCTACACAAGGCATGATTGCACCTTGAATATTGTCCGTCTATGAATCCCAACACCAGCTGTGGGCGAATTGCTTCTGCAGGCGCCACTTTTTGTCGCATTCACCACCCTTCATTGCGATTATCATTCATTTCATTTCATTTCATTTCATTTCATTTCATTTCATTTCATTTCATTTCATTTCATTTCATTTCATTTCATTTCATTTCATTTCATTTCATTTCATTTCATTTCATTTCATTTCATTTCATTTCATTTCATTTCATTTCATTTCATTTATTTATGGTTATTATTATTAATGCAGTTATGCTGATCTGACTAATGAGCGGTTTATAGAGAAGAGACGAACAATGAAGATTGAAGAATACCTACGAAACTGCCCGTTCCTTCTTCGGGTCTCGAAGCCACGAGCCACAGAACAACCACGCGACAGCGACAACGAATCTGAGCGAAACAACCTCGGGTGGATTTATTGTCATAAAGTCATTTTCTTTTCCATTTCTCGGCGTGTCTACCTGTTTAAACTCGGCCGCTTCCCTGGGGAGCCACGCCAGGCAGCCAAGCGGTGCCATAGCTTTCAGCGATACGGAAACAGCAAATATTGTCGCGCGTAAATAAGATAGCAGTGCGCAAAACGATTCAAAGACATTATGAATAAAGAATACATAAAAGAAGCAACAATTCGCCATATCTGCTGCGTATAAAATAAAAACGAAATTACTCGTGATACGTAGCCTATATTGGAAACGTGGCTCGGGGCAAACCCGTGCGGATCGGAGCCCTACTCACGTTCCCGCTACAAACAGCGGCAATAACAATAACGAAACATTAAAACTAACGAAATAATTATGATCTAAAACGGCGAAATAATGTTTAATGTGATTGTTTGAACGTGGCATCATAGAGATCAAACAGGTGAAGCTATATCGGTATTCAGGCATAAAAGTAACGGCCAAAGAAAACCAATATATAGAATAGCTTAATAAAAGTCAATGACTCCTTGCAGTTTTATGATAATGTTGAGTAATATCAGAGATCTTAGAAATGAATCTTCATTTATTGCCGCTCAGTAGTAGGAAGCTATATAGTATACCAGCACTTCGCCTTGTCGCAGTGAGCTTGTATAAAAGTTAATCACTACACCTGAGATAGGCTATTCGACCGTAATGTTACTCGACAACATGAAGTCGATAAACTCGAATCAAACGACTCACTTTTCGTTATCGATGAACGAAGAATGTAACAATAAAACAAAACTGGTGTAGAGTCACTCGGCTACCAACGACACCTGCACTCAAGCAAACGAAACCTTTTTACAATCAAATAACCAGTAACCTAGCAAAGAGTGGTGGTTTAGCGATAAGATGCGATACTCTAATTTGGGAGATCCCCGGTTCGATACTAGCCACCGGCAGCCTGACTGGGTCCACACTGAAGGTTTTTTAGAGGTTTTCCTCAGTCACAATGTTGGAGGGTGCTGGGAAGAGTCATACGCTCATCCATCGGAATTCCAAACCTCAGTACCTAGTTAGTCACCTGGGCCCTCCTCATTCCAGTTCGTAAATTGCAACCGGTTGCAACTTACCAAACTGTACCACATTTTAGACATATATACCAAAGTATACCAAATTGTAATACCGAATTGTCAAAACGTATCGATAACAAGTAATTAAAACCGTCATTCCGCGCGCGAGTTGACTCATACACGCCGAGAATTGGGCCCCAGGCCGTGTCTCAATGCTACGTAGTCATTCATAAAAGTAGTTGTCCAAACAATAATGACCATTTAGTCCATACTTGGAGCTTTTAGAAGTCCCTTAATAGACATGGTCGCAAATTATTTGCTTCGTGATAATATAAACTAGAGGAGTAGGAAATTAAGTTGTTACTATACGGGACTCAGCTAGTTGAAATTTTGGGACAACTTCACTGGGATATTTTATTGACGCCGGGAAATATTCCTACTTATAACTTACTACATCGCGGGGGGAGGGGGCATGGGGGTTAATTGCCTCTTAAATTTAGGAAAAACTAAACTGGCATCCACAATATCTATACATGTTACAATTTATTTCATTCAAACCTTATTTGAAAGTCCCAAAATCGTTTAAAAGGTGTTAAAAGTGAAAAATCCCTACAAGACGCCTCCTATAGGGGGCGCTCACCCTGGGGTCTCCCACCCTAAAAAATATCGTTGAATTCTTTCGTCTTCTTTATTCTTCCCTGAAGCCCACGCATAGTGCGCCTAGCCCTAAATTACAAGTTATTATTACGACACCACCGCCCCTGGTGGCTGCAAGTGGCAGCTGAAGCGTCGTGTGTGCATCATTAGGATATACTTCACTCGCGGACGCGCGGCCGGCAAATCCCTCAGCTCATTTACCATCGAAGACGAAGACGAAGACGACGACAGAGAAATAAATGCGATCAGATCGATAGACGCGTCGCAAATCAGACAAGAGTGGGCGGGGGGGGGGGGGGGGGGCGTTATTCCGGTCAGCGGAACAAAAGTGTATTCCGCGAGTGTCTCCCGACTACAATGAAGTTCCGCATGAATCGGTCCCGCGACGGAACGAAACGAAACCCATACAGACAGACAGACAGACATAGAGATAGACAGACAGACGCGTGTGGCGATTGAGGTACACGGAAGCGGAAATGCGACAGTTTGCGCGACGGAGTAGCTTGCCCGGAATAAACCGCGTGGCCGCTCAAAGGGTTCGTTATTGGCCCACGCACAATAGTCCGGCGAGAGCGAAGCTGCCCAGAATGTGGGATTGAAACCTACGACGGAGGACAATTACAAGACTGGAAATAATGGCTTATTCGATGGCTGCACCACTGTATATACGGATCTTGACGTCTACCCCGTATATAAACGCGTCTCCAGCGAAGACATATTTGTAGACAGATCTTCAAATTCCCCACTCTTGCAAGCACCCTCATACAGGCAGCTGTCATATTTGTTCGTTCAAACCCAAATCTCTTCCCACTCAACTCCAGTCCACTCTCATTTCACAAGGTCCAACATTCAGATTCACCATTCCTAGCCACAACTCATCTCTATTCTCCAAAGGCTTCACAGTATTTGTCTCTTACTTTATACAACAAGCTTCCCAACAATATAATTATCTCACCCTCCATTCCCTCCATTTTCACATTCATAAGAAGGAACACTATAAATTCTCTACATGACGACATATTTTGATTTACATTTGGGACCATTTGAATTTTAACATCCGAATATCGGGATTTCCGCAGGCTAGTTGAACATAAAGTCTTGTAACATGGCTTATGGACACGCGTGAGCAATGTGCGTTACCGTCACATTGTCACGTAAACCCGAATGCTTGATATTGTTTCTATAGCCGAGGGGCTGGAAATGAAAGCCATGCAAACATTTGGCAACGTCGGAACGGACATTATTGGATTAATCAACTCGACAAAGAAACCAGATGTCACAGCTCGCGTCCGTTGACTAATAAGGTTCGACCACTGAATCAATGTCCGGGGGCCTCATTCCTGTACATTTTTTAACTCTTCTTAACTCTCGCTAACCCCATGTTAAAATGACCCCAGGGCTCCTACGCAGGCTTCCCTGCATAATTGGGAATATCCGCTTCATGGACACGTTACTCTATGTGTTTATTGCAGTTTATAAACAGTTTTGTGTTTTTATAGTACATAATGTAGAACCTAGGTCGGTAAATAAGTAGTTTTATTGAGTATTTTGTCGACATTTTGAGGTTATTGGACTGTTTTTGTTTGTTATTGTTTCTATTTCGTCTCGTTTTTTCAACAATGCCTGCCTTCGATCGGCGTCTCAATGGGGCTTTGCACGCAAAGCTTGACGTAGAATGCGCCACCACCGTCCAAGCCCAAATCCATGACCTGCTGGATGGGTAAATCAGCGCGGACAAGGTCTACTTGACCCATCCAGCAGGCTGTGATGGCAGCATTTGGCCAAAGACATTGGAATAGAAGTAGCGCCACCATAGTTCGAGCTCAAGTCCAGAGCCTCCTGGATGGGTAAATCAGCCCTTTTTTCGTGGCTAAGTTATGCGGAGATCAAGTAGACCTTGTCTGAGGGCTGGAACTACGCTGGCGCTGCGAGTGGGAGAATGTGGCAGTGCAAAGCCCCATTGCTGACTCCTGCTGCCAATGTAGTGCAACAACTGCGCAGAGTCATTGTTGAGACACAGCATTGTTGCCTATGTAATATTCTATAACTTAAACCTATCTCCTACCTGGGTCTAATCTGTTCATACCTTTCCAACTATACGGCCTTCTATCCAGAGAAGTGTAAGCCGGTTGAAGAGTGTATCACCTTCGGACAGAGCCTTCTCAATCCTCCTTCGGACTTTATTTGCGTTTGGAAACAAACTTTCAATGTTTGATTGCTTAGTCCAATGGTGTTTGCTAGCGGCTTTTGGATAACATTCTTCCTCACTTATGAATGGGTACGTTTGGTGTACCTTGGGATATTCCAAATTTGTAAATCACAAGTTCAAGTTGTTAAAACCATAGATACGACCGAGAATATTGCATAATGTATACCAAGAACTTGCGGTATGCATAAAAATAAAATGTGCTATTTAGCTTCCAAAGATATCCGGTGGGTGCTTCGTGTGTGATCAGCCAAATGTGTGCAGTGTGTGTCTGTGAAAGAGGGAGAGAGAGATTTGAAGGAAAAACTTGCAAAAAAAAACAAAACATGTCAGGAATTTGCACGCGTACATTGTAGGGCATTACTTCCGAGGACATCCGCTGGGGGGCGTAATCATCGCACACGTGACTGAAATCTCGGAACGAATGTGTCTGCTTCGCGCGCGCAACGAAATGACTACCAATGTGCCCCCCCCCTCCCCCCCCCCCCTCCGCCCACCATGTGTGCGCGCCTACTCGGTATACAGGATATTGTTGATTTTATTTCCGTATAGCTTCAAGGTGGAAGCTTTAGTACGGCAGTGAACATTTTGCGTTCTGCTGATAAGAAACTGATAAGAAAACAATTTTAATAAATATGGCGTTTGTTTAATACTTTCAAGGTCCCTGGGGGCTGATGCTGCGTGGGGGCTCTGCCAGCGCGAATGTGCATGGGTGTAAATCAACAACCCTGGCGAACGGGCGAAAACAAAATATTAGTATTTATTTCTCATCATAGAGCACTAAAGTCTGGTTTAATTGCTTTTTATTAATAAGTTCATAACTCCTGAGTTGATCACATCAATGAATCGCAGTGAGTAGAACTCCAAGACAAAGATAGGCTGTATTTTTGCAAATGATTAAATTTTGTGTATTTAAAAAATAAAATAAAGTAGAAAGTAGAATGTGTCTGTGTCTGTGTATCTATACTAATGACTGTGTTAACATGATAACACTTTTAGAGTAAGTAATGAAAACGTATAGGGTAATACTGCGTTTTCGAGCAAGAATAGATGACAGCACTAACATCTATTATGGCCGCTCGATAGGTTAGTTCCGAGCTGTTCACGACGAATATTGTTTACTTAGGCGCTTTTCAAGTACGAATCCTTCATATTTAATTATGCTGGCTGATTTCTTTGCTATTTAACCCGTTTTACCACAGTTTGTATTGCCGTCATAGTTCTACTGGGAATGGGAGTGGGAAGTATTGTCCAATATAAACGGCATGACTCGCGCTTTAGGCTTATTCATGAATTCGATTTTCAATAAGAATACCCTAACAGTTACGGTAGTAGATATATTGAGATGTGGCCAAAATCATTCCCATTTCTCACACAATCTCCAAGAACGAGACAATGAGAAGAATTCGCCTTCCTCGGCAACTTAGTCGGTAAGAAAGGCTTAAATTTAGTTTTTAAATATCAGCGCGAATGATAATGAATTCGATCAATAGTGAAACCAATAGATCCACTTCTTCGCCTCTCGACAGATTCTTTTGTGGTTTCCGAATAGACGAGGAACTAATCCCATTGAATCGCACTTACGTTGTCTCATCAAAAAACAGACTCGAACTTTATCATGAGATTAAAAACTTTTTTACATTCCACATTTTTGCAGTCCTTATTTGAAAACTTTTGTTAATTTATGTTCTAAAAGAAGCTTAGAGCAATATTTACTTGTGTCAACTCACACCGACAATACAACAAGCATCGGTACCGGGTGAGGATAAATAAATAATAAATACAAAATCAATTCATATTTATCGAGTCTACCTACTTAGTAACAAGACTGATTTTTAGTGGAGCACTCCTTTAAAGCCAACCATGTAGGCTCCGAACTCCATGAAATGATGATAGGTTGCACGTACGTCACATCTGTATTCGTGGCGGCCACATTTGTGACCAAACTTTGATGTTGCCATGCAGAAACAATTAAAGCCTGTTATGGCAAACACATAAATACTAACTTCTTTGAGATTCACCCCTTTTTTTTTTTTTTTACAAAATTGGTATGTGTGGTGATTTGTGACTTTTTATTACATATGTTTACTTTTTCAATTGTAAATTATGCGTATTTAGTAAGTTTGAATAATATCCACCAACGATCTAGGATAGGCCTTCATCAACTGTGTCGCATTAGCCGCTGTGACGTCACGTGGGAACTATGCAGGGTTCATCGCAACACCTGTGGCTCTTGACCGTTACCAGAACTAACGCAATGAGGATACATTTGGATGTGAATATTCACTCCAGTCGAAAGAGATGAAAAGATGCAAAACTTAACATCGTTACTATACAAGACAAATAGTTTTAATTTCAAAACTTTGCGTAAAAGATGCCGTATGGAAGGGTAGGTTTCCAAAATCAATGCTCCCATCTTGTACTTATATAGCAAGACTCCTGAATTTTTGTTGTAATCATATTTGTGTAGTTGTCTAGCAATGTTTTGGTAAACATCTTGGTAAGTTTGGGTGTTTGTGTATGCATTTTTTTAAGAACAGTGTCAAGTCCAATAATTTATATATTTAACAATAAAACAGCACACCCATTTCACCCGTAAATACGTCACAGGCTCATATCAAACAATCCGAGCCCACGAGCATCGCCTAGAATAGCATCGCCAACCTAGCATAGCATAGCATAGCATAGCATAGCATAGCATAGCATAGCATAGCATAGCATAGCATCGCATCGCCTAGCATAGTAAAGCATCGCCTAGCATAACATCGCCTAGCATAGCATAGCATATCACCGTAGCATGATCATAAATCATAGCATAGCATAGGATAGCATTATCATAATACATAGCATGACATAGCATGGCATATCATAGCATTAGCATTGTGTTTGTATTTTCTGTACGGTCTCTACTTGCATGAGTTGGGGTAGAGACACCGGGATGATTTCTAAAATATAAAAACGTAAATGGCAACGGCTTTGGAGAACTTTTAATTATTTTTCCATGGTCTTAAAAGCTTTTATGTAGAGGGAGTTCTTTATTCTTTGAAATTCAAGAGTCAGACTTAAAGTTTAAAGCTGTATTAGAAAGACCTTCTCTGAATATATATTCCGGCGAATAATAACTTCGTTTCATTGGCTTCAATTATCTGTTTTAAAAATAGACTTTGTTTTGGATTGCTGAGAATGTTCAACATTCCTGGATATCAATTCTTGTCTTTTGTGTGTAGGGTTTATATATATATATATATTTCGTCGATACTTTGATAGGATTTTCTTACTTCAGTTTATGATCTTTCAGAATTTCATCATATTTATAGACAAAACCAAGTTGGGCCTATTTAAAAGAAACACATACAACATAAATACGACCCAAGCTCATAATTAATTTTGTATTGATGTAACGAATACCATACGAGCTATAATGACTTTTTTACCATAGCTGTTGTTTTGTTTCAAAACATTTAACCAAGTGCATAACACAGCCAATAAACACACCCTCTGTTTTGGTTTTGTTGTTGTTTTAAACACAGCCAAACAACAGCCAATATTAAAAAAGACACATTTACTTTCGACAAATACGCGGCATTTAAAATGTAATTTACGATAAATGTTTGAAAGCTGTCAAGTAGTGAATACAGTACGAGTGCTTCAACCCTTTCATTTATAAAGTAACAATTTTCGACAGAGGGGTTGCAAAATTCGCCTTTGAAAGTTTATGAAATATGATTAACGAGTTTCTATTGACTGAATGGTTTCTGTGAATTAGAAACAGATCAGCTGACCAGAGTGATAAATCACCCTCCCACTTAGCAGGTTTATTCAATGATTTATTTCTGTTTCAGAGGGCTGTTAGCGTCGAGACGCCGTCCGGCGACGCCCGTTCCATGTATAGGTAAGACTGTACTAACTACTTACTCAAGCTACATCCGTCGCGTTCCACTCCATCACTGATTGCCCGACAATCAACTAATGAACGACTTATTTCAAACAACCATTCTTCAACCCTTCAACTAAAACTATAAATTTATGATAACAAAATATAGTTGCGGTAATAAATTGTTGAGTAGAAGAGATTACTGCGGTAAATAACGTTAGTCCATCGGCTGTTTTAAAGGGCGGGACAGAACAGATATTTACTCAAACAATTCATCTGCACTTATGTTTTAGCCGATATGGTTATACTGATGGATATTTCGAAATGATTCGTAAATTAGATTGAGCCAAAAAATAACGCGAGTGTTTAGAGCAAATATATGTTCAGTTAGTCCCTTGATTTACGTATGTCGGATATTTTACCACGAGACATCGGTACTTTTCCGCAGGGGTGGCTGGGGGGGGGGCCTCCCTAACGCCCCCAAAGACCTCGTTGTAATAATCCGGATGGTTCTAGAATAATTGTAGCAATTGTTGCTAATTGTGTAAATGCGTGGGTAGTCATGTGAACATACTCCTTGCACTGCGTCATTATACGGACAGGCAGCACGTTCTTTCTGAACGATATGTTGGTCTAAACAAGTCATGACAAGCCACCAAGCATTCCCACCCGGACGATCAGCAAAGAGTGGTCGTTTTATAACCAATATTGTCATCAGTGTTAGAAACGACCGAGAATCGCATTTCTTTTTTGAGAACATTTTCGGTAACGAGTTTCATTTATAATTAACTTACTTAGCGAAGATTCAGTTCCTTTTTTAATAAAATGTTTCCTCTGAAAGTTTGCTTCAATTCTGTTTGATGTAGAACTGACGTAAACGTACGTAGTTAAGTGAAATTACAACCACAAGCTATAGCTAGCGCACTAAGCAATATCAATCTTAATTATAAACAATATCGGACATTTTTTTCAATCAGATAATTTTGTAGCCACTTCTTTTCTTTATTGCTCCATATCTATCCCAAACCTCCGTACAATTAATTGCTCTTAAACTTACAAAGAACAAAGCTATTATGGATGTCTGGTGACGTTCAGTTTCTTTTCACTGGTACAACTGAGTTCCCTTAAAACTAGTAAGTTTTAGTTCGTTTTTGCTATACGTACTTGCCGTAATAACTAATAACAAGCAGCCCGACGCGTCTTTATACCGACAAACAAGTCAACAAGTAAACTTGCCATAACAAGGCAATTTCGTCGCGCTCAGTAGCGTTTCACCCAAGACGTTGTTTTTTAGTTGTGAACCTAATTAATCACCAGCCCGCCTCCCGTCCTCCCATACAATGTGAACGCAGCTTCACTCGGCTGGCAACGGAACAGACGAGCGAGAACTCTTTGAAGTTGTCATTACCTGGTTCTGCGGCGCATGCGCACTTATCAAACATCTACCCCTTCCCTCTACATAACCGCGAGGCACCCCTATGTCACCTCGTGATTCATACTAACGTGATGCAAACACAATTAACAACATGAGAACATTTGTCTTATAGATGGAGAACGATCCGTTTAGAAAGGTCAATCATAACCCTTGACCTTTATAGGATGGTCCGTAGTCAACCAACAAGCCGACTCACTGTACATTTCAAAGCCACTCACATACATGTAAATATAATTATTTTTAAATATTCAATGAGTAAAAAGTGCCCAACCCATGTATGCGTCCGATCCGTGCGATACATCTGTTTTTTCGGTTCATCAAATCACAGTCGGCATTTAGCAATAGAAGCCGAATGAGTATGGGCTACGATTGGATGAACTGAAAAAACGGGTTGGGCGCTTTAAGGAGAGCTAACATGGAAACAGAAAATGTTAATATATGGTATCAAATGCAGTGAATGTTAAATAATAACAAAGACATTAATTGTCCGTCAACGCGTTCTCCAGTAAGTGGAGCCCAACCATCACCGCTCACTACTATATTGACGTCACACTGGCGCGTGGCAGCTCTGTGCTGTTTGCGTTATGGCGGCGTGACCAGACACCGACGTCAGCGTAAAGCAAAATCCTAAAAACACGCGCTAGCGTTGTTAACCGATCATTTCACCAATTCTTTGTACTAAGCTACTCCTTATAGCGTGAAGTATTATAATATATGGGACTCAATACTCATACATCTTTGCGGGTCCGAATTCACCAAATTTTTTTAATCGGCCGTTTTACTAATCTCGGATTGGTAACCATGGTTTCAACAAACGTTGCATATAAAACGCATGGTGGCTTCTACCGGGCGCCATTTTTGATCTTCAATTAACAGAAAATCACAGGGTGAAAGTTTGATGAAACTGGCTCTAAGGTCCGAATTCATAAAACGTTTTAATCGGCCGATTTACTAATCTCGGATTGGTTACCATGGGTTCAACAAACGTTGCATATAAAACGCATGGTGGCTTCTACCGGGCGCCATTTTTGATCTCCGATTAACAGAAAATCGCCGGATTAAAGTTTGGTGAAACTGGCCCTAAGTAAAACAGCGCGCAACACTCGAATGTCATTGAAAAACAAAACCCCACATTGACATTGAAGTTAAGCCAGTGTGTTACCATGAACAGAACACATCCTCTCTGCTAATACGAGGCACGTGGTCTAACCCGGTGCGATGTTCGTCTCATTTAGCGGTTGTTATCTTAAGAGCCCTCGCAAGAAACACACACGGACTAGAATATACATAATCGATGAATATCGGCAGAGACGAGAAGTAACTGCTAAAGTAAATGTTCACGCTTGCTCGCTCTCTCGCCGCGGCCACGACGAATGGAAATCAGCCACTATTTTTACAGCCAATGCAAATCGATGCCTGCGTTTCGTTCTCGTAATAAAAAGCCATAAGAATAACTCTCTTATTTTTCCATTGGATACAGAGTTCTTGTTCGTTTTATTAGAGAGAGAGAGAGAGAGAGAGAGGGGGGGGGAGGGAAAGAGAGAGAGAGAAATAACGCGCGAAAGTGGCACTTTCATAAGAGAATTGATTTTATTTCGTGTCGATGTATACGGCTGGCTATGAAGTTTATAGATAATGCATCCGATGTGATGTGGAAGGAGATTGCGACCTGCAGTATTCAGCACGACGAAGTCATCCAGATGTCTGGCCTGATCTGATACAAAGCTAGTTTTTGAGGTAAAACGCTCATAATGGTAGCCACCAGGGAGGCAGGGGGCGAATGACCACTCCACCCCATGCGTATGACGCACACTTAGTCTAAATTCCTCCACCCCTAAGTCTCAAAGACAAATAAACATTCTAATTTTCAACAAAAGAAGAAATCCCAATGTGACTCCCACATTTTCAATGTTTTTGTCAACAGTTGCTAAATAACACTTGGCGCCCTCTTGAATGTACCTTGCCCACCCCCTCTTACCTTGACCCAAATCCTGGGTACGCAACTGCATGTGGTTCTCACCACAATATTGTGTTCTAGAAGTTCAAAAAATCCTTCATGAACGAACCAACAAGGTCACATGACCGACAACGTCACTGAGGTATTGTACTGTGTGCAGTGTTGCCAAGTTGCTCGTATCGTAACCCCTGTGGAGCATGTTTTCTCGTGGGCACACTTGACAAATGAAGGCGGTATCCGTTGACCGCTGGACTATAGTCTGCTTTCTCGCAGGCTCGCTGTCACTTCGTGTAGTAAGAAGTCAGTGCAGAGGGGGAAGCAGAAATAGTCCCCCGTTGCTGACGGACGGGCGGATTAATATCTAAGCGTGAGAGAGAGAGGGCAAGAGAAAAAGTAGTCCCCCGTTGCTGACGGACGGGCGGATGAATATCTAAGCGTGAGAGAGAGAGAGAGGGGAAGAGAAAGTAGTCCCCCGTTGCTGACGGACTTGCGGATTAATGTCAAAGCGTGAAAGAGAGAGGGGCAGAGAAGAAATAGTACCCCGTTGCTGACATACGGGTGGCTTCATATGTAAGCATGAGGGGGAGAGGGGCAGAGGAAGTAGTCCTCCGTCCCTGACGGACGGGTGGCTTCATACGTAAGCGTGAGGGGAGAGGGGAAGAGAAAGTAGTCCCCCGTTGCTGACGGACGGGCGGATGAATATGTAAGCGTGAGGGGGAGAGGGGAAGAGAAAGTAGTCCCCCGTTGCTGACGGACGGGCGGATGAATATGTAAGCGTGAGGGGGAGAGGGGAAGAGAAAGTAGTCCCCCGTCGCTGACGGTGGGCGGATTACTATCTAAGCGTGAGAGGGAGAGTGAATGAGAAAGTAGTCCCCCGTTGCTAATGGATGGGCGGATTAATGTCTAGGCAACAATATGGCAATAGGTAGTCTCCACTTGCTACTTCAGTGGATCGCCGCCTTTACCTCGCTACGTGTGAGCGTGCATCATCACAACTCATCAACAACAACTTCTTCCTTGTCTGAAGTAGACTGGATTCGATGTAATAAAATTACCTCGAAGTTGTGAAAAAAGACGAAAGAGTTAATACATATATAAAATGCTCCGTTTAATAAAATTTCTAATCCCGCATTGTTCGAGAGTCGATCAGATAACGTCGCTTTCAAGAGTTCCATTCAAACCGAAAATAATAATATTCGAATTGAATTGAATCGATCAGCAGAGATAAACATTTCCATCTCGGGCAGTAACTTAGAGCTATCCCGTCCATTTTGTGTTTTCGTGATATTTTTTTTTCGTACGAAAAGAAAATATCAGTTCTCGATTTTCCCGCAATCAATTATTTGACTTTCTTTCATTCATACCTTCTATTCCACTCACACTATGTGTGTCGGACTTCTGTCACTTATGTGGTCGTTGCTGTAAGGACTGGAGAGCCTATCTCTATATAACTTAGGCTCTCTTGTAATGACAAGACTGGAAGATCGTGGGCGCCCGCAAGGAGGGGGGGGGGGGAGGGGGATTCACCCCTTTGGCTGCGACTCCCACCAATATGTTGCTCTTGTACATATTATGTAGACTAGTTTTTTCCAAGTTTTTGTTTTAGTTATATAATTATTATAAGTATTTCTACAATTATTATTATTATTTAAATATATATATATATATATATATATATATATATATATATATATATATATATATATATATAAATATATTATATATATTAATTATTATTATTTTTATTATTATTATTATTATTATTATTATTATTATTATTATTATTATTATTATTATCGTATTATTATTTTTATTATTATTATTATTATTATTATTATTATTATTATATGATTATATGTATTTCTACGATTCAGTGAATGTGTAGTTCCAACCATCGAGCGTAGTGAGCAACAGTATGACAAGCTACGTCGTTAGGGATGACATTATCTCCGTCAGTGATCCCGTCGAGTCTGATGCAAGAACCGATCACAGAAATGTAATTACATTCATCTAAGTTTCACCCCCCGGGTCCAACTATAGTTTATTCGCTCGACTGGCGCTAATTAATAGACCAGGCAGCCATTCCAGACGAGGGATGGTGTTTGCCTTCCCGACAGACAAATACAGGTAATTAATTAACTGCCTTTGTCCCTTAACACCCGCCCGAGGAGTCTACTTTCAAACATCTTCATATATCTCGCCGCAGCGTTGCCCGGTAGAATGATTTAACTAGAACACCCGTTGCAGATTCGAGATAATTTACATTCTTGCGACACTCAACAATTCGGATATTAAATCAAGCTAAAAATAGAGTGAATTAAAAATTGAAGAAAATTGTCAGTCTTAAGGAAAGAATGTGTGAATTTAGAGTTTTAATTAGTCAACAACATTGTTTCAGGAAATACCTCTGAACATTGCCCGAAGCAATACCGGTTAAAGAATGTTCAAGACATAAGGAATGTGACGGTTTATCAGTGTTTTTCCAGCATTCAATCACTACATTTTTCATTTATTTATCGTACAGAGAGCAATAAAGTTTCCAACTATCTGCTGTCTAATACAAATATAGTTTTGTTACCTTAATCAATAATATTAGTATTTATCGTCTTGAATCTTGTCTACATACCTACATCCCTACACAATAGAGTAATTCAAATAAATTCGGGTTTAAAATCCTTTTAAAATGAGTCTCAAACACAATATACTTTCTTTTCACGTAAAAACAAGAAATAATTTTTTTTTTCTTTTTTAGCAACACACCTACTATCCTTTTAGTTCTAAAACTAATCGTTTTATTTAATAAAATTATGCATTACAAATAATTAAATACACTACTGCCATAAGTACGATTGATTGAAATGACACAGAGGAGTGCCATTGACAAGTGAGAGAGAGAGGGGGAAGGGTAAGTTGCAATTGAGTCTCAATGAAAAACAATATAGTTTATACTATGCATTTTCTTGCCGATGTGGTAACGAATTGACTTGTTGCTTCAAGGCACATAATTCTATGGTTTTACTAGACTAGTGATGATGTACTGACCTATACCAGTACAGGTCACTGCGACGTCCAAAGCCCGGGCAAACCCAGGACAATATTCCGTCAGGTTTGTCGCCCTGCCCGTGAGAGGTTTGCGGCGATATTGCTGCGGTGCCCCAGACTATGCATCAGATCTAATCACCAATCAATCACTGTGGGGTAACAACGGGACATGCGCATCTGCGGTCTCTGATTCGGTGGTTGCGGTGACGATGCGAGCTACAAATGGTCACCGACCCCGTGTTTCGCAGTTCCCAACGTCGCTCATCAATCATTCAACGACTTGTTCTTTTATCGGCGACCCGCTGGGGGGAGTGGACTCGGTGCGTTCTATACACTATACACTATACACTATACACTATACACAATACACAATACACTATACACTATACACTATACACTATACACTATACACAATACACAATACACTATACACTATACACTATACACTATACACTAGACACTAGACACTATACACTATACACTATACACTATACACTATACACTGTACACTATACACTATACACTATACGTTATACACTATACACTATACACTATACACTAGACACTAGACACTATACACTATACACTATACACTAGACACTAGACACTAGACACTAGACACTGTACACTATACACTATACACTATACACTATACGTTATACACTATACACTAGACACTAGACACTAGACACTAGACACTATACACTATACACTAGACACTACTTTACACTACTATACACTACTATACACTATACACTATACACTAGACACTAGACACTATACACTAGACACTAGACACTAGACACTATACACTAGACACTAGACACTATACACTATACACTATACACTAGACACTACTTTACACTACTATACACTACTATACACTACTATACACTATACACTATACACTATACACAAGACACTAGACACTAGACACTATACACTAGACACTAGACACTAGACACTAGACACTAGACACTAGACACTATACACTATACACTATTCATAGGTTGCACGTATGTCAAATCTTTGCGCGTGGCGGCCACATTTGTGATCAAACTTTGACGTTACCACGGAGAAACAATTGAAGGCTGTTGTGGTAGAACACAGAAATTCTTAGTTCTTTAAATTCAGTCTGTTTTTTGAGATAAAATTGGTGTGTTAATATTTTATTTGTTTATTACTTATGTTTACTTTTTAAGTTATAAATTAGGCTTTTTTTTCTAAATTTCAATAGTATTTGCCAATGATCTAGGATTGGTCCGCATCAATTGTGTCGCAATCATGGCCGCTGTGACTTCACATGGGAACTATGAATACAGTCACATCGCAAATCACAGATGAGCTGAGGCAATATGCGCACAGTACCTATATACGTCATCCAGTATTCCGTTGTACAGGCATACGTCATTAAGTATTCCGTTGTACAGGCATACGTCATCCAGTATTCCGTTATACAGGCATACGTCATCCAGTATTCCGTTGTACAGGCATCGTCATCCAGTATTCGGTTGTACAGGTGAACATCTGTAAGGTCATCAAGTTATGCGGTATTACTATAGTCACGGGCACGGCGAAGCGTGTGTGACGTCAGATATTACGAGGGTACTCAACATAAACACTATATAGGGATGGACATCTCACCAGAGCCGTATATAATGGATATCTCAGGGGTGAAGCCGCCGTGCCAGTAATCATCGCAGTGCATTATTTACAATTAGTTAATTACCGTATTAAGTCTGGATGAACGAGCCAATTTGTTAAACACACTCCAACATCTGTAGGTCTCGCGCAGCACGGAAGCAAGCAAACAAGCAAACAAGCTCTTTACCCTTGGTACACACCCCTAGAGATATGTCCCGACAACCCCCTCTTCGGTATCCAAACTTTGCATTACACACATTACATTGCACCTCATTTCCTTCCGCACTACTTCCGTGTTCGATGGACGAACAGCTGTGACGTCACAGCACGTGTCATGAACGCTGCCACGCCCCCTCGACACGTGGTTCGGCTAGGGATGTAGGCCTAATGCGAGGCCAAGTCACATTTAGAGCGTTGCATACAGGTGTAGAAGGTGTCCTGAGTTATTACTTCCAACGTTTTAGCATATTTTAATGCAGAACGAGTGAGATGCGAGGCCTAGTGTGTATACAATACAAGCACTGATGCAATGCAAGGCTCCGTCACATTCACAGCATTGCATACAGCTTGTGGGAGGGGTCCTGCCTGAGTTATTACTTCCAACGTTTTAGCATTTTTAATGCAGAGCGCGTGAGATGCGAGGCCTAGTGTGTATACAATACAGCGCTGATGCAATGCAAGGCCTCGTCACACTCACATTCACAGCATTGCATACAGCTTGTATAGAAGGTGTCCTGAGTTATTACCTCCAACGTTTTAGCATATTTTAATGCAGAACACGTGAGATGCGAGGCCTAGTGTGTATACAATACAAGCGCTGATGCAATGCAAGGCCTCGTCACATTCACAGCATTGCATACAGCTTGTATAGAAGGTGTTCTGAGTTATTACCTCCAACGTTTTAGCATATTTTAATGCAGAACGCGTGAGATGCGAGGCCTAGTGTGTATACAATACAAGCACTGATGCAATGCAAGGCCTCGTCACATTCACAGCATTGCATACAGCTAGTAGAAGGTGTCCTGAGTTATTACCTCCAACGTTTTAGCATATTTTAATGCAGAGCGCGTGAGATGCGAGGCCTAGTGTGTATACAATACAAGCACTGATGCAATGCAAGGCTCCGTCACATTCACAGCATTGCATACAGCTTGTGGGAGGTGTCCTGAGTTATTACCTCCAACGTTTTAGCATATTTTAATGCAGAGCGCGTGAGATGCGAGGCCTAGTGTGTATACAATACAAGCACTGATGCAATGCAAGGCTCCGTCACATTCACAGCATTGCATACAGCTTGTGGGAGGTGTCCTGAGTTATTACCTCCAACGTTTTAGCATATTTTAATGCAGAGCGCGTGAGATGCGAGGCCTAGTGTGTATACAATACAAGTGCTGATGCAATGCAAGGCCCCGTCACATTCACAGCATTGCATACAGGTGTAGAAGGTGTCCTGAGTTATTACCTCCAACGTTTTAGCATATTTTAATGCAGAACGCGTGAGATGCGAGGCCTAGTGTGTATACAATACAAGCGCTGATGTAATGCAAGGCTCCGTCACATTCACAACATTGCATACAGCTTGTATAGAAGGTGTCCTGAGTTATCACCTCCAACGTTTTAGCATATTTTAATGCAGAGCGCGTGAGATGCGAGGCCTAGTGTGTATACAATACAAGCTCTGATGTAATGCAAGGCGCCGTCACATTCACAGCATTGCATACAGCTTGTGGGAGTTGTCCTGAGTTATTACCTAATACCTACAACGTTTTAGCATATTTTAATGCAGGACGCGTGAGAAGCGAGGCCTAGTGTGTATACAATAAAAGCGCTGATGTAATGCAAGGCTCCGTCACATTCACAGCATTGCATACAGCTTGTAAGGTGTTCTGAGTTATTACCTCCAACGTTTTAGCATATTTTAATGAAGAGCGCGTGAGATGCGAGGCCTAGTGTGTATACAATACAAGCGCTGATGTAATGCAAGGCTCCGTCACATTCACAGCATTGCATACCGCTTGTATAGAAGGTGTCTTAGTTATTACCTCCAACGTTTTAGCATATTTTAATGCATAGCGCGTGAGATGTGAGGCCTAGTGTGTATACAATACTAGCGCTGATGTAATGCAAGGCTCCGTCACATTCACAGCATTGCATACAGCTTGTATAGAAGGTGTCCTGAGTTATTACCTCCAACGTTTTAGCATATTTTAATACGGACGCGTGAGATGCGAGGCCTAGTGTGTATACAATACAAGCACTGATGCAATGCAAGGCTCCGTCACATTTACAGCATTGCATACAGCTTGTATAGAAGGTGTTCTGAGTTATTACCTCCAACGTTTTAGCATATTTTAATGCAGAGCGCGTGAGATGCGAGGCCTAGTGTGTATACAATACTAGCGTTGATGCAATGCAAGGCTCCGTCACATTCACAGCATTGCATACAGCTTGTGTAGAAGGTGTCCTGAGTTATTACCTCCAACGTTTTAGCATATTTTAATGCACAACGCGTGAGACGAGGCCTAGTGTGTATACAATACAAGCTCTGATGTAATGCAAGGCTCCGTCACATTCACAGCATTGCATACAGCTTGTAAGGTGTTCTGAGTTATTACCTTCAACGTTTAGCATATTTTAATGCAGAACGCGTGAGACGAGGCCTAGTGTGTATACAATACAAACGCTGATGGATGCGGTGGACGCGTTAGTACTACTACTACATTAGAAACGCGCTGGCAAATTGCAACTCTTAAATGAAATCTCGTCTACATCGTTTGTAATATGACGCGCGAAATAAAAAGTATAATTTGTCTTCGCGAAGTTTAATGAATTCGGTTTGCAATGCGCGAGGGGGGATAGGGGGGGGGGCGTTGCTTCGGCGCTTTGTAACGTGGAAATATCCCTTTGATGGGGAAACAACGGTGAGATTTATAACATGGCTCCGACATCGTTATGGGAGATCGCTGTTGTGAGAGAAGCAACCGTTGACAAGACGTGATCGTCTGCGTGATACGTGATCCTTCATGCGTGATACGTTATGCGTGATTTACACGTGATGCGGGATACGTGATGCGTGATACTGATACGTGATGCGGGATGCGTGATACGCGGTTCGTGAGATACGAGATGCTGGATGCAAGTTGTAGGATGGGAATATGTAATGTTTTACTTAATATAATATTATAATAATATGCTAGTCTGTATGATACATGTACGGTTAGAACAATTATAATAACTTATATGAATATTCATTGCTTCTATATGTATACTCATATTTATTACACACATACGCACATTCTCTTTGGGAATAAATACATAAAATAAATAAATTCACATTAAGAGTCTACCCACTCAGTAGCTAAACTTATTTGCAGTGGGGGACTTTAATTTTAAGTGACTTAACCAACCCTGTAGACTTCGAACACCATCGACGAGTGAGCGATAACCATGATCAAAGATCGATATTTCAAATACGAAACAACATCTTATGATTATTAAGAAACTGTGTCACTTGGTTAATTGTAAAATTGTTTTAATTGTTTTGTTTTCCTTAGTGTGTTAGTGTGTTAGTGTTGGGGAATGTGAAGTGATTTACGTTGATATTTCAGTCATTAAAACCGTTTCACTGTAGTTGGCCACGCGTCCGAGAGAAAGGAAAATAACATCGCCGACGAATAAAGAGAAAACACGTCCTTTATTCCGACGATGTCCATGTTTTTGCTTTGTTTGTTGCTCGCCGGCTCGAGTGTGGGTGCGCGTGGTGCTTTGAATGTCCTCCCACCCGACCAACTGCTGCAACTACGGGGCTGGGGTGGCTTTAATGATTGTAACCAAACATTCATAAACCTCGTTGTTTAGATATGTATGTAATATATTTCTGAATCAAGTAATCGTATTTGCGCTTGCTTATATAGTGGTTTAAAACCAATTATATCATCCTGAAAGAATCTGGTGACATTATCCAATTCAGCAGACAACCCCATTTGGCGTATATACTCCTCTAAAAACACTTAAAACCACATTTTTTTATGTAAGGGATTTCCTACCATGCGTCCAGGAGTGATGGTTTTAATTAATCGGTTTCGATACCATATTCTACATAATTATACCAAATTGTACCAGATTGATGAAATGTATAACAAATTGTCAAAATGTATCGAAAACAATGAATTTAAACCGTCATTCCGCATGTAAGGTGACTCGTACACGCTCGAGAATTGCCAGCGGAGTCGAACTATGTTTATCTCGTAATAAGCCAACACATGAGAATTTTATTGACGTGAAGCAAAATATCAGTAAAACCGTTAAAAAAGTACCTATACCACTAAGAAGGTACCTATAATACCACTTAAAAGGTACGAAGTCAGAGGGGGTGTAAATAGACTGGCGGTCTGAATTCAGTCAACATAATGTTACATAGAGAGATTTTTATTAACTTAGACTATTCAGCTATGTTTCTATACTTTCACTCGTAAAACTCGAACAGCGTATAAAATAGAAATAACTCCCAGAAATTTGAACATTTACATACATGTATGCTTTTTTGTATTTGTTAATTTTTTTTTATATAGTTCTTTTGCTATTCAGTTATATGTTTCTACTTTGACTCATAAAACTCGAACAGCGTAGAAAATACAAACAACCCACATAAATTTGTTTCAATTTATTGCATAGTTAATTCGTTGATGATACCACTTTAATTACGTGATAACATAAGGTAATTACAGCTAATAATATAACGCACGGACGTTCCGAATCAGATGGGTGTGAATCAAACACATCCATGATTGAATAGCAGGGTAGGTCAGGCAATAACTCAGCCATTAAACCAGGCTGCAGTACTGATATCAGTGTTTATGGCCTGGGTTATGATGACGGATGAACCGCCTATGATTAAACTAAACACCCGTCATTCTAAGTCGAAAGAATGGTTTCGAATATCAAACACGTTGTTGTGTATATGCGCGGCTTGGGTGATGGAGATCTCACGTCGTTGCAGGTACAGGAGAAGGGGCAAATAGAGAAGAAAAATGGAGAAATAAGAAGGTGGTATATGGCTCTAGGTACAAGGCCATACGAACACCGAAGTTAAGTAACCTCGGGCTAGGTCAGGAGGTGTATGGGTGACCACTCTCTCCTCTGAAACACTAGTTACCGTTGGTTAGAGCGGATTGACGGGTTGAAAATTTGTGTAACAGCTTCGTTCTTCTCGTCAACTGCTCGGCAGTCCAGGTTAGTGGAGGAACCTATGTGACTGGTCAAAGTTACATCGGCTTTTTGGATGGGACGTAAAGCCGATGGTCCCCTTGGTCCTTTTCGACAGGAGTAGGCTACGTGCTGGTACCGGCTTACTCTCCTCTCTTCCTCATTATCATTCACCAATCATCACTCATCAGGCTAAAGAGGGCATTGTGCCCTACACTGGCTTTCACTACAATAAAGTAAGTAAGTAAGTGAGGTCTTTAAATGGCAATTCTCTATAGCGTGTAAGAGTGGCATACGGATTGACGGTTTGAATTAATTGTTTTCAATACTTGTTTAAATTTCGTAATACAATTTGGTATAATTCAGCATACATGGGCGTTTACGTATATCTGATCCGAATAACTCTATCAGTAGTCTTCTCTCGCTCTTCCCTGCGAGAGAGAGAGAGAGAGAGAGAGAGCGAAAGAGAGAAAAAGAGCTACTGATCGAGTAGCTTGGAACATTAGCATATGTTATCAATTTGGTTATCAATATATGGCATTGAAAACAAGTAACTAAAACGTCATTGGTCCGCATTCGAGTCGCCTCGTACACGCTCGAAACTTAGGCCCTAGGCGGTATAATAACCCCCCATCATTATTACCAATCACCGATAACGTCATTTCTCGGCCTTTATTGGTCGATTGACTTAATCTTGTCTTAGAGGTAGATCAGTGTCAATTATGGTCGATTATCAAACCTTTTTAGGGTGTGATTAGAAATTATACCTCATCGAGCTGTCCTTTCTCTCTTTTACCCTAATCTACCATTTTCTGCTGATGAGTCGATCAATGAATCCTTGTTGATCAACCCCTATCGGTCGAAAATACGACAAAAATATTCTACTATTTAGTTTTTACAGCGAGCAGCATAGAATATACATTAATAATATTCTCAAAAATCTGTCCCTAAATGTGTGTCTACATAGCAAGTGGCATTACTGCTACTTTACTACACCCGATCAATCCTTGCAATGCGACAGACAAGGGTTAGAGCTTGGAACGTGGGACCTGCATCAACACAAACTGAGCCTATGATAGGATGTAAAACACAGATCGGCAGTAACCTCACCCAAGCTCTATAAATCCCATGGCAGGGCGAAACAAGTTGAGGTTTACCTATCCTCCGCCAGGGGATTGACGAATGACCCCTGACCCACGATGCATTTGTTTTATATGCAACTCGAATGCCTGGTCGTATGACCTAACCATGATATAGTTGGATCATGACTTGGGTGTCAACTGACTTCATTTCAAAGCTTCTAGTTGGTGGTCGTCATAGTGAAAACAAGTTAGCGAAGACCAATAGTTAGGGTCAAATGCATAGTCGTTCCTCACGTGCTCCTCAACTCAGCCTTTCCTCAGACTCTCCCAATTACCAATCACAGAGCAGCATTACCATGTGGATTGCTCTGTGATTGGTGGTTGGGCGAGTCTGCATGAGGAAAGACTGAGTTGAGGAGCACGTGAGGAACGACTATGCATTTGACCCTAGCTATTGGTCTTCGCTGACTCGCCCAACCACCAATCACAGATCAGTCCACATGGAAATGCTGCTCTGTGATTGGTAATTGGGAGAGTCTGAGGAAAGGCTGAGTGAGTTGAGGAGCACGTGAGGAACGACTATGCATTTGACCCTGGCATAAATGGTAGTTTACGGTGTATTAAATACCAGAAAGAGTATCTACGGTCAGACATTACATTTTCAGCCTAATTCAACATCGGTGTATACATATTTTGATGTCTTAATTAATCGTTGGATCTCGTCGCAACTAATCAACACTGGTAAGTCACGTATACGTAAACCTACCCCCTCGAAGCAAGAAACAATTGAAAAGCGGTGTTATTGACGTAGCACGGCGACCGAGGGTGGTCAGCGCGGGAGGAGGGGGGGGGGGGGGGTTGGGGGACTAGCTTCTATTCATTACTAACATGTGCGGGCGTGGGGCGGACAACCGAAATGTCACAACAATGCGGTCTACGGTTCGATTCCCATCGTCTTCCTTAGTCGGTACTTGCTGCAACCTGACGGAACGGAGGTGGGCACACTAGTCCGACACTAGCGATAATTGTGATTAAATGTAACCGGTCAAGGTCAGTCAAGGTCTCAAGGGTGCCCGCAACTCTCGTGCGTCGTCGTCTCAGCAACCTTTTCAATTTTCTCGTATGTCTCTTTTCTCTTCTCACTCTCATTCACGCCTAATTCATAATAATGATAACACTTAAAATAATAATTATTATTATAATTATAATTATTATTAATATGTATAATGATAATATAAAATATGAAAATATAAATATAAATATAAAATAATAATAAAAATAATATAAAAATTAGTATTATTATTATTATTATTTTATTGTTGCAATACATACAAACTCGGTCAAAACCGGCATAAACATGTTGTACGGACACAAATGTCAAGTATTTCCATGTGTTTACCTTATTAAAATCTACTTAGAACTACTTAATATATCTTCTTCTTCTTCTTCTTCTTCTTCTTCTTCTGCTTCTCAAATGCCCACATTTGGCTATACTACTTAATATATCATTGTCCACATTATTTTTTCCAAACCGAACTGTGGATGCTATGTACGGTCGTGGCCGATTTGTACTCATCCCAGCATTCGCTCTTTGTACGGTGGAAACCACGAAAACCACCATCGGGATGGAGAACTTCTTGAAGTCTTCATTCTTCTTAGTTCAAAAATTTTCGCACTATCCTACACGTGTTCAAAATAATTGCTTTTTGCATCTCGATGTATATGTTCGGTTGGAGACCAATAAGTTTAATACTATCATGGAGTTTACGTGGAACAATGCCATTTGCTGATATAATTAACGGTATAACAGTTACATTATTCTGCTTCCACAACCTTTTTATTTCAATAGATAATTCCTTATATCTGTTTATCTTTTCCCGCCAAGTTGTCTCTACATTGTGGCATAAAGGGACGGCAACATCAATTAAAATCGTTTCTTGTTTCTTCTTGTCAATAAATATTATATCCGGTCTATTGTGATGTATGGTTTGGTCTGTAATAACTGCCCGGTCGTAATATAATTTGTAGTCTTTACTATCTAATACCTTTTCAGGCTTGTATTTGTAATACGCAGTGGTTGTGTTTATAAGTTTATACTTCATGGCTAATTTTTGATGAACAATGTTTGCAACTTGGTTATGCCTATGAAGATAATCTGTTTGACAAAGCATTTTGCACCCAGATACGATATGTTCAATTGTTTCGCCGTTCAAATTACATTTTCTACATTTATCTTCCACTGTGACGTCTTTCAGTATGTATTTTTTGTAATTGTTAGTCTTTATTACTTTATCTTGAATAGCGATCATAAATCCCTCTGTTTCGCTGAAAATGTCCCCGGACGTTAACCATTTGTTCGATGCTACCCTATCGACGCTATCCTTAAGAAGTTCTTTATAATGTCTGCTATGTAACGTCTTTTCTGATATTCTGATCTCTTTTGCTGTGTCAGAATTTAGTTTTTGAAGCAAGTTTAAATTTCCGTCATTTAAATTGAGGGGAGAAAGCGACTTGTCTGCCGATACTATAGCTCTATGAAGTTGTGAATGTGGGCATTTTGTATAAAAGTACTTTCTCAGAATTTCAATTTGTTTATAATATAAATTGTTTAAATCAATCAAGCCTCTTCCCCCTTTTTCTCTAGGTAGAGTCACTCGTTCTATTGCTGACTTAGGGTGATGACTTCTGTATTTGGTGAATGTTATTATTATTATTATTATAATAATCAAATATAACGACTGTATCACGCCTTTGCAACTAGGTTGTATCGTGTTGGCAGACAGAAGCGCACGCCTGCTATATTCCACTACCTGACACACCTCATAGTGGTTGGTTATCAGACAGGGGACATCAATGCCCTTTGTGATGTTCACGTTATTTCGCATTTGTAAGTCAATACGTGGATGTCGTTCTCATTTGCCGGTCAATTACCCCGCGACGAGAGTGAGGGGGGGGGGTGGCTGGGCTGCATGGGTACAGGCAAAGCTGTTTCGCCGTACAAAAACACAAATCTGGCTTTCATAAAGAGTTCCGCTGTATTCCCAGTAAACAGAGTTAAATGAGGCGCGTGCGTCATTGCGTAATGTCAACAGCGCCGAGCATACATAAATAATAATATCGAGACTCGTCGGTTGTGCGATATATTGCATGTCCCATCCCTTTAGTGGTCGGCTATACAGGCATTGTCAAGACGACCGCTCAGCACAGTAACGTTGATATGATGCACTTGATATATGTGGACAGTCTCAAAGGTGATAATGAGACTTCGGAACTCCCGATTTCGGTCTATTAAAATTCCTTTACATGTGTTTATATTGTCCCAAATGTGAATCAAAATGTGTCATCCTGTAGAGAATTCAGTGCTTATTGTGATGACTGTTTCTTTGTTCCAATCAATATTTCCGTTTTTAATATGTTCATTAATTACCTTTTGTTTTGTGATGTTGCTGGAAACCTTTCGCACCTAATTAAGAACAACTAGAAAATGAAAATATTTATAGGAATAAAAAACATACATGAAAAAGAGCATTAAGCATTACATTCTCTATGGGATGACATATTTTGATATTTTTGATACAATTTAAAACCATTTTAAAGCAATTTTAACGGATCATAATCGGGTGTTCCTCAAGGTCGGTGAACATTTAGCTTTAATGACGTTAATGTTGCTTTACATCTCTATTGTTTCTCGTTTTCTTCAAAAAATAAACGTTAATTTTTTTAATTAGATTATTTTCTTGAGTTACATGTAGCGTAAATTGGTAAAACTGTTATTATTTATTAGCTACTCCTTTTAAAATTAGTACTGCTCGTCTTCTTACTTGTCCTTTTCGTCCAATCAAACCCCGACGTCATATGACTTATTTCAAGAGGAAAAACTATCACTTTCGGCCATCTATGCCTTGTCAAGTGACAAGTATTTATTAATTTTATAAAGCTCCCAATAGCGTCAAGGGGGAACGTATGATTGTGCGCTAAAGGAGGCTAAAAATTCTTGTCAATCAAAGTTAGTTGACGCTAGAGCCATCAGTTTGATTAGGACAGAGGGCTGGTGTCGTATAAGTTACAGTCCACGCGACGCAAGCTAAATACCGCCGTGAGGTGTCAATCCCATTAGCAGACCTGCGACACATCCACTCATGTGTGTGACTGTGACTGTTACTGTGACTGTGGGTCTGATGCGTTCTCTTGTGATGTAGTTTCATGACCATCGACGGAGCAAATGTGCGCTGTGTGCTTTCAGAAAAAAAAATATTTAATATTTTGATCACAGGATGTTCAAATATTGCCGGTAGCAAATAACAAGTTTCAAATTGATTCACAAATAAAAATGTTATTATTAAGGTTATACAGGTGAGTTTAGATGGTCGAGTTTCTTCAAACCTGGCACCTCCACCATACGTGTAATCATTAACGTTTTGTCTAGTTGAAATATGAAGTCGCGATGCTAGCCCAGCAAAATTAACGGTATTCTATTGACATCTTAAGAACGTTTCAATATATCGAAATAGTAATTGATAATGGTACCCGTATTTGGTGTTGTTTTAGCTAAACAATGGATTTTAAAACGTTCGCATATTGTAATTTTTGAGTGTTTATTTCAGTTCTTAAGTCAATCATCTTCAATTAAATAATTAAACAACAATCATTTTATATAACAAGTATTTTTTTCACTTTTTGTATTCACATTGTTTAGCTGATACATAACCAAATACCGGTAAGAATAACATTTTCAATATTTTGATGTGTTCTAAAGATATATATAAATAAAATACAGTTAATTTTGCGTGACTTTACATTGCGCCTTCACATTAAAACTAGACAAAACGTTAACGTATTATACGGATTTAATAAAACGAAATAACTATAGTGGAGGTGCCGGGCCTGGGTAAAGCGAGGCGGCTAGTCCGGTGGAATCCGAGGAACGTCGGCCACGCAGCCAGAACACTGTCGGCCTAGGGTGGCGACCCCATAAACACCCCCCACCCCCCCCCCCCTCCTGGCACGACGATAAAAACAAATATTTGCTGTGCATTAGGTTCCGCTCGCCCGCCCCACTATTGTCGAGTCAACATTTTAATTAAGCGCACGGCTCGTCTCACGGCTCTATACGAATATCTTACGAGGAGAAAATAATAATAATAAAAGCCCAGCGTAATAATGAATTTCTAATATGACGAGATATCTTCTTCGATTAAAACAACACCATCCCTAATTTCTAGAGAGCAGAGACAAAGAGACGCGTTCTATGCGCATTGCAACGAACCCTATCAACCATGGATTTTATCATGCGAATATTAACTATAGAAGAGTTTTTGGTCAATTAATTAATAGAAATCTTTATAGAAAACCTTCTTTAATAAAATAATGTAACACATTAAAACAAGTTTCAGAAAAGAATGATAGCTTTTCTAGCCTTCCGTTGTAAACTTATTAATTTTTAAATAAGCCTTTTGCCTTACATTAAAAAAAAAATTTAATTAGGCTTAGCGCCGGTATTTCAAAATTTACTTTTCAGTTAAATTGTTTTCACCATGACAACGGCCAATAGAAATACACCAAACTGGGCTTACCTGACAGTTAAATTTACTTAACACTTTAACTGGACATTGAAATTAGGGGCATCCATTATGTTCAATTTTGGTTAGTTTATTTCGATTGGAATAACTGCCCTTGCGTGAGTCGTACGTCCACGATTTAAACGGTGAATTGTTTGAACACATGGATAGCTTTGATGCCTGAAATGTTACTCTAACATTGGAGGTACAGGAAGACGAGGAAGTTCGTGGTCGTGGATGGATGGTCGTCGAAAGTGATAAGGATGAGTTGTGAGCAGTGGCGGCTCGTAACATCCAAACTGCAGGGGGCACAACGTAATTTACCCCCCCCCCCCTCCCCCCCCCCCACCCAAAACTCAAAAAGTAGAATTTTACGCAAAGGAAATGTAAGAACGACACGTTACTCACGGAATCACCTATCGGTAGATAAAATCCATTCTTCTGTTTTTGTCTCGAGCAAACCTCTCGATTACGACGTTGTTGAAGTCGGGAATCGTACTTATAAGTTTTTTCAAACTAAGATGAGGTACTGGACGTCCCAGTTTTTTAATATCTAGTTTTTTATCGTAACTAATTTGATGCTCACAATTTAGAATATGCGCCACAGAATTCATATTTACAAAAACACAACAATATTACAAACAGATAATGTACAAATGCGAACACGGCAGTAACACAACTCACTCGCACGATAGCCAAATACCTACTGACAATGACAATACTGTGACAACAACACACTTCGCCAGTAATTTAGTTTTTAAAACATCATAAATGACCATTTTCTAGTTACCACTCCTTGTTGTGTATCCGCTTATTGAATGAAAGCTGAGTGCCATGTCTTTCTAACCAGGTACACTTGTAAACTAAAAAAAGGAGACTTTGATTTTAAGTAACATTTTCTATCATTTGACTCCCTATTAAGTCCGTGCCGAGGTCTATATTATCGTTCTTGGTGTTTACTCAGAAAAGGTCATCTGCCTGCAGGGTTGGGTTTCTTTTCTCTCTCATCTTCGGTGCCGGTGGTGGCTACGCGTTAGATGTGCCCCCTGCCAATGTATTTCGTCCATAAGGGTCTAGCTCCAAACAGTGCCTGGGGGTCTGAACTGTTGAAATACGAGGGCACAACGCTGTTTAGCCTGGACAGTGGACGCTGCAGAATCGTAGCTGGCGCAAGCAATGAAATTACTTCTACGACCAATATTCTCCCAAATATAAACAAAGTGCACCAAAAAATGAATATATCTTCAGCGAAACTTAAATTTGAAAGTTGCCACAACAACGTATTTGATGTACCAAATAATAACTTATAATTAAAGATATTTCCGTGAGTCCCAGGAGGGGGGCACGTGCCCTTGTGCCCTTACGCTAGAACCGCCACTGGTTGTGAGGAAGCCACAATTGCTTATCAAAATACGCTTCGTCGGCTGGGGTTATCGCCCCAGACCCCTACCTGGTTGGGATGTTCGACCCCCCTCCCCCCCCCCCCTTCTATTGTGAATTCCTGGATACGCCACTGGAGGTAGGTTGTAGATAGAGAGTGTTTCTGTCTGCTGGAAGACTGTGCAAGTACCAATTAGATTCGAACGACTAAACAGAACAAGATACGCAGACTTGTCTCAAAGTGGAGTAAACGATGTATCGCATGAATGGAGGGAGCATTCCCGAGCCGTATTTGCGGCACTTTAATTGTTTGCGCCTCCAAAAGTAATAAGAGTCTAAGTTTATGTTGGATCAATCTCAATAAAATAGATTTCAACGACTGGCGGAAGGGAAATTCCACGCGGAAAGGTCTGCGAAGAGGGAATGGGAACAATAGACGGGTCCGTTTTCTCGAAACAACGTGGAAATTCCTGAGCCCGCACTGCAATAAAAGCCGCGTGAAAAAGAGACCCATAAGTCAATGCGCAATAGGACTACATGTGCGGCTGCAAGAAGCTATACACATTTCAGTGTTGACTCTTGTGACTAATCAAGATAATATTTGTTATCTTTTATCTTATCTAGATAAGTTTTTGTGTTATCTTTATCTTATCTTTGTTATCTTTTAGATAAAATAATTATATATTAAAAACTAAAATTCGAGATGAATTTTACCTCCTGTAGGCCTAAAACACTGTGTATGGTATTGTTGTGACATAATGTGCATATAGGCTTATACTGTCAAGTCTATAACATATTAAGATTTACGATTTTGTCAGGGAAGATTGGATTCAGATTTCATATCATTCATTTTTTGTTTTTTGTTTTTTTAGTCTCTAACATTCTCTAACAAGAAACAATTTTTTCATATATTGGTTTCACTATAGTCTACCTAAACTATAATTATTATTATATCTTTTATCGAAACAAAATTATCTAGGTAATTATTCTCATCTTTAATCTTTGATCTTTTATGTACCTATAGATAACTTTTTAAACTTTATCTTGTATCTTATCTAGATACGTTTTTGGACAATTTTCTTTATCTTTATCTAGGTACAGAATAAATTACCTTGTCACAACACTGTACAGTATAAACGGTGTGGGTGTACGCTGCGCTTGTTATGTGAGCTCCAATGATCTCAACCATCCAACAACGTACACGGATATGAGAGCTTTTCATCCCTCTTCTTCGCATGGTCGTTATTTCATCTTCTCCGCGTTTTATCGTACGCATCACAATGCCCAAAGATGGAAATATGATGAAAATATTTTACGATAAAATGCGGAGCTCCTACGTTTAAGAGACCCCCACCACCCACCCCCTCAAATCAGTTCGTACGAGCACCCCCACTAATAACTTCTCATTTGAAACGTTCACACTTATTAAATATTTATGAGGTCAAAGCCTTTGCGTGGCGTTCTCTCATCAATCCGTGTTTATCTGGCGAGTTGATGTAATGTCTTTATTTCTCCAGCTTGGCTCGGTCGCTGGCTGGGCTGCTCCCTGGGGCTGGACTATAATCGTAAGCGCGGACACGGGTGAAGTTATCACCGAACCGCCCGTAAACCAGGGCGGAGGATTTGCCCGTGTTCCCAAACTACCGACACGGCTCATCGGGCACGTGACCTCCATAGCGAGTGACCCCCTCCGCCCCCTCCCCCGCACCCCAGCCCACAGAACCCCGTCCTCGTAAAAATAGCCCGGTTTACTCGTTTTCAATACCCAATCAAATTTGAGTGACGGAAAACGAAAAAGATCATGTTTTATGGGAATCGTTTAATATATATGCAGGACTTTTACCGTTTTAAAAATAAATAAGCAATCGACGATGTTACAGTGATCGAGCGGAGAACCCAATTTCAAGTGCGGGTTTAAGTTCTTTCATACAGATTTCCATTAAATGCAAAATGGCATCTTTCTTGCGAAGAGAGTTCTGTGTGCGCCGTCAGCATTCTAGAACGCAACGTGGCAATTCCAATAATCCACACTTCACCCACACTTTAGACGGGACTAGTCTGCCTCGCGCAGTGGCACAGCGTCGTGTGAGTACTTATTTCGTCCATATCCGCTTTTTCGCAGACGGAGAAAACGGGGTTTGAATGTAAAACTGCTGGTACTTTTATCTGTTACAAGGCATCCACCATTTTTGAATTCTATTGTTCAAGTATGGATACAGTTTAAGTATTTTCATAATAACAAAACATTTTGCTTTTGTATTTCCCCCAGAACAGGGCACTCATTGTTGGATATGGACTACAGCTCCTGACAAAAATGAATACATTTTTAGTACTTATTTCGTCCATATCCACTTTACTCTTATTTTGATCGTATTAGGTGTACCTTGGATAATAAATTATATATTTGATGACTTAGTAGTACAGGGAACTTGATTTGGCATAAAAATAATTTTTTTATCAATTTATTAATATTTAAGCTTATAAAATTAAATTTAAAAAAAAAATTAAAAAAATTATAAAAATGCTTTAATATGCCAACGAAAACCAAAACATTAGTTATAATTACAGTATTCACTGATAAAGATGTTCTAATCGTTAGGCGATTGATTAGGTTCCTTTACAAGGCAGTTTTTGGAAACATAGTTATTGTCATTCTAGCGTAGGCGAGGGACATTATGGACATTCCTAGGATTTTACTGGGACACGTTGAGAATGAGCAAAGTGGGAGGAACCCACACCACGAGGAAGGGCCAGTGGTGGACCTGTGCAGCTACAAAAATGACTACGATCCTGGCTCAGAAACTATGAACACACATCGCATAACTGTCAGTGAAAAGGATAGGGTGCGACAGGGGTAGAGGTTAGGTTGCCATTTGGGCATCAGCAAAGGAAAAAAGAGAAAGAAATTATGAGTGAGATATTATTATACACAACACCCTCGTTGCAGGCACCGGTCACCACGAGGAGAAGGAACTACCTCGACTGGGTTTTATTGCTTGCAATGTAATATTAAAATATTACATGGCAAAGAACTACACAAGAAATTATATTAATCATCTGATTACAAATTCATTTTTATTAATAAAACGATTTCAAAGTTTTAACTTACAAACAAGTAATTACAAGTACGAGTACACACAAAATTCCAAAGGTTATTATCCCCGCTTATTATTAACAATATTAACAAGCGGAATTATTAAAATTAAAATCATACTTGCTTCTCTCATCCTTCGATTGGATATTTTTGACACGTGGATGAGACGTTTGTAGAACGAATAATTTTTTAAGTGTCCGGTCACACGTCACCCCCCCCCCCCCCTAACACTCGAAGCAATGATCGTTACTCTCAGAACGGATTGCCAATACATACTCAGCCCACTCGCAATCCCTTCCGCAGTCCGGGCAATTACTGATGAGTAGAGTACAGTTTTTAAATTAATAGAACTTATATAAGAATTTTATCACATTTCCGTAGGTACAATTAAAATAAAACATGTGAATATTGTGCCCGTATTCTCCTTCAACAAAATTTTTTGACGATGATTACGGACCTCCCATTCCACCCGTCACACAGTTTACTTGTGCAGGCATAATACTATTTGTATGACTGCCTATACTACTGTTCATCCCGCCAATTTCATATTTCCACTTCGGGCACTGGTCAGGCCTACTCAGTAGGCCTAGGTCCTATATCTAGGGTTAATATAAAATTTGTTTGGAACAAGCTCAATAACTTACAGAGCCTAGGCCTAAAAATATCAAAAAGACAAACTCGTTATCTGAAATCCAGTTCCTTGGGCAAGTTCGGTGCTGGAGATGAACTCAGATATTGGGATAATATGTAATAAACACCTTGCCAAATCGCTTGTCAGCAAGCTAACAACGCAGAACACACGAATGGAAAATCCTCTGAATGCCATCGCAACTGTTCGTAGTGGCCGGCCGATCAATCCCGCGGTTCTGATTGGTGCATGTGGATATGGCTCAAATAAGTACTGACATTTATTCCAACCTCGTGGATATGGATCAAACAAGCACCGAGATAATCGACAGTAATAGAAAATTTCACCCAGAGATTGCGGAAATGGATTAAATACGCATTGACAATATGCAATACCATAACAACTAAAAAAAAGTGAAAAGTGGATATGGACGAAATAAGTACTAACACGACGACAGAGCTGGTTGAGCGGTTGAGCGTCGCGGTTACGTGTGTGGTGAGACTCAACCGGGTGTATGGTTGAGCATTTAACTACAGCTACATGGGTGGTGTGACAGCCGGATGTATGGTGTAGGAAAACTAATTTCGTCACGTCACATAAAAGCAGCATTTAATTTAAATATGTTGTTAAACATGTATAAAAAGTTAATGAAGTATCAGTCCAAAAAATCAGTCAGGTAAAAAATACTCGATTTATCATATATTCCGTAAAGGCGCTCTTATTAAAACGATCAAATGACTCGGTTCAGGTGGAACCTTATTTTGTAAAATACTTCACAGTCAATATTAAAACTTGCTTTAGAAACAAACTATGTTGTTGTAGCTCTGTGTATATGCACATCTTCAGTCTCCTTGTACATTGTGTGAGTTAACCCCCTCATTGAATATAAACTCTTTGGGGTACTTGTTAACCCGTGAAACAATTTTAAATGTACAAGCTAGATACAGTCAAAAAATCTAATTCTAATACAAATAATTGGTGTGACTCAAAGGATTGTGTGGTTGAGCACAGCCTGAGGCTGCAGGACCGGCTGAGTGGTTGAGTGACTTGAGGCGGGTTACCTCACGGACTAGAGTCAACTATCTAACGCGTTATAGACCTCCCCCCCCCCCCCCCCCCCCCAATATGTTGCAAAACCAATCAGTAGTTCTACGCACAATCCCACACGAAATGGATTTGACATCAAGAGAAGAGGTAGGGCGATTTCAGTTACGATTGTTTTGGTATCTCCATCACTCCCCAAGGGACAACTAACAGCCAATCTGTACTACTCCATACGAGAGTTGTCATAGATGGGTTGGATAGAAGTACATTTAACAACAACTGTAGGAACATAATATGCTCTATTAAAATATGTCTACTACAAGCTATATATGCCTACAACTCTACAAGTAATATATTGATTTTGCGGAATCAAAGACTGAGAGAATAAGATTATAGTTTTCTTTATGTCACATAATTTACTTTCGGTATTTCAGTAATGTCTATTCAGTAAGGACTCCTTGTGCAAAATGTTTGTAGTACAATAGGGAAGGCTCACACATTTTTTTTATTTGCTTACTGGTTACCTCAAGTTAAAATAAACGGGAACTAATTGGTTTCGGCTCGAAAAGTGCATTAACATCGCTTTAACAGCACGTCAAATATATTGCTGTCAAAACACGCTCAGAAACGGACCTGCGCCATCTTGCTCGTGATTAAAAGGTTCTGACGTCATAACTCTGTTAACAATCATTTTATATCATACAAATAGTACTGAAATCCCACAATTTAGTAGATTATTGCTCTCATAAGACTTTAACTGAACTAACGTTTATTTTTAGTTAGTAAATAAACACTGCTCAACATTAATTTACAACAATATGTTAAATAATTGCATTATTGTAGACACGTTTTGGTAAATACTGTATTAAAATGTATTTTCTGAAGAAAACAGTGGTATAAAAGACATTGTTGTAAAGTCACTGCATCCTAGATATTGTAAAATGTCCAACTTAATATCCTTGATATTATTAAGAATACTTCAAGGAGGCAGTTGTTGACAAGAGTTATGACGTCACGAGCCGTTTTTCAATAATACGGAGCGGGAAGTTCCAAATTTCAAACTTTAAATGCTAATAGAATTGGAAATATACACTTTTTAGATATAAAAATTATGTAGCCCGTATTTTTAGATAATGGCCTTCCGTTTTTAGGTACTTTGAGGAATATTTATTTTTCATGAGCCTTCCCTATTTAGCTTTCATTTGCATACATAATTCGGATAGGAGAACAGAATAATGATATCCAAGTTTGTAAAACAATAATTAATGTATTTAATGACGTACTCGTTGATTGAGTTGAATTGATTCAGAAGATAACGCACAAAAGAAAAGGAAAACGGTTTTAAAGATGCCATGTAAGGATCATGTTTATAACGTTAGAACATGGCTAACCCCAAACGAAAACAAGAAAACAAACTAAAACTTGGCATAATTTTTAGCTTTGCCATCCCGCTATACTTCGGGCGAATGAAATTCCTACACAAACCGTGACATGTGTTAAGATAGTTTGACAAACCCATTTCCCCTCATTTTCCGCAAGTTACGAGATGAGATTGCGTCACAATGAATAATATGCACCCCCATAAAACATCATAGCCAGCATGAAATATTCAGGCAGTAAAATGAAAGGGCGAAGGCGGCCGAATAAAGACGAGCGGGCGGGACAAGACAACCCTCGGCCCATTCGAACATAATCACTAATTTGATCGTTTCGCAATCTTAGCCGCTCGTTGGTTCGGATAATTGCCACTGCTTACCTGGACAACATTAAATGAAATTGGCGTCCGTCCGTCCGTCCGTCTGCCGATGATGCGGCTGATTACCCCTGTTCGCGCTATTAAGCGTGCGTGTGCACGTGCGTGGCGTCGCGGCGGTCGTGACCGGCGTCGGTTAATGCGTCGCTTCATTTACCGGTCACGTATGAGCGCCGCGCAGCGCCGCCGGCGACGCCAGGGGCGGACTTCTTCCTTCGAGTCATCTTTATGTTATTGCTGAGTAGCGACAAATTCATTCTGTTCCCGTCTCTTAGAGAGAGATAACGAAATCCGTGGGGAGTCGAGGTCGAGTTTAAACACTTGCTGGGATTGTTTCTATTCTTCGTCGTATCGAACCTGCCCTGGGGAAAATTAAAACTTGTTTATTCGGTTTAAATTGTGAAAGCGTTTCGATAGTTTTTAAGGGGCTAGATAGACCTTGCAACCCTGGCTGAGCCCGTAGATAGTAGGTTTCGATAGTTCGTAATAGACGAGATAGACCTTGCAACCCTGGCTGAGCTCTATAGAATAGTTGAGTCCTAGTGCCAGCAACGGAACTATAAATAAGGCCTTAGAAACGTCAAAATCGATTTGAAACAAGTTGCTACCAATGTTTTAAAGACTACTTTAAAACTAAAATATAAAACGCTGTGTAATTATTCGTAATAGAATAGGTTAAAAAGTTATGAATAATATACTTTTCGTAATTATTCTGGAATTAAAAACTGCTTGTGAAATATATTGTATTAAACTCGGCGTACTCAACCCCATTCAACTGTTTACTGTTAAGCCTACAAGTTCCAACTATTGATGTTAATACGCAGGGCTACGTGTATTGCAACCAGTAAGATATGAATACAGTTCAATGTTCAATCTTGTTTTCAACTATGAATTCAATTTCACAAAGTTTTCATTTTGAATCGTATGTTTTTATAAACAATTCGTTTTTTTTCTGAGAGCGATTTTACATATTTCAAATAAGGATCCCGGATCTTTTTGTTATTGGTGGAGAAACAAAATCACGAAGGCAGTAAAAATGAAATTTGAGAACTCTGCAATAAACATGGGCGTAAAGGGTAGGAAAAGTAGTAAAAGAGAAGAGGGATTATAAAGAGAAGGAAGCGCTATTCCACGGCTCTCGCATCTCGTGGCGAATACAAATAATAAGGGTTTAACATCTGGTGTCGTTCTAGACGGGCAACGTTCCCTTATTTAATAATATGACGCTTTCATTCTTTCATTCGTCGCCTGTAGACTGATCAAAAACAAACAGTGACCGCTATAAAACGTAAATTGCTGCACACAGATAACGAAAAACATCTCGGCCCGTCCAATTTAGTTGTAGCTAAAGCTAAAAGGCTATAGTTTGGGCCCATTTAGTCTGACGACGTGTGTTACCCCCCCCTCCCCCCCCCCCCCAGCGATCGTCCAAAGTATAATTCATAGTGCTCTAGTCCTTGGTTGGTGCGGTCGTCTGAGGGCCGCGTTCGAAAGCTCCTTCATCGTTGCTAATTCTTGGTCTAGTCGTTGGTGGAGGAGCCGGGTTGGTGCGGTCACCTGAGGGCCGCGTTCGAGAGCTATTTAATCATTACTATTTCTTGGTCTAGTTCTTGATTTACGAGCTCGTACAAGAGCGTGACATTGGAAAATGAAATCTGGTTTTGATTCTAGTCTTTAAAAATAGTATGTAAAATGTATGGTGGCTTATTAATTAGTAGTTTACTGCTAAGAAATGTATGTATATATACGCTGCCAACATGCGCCCTATTTACATGTTTGCTTCCTCAAATAAATAATTATAGTAACAAGTTTATGATATTTGTTGTATTAGGATGTACTCGACAGCTAGGTCATACGACGTGGTATTTTAATCGTCTCTGATGGCAGGCAGAGCTACCCTGGTCCGATTATATCCGGGACCCAGACCGAGAATTTAATAACTATAAAAGTAATTAGAATAAAAACATCTATATTTACACACGCCCTATGTGTCAACGTAGCCCCGAGTCAGTAACAACGTGCATGGAGGAGCGTGCAGACTCAGACATACACATGGAGCTGATTTCAGTCTCTGTATGCACCTTTGATAAACGGGGCCTCAAGTTACCAACTGAAATTGGTAAAGTTGGCAACACTGTGATATCCATCCTCTAGAGATTCAATCCGACCCGTCTCCGTTCTGACGATACACAGGCTCAACTCATTATAATACAGTAACTTGGCGACAGTTACGAACTTCAGAGGATCAACGTATACGATCGGTTTCTCGGCTCAAACGTGTCTGTCAAAACCCCGCTTTACGTTCAGCTTGGTCAGTATCAGTGCAAACAAGTCGGTTTCACGCTCATTCAAATATGGATTGAGTAATAGTTTAGATGCATAAAGTTAACAACCGGCGCGATATTTGAAAATGTACTAGATTCCACGTTTTATTTGAAGTGATAAAACTGGAATTGGTATTTTATTTCTATAATGCCAGCATCATGGAATATTTAGAGCCTACTAAAATCTCTATTACGGCCTACTTCACCAACTAACACAACAATGACCAATCGTTTTAATTAATTGTTACTAATTGTTAGGTTAGTCTTCTATGCTAGTAGACTAGCGAAAAAATCGATTTGAGACGCACCCAATATCTATTAACTTGTTTTCACCATGACAATCAGGCTTCTCATTGGTTGTTGCCACGAGGAAAAGTAGCCTACTAAATATACTTAGCATAGTTTTGTAATACCGGGCCTTAGTAGGCTTATAGCAGACGTGAAATTAAAAGAAATATTTAGCGATTTTTGCCTAGTAAAAGAAAAAAGTGAAATCCCACAAAAAATATAATGTGTGTATACGTCTTACTAAAATAAATCTGCTTTAGGCCCGGTATTATGTACTTCGGATAAATATTTAGTAAACTAAGCAATTAACTTGTTTTACCAAGGAATCTAGGCTTCTCATTGGTTGTTGCCATAGTGAAAAAAAGTTAGTAGCCTTCTAAGTACCTATATCCAAAGTTCATAACACCGGGCCTTATAAGTGCTGCTTTATACAGCATTAGTGGCACGCTTATTGTCTAACTGTCCAATTAGAGAGTCTATGTTCGGTGTAATTAAGATATTCCAACAAGCCGCGAGATGATTCACAAAGCGCCGTTGTAAGCTAAGCCACAACTACCATCAATGGTCGCATATGGTAACATCGACCTTACGGGATAGAACAAGATACTTGATTGCAATGCTCGTCTTGAAGCCTTGTCTATTATTCTAGTATCTAATTCGTGTTCGCAAAGTATCTGTAGAAGAACTATGTGTACATCTTACCATCAATGTGTTTACACCACGTATGCAACATTTTCTTGAAAGACAAAGTGTAATTAGTATCAGTAACAGCACACGGTTAAGTCATCTATTTTATTTATATTATTTTTTGTCTCGACTCGGGCTCGGGTTTAGCCGTCGACTTTTTTTAATATAACGGTTATTATAGTTATTCAAAAGCAAAACGCAAACAGCATTGTAGTCATATTTTAAAACCGTATAACCCAAATACGTATTACTTGACTTCGTACGACAAACCAAGCGTTAAACGGAAGTACACATCTTAAAAAATTTATATCAAAATCTAAATCAAAATCAACATTAAAAAAAATACAAAATCTATAAGTCTATCTTGAAATGTACAAATTACAATAACGAGAAATACAATATCGCTTTGATCGCAGAAAACGAACCTTATCAGGGCCAGTTTCATCAACTTCTTAAACTCCAATTAGCCGGTAATCGGAGTTTCTCTCCTAACAAACATGACAGCTTTTCATTTTAAATGTAATGTTTATTGAAACCGTGGTTACCAAACCGTACTTACTAAATCGGAGCTTAACAAAGTTGGTGAATTGAAACCTATAAATGCCGAAATATATTTTACATCTGCCTCCAATCAAGTGGCGATGCTTTAGGCTCTTGAGCCAACCAACGATCTACCCCGGCCGTCTTAGAGCGGAAACGAGCTGGACAAATATTTCTATTGCTGGGCAATATCCGGCGTGCTCGGCTGATACGCGTCTCCTTGGCAACGCCATGATCGGCGTCGGCCTTGCAAATAAACATAAATACAGATTTAGTAACGACACAGACTCCCGCCTGAGATTGGAAATACGGTCCCTTGCGCGGACAACGATAAGCAAGGTCCGTCAATCCCATGGCGAGGGTCGGTAAGGAGTTAGACGAGCCCGTGTCTGGGGATTTACGGATCTTGACTTGCAGCCAGCTCAGCGGTAAGCCCTACCGGTCACGACGAAGAAGGGCCCACACTGACTGGTCACTACGATTAATGATTGCAAATATCGTCCTGCTAAACCTCTTGATAACCACCACTGATACTGTCCTACTGCTGCCTCGATTTTTTCTTTCTGTTTATTTGTTCTCTGTGCCTATTTTAGAATTAGTTATTTCTTACTTTAGATTGATAGCTAGTATTAGTTACCTAATTAGTTGGTTAATTAATTAACTATTTAGTTGCTTATTAGTTTAGAATTTTGATACTTGTTTAGATTTAGATACACACAATGTAAAACGGTATATGGCTGTATTTGTGTTTCTAATAAATAAATTAACAAAATAAAATATAGTAAAATTATTTTTGAAAATTATTATTGATTTAGAGAAAGGTCTAGTGTTGCGTGATGCATGTTACTTACTGCAAGTACAGCTTTGACAGCTTTACCACTAATGGATTCTAGTCAAGCAGTAAACAGTTTTAATTTCGATTAGCATTTTAAAAACTCTCCGAATTGCTAATCTGATAAGTGCATCGTGAGGTATGACGGATTATGAGTTAAACCGACTAATAGGCTCGGTGCTCAGCCAGCCGTGGTGGCGATACCTTCACTAATGTTTGCGTCACAAATCAGGTCGCGAAACGTTTTCCAGTTTTTTTTTTTAATTGTTGCACTCTTAAAAAACTAAAATATGGTGAAAATGAAAAAGCTGATGGTTCGCGGAGTGCACGAAATACGTTGGACGGATATTTCGCCTGGCTTGCGAGGTCTTGCGAAAATCCCCGCTAGAAGCGCGCGGGCGCCGATTGCGCCACTTGGCAAGATTACAACTAGGACTCACAGCTGTCGCGTTCATGTATGATTGACGGTGTCTACTCGTGTCAATGAGAGCTGCATGTCGGAAAAGAGTTCAACTCCAAAGAGAATTGGTCACCCAACCGATACTAAAAGAAAAAAAATTAAATTCAAAGGATATAATAGTAAAATTATCGTTTCATTTAAATTATTTAATGTAAACATTAAACAACAACAGCAGCCAGCCCGAAGTGTTTATCGCCAGGCGAGGCGATATCCCCCCCTGTATATCTGCACTTGTTCCAGCCGAGCCAGCCCGCGAGTGTTATCACCAGGCGAGGCGATATCCCCCCCGTATATCTGCACTTGTTCCAGCCGAGCCAGCCCGCGAGTGTTATCGCCAGGCGAGGCGATATCCCCCCCGTATATCTGCACTTGTTCCAGCCGAGCCAGCACGCGAGTGTTATCGCTAGGCGAGGCGATATCCCCCCCGTATATCTGCACTTGTTCCAGCCGAGCCAGCACGCGAGTGTTATCGCTAGGCGAGGCGATATCCCCCCCGTATATCTGCACTTGTTCCAGCGGAGCCAGCCAGCGAGTGTTTATCGCCAGGCGAGGCGATATCCCCCCCGTATATCGCCAGGCGAGGCGATATCCCCCCCGTATATCTGTACTTGTTCCAGCCGAGCCAGCCCGCGAGTGTTTATCGCCAGGCGAGGCGATATCCCCCCCGTATATCTGTACTTGTTCCAGCCGAGCCAGCCCGCGAGTGTTTATCGCCAGGCGAGGCGATATCCCCCCCGTATATCGCCAGGCGAGGCGATATCCTCCCGTATATCTGCACTTGTTCCAGCCGAGCCAGCCAGCGAGTGTTTATCGCCAGGCGAGGCGATATCCCCCCCGTATACCGCCAGGCGAGGCGATATCCCCCCGTATATCTGCACTTGTTCCAGCCAAGCCAGCCCGCGAGTGTTTATCGCCAGGCGAGGCGATATCCTCCCGTATATCTGTACTTGTTCCAGCCGAGCGCCCCGCAAAGGGATGATGGCCGGTATAGATCACCTCGTTCTGACACCGAATCAAAGGCGCCCACATCGATCGCCCTTTGAACAACCGGTACAAATGGCCGCTACGGATAAGAGGGTGGGCCATGCAATTTGCTTTTATATATTGGGGCAAAGTTGTTTCGGAAAGAGAGTTTTCTGGTGCCCGTCCGCTACTTTCTCGCGGATACGATTTCAGAAATAAGATCGTCTGAATGATAGCGTCGATTTAATACTGAACTTTAAACAGTCAAAACCACAAGTACACACAAGGCAAGTAGAAATACACACATTTAGTCCTAATCATGTAACATGAAACACTCGACTGTATTTCAGAGGTTAGCAGAATATGCGTTGAAGGGGATGAGGCTAGGCGACAAAGTTCTAGGTGGAAAGTTCTTAGTCCTACTGTACAGGCTGGGAACTACGCTGAAAGATGGAAGTGTGCAACGGTGTATTGAGAATGTGCTTAGATATAGAATGAGCTTCTCACTATGAATAAATAGATGAATGAATAAATAAATGAATAAATGAAACAATGAATGAATGAATGCATGCATGATTGAATGGATGAATGGATGAATGGATGAATGAAAGAATGAAATAATGAATGAATGAATGAATGAATGAATGAATGAATGAATGAATGAATAAATAAATAAATAAATACCCAATATATACGAGTGTGAACCAGGCGATGCAGGAAGCTCCATTGAAGCTCCATTGAAGCTCCATTGAAGCTCCATTTGATTTGGGTCGGAATGTCCGGCAGATCGGATAGAATAATTGGGATGATGGGCGGACGTTTTGCTAACATAAAACCCTCTTAACATTAATGTTACGAGGCAAAGGTTAAACCTGAGGTACTGTCTAGTTGGTTTTCATTGCGCCACACATACGTGCCCCCCCCCCCCCTGTGTTCTCCACAACACGACGAGGGCCGCAATAACGTGGAGGGGCGCAATAAAAACAGCATCACAGTCCAATAAACTAGCAGGTTATTGTCCCAGCATGAAGAACGAAAGATGCAAAGGTGTTTCCCAAGTAATAACACAAGAAATGTTATACAAGCGTCTTTAATGAAAACTGGATCGCTTTAGCTTGAATTGTCTCCGTAATAAAAGAGCGCGGAAATTCAAATTAAAAACAAAACAATAAAAAGCTTGGCTGCTTTCCGTTGTAGCAGAGGGCACGAATGCTCTACGAATCCTTGTCGCAGACTGTACACGACCGTTATCTCTAGATTCACATCACTTGAGCTCTGTTCTCTGTGATCTTGTCTCAGACTGTATCTCTAGATTCACATCACTTGAGCTCTGTTCTCTATGGTCTTGTCGCAGACTGTATCTCTAGATTCACATCACTTGGGCTCTGTTCTCAGGAATGGCGAGATGGATCTTTCAGCCCAGGGCATGTTTCGATATGTATAACTTCCCTCTCGTCAAACATAATAAGGTAGACTGCGCTTAATGGAAGATTATTTAAATATCCATAAAAAGAACCTTTCAAAGTATAAGTATCAAATGAATGTATATAACAGTATCAACGTGTTGTTTGACTAGGGAGGGGGGGGGAGGGGGGGAGGGGGTGACGTGATGGCAATATCGAACATTTCATCCCAATAACGCGTCTGTCAAACGCAGGACAGGAGCGCAACTGTCACAGTTCACAGTTCAATGCTCTGTATGGCTGTGATCTTGTATGAACAAGCCTAGAAATGATGGGAATCATTCAGAAATTATTTTAGAACAAATTATGGTGATTGGTTTTTCATGGAATAAGCTGACATGTATTGAAAACTGCGTACAAATGTATCTGTTATATGATACATCACAATTTATCCGGTGCTTTTAAAAAATGTAATATTTTATTTTAATTACAAACATGCAATATGCAAAATTACTAGAATTACTACTTCAAGATCCGTGTGGGAAAAATTTGACAATGCGAGTTATAAGCGTGACTGCGACGGGTAACACGAGTCACGCGTAAGTCATGTGACGCGCCGAAAAGTAGGCAGGTACAGCGGGTGAAGAAGGTATACTTGAGACCGTTGCAAAGATACCAGTCATGTTGTGTACAGATGTTGTTGTTGTTGTTGTTTTTGTTATTGTTGTTGTTGTTGGGGTGTTCTCTTTCTCAGGTGACCCGCTTGCAGTTGGGAAGAAATGTCTGACGCAGTTAATACAACTCATTAGTCATTACCAATCAAATTTGCCTTGTCATTAAGGAAGAACGTTCATAGATAATAGCTGGTGGCCGGAATTTAAGGCGCTTTCATAGCAACACGACAACACGTTTTTTCCGGACCGGCAAGTCAGGTGAACCAATCAGGGCAGGCACGGCAAGTTTCTGATTGGTTCACGTGATCTGCCGGTTCGGAAAAAACGTGTTGCCGTGTTGCTATGAAAGCGCTTTTAGATTCTCGTGTTTTTCCGCTGTCCCACCTCAATCGGCGTTATGTAATAAACACCTAGAAACGAGAGTCTATATATACCTACTCAGTTATAAGATTTGTTTGTAAGTGGGGGATGTTCATTGAGCCACGAAGCTTTAAAGTCGATCGATGAAGTGAACTACCCATTCAATACAACAACTAAACTATTCAAATTAAATGGACATGAAAAAATACTTTTTTTATTCTAACTTATGAATTTCAAGAATTATTACATGTGAGTAGCATTTAATACTGAACGTCTTGAAATTATATATTTTTTTTTATTAATAAAGTATATTTATAGTTTCTAATTTGAGTAGATTTGAGGTAAAATTGACACACCAGCGCAAATATCTCGAAAACGGATTGCGTTCGATCATCTTTTTCAAACGTATTCATGTTCGTCATGAAGTTATCTACATTTAGGACGAAAATTTGTTACAATATATTACTTTTTGAAGGTGCTACGCAAAGTTATACGATTGAAAGTGTAGGTTTTTGTTCAGTTACAATGTATAACATAGGGAATTCCAACGCAATTCAACACTCAATAAATAAAAAACTAATAGCGGTAGGTGCATATTTTTTTCTACAATATTCACAAGCTTAATCTCAACTTGCAGTACATACAATTTGAATGATTTATATTACCAGTGCAGTTATCATCGATCGACTTTAAAACATGTTGTCATTGGCATTGACTCAAACTAAGCATTGAAGACAGAACGCGAACCAAAGACAAAGATGTCAATGATTATCGTTTGTAACCTGACGCCGTGTTTGGGCAGATTACGCGTCGCAAATGAAAGGCCCGCCCAGGATTATAGTTGAAGAACATAAAGCGTGATAGAACTTTTTCTCGTCAATTAGAGAAGATCTCAGTAAAAATCACGAGACACAACTTCCCACACTAATTACCTTGTTAGGCGAGGTTTGCTCTCACCTCGATATTAACTACTTGCTCGGGGCGACAAAAACTAAGCGAGGGAACTTACCTCAACTTCCGCAACGCGCGCGCATCATCGAAGACGCAGCAGTGCAAAGTATCATAAGTATTCTTGTGTCAAATAGTGGTATTGTTTAAAGAAAGGTTCACGACATAAACAAAAATATACTTTTAAAACCCCAACATATAAGTATCGGGCTGTCCTGAGGAATAGTCCATTCCTGAAAGTTTTCACGGTGACAATACTCACTTTGAAGTGATATCTACGTGGTTATCACTTGCTATTGGCTGACTGCTGTGGAGGACCGTGTGAAAAACAATCAGCCAATAGCAAGTGATATTACTTATTACTTATTTATTATTAGTTCAAGTATTGTCACCGTGACAACTTTCAGGATTTTTTTTTTTGAAAGCTAGCCCAGATAGCTCCTGCCCGCAAAATACCCGCATAATAAGCTATGGGCTTCTTGGAAGTGAATTTCATCGTCATCAATCGTCCCCCATCAATTCGAAAAGTATTATTGAAATAATAAAGTCGTAAAGCAACAATAACCATCAGCATATAAGTATACGAAAGGCAACAGCAGGATAGTAAGAACTTTGAGTAGAAACGTTTGAGTGCATAGTGGTGTAGTTATGGATACACCATCTTGTTATTGTGGTAGTTGTTCGCTCATCTACACTGAAACACTCTTTGAGTGCACATTGGTGTAGTTATGGCTACACCCTCTCGTTCCATCTCGATCATCATCAACGTTTGTGTTTTGAATAATAAATCCGTTTACACCGTTAAAAATTCCATTAATGACAAACAACAGATTTATAAAAACAAACTTTGTGTGAACAGTCAAACAAAGATCAAAGCGGTGGTGGCATTTTGCGCGCGAATATGCGATTTTATTTCGAAACGGATCGATCGAATGGAGGAACAAACTGAAACCGACGGTTTCACCACTAGACGTTCTCTTAAAAATCAGAGCAGAGTCTAAAAGTGCTCACGTGAAGCTTATGAATGCCGGACAGAAAATTATTTTTAATACAAGTGTTTATTGAAACACACATTAAGAGGAAACAAAATGGCCGTCCTCATACGACGATCAGCAAGAGCTAAATCAGGAAACTGTCATTGACATCCGTGGAGCTGATCACGTAACTTCGATTCGAATAAGTATAAGAACGTGACATGAAGTAAAAAACGAACGAACGTTGTTATCCCTAAACTTGGTTGACAAAACGAACACCTGTCGCCATTTTGGAGTCGAACTAAAGAGATTCATTGTGATGTAGGTTTTACAAGTGATGATTGTCTATTGGTTAGATGGGAAGCAATGTTATTTCCACGAGACACGGTGAAACATTGAGGGTCTCAAAGTATTAGGGCCCGCCATATATCAGCGTATTTGATGATGGTTCGTCAGACGGAAATATTATCAATCTTTTACACAGCAATTCAATGGTTGTATATGGTAGGTTTATACACTTTTTTCTTTCCTGAGATTTAAGATTTTAAATTTAATATTTTGTTCCTAGCGCGTATTTTCTTAACCTACTTAGGATCGCTACCATTTGCTAGATTCATGAAACGTCGCCTCTGATTGGATGGCTCAGAATTTAAAAAATAAGAGCTATAACGTTGCTATGGTTTCCTTAAAATCTTAAATCTTAGGAAGTTGTGTGAACGCCATAATGCTTTTGGCTTGATTCAACTTTGTTGACCCTAAAATCTTAAATCTTAAATAAGTGTATACGCCGATCATTAAAACTACATCTACTGTCATATGCTACCTTGGTATTATACTATCATATTCACTAAAATAGAGTGAGACGTCTAGTGCACAGTCGAACGAGATGTCGAACTTAACGACAGGCTAGTTTGTGACACCCCTGAGAGTGAGAACATCTTGGCCACCCCTGGTTCCACGTGACGTCATGGAGTCAGCTACGTGCCATTAACTTGTAAGATGATCCCGCCTAATGACGTCACGCAATCTCAACAAGCCATCTTCATAAAGTGCACTTTTAGGGATCTGTCTACTTACATGTTCATTTTACTTTCAAATTCCTGCAGTACATAATAATAAAATTTCCTAAATGATGATTCGACCTCGGAGGTCAATTAGATACAGACTTTGTCGTAACGTTGGTGAATTTGAACCGAAATGTTGCAACAACACTTACCGCATGAATGTAACGTCAGGGTGGATTCCCACGCAACGGAGAGCTGCTATTGGTTGGGGGAAGCCGAGGGCTCTCTCTCTCTCTCTCTCTCTCATCAAGGTCATCTCAAACTTCGGAATGAAAACTGAAACAAATGTTACATTATTTTATACTGTACCGTCTAATTGTCTCCTTAGCTCATGAGCAGAAGGAGGAATGCTGTATGTATGTTGTATGTTCTTTATTGGGGTGAATTGAGCTTCGCTCTTTACATTCACATTAATACAATAATATACAAATATAATAAACAAACAATAAACTAAACTAAACTACACTTAACAGCTTAAATACATTTAATGAAGATAAAGATAGATTGTGACATGTGAAATGATACAGTAGGTAGAAACTGACAAAGACTTATTGGGAACCATACTAAGCACGTGTAGTGCATGACGAAAGCAGGAACGCTCCTGCATCAACACATGCGTGATATCTTTTCTTCAGACTCCCTCCAATGCGTGGTTATCCAATATTTTCCTTCTTCCATGAAATCAATTCAGTTCGTTGTGTGTTTTCCATTTCTTTGTTACATTTCTACGTGTTCCGTGTTATTCCTCGAGATCGGCCAACAAAGGGAAGTAAGCTTTGATGAATGCGACTCTCGAATCTTTGGTCTTCATATTCAGTGACATAAATATGATATGATCGTGTATCTCGATGCCCGTGATTCTATACGCCGGCCAAGCAAAGAACTCTCCCTTTGGTTTAACAACGTCCTTCTTATAAACTGTGAAGTTCATTATGAGTATTATTGGTTCTCTTTAATGAGTTTTATCGGAAAACAATTTTCTTTTCCTCTTAAAACTATTTACCTTTTCTAAAATGTAGAGATAAAAGTTGAAAACTCTGGGCATTAATTACTTGTGAAAGTCTAAATGCAGAACAAAGGGAAGGGGGGGATAGAGTGGAGGAGTGTCTTGCATACGACCAGCTAGTTGGTTTATTTCTGCTTCCAATACAGAAGGTTCATAGTTCGATTTTCGGTTCGGGCATGGGTTTTTAACTTTAGAACTTTAATCTATCAATATATAACTCGTGTATAGGTAAACGGTGACTAAGCACATAATAGAAAATGGTGTAAATATTCCCAAGGCTGAAAATCAGTTCTAGTAGCGGAGTGGGTAGACTACAAATAAAAATGTATTTATTTTTTATGTATCGTAGTATAGTAAAAAAATAACTAAAGAACAAATAATACAGTATTCTACAACGTGTTATGTTTCTGATCAGATGGGACATGATCGCTGTGGTAGATCCACACAATAACGATGCATCAACGTACACAACACAGCCCCAGGGTGTGATCACACGGCCAAAGCCTACCGCTCTGTAGCAACGCGTTGTTTATTGGCAATTAGCACGATCGCCGGCTTAGGAGCTTCATTTTTATTCGCATTACTGGAAGTGAGTTTCGCTGTCGACACGGCGCATGAAGGGTTTATGCGCGTGAACGTGCGCGCGTTATCAGTACCGGCGCATCTCAATGTAATTATAGGTGCACACAAAGCCGTCCGCCCGTGATTGGACGGACGGTAAATAGCAATTTACAGCTTTATTAAAAACAACTTATTTGCGTCCGTCATTGGAAACATAATTACAGCCAATGTCGACGTCAAAGGAGCCAATCAAAGCCGGTCGGGGTGGTTCGTGCAGATACGCTCTGAGCGGGCATCGAACCAGTGCGTCACGTTGGGCTTCATACGTGGCACGTGACAAAGATATGTAACTATTAGCAGCTATGTTCGACTAAAATGGTAGCTTGGCGAAAAAGAACTACATTATATTTATGTGTATTTCTTAATTCAAATGATCATGTGTATGCACCAGCGACCTCTAGTGTTGAGACTGTTCTTTTGACTCTTGACTAGTCAAAGCCAATGACCTTGGTTCCCTCCAACCCCTTCCCCCCAGCCACCCCCCGGGGAGAGTGGGTAGAGGTCTGAGTACCCCCTTCACTGGTCTATTATAGTACAGGTTGGATGCAGGAGAAGCGTGTGCGTGTGGTGGACACCTTCACGCTCTAGAACACGGTCCTCCTCCTATAGAATCACTCCAATTTGCCAAGTCCAATCTCAACTCTAGAACACGGTCCTCCCCCTCTAGAATCACTCGACCAATTTGCCAAGTCCAATCTCACCTCTAGAACACGGTCCTCCTCCTCTAGAATCACTTCAATCTGCCAAGTCCAATCTCACTTCTAGAACACTGTCCTCCTCCTCTAGAATCACTCCAATCTGCCAAGTCCAATCTCACTTCTAGAACACCGTCCTCCTCTAGAATCACTCCAATCTGCCAGGTCCAATCTCACCTTAGTTTCTAGTTTTGAATTCTTCCCACTTTTAGTAAACAACTCGTCACGTGCGTTGCAATGTTATCAGACACTCGAATGATCACATTCATACTATATTCATACTCATACTCATGCTGATGCGGGCTCTCTATGTCCACAGTAGTCCAATACAGCCGCTGATTGCCGGCCAATCAGCAAGTCCCAATTTTAAATACCTATTGTTAATTGGCGTCTCATCTATGACAAACGCATGGGTAAGGTTGTATCAGGACAAGAATACCTGCTTCAAGGTTGCAATCATCTTCCTACAATGTCACTCCGGCAGCTTTCCGACCCTTACAACGTGAACATGACGTCATCAGAACTAAAATGGCAATATCGTATTTTAACGAGCTTATTAGCAGGAAGAAATACATTGCGGTAATAATGGCTCAATCAACCTCGTTTCAATTACAAAAATTGATTTTCAGTCACGTCTGTCATATTTTGCCACACAGCTGCAAACTTCGAGTAAAAATGTTTTTTAACCGATTTTACCATGGACTTGTATGTGTGTACGTAATACCCACGCCACGCCACGCCACGCCACGCCACGAGTTTGCATTTGCATGTATTATAATGGCCACGGAGCTGCTCGAAGAAAAGCGCCACGCGCTATCAAACACTGCCGGGAAATGGGGAAATGCGTCTTTAGAGATGTGGAAACGATAGAAAAGTGTCGTGTGAAATTGAGTGTGCTTGTTCGAATGGGAAGTGGGTTGCCAGGGAGGGGTGTGTGTCGAATGGGAGCGGTTGAACGAAGAACAATTCCTTCTAACCTCTCGAGTTTGACCGAGATACCTTCGAGGGGAGGGTTCTGTGTTTTCTTCTTTGTTTCAAGGATGTGACAGGTGAAAGTCATCATTCGAGTCTGTATTTTATTATATTGAAATTACACCAGTTTCGTCAAGAAGCGTCTAACCGATTGTCCTCGAAGCCGTGTTACGTCATAATGACTGACAATTACAACTCAAAAGGCGACGTTGCGACATCTAGGCTGCATGTGTGACGTCATAATGACAACTCAAAAGGCGACGTTGCGACATCTAAGCTGCATGTGTGACGTCATAATTACAACTCAAAAGGCGACGTTGCGACATCTAAGCTGCATGTGTGACGTCATAATGACAACTCAAAAGGCGACGTTGCGACATCTAAACTACATGTGTGACGTCATAATGACAACTCAAAAGGCGACGTTGCGACATCTAAACTGCATATGTGACGTCATAATGACAACTCAAAAGGCGACGTTGCGACATCTAAACTGCATATGTGACGTCATAATGACAACTCAAAAGGCGACGTTGCGACATCTAAACTGCATCTGTGACGTCATAATGACAACTCAAAAGGCGACGTTGCGACATCTAAACTGCATATGTGACGTCATAATGACAACTCAAAAGGCGACGTTGCGACATCTAAACTGCATGTGTGACGTCATAATGACAACTCAAAAGGCGACGTTGCGACATCTAAACTGCATGTGTGACGTCATAATGACAACTCAAAAGGCGACGTTGCGACATCTAAACTGCATATGTGACGTCATAATGACAACTCAAAAGGCGACGTTGCGACATCTAAACTGCAAGTGTGACGTCATAATGACAACTCAAAAGGCGACGTTGCGACATCTAAACTGCATATGTGACGTCATAATGACAACTCAAAAGGCGACGTTGCGACATCTAAACTGCAAGTGTGACGTCATAATGACAACTCAAAAGGCGACGTTGCGACATCTAAACTGCATGAGTGACGTCATAATGACTGACAATTACAACTCAAAAGGCGACGTTGCGACATCTAAACTGCATGTGTGACGTCATAATGACAACTCAAAAGGCGACGTTGCGACATCTAAACTGCATGAGTGACGTCATAATTACAACTCAAAAGGCGACGTTGCGTCATCTGAACTACATGTGTGACATGACAACTCAAAAGGCGACGTTGCGACATCTAAACTGTATATGTGACGTCATAATTACAACTCAAAAGGCGACGTTGCGACATCTGAACTACATGAGTGACGTCATAATGACAACTCAAAAGGCGACGTTGCGACATCTAAACTGCAAGTGTGACGTCACAATTACAACTCAAAAGGCGACGTTGCGACATCTAAACTGCATGTGTGACGTCATAATGACAACTCAAAAGGCGACGTTGCGACATCTAAACTGCATATGTGACGTCATAATGACAACTCAAAAGGCGACGTTGCGACATCTAAACTGCAAGTGTGACGTCATAATGACAACTCAAAAGGCGACGTTGCGACATCTAAACTGCATGAGTGACGTCATAATGACTGACAATTACAACTCAAAAGGCGACGTTGCGACATCTAAACTGCATGTGTGACTTCATAATGACAACTCAAAAGGCGACGTTGCGACATCTAAACTGCATGAGTGACGTCATAATTACAACTCAAAAGGCGACGTTGCGTCATCTGAACTACATGTGTGACATGACAACTCAAAAGGCGACGTTGCGACATCTAAACTGTATATGTGACGTCATAATTACAACTCAAAAGGCGACGTTGCGACATCTGAACTACATGAGTGACGTCATAATGACAACTCAAAAGGCGACGTTGCGACATCTAAACTGCAAGTGTGACGTCACAATTACAACTCAAAAGGCGACGTTGCGACATCTAAACTGCATGTGTGACGTCATAATGACAACTCAAAAGGCGACGTTGCGACATCTAAACTACATGTGTGACGTCATAATGACAACTCAAAAGGCGACGTTGCGACATCTAAACTGCATGTGTGACGTCATAATGACAACTCAAAAGGCGACGTTGCGACATCTAAACTGTATATGTGACGTCATAATGACAACTCAAAAGGCGACGTTGCGACATCTAAACTGCATGTGTGACGTCATAATGACAACTCAAAAGGCGACGTTGCGACATCTGAACTACATGAGTGACGTCATAATGACAACTCAAAAGGCGACGTTGCGACATCCAAACTGCATGTGTGACGTCATAATGACAATTCAAAAGGCGACGTTGCGACATCTAAACTGCATGTGTGACGTCATAATGACAACTCAAAAGGCGACGTTGCGACATCTAAACTGCATGTGTGACGTCATAATGACAACTCAAAAGGCGACGTTGCGACATCTAAACTGCATCTGTGACGTCATAATGACAACTCAAAAGGCGACGTTGCGACATCTAAACTGCATGTGTGACGTCATAACTACAACTCAAAAGGCGACGTTGCGACATCTAAACTGCATATGTGACGTCATAATGACAACTCAAAAGGCGACGTTGCGACATCTAAACTGCATGTGTGACGTCATAATTACAACTCAAAAGGCGACGTTGCGACATCTAAACTGCATGTGTGACGTCATAACTACAACTCAAAAGGCGACGTTGCGACATCTAAACTGCATGTGTGACGTCATAATTACAACTCAAAAGGCGACGTTGCGACATCTAAACTGTAAGTGTGACGTCATAATTACAACTCAAAAGGCGACGTTGCGACATCTAAACTGCATGTGTGACGTCATAATGACAACTCAAAAGGCGACGTTGCGACATCTAAACTGCATGTGTGACGTCATAATGACAACTCAAAAGGCGACGTTGCGACATCTAAACTGCATGTGTGACGTCATAATGACAACTCAAAAGGCGACGTTGCGACATCTAAACTGCATGTGTGACGTCATAATTACAACTCAAAAGGCGACGTTGCGACATCTAAACTGCATATGTGACGTCATAATTACAACTCAAAAGGCGACGTTGCGACATCTAAACTGTAAGTGTGACGTCATAATGACAACTCAAAAGGCGACGTTGCGACATCTAAACTACATATGTGACGTCATCAACTCCTTTGCACAAACTATACTAAGTATTAGTTTGGTTTCTTCCGGAATGTTTCTGTCGCTCAGCGATTAATTACCCATAATTCCACATTAATATTACTAACCTTGATTACGTTCTCCTTTCAACGTTTCTAATGAAGTCGTGAATGTGAAAGGTGTCCTCGAGGACCGCACGCCATGTTTTAGTCCTCGATCTAGTCAGTCCATAGCAAAGTGTCACAGCTCAGCGTCACACAAAGTAGTCTTTCATCCAATCTGAAATCCGAGATTAGCGAAATGATCAAGACGTACGTGTGATGTGGCGCTCTTCCCCTTCCCCTTCCTCTTCCCCTTTTCTCAAGACGCCGTCTCGAGATTTCTCTGGAGTTAAGAGCACTTCAATAAGCCGTCTCCCCTCCCCTCCCCTCCCACGCCCCTCCAGCGCCTTACTACATCAGTCAATAAACAGCTTCCATGAATGTCACTATAAAGTCATAAAAATTCAAAGTAGCCTTAGGCTAAACGTCTTTTCCTTACCCCCATTAAATATTCGCTGGCGCATCAAACACGGCTTCTTGCAGGGGAGAACAACTAGCGTGATTTAAAGTGGCAATTTGGCCACCCCGCGCGGGGGAGGGGGACAGTACATCACAGCCACGTGAGTTCACTGTCCTTGTGCAAGGTCCGTAAATCCCCAGATGGGGGCTCGTCGTTTATCGAATCTCCGCCAGGGGATTGATGGACCCTGGTCCTCGTCGAGGGAGGAGGTTAAGTTCACGGACCTGGCGTGTAGCTCATACATAAGGTCACAAGAGAAAGAAAAGTAGCGCAAATGAAAAGGTGGGAATCTGCCATCATGCTATGACAACTTTGACAATTGCACATAAACAAATAAATTCGTATTTATTTATAGAGTCTACCCACTCAGTAACTAGACTGATTTTCAGTGGGGGACTTTAATTTAAAGCGACTGAACCAACCCTGTAGGCTCCGAACACCATCGACGAGTGAGCGATCAACTTATGCAATACCATGGTAACAAATGTAAATGTAGTATTTATTCAACTTATAGTAAATGTAGAAACGCACAGTGTTTATAGCAACGAACCCTAGTATAACTCAGGCATAATTAACTAATTCCATATGGAACCATTTCAGTGAAAGCGAATTGAATTCGGACACTAGCAGACAAGGGGAAAGGGATGGGTGAAGAGGATGAGAGAAAAACCTCGAACGAGGTGACCGTCGTTAAACAACAAATAATATGAATAAAGGTCTCTCACACCAAGAAGTAAGATAGTGTGAGGGGAGTCAGGACCGCCCACAATTAGTTCCCAACCTAACAAGTGCGAATCACTAACGTTTTCCCCGATTATCTAGTACAATTTGGTTGCATTAAGTTTTATGACGGAAACCTGCTTGCGCGTTTTCTTGTACGTTACCGTCAAAAAACTTACCGCAGCCAAATTGTGCTAGATAATCGGGAAAAACGTTAGTGATTCGCGTTTGTTAAGTTGGAATAATCGAACGAGGTGTTGCAACAGATGTGGGGACCAACATCGGAGCATGTCGTCACAATAAACATGGTGGCGTGAAGTGGAGGGGGAAGCCGGCATATCACAGCGCCTTCCCCTCACAACGCAAACGCAATTCAAATCGCAAGTTGTCGGGTTTAGCTTTGAATGTAAGTAATTTCTGAATACGGAAATAAATTAGCTTCTTAAAAAGTGGCGATGTAGTATTTACTCAAGCCATTTTGTGGTTAAGTGAGCAAACGCGACAAGTCTTGTTTACTCAGTCAGAGTCAGGCGAGGCGGGAGACAATTACTACTGGAGTGTTATCGACATTTCCATCCCAAATCCCGAGACAATATTTCGAAGGATCGCTTATTCAGCAAACTTCCTTCGACAGCGTTTCCAGTCGAGATAGATATTCCAGTTTTCATCAACTTATATTCACAACACAAGCTTTGGCGACTTATATTCAAAACACAAGCTTTGGTGACTTATATTCACAACACAAGCTTTGGCGAATTATATTCACAACACAAGCTTTGGCGGCTTGTATTCAGAACACAAGCTTTGTCGACTTATATTCACATATTCACAACACAAGCTTTGGCAAGTTATATTATTCCCAACACAAGCTTTAGCGACTTATATTCACAACACAAGCTTTGGCAACTTATATTCACAACACAAGCTTTGGCGACTTTTATTCACAACACAAGCTTTGGCGACTTATATTCACAACACAAGCTTTGGCGACTTATATTCACAACACAAGCTTTGGCAAGTTATACTCACAATACAAGCTTTAGCGACTTATATTCACAACACAAGCTTTAGCGACTTATATTCACAACACAAGCTTTGGCGACTTATATTCACAACACAAGCTTTAGCGACTTATATTCACAACACAAGCTTTAGCGACTTATATTCACAACACAAGCTTTGGCGACTTATATTCACAACACAAGCTTTGGCAAGTTATACTCACAATACAAGCTTTAGCGACTTATATTCACAACACAAGCTTTAGCGACTTATATTCACAACACAAGCTTTGGCGACTTATATTCACAACACAAGCTTTAGCGACTTATATTCACAACACAAGCTTTGGCGACTTATATTCACAACACAAGCTTTGGCGACTTATATTCACAACACAAGCTTTGGCAAGTTTTACTCACAATACAAGCTTTAGCGACTTATATTCACAACACAAGCTTTAGCGACTTATATTCACAACACAAGCTTTGGCAACTTATATTCACAACACAAGCTTTAGCGACTTATATTCACAACACAAGCTTTGGCGACTTATATTCACAACACAAGCTTTGGCGACTTATATTCACAACACAAGCTTTGGCAAGTTATACTCACAATACAAGCTTTAGCGACTTATATTCACAACACAAGTTTTGGCGACTTATATACACAACCCCAGCTTTGGCGACTACACACAGGAACGCCTCCAGCATTCAACCTATCTGCTCAGTCCGAGCTCTCTGTCTAAGTCTTGGCTTCTTACGTTCAACCTCTTTGACATATTGCGGACTGTCATCGAGCATTCTCTCTGTGTGTCCAAACTCGCTTGGTACTATGTCAAGTGTCAACTATACATCTACCTCGGTCCTATCGCACCGGCCACGAAATAATGTCACAGCGTAATGTTAGGCCTCCATACACTCCACCCACGAACATTCACTCTCTTCTGCAAAGAACACAAGTGGATAAACCACGAACCATAGAAGACTCATCAAGTGATAATGAAAGAAGTGATCTAAAACAACTTATCTCGAGTCCCCATGCATAGGAACTCATTCAAATAAGAATAATTCTGAGGTTATGTAATAAACTCTTTTATTGTACAATAGATGAAAAAATTAATTATCATCAATTATTGGAATCCCACCAATAAAGTGCCCTCCTGCAACCTAGGGAATAATAATGAGTTAATCTCCATAAATGATTGTAGAATAGAGATTTTTGAACCAGCAGCAGTTAAAACGTTCAATCGAGTGGTGCGACTTATAATTAACTTATATCTTGCGGGCCGATGAGCTGCGTTAATCACCGTACTAAAGATGCATCCCTAGGACGGGTAGGGTTAAACAATGCACGCGGCTATATTTGAAATGACAGTCGTGTCGCCTCATCGACATGATTTTTAGTTATAAACATAATAAAATGTAATTTTAATATTTTGTCATTTCCAAGAAAATACAGGGGGCCCAGATTACTGTGAATGGAGCCGATGTTTGTGGAAAGGGAGGCATACAACAAATACCTACACCAAATACCTTAGTATACAACCTATCGGTCCTACACTGCAGCGCTGCGAGCTAATGCCTGCTAGAATTCGTCTACTTATCTCCGCTTAGCGGAGGCTCGTCGAACTTGCGAATTCGACGAGCCTCCGCTAGTCGGAAATCAAGTGGATCTTGCTAGAATTTACCGAAAGTAAAGTTGTGCTTATGTGCGCTGGGTTCGATCCTCAAGGGAGTCAGCGTTTTATATTCTGTCTTACCATCATACTGAACTTAGAGTGGCTTATATATATTATATATAAAAAAAAAAATGTATTTCACATCAATACACCAATGTACGCAGAGCGTTGTAACGTGTCCTGAAAGTGTGAGACATCTATCTCTGCCCGTCACTAACACCGTCTCTCTCGTCTCGTTCCAGGACCGGCCGGGGGGGGGGGGGGGGGGGGAGGGGGAGACGACCCCAGCTGATGCGAGGCGACAGCGCCAGGGTGAGTCAGTCAGTCAGTCTCCGAGGTTTATTATTATGCAATTAATTTGTCGCGGATCTGTGAACAGGGAGAAGGGGGCGGGGCTTCACAGCGTCCGAGAGGAAACTCAGAGATGCCTGAAGTCTACGATAGAGTGCGTTAGATGCGACATGGAAACAGCGCTGCCACGCGGAGCGGCTCTCGTCGTTTTGTTGAAAACTTCTTTATCTACTCTTTCAGAGCCAATCGACTCAGATTAGAGCAACACCGCTATGACAGAATGCCTGAAGTCTACGATAGAGTGCGTTAGGTGCGATATGAAAACAGCGCTGCTACGCGGAGCGGCTCTCGTTTTGTTGAAAACTACTTTATCTACTCTTTCAGAGCCAATCGACTCAGATTAGAGCCACACCGCTAGGACAGGATGCCTGAAGTCCACGATAGAGTGCGCTAGATGCGATATGGAAACAGCGCTGCCAAGCGGAGCGGCTCTCGTCGTTTTGTTGAAAACTTCTTTATCTACTCTCTCAGAGCCAATCGACACAGATTAGAGCCACACCGTTAGGACAGACACCAACAATGTGCCGCCTTTCTTTGCATTCAGTGTAGAGTCCTCTGTCCAGTCAATGGGCGTCTCAGGCGCGACTTTCTTCCGTTCACAGCGCTAGCAGTACTGAAACTCAATCTTTTCATATCGTTTTCTCAATTCAACTTTTCAGTCGCTTATATTTAAAAATTTATAAATTTATGTCATCCATTGTAGTAATATTTTACAAGGTTTGTGATTGACTATAGTTTTGCCATTAGACACAAAACAAACACATTGTCATTTGACAGTATAGACAGTTGACGTTGGACCTTTTAGGACAGGTGCTGCTATCTACTTCAGCTTTGAGTCTGAGAGATGTTTTGGCGGTTTTACGACCTTGTGGGGTTCGAAGCAAACAGGTGGTAGAAAAAGAGCCGAGTTGATAATCTGCTCCAAAGATAAAGATCACTCCAGTTTTAGAAGATCCCTAACATCCATACCATGGACTAACTATAGTACATAAGTAAATCAAGGTGCGTGTAGAAGCTTAGTTAGAATAGAATCCATACATTTTCTGTCCGATCCAGACCCTACATAGCAGCGAGTGGGGGCTGTAGATGCAAATGCAAAGATGCTCCTCACATTTAACGCAGGTGTTCCACTGGGTTCATTGTTGATGTGATTGAGACGACAACAGCCCAGGAGATGACCTATGTGTATCATCAGCCTAGAGCCTAGTCGACATCTGACCTTACGGCCTACGTTGCAGTCCATCCAATTTTCAGTCAGACAATCTGAGGTACATTCACTATATCCAATACAATGCTCACACATTCACCGTCGTTATCAACACATGTCCGCGCGCAAGACTTCCCACATATGATTATAACCAACTCGGTAATCAGATTGCGACGCTTCGAGTCTTGTTATCTCATGAGTCAAACCGGAACAGTCTCCAGATGTAGTCAAGCACCCCTCCTGGGTGGGGGGGGGGGGGGGGATGGAATGAATTCTACACTTTGATGATGACTTGGGCGACGCCTCCTCGGCAGTGGTTGTGTCAATGTTGGTATTACGACAGTAATATTTGGTGAGGGACAACTAGCGCCCGCTGGCGGTAGCGGTCATAGCTTGAACTACTTGAAGGAACTAGATATGGTGGCTGGGGGGGGGGACTGACCACGTGGTTCCAATACGATAGCGTTGCTCATATAAACAGCAAGGGTGGAACCAGATGCGATGTCCACTGTAAGAGGAAATATTTTGTCTTGAGACGAATGTACAACCTTCGAGTACAGATACATCCACTTCCTGCACTGACTGTAGGAGGGAACTTAACAGAAATGTGCAATCTTAGAGTGCAGAATATACATCCACTTCCTGCAATAACTGTAGGAAGGAGTTTAATAGAAATGTGCAATCTTCAAGTCGAGATATCGGGCTAAGTTTGCTCAAAGTGGTTAGTCTAGTTTAAATGTTGTTCTACGCTTTGGCATGAATTATCTCAAGTAAAACATATTCATCCGACAAGGCTAATCAGTAGTCAAGATTGCACTTTAAGAAGAACGCTGGATAACCCCGAAGCGCAGCGCAGCCATCACAAAGAACGACTCATTGGAATAGTTATACCACGTGGATTATTAGTTAATTTTATCTACACTTTGATAACGAGTTCATAGAAATAAGGACGAAGTTGCTGCAGCTACCACGAGCCCTCCACATGTGGACGAGATTGTTGCACGACGCCTCCACGGGACGTCGACAACGGACGAAGTACGATTGTTATGGGCCGTTTACACAAATGACTAGTGATTAGTGACTATTTCAATATCCAGTTAAAATCTACTTTTCAGTCAAATTGTTTTCACCATGACAACGGCCAATAAAAATAAACCAAACTGGGCTTACCTGACAGTTAAATTTACTTAACACTTTCACTGGACATTGAAATTACGGGCATAAGCCACAGGCTTCTTTCATTAGCTATGAGTGAGAATACTGCGCTCTGATTGGCTGTGACTAAGGTTTGTCTTGACTTGACTAAGAAATTGAACATATTCCAATTCCTTAGTCAAGTCAAGACAAACCTTAGTCACAGCCAATCAGAGCGCAGTATTCTCCCTCCCAGCCAATGAAAGAAGCCTGTGGCTTAATCACGGGGGTTTGTCAATAATCACTAGTCATTTGTGTAAACGCCGCATTACAGTCAGACGCAACTTTATCCGGAAAGACAACGGGCTCTAACCTGTTACTGGAAATGTGTGATGCATTCATTTTAACAAAGAGCTTTCAAATGCTCTTCAACGCTACGCTATGAATATCTTCAGAAATATTACCCTATGAAGTCAAGTTTCGATGGCAGAAATAAAATAACAAAAGAAACGCTAACAAACAATCCGTAAGCTGCTTGTTTGAAAACCCTATAAAAACGAAAATAACATCGATAACACAATATTGAGATGAAACGCGAAACTCAAAGCACAGAAAGGAACGAGGTTGAAGTCATTACGAGGATGATAACAAGAGACTTAGATCAAAGAAACGTTGTAGGTATGAAATTTGATGCTAATGGCTGCACCCGCGTCGCGACATCGCATGCAAGGTAGTTGGCGCTGCTCAAAGACCTTGGAGGCTGATACAAGGGCTTTGGTTTAGTGGCATGCACGGTAGTTGGCGCTGCTCAAAGACCTTAACGGCTGCAACAAGGGCTTTGGTTTAGTGGCATGCACGGTAGTTGGCGCTGCTCAAAGACCTTAACGGCTGCAACAAGGGCTTTGGTTTAGTGGCATGCACGGTAGTTGGCGCTGCTCAAAGACCTTAGAGGCTGCCTGCCACAAGGGCTTTGGTTTAGTGGCATGCACGGTAGTTGCCGCTGCTCAAAGACCTTAACGGCTGCAACAAGGGCTTTGGTTTAGTGGCATGCACGGTAGTTGGCGCTGCTCAAAGACCTTAACGGCTGCAACAAGGGCTTTGGTTTAGTGGCACGCACAGTAGTTGGCGGTGCTCAAAGACCTTGGGGGCTGCAACAAGGGCTTTGGGTTAGTGGCATACACAGTAGTTGGCGGTGCTCAAAGACCTTGGAGGCTGCAACAAGGGCTTTGGTTTAGTGCCATGCACAGTCTTTGGCGGTGCTCAAAGACCTTGGAGGCTGCAACAAGGGCTTTGGTTTAGTAGCACGCACAGAAGTTGGCACTGCTCAAAGACCTTAACGGCTGCAACAAGGGCTTTGGTTTAGTGGCATCATCATCATCATCATCATCATCATCATCATCATCATCATCATCATCATCATCATCATTAACAACAACAACGTCGTCATCGCGAACATTGATTGATGGTCCACTCATCACTGCTTTTCCTCCACGCATACACATAAAAAGAAGACGCCAAACCTTAAAAAAGAAACAATTAATTTACCGTTACTTAAAAATAAAATTAATGACTTCAAAGCTCAACAAGCTATGCGTGATAAATCAGCAAAGCAATTTATAACGAGTGCGCAAAAACACAGCTCAAACAGTTTCCAACAATATCTACGTTGTGTTATATTTTTCAGAATTTATATCCAACTTATTCAAAATGTAACGAAACTTTTTCCTACGCGTTTCGCAAGTTAAACTCTTGAACCACAGCCTTCGAGTCATTTCATTGGCTGTCTCGCCCCCCCCCCCCCTCTCCTCACCCCCCCACCGCTCCTCTGTCCACCTGGACGAGCTTTACACAGGAAATGGATAAGGTTTCATTTTACGAACCTGCAAATCTAAATTAAATTGTGCTCAAAGTTTTCTTGCGGAGAGATTTCTTTGGACTCGACAATGAACGGCGTAGCTACAAAGTGAAATTTCTACTTGTTAAACAAGTTTTGTACGGAAACGTAAAACTTCGTGTTAAGTGGATTGAAGCCATGAAAATACATCTCTGACTGTAGATTGAGAGTAATTCGGCTACCCATGAAAATAGTTCGATTAGTCACAAGTAGCTTTAGGGCAGTGAACGGTAGTGGACACATTGATGTGATGATAAGGCAGCCTTTTGGCTCTAGTTCATCTTGAGATAATGATCTCTAGGGTCAATTTACGGTCGCATTGCCCATTCCATTTCCTTCAACCGTTTCCATGTTACAAATGAAGATTTCTAATACATTCATACCAATTAAATGGTGTTCTAATTAATATGTATGGTTTTTTTCTAAAATTGTTTTGTTATGAGTTGTGTTTTGCTATCTTATTTTTCAGTGTGTTTTCTATTGTTTCGTTAATTTACTTTTGTTAAAGATACACAATAAATAAATTCACAAATTCAAATACAACACAAGTAATAACATTATACAAATAATTTAATATTTCTCCCCATCAATATTTTGTATCAATGCACGTTTAGTGTTTCAATTTACAGTTTAAATTCCACGGAAATTATACATTTTAAACTTAAAAGATTACTTCAGATGATACTTACTCGTATTTTCGATTGGCTTGCGACCACTGTTATTACTTATGATTCCAAACCCAGTCTATTTACTGTTCCTAATTGTTTAAACACCACCGCTCAATGTTTCTACTAACAATGAAGTTTTCACCTTCACCAGATTCCGCTGACGACGGCCTAGCGTATCCCTCTGGGCCATCGATAGTAGCACTACCCTCCTATACCCACCACCCCTAGGAGAAGAGGAGAAATATAAAGTGGGCAGTTTCGAGTAACGCGTCTTCGTGAGTGGGCGCGTCACAAGAAGTCATTGGTTGCAACATGGCCGCGTTGGCCCATAAACCGACCTACTCCGCCCAGCCCATAGCTGATGAGTGACCTACCCAGATGCCACCACTGTCTTGTGAATATCCCCCAGAGCGCCCCAAACAAAAACCACAGCGGGGACACCGACATAAATAATCATAATCATATTTTAATTTTCCCGCTATATTTGATTTGATTTTATCCGTGAATTCAGAAGTTGTACGAAACCAAATGGACCTGACCTGTTCGGGTTTCTGATAGAGACCTTCAGTCGGATCACGGTCGAGTGTTGGCTCTGGGCTTAGGGTTGAGAGAGACTCTGAGATCGTAGCGATACGCATCGAACTTTATCTTTACTGCATCGCAAAAGTTAAATCAATTTAACTTTTGATTTGATAGCGAAGCTGTGAACGAACTGAAGTCTAAAGTGAAGCAACAAACTCTGCTATTGGTTGTTTCAACTACTCTTGCATATAGAACGAGGAAAGAGAAAGAGAGAGAGAGAGAGAGGGAGAGAGTAAACCGATAGGAATCGAATAATCTTCTCAGTATATTATTCTTATGAAGTTGAAAGATCTTGCACCATTCTTTCGAGTTGGTTAGTGAAGTCTTTGAAATCCATAATTTTCTCAAGAAGTGAGAAAAACACTTTTCTACACAAACCTCCCTTTTTGCGACTAAGCAAACCATCGTAACACCTCAAATTATTTTTCCCCCGATAATAACTCAGCCTCAAAGACAAAAACTTTCTGAACTGCGTTTGCAAAAGTTCATGTCTTGATTAAGGTTAGCGAAATTTGTTAAGAAACTCTACAACTTTGTTATCAATTTAAAATCTGATATAACGAGATAAATTTCCGTTCAAATAAGTGTGACGAAAAATAAAAAACAAAAAACAAACTGACAACTCGAGGGTGACAAAAACAGAGTGTATTGTGTCCGGACATATTCATTAGCGCATAAACTTGAGCGAAACCTGTGAACACGATACTGAGTTTCAAAACGACTTCAACCTCCCCCCCCCCCCCAACCGATAACCCGCAACCCGCAACCCAAACTGTTTCTTATGATATAAATGCCTATTATTTTGAAATATAATCAAACCGAAATGATGCCTAGTTTGGTTGAGACCGCATTGAAACAAGTGGGACTGTTATACAACATTCAGCCACGTCTATGGGCTTGTGAGATACAGACCACTCTGACCGTTATTCGAACCCAGGTCTCTGTGCTTGTGTGGGGGGAAACAACACGTTAAACGCCCCCCTCCCCCCCCCCTTTCCACGGGGGCGCTTCCTGGCGGAGAAGAGACAATGCACTAAGGCGCGTCAAACGTTTCACAGTACAATGTAAACGCTTGAGGCACAATATTTTACTTCAACATGGGAATAAATTAATAACTCGGTCAAAGGAAGGTGATTTAGGGATAGAATTGTGTTCAGCGTGATGCTTACACTTATTTTGTCTGCCTGTACAGACCAAAGACCAAACGACTCACAATATGTAGGGCTACACCCGCAGTTTTCTCTTGGAGTTGCGGATTATTCATAAAAGTAGAATCAGTTATCTTATTTCTGCAAACTTGTTTGTATTTTATTTTTAGACGCCAATATCTATTAAAATGTGTGAACTAGTTAAAACAAATTTGCGTATGAGAAATCAACTACATAAATGCACTGCCGGTGCGCGCCCCTCCCCCCCACGCGCATGGCGCACACATGACGCGCATACCGTAAACCGACTACGTAGCACCGAGCAAACTTTAAGGTCGATCCAAGGTGATTTGATTTACCAGCTAGAAGGAAAATCTAACTTCGATTTTGTTACATCAGTAGCTTTCCAAGAAAAAGTTCCATTCAAGAGTGGCGAAGCCACGGTACCCACAAGGTTGCGCCGTGATAAAATCTAACAGTATGCAAGAGAGTGTACAATCCCATACATGATGGTTGCATTAGATGTAACAAGTGAAGTCAAACATAAACTTGGCACATTTCCACTTTATTTGGTACTACTCAAAGTAAAAAGTACGAAATCGCCAAGGAATTTGATAAAAATGTTAGAGATAAATCACATTTTACTTCAAAATATATAGCGACAAAAACGTAAACCATTTGTCTACTGAGTCTCGTAAGTTGGCAACAGTCCTTCACACGCTATTTATTGTTTTTAGTGTGAGCATGGTTTGTCCGACACCACTGATTGTGGCTGTAATCATACAAGTGCACTGCATGAGAGGTTGCGGTTGTCATCTAGAAGGTAAATTAGTGTAATGTGTAATTACTTAGGCTGGAATAACAATAACATATGCACAGAGTGTTTAAACACATTTATAGCTGGAAAGTCGAGAGAATTAAAGTTGTTTTGTTCGTGTAGTCACCTTTAATGTGCAATTTGTTGAACTATTCAAGACTAGATTTCAACAGCTGTAGATATCCTACAAAAAATAACTTAAATGTATATTATATTTGGGTCAAATCCAACAATTTCAGATATTATTGAAATTGTAATATTTTATCCAAAAGAAACATCCAGTTTTCAAATTTTCTGTAGATATTGAGAATATTAAGCACCTACGAGATTACAAAATTTGTATCTTCGATTTCATTTTAAAAATAAAAATAAATAACTTAAATTCTCTAGATTTCCAGCTATATTTGTATTGAAAAACTCATTGCATAAGTTATTCTAATCGGAGTGAACTCATAAAAATTTACACTTATTTCTCGTGGAGACATATATTTCAACTGCTTTGGAGTAACCCCTCAATTGTTTTAATTTAAGTTTACTTTAATTTAAACATTTCTCCTTCAGCCGTACGGTGCTTCCCGAAATGTGTTTATCTCATAAATCGCACAGCTCAAACGTCAGCTCTGCTTCTGTTTCAGCAACCGGATCAAGCATGAAGCGGTAACTCTCGCTGGCCGTAGAGCGGCGGCCAAGTCTGCCCACAATGTCGTTGGTCGGCTGACTGGACTGTTTGACGCAGTGAACAACTCATGTAAGAGCTCCCATCGTACCAGCATCAGTACGGTAGGGACAATACGGCTTCGTTTATTAAAATATCTAATATATTACCAGTGGCGTAACGGAAATTGCCCGGGCCCCCCCGCAAGAATAGTTTCGGGCCCCCTATATGGGGTTAACACAACGAAATACATTTCAACTTGAGCTCTAAAACCCCCACACAGTCATCTTAAATTAGTATTATCACAAGAAGGGGTTTCGGCGTCTAGCATTCTTATGACTGGCAAGCCCGTCCGTGTTCAACTGCTTGGCCTGCTCACAGTTCACACTCTATACTGAGAGAGCTTTAAGACTGTCTTGAGGCATGCTGCATGTGCTGCTACTCAAATAGTGTTTGCTTCTCCTCAAATATGTGTTATTTTAAAATCTGAAAATTACTTTTCGGTATGTTGCTACTGTGACCAGAATAGTAAGAAATAGCATAAGGGACAGTGGCGTATCGAGGAATTCACTGTGGGGGAGGGGAGGGTTGAACATCCTATAAGCAAGAAGGGGGTCTGGGGCGAAAGTCACAGCTGGCGGAGGTCAATTCGCCGAAGGCGAATTTTTTTCTTCATATGTGACGTTTTACACGCCTGTAAAGTGTAAACACGCTTCAGAATAGGGACAATGATACAAGATCCCCGTCCGGGCCCGTGGTAGTATTTGGCCGTGCGGTGAAATTCCACGTAGGGTAAGCTCTTCACTGGTGGACACCGCACGAGACCTGGGGCCATGTCCCAGCCATTTGAGCGAATTTCCGTTAAGAGTTTTACAGCGAGTTTTATGACGGTTTTCATGCAGTAACAGGCATTATCAAAAACAATTTATAGCTGAAGATTAAATTTTACGTTTTACAATAATTCCACCCATAAGCGTTTTTAAATATATTCCTTCAAAATTGTCCCATTCCTCTAACTTATTCCCCCGTATGACCCCGGAGAAGAACAGATCCGAGTTGACAACATTTGAAATTTTATGACGAAAAAATAAGATCTGTATGTCTGGCGAGCCGGGCCCCCCTACACAACGGGCCCCCCCGTTTCGCGGGGGCGGCGGGGGTCTCCTTTACGCCACTGTATATTACGGTGGTCAGCTCACCGGCCACTTCCCGTACCTCCTCCATGCAGTCTACACGCAGCTCATTCTCGTCGACTCTTCCGATGAGACTCCAGACCGTCGCGTGGCGCAAAACCAGACCCGCTTCTTTGGCCTCTGCTGATTTCGCATCCTCACAATCATTGAACTCTCGTTAATAGTGATTAAAACGCTGAGATTTGTTTTCAGTAAGGGAAATAACAAGTATGAAATGGCAACAACGGGCGCCCCTAAGGGTAGGGGACGACTATGAATTCAATTACTATAATAGAATTCATAGTCGGCCCCTATCCCTAGGTTTTTTCCAGGTAACAATTTCATACATGTTTTTTCTCATAAAGAAAACAAATTCTTAGGAACAAAGGGCGCCCCTAGGGGTAGGGGGAGGCGAATATGAATTCCAGCGGTGTTACACACATTCAGCATATTACAACATAGGCGCATAAACCATGAAATCTATATACTCAAATCACGAAGGAGTTAATAAGTCCATCCTTTAACATGACATATTGTGCTAAAACGTAGTTGCGAATGATGCAATGAACAGTTAGTTGTTCTTGCCGGTTAAATCGACAACGCTGGCCCGAGTGTAACATGATTGTAACACATGTAGTCATGACCTCTCGCGGATCACCATAGGAATCTCAACTATGAGCAACTGTGATTCATGACCCATTGGCGCGATACATAATTGATTTGATACGGCTATAAATAGGACATGACAGCCCAGATGGTGCGATTTAAATTACCCGAACACATATATTGTACGCTGACATTATGCGTGATTTAATGAATTATAATTACGTGAACATACATATTGTATCGACATTAATGGCTTTGAATTAGCCATGTTTTTAACGTGTGATTATGACCGTTAGTTCATGTTTGCTATCTTCTTGTTGCTCATGTAGCTATAGTTGGTAGTTTAACCAAAAAGAGAACAGTTGATGTCTACTGAAATGAAAAGTACTACATTTACCATTCAATAACTATTTCTGTTTCGTGTTATCACTTAAGCCAATCTTTTCATTTTATAATCTTATTTCTTCTTTCTTTCTTTCTTTCTTTCTTTCTTTCTTTCTTTCTTTCTTTCTTTCTTTCTTTCTTTCTTCCTTTTACTTGCCGCTCTATCAAGGTAGCTCATCATTCTTAGAATAAACTTATCTATGTCTACACGACAAGAATGGAAGGAATCTTTGAAGTTGCTGGGTTAAGAATATAATGGTTTCTTCCGATTCTCACAGCTGACGTTAGCGATTGCAGCAAGTTAACATTGCCCACTGGAATCGAAACATGTCTGCAATCATAAAAATTTTAAATTGGTTTTGAAGAAATCTAGAGATAAAGAAGAAATATTTCATCGACACAAAATAGTTGGGTTGGAGTTATTTATTTACTGAGAGCAATGAAACAAAATATCCGTTCGATGGAGGCACCTACACTCAGTCGGTACTCTTATGTGAGCAATCAACAGTTGTTGCATACTTTTTTATTTCGTTCATATTTCAAACTTAAATGAAAAACACAAATTTCTATGTATGTATAAGTTATTCTGATTGGCTTATTGCAAAGTTGATTACGGGGATAAAATGGGGTATTCAAGTCGTCGGTCGTGAGGTGTAGCCTATGTTCTAAATGACATAACGCTATAGAAAACTCCTGATAAGAGCCTTAATTCAGTGTGAATTTAGGTTAACGCTTTTAGAGGTCTTGACGAACACTTTCAACGATAAGACTTAATTGAAAGCCAAGCAAGGTTGATGCATTTCGTTTCAGACACGAAACTATTTCGTTCGGTACTTTGTGCGAGTAGGAAAGCAATTTGCCCCTAGGTCTGTTATACAACTAAGCACCGAAAATTAATGTGTTGGATTTTGTTAAGGGCGGCAGGCAAGCTACCAAACGAGAGAGATGGTGAGAAGAAGTTTCTGTATAAAACAGTCACGTGAGTCCATAACAGCTGATATATTGGGCGGTGTGGGCAAGAGATAAAATGCAACGATCTGGAAGCTAATTAATTCACCCCTTCTCTCCCCATTTCAACCCCCGAAAGAAGTGAAGTTACCCGGTGTAGTAAATGAGACCTACACGGTTTCACTTCACTCGATGCATTTGTTTCAACAAACAGTTTGAAATTTATCGGCAGTTCTAATGGGTCCAAACGATAGTCGTGTACGGAGGAATTCGTAACACTAAAAAAGGGAGTCTGATAATCGCCGGGGATCTAGGAAATAATTACTGACAATCTATTTTTTTACCACGTTGCGGTGGAGCGTTCACACAAGCATACATTTCGCGAGATTGCAATTCCTGTGGTAGACTGACTTAATTATTCGTCGGTTGATGTTAATAGAAAATTAATTGACGCAATATTCTCTCTACTAAAATCAAATTAAAGAGTTTTGAGCGTCTTTTGTAACAGATACGTCTATGTTTATTTAATTTGGTTAAGTTTAATCCTTCAAATCTAAACAATTAAAAAACTTTACTAGAAAATATGAGATGATAGGCCTACTACAACTTAACTTCAACTTAAACAAAAATAAAATAAAAGCGGTTGCTATAATGGTATTTAATTTTGTAAGTATTCACTGACTTATTATTGTTCTAAGTTTGGCAATAATTAGTCAATTATAACGACTGTGTCCTTAGCCAAAATAATATAAACATGACTTTGGTGGAGGTGCCGGCTAGCGTTGTTTTCATTATTATTGTTGTTCGACTGATCATCATAATCCACTGAACGGGTTTACATCTTATCTAACATGTAACATCACAATGTCAATGACGCATGCACACTCTACAGGAGTAAACATTTATTGTTTTCTCGTACACAAACATCTAATTTGAAATAACAACACTCAATGATGCATAACGTTATTACATGTATTCATATGTAATATTCATATGTTATATTCATTTGTAATGTAATAGTTAGCAAAAAGTTGTGCAATAGTAGTTGCTTTACAATATACTTTTGATCAAATCTCACACTTTATAACGCAGTTAAGAATGTAGACAACAAGAAACAATACAGATACATATAATGTTATATTCACTCCAGATATTTGTCTTTCACAATTATATGATGACAATACATTTTCGAACTTCCCTAAAAAAAAAAACGTTTTCATTTTTTTGTAAACTGCTTAATAAGATTCGGCGACCCCTTACAATGTTCTGCCCTCCATAGACCCAAAACCTGGCTACGCCCCTGAACTCTAGAGCAGTATGCTCTGTCTGAAGTTATACCCTTATAGGGGCATACAAATTGTAATTATTTGTAAACAAACAAACAAACAAATAATCAACAAACAAGCGAGAGTTAACAGGAATGGAGCCCCTGTGCGCGGACGCAATATGATGAAACATGCAGCCTTTCTTCGAAACAACATAACCATTCGACACGTGGTCAATATATGTCTGTTGGGAGGAACCACGGAGCGGCCAAAAGCTGCTCCAAACACACCCCCTTCAGCATTACTTGACGCTGCAGTTACAGGTGCAACAAAACTAACCGGGTTTATTTACGCGCTTGTCTATAACGTAAAGCTGCTCCAAATTAGGACCTTGTTTGCTTTGCTGTGACAAATACCATTAACAGATTATCACAAACAAACAGGCTTGTTTGGTTTCGACTGCGTCCCGTGCACGTAGTTTGTTATCACGTGCAACAAGTGGTGGGGGAGGGGGGGGGGGGGGCTAACCATACGACACCATAAACCTTTTAGGCAAATGCCGGGCAATTCGATATCTATACCCTAGGAGGATCTCCAATAAGTGCCCGGATTTACTACAAAACTCCAGTTACGAAACAAATGAACCCTCTTTGTGCTTCGGTTAGTTCATTTAATTTAATTTACAAAATGTATTAACCAAAACAAACATTTGTTTAACATTATTTATTTTAAATGTAGTTTACAACTTGCACAATACATAAGTAGAATGCCATTTTAATGTGGCATGAACAAAACAATTATGTACAAATACAAACACATAAACGAAACGGTTGTATAGACGGATGTATATGTGCAAGACAGACATAACAGCTAATATTTGGCAAGAAGAGATGGAAAGATGAGGAGAGAATGACGTGATAAACTCCGCAAGTAAACAGCGTTGTCTTTTGTCTGCTGAGTAATGAAGTTTCACAGGCTACGAAACATTAGCTAAATTCACTTAAAACACGTGGCTTATTTACTCCTTTATGCCTTGTATTGTTCACTTATTATACAAATATTAATATGGTAACGACATATAAAAGCAATAACAGGTTACAGTACAATGATAGTGGCACTGTGAAGTACCTAGATAGTCGTGCTTATTAAACGTAATGGCAATATTCAAATCAGTCAACAATATCAGGACAGTGTTGCCGTTGAGCTGAGCACAACCATCGCCATACCTGCGAGATAACCAGAAACATCCCCGCATTGTTTTCCCACCTCTTTGTCGGGTTAGGACGAGGATAATTGTAATTGAGTTAGCTCGAAGCATCTCATTCGAATAAGAGGCTCCTGCGTTCTCCCTTCGCGAGCTGAACATTACTTATCGCAGGCACAGCGTTCAACACGCAACCGGGGGCTCACCGGTAAATGCCAGACTAGTTCGCAAGGTCATGCGACTACCCTACTCCAGAGTCAAGGTCATTGTATATTATATGAATAAAGTATGAACATTTGAGGGCATCACAATAATAATTAGGCCTAGCTCTAATATTTGGGAAGATATTTTGGCTAATCTTCTATAGCTCATTCTGTTGCAAATGAATGGGCGTTTGCAAAACAGTGCACCGCTTTAAAAGACAAAAAGTTAAGGCCAATTTTCATACTAAATTAACTAAAACCTAGATATAATAACAAACATATGAAGCAAAACAATAGAACAGGGAAAACCATAAATCTAAGTAGACCGAGTTATAACGAAATATGCAATATAAAAACCAATAAACCACGATTTTTAATATTATTGGTAGCTTAAAGTAATGAAGAGAATATGTTTAAAAAATTAAAAGTTAGGGGACAGAACACAAATCAAATTCACTTATAAAGTGAGTATCGGCAAGTTATAGTATGCGTCGGTTACCGATCCACGTGACAGCGCGTCATTTCATATAAACGTCGAGTGTATGTATGCTGGTATCGATCCCAGACCCGTCCCTCAAGGAGTGAGTGATGAACCTTGAGGCCAGGGTCCTAATACGCCGCCATTAGTTGGGGGACGCTTATCTGCCCGGCTTGCGAACCATCTTGCCGGGCCAGTCTCTCTCTACACTCGACACTGATCTGGTGGACAACGAGAGGAGAAACTAATTGCCATATTATCGTACGTAAAAGAATAAAATAATGTTAAGTATTTTATAATGCTATAATGGTAAAATTTAATGGTAAACGGTAAAAATAAAAAAAATAAAAAAAAATGGTAAAAATTGGTTATGCTTAGGCGCCGAAAAGTTTGATATCAATAAGTTTCAAAAGCTCTTTAAAAAATTCCAACAATTCTTACAAATTTACCTATGGGGTCTCTAATTATTTCGACCCTTGCTCTGTTTTACTGAAACACCACATTTACAGAAAATAAAGTAAATTTTAGAACTAGAACTCTCTAGAACTATACTACATTCTACTTTCAAATAAAAGATGAAGACAATGACGAGATTATTTAGCGTTACACCTTATAGTCTCTTCTTACGTCAGACAGGGTCTCACCCCACACACTGGGAAAGATGAATAAAGGTAGACCTTTAACCACCTGAAATGTGATAATATTGAACAGTCTTCACTCCGAGCCGACAGTTTGCATACGCAAAGTCGTAGGTTAATAGATGCAGAGAGCTCAAATACACGGGGGCGGTGAACAGCTCTAGTAATCTAGTACGTAGCTCTAGTAGTCTAGTAGCTCTAGTAGTCAGTTTATAGTCCGGACCACTGCGGACACCCTTAGCACGCCGAGCTTGTCCAGTAAACGACCCGACGTTGGCCGTCACAAGCGACAATGATTTCCCTAAGCGAGGGGTGGAGGGGGCTCGACTAAGGCTCACGTGGGTAAAATGTTAAATAAGCGAGTTATTAATAAATTAACAGTCCTTTCGGTGACAGTATTTAAATTAATTAATTTTCATAAAAATTGAATTTAAGTAAAATCAACTTTATTTTAACTAAAATACGTCTTCGTCATAGAATATTATAGCAAACCACGAGTGCAATAGTGATGACACTAAGTGCGTCCGTTAAAAGGACGCAGTCATCCGTTGAGTCATAATATGACATCGGAAAAAAACATTTCAGAAAACGGACAAGTGGGAGAATGACAAAAACTGGAAGGTTCAGATATCTGGACCGAGATTGTTGCCATTCAAACACTATATTGCAAGAGAATATAACCTGCCCGTTCAAGCATGGCATGTATGTCACTTAAGAGGATGCAATGGCCACAACGTGAAGGATGAGGTGATTTGACCGCTGTGTCCGCTGGGTGAAAGTCGGTCTCTCCCAAGTTAGCCTGAGCCGCGTCCAGTCTGGCTGTTCCGGCAATAATTACCCTGAGCCGAGGATTAACTCTATCAGGCAACATTACCCAGCATGCCAAGCGTCCTGACGAGAAGCGCAAGTTGAGCCTCGTTTCATCTTAAACGGTTAATTATCGAGGTAAATTGATTCATTAGTATATCGGCCCTCTCGCGTGGAAGTGAAGCCACCTTTGTGACCGACCACATTTGCCATTCACAATCAGCCAATAACAAACCTCAATTTGCTGCTTCTGTTGTCTTGATTACAGGGGAATTTTATTTTCGTTTCCTTTCTTTTGTTCGAGTTGGCGGCATTGTGTGAATAACAAGGAGTATTTTCAATGGACGCTGATTCTATTCACGGAAATTTTCTTTACAGAAGCGGAAATTGGAACATTTTAATGAAGTAACGGCCAATAAGTTCCCCCTCTGTTTTCAATACAGAACAGTTGACAATTAAAACATTTCCAATTTTTTGATTTCTTTCGTTTTGTAACGAAAAAACATTATTTCTGACTGCGTTGCTGGTTGGCTTCTATCACCATAACAACAACGAACGCCAACCAATTCGCTTTTAGTCACAGTACGGTCTTCGGAAAACCACCAATACCGCTTTTCGTTTGTATGCAAGTTCTGAATAGAGCAAACATTTCAATGCTCATTGAAATTACGCAGATACGAAAAGAATTGTTAGGTAATATGTTTTTCAATAATATATTTCCGCGTATCGAAATATTACAATGTCTACTCTGTTGTAAAGCGAAAGAAAACTAGAAAATGTGTGGATGACAGCTGTATTGCCTGGGTGTGTCGTGACGTTGTGAGAACGTCTCGACAAATGATTACAGCACAGCATGACGGTATCCCGGTAACATAAGCTAGTCAATCATGTTGCTATATCCATGAAACGGCCTTGGGCACATAACCCCGGCAAGGGGCAGGTTTTAACATAACCCACCACGTATGTCCGTGCCTTTGCCACAACATGTATAGACAATAAGCCCAGCATGACGGTATCCCGGTAACATAAGCTAGTCAATCATGTTGCTATATCCATGTAACGGCCTTGGGCACATAACCCCGGCAAGGGGCGGGTTTAACATAACCCACCACGTATGTCCGTGCCCCTTGCCACAACATGTATAGCCAATAAGCAAGGTTGTTTCGAGCACTTTTATGTGCATGCCTGTCTTCAGGGCTTTTGCCTGAACGCCCGTGCAGATAAACTAATGAACAGTATTTATCGAGTGGCTTCCCTGTCAGTAAAGTAAAGCAATTGAATTAACAATAAAGAAGTAAATAGGAAGAACTTCATTTCCAATTTAACGTGAAATAAGTAATTCCAGAGAGGAACTCTCTCAAATTCGCTTTTTTATTAAAATCGTTTTCCAAATAATTGATTTCACAGATGTAACTTAATAATCGTTAAAAGACTCTTCAAACGGGGCTATTTACCGCAGAGAGCAGTTGGGGCAACTGTCACGGTTGGATGGAAATAATATCGCTCAAGGGTTCACGGCGAAACAAGTCGGGTACATACTGGCTATACTGGCTATACTGGCATAACTGGCAATACTGTCCAGTGGTCGCTTGTTATTCAGTAGCCGGGTGGAGTGAACTGTCCAGTCAGCCAGCTCAGAGATAATATTATGGTTCAAGTGAAAGTGGACAGTATAGGACATAGTACATACATGAAGACCAACAATAGAATATATTTGTATATTATATATTTGTTGTAGGCAGAAGTTTTGTAACTTCTTATATGGATTCAGTTCCATTACTTTCGTGTCTTAGGAATAAGTAAACGGTGACTTTGGAGCCGTCCTAGCAACGAAGCACTCAATAAATTCAAAGTTGTTCTGAATTGGCCTTGTTGATTCTGGCATTTGTCCGCAGGTGTTCGCACTGTCCAATAACTGATTCATGTGTTTCATACTTGAAATATAGATCTTTTATTGGTTATCGGCTTATCGCTCACTCGTGGATGGTGTTTGGAGCTTACAGGGTTGGTTTAGTCTTTAGTCGCTTTAAATTAAAGTCCTCCACTGTAAATCAGTCTCGTTACTGAGTGGGTAGACTCTAAATGTGAATGGATTTATTTATTTTATTTTAAATGATCGTGATTATCGTTTCTTGGTTCATCGGTCCGTTTACCGGCTATTTCTTGTGATACCGGCACAGATCATCCGTAGGTGAGAGACTGCTGACGCGGCTTGATGACGCGGCGTCAGCTCTACAATAATACCTCTTGGAGCAGCATGGGGAGGCCGAATGGGCCGAAATTACTGTTAAACTCGATCCATGGATCGGCGTTCTAAATCGCAATATAAATGCACTGAAAATCAGTCTCGTTACTGAGTGGGTAGACTCTAAATGTGAATTTATTTTATTTTTATTGTATTTAATAATAATATGAAAATACGAACTAACAATCATAATAAAAGTAATAGTATAAAGACATTGTTACAATGTATTTAAATAAAGAATTGAGAGTAGAACCAATCCACGGAATCATAAAATTAAACCAATCCAATTCCGGTAGCATGTTCATGTCATGTGAGTGTGTTTTTTTTTTTTTTTTTTTTAGAACACTCATCGATTGAATGCAAGATGTTTTCGTCCACTTGGCAGCAGGGACCGAACACTTCCAACACGACTTTAGAGGTCTGCAGCAAGTTTTTCATCCGTCAAATTTATTTCCGTTTCCAACCGTGTGCTATATGATTCCACTTCCACATATATTTCAGTGTATCTCGGTGAGCAGGGCGGCATGGTGGGCATGCAAGCGAGCATAGCGGCAGTAAATCATGGAGCTCTGTCCACCAGCGATAGTTGAGTCGTCCGTCTTGTGTTTTACGCGCAACTTTACTCTCCGGGGGCCAACTGTGAGGGGGGGGCCACGGCCCAGGGCGGCCAACGCCACTGATTCGCGCTCGGAGGGTAGAGACGTTAGCACATGTCTTTACCGTACGTAGAAGTAGTATTCTTTATTAGCAACGGGGCTACTGCCCCACAAGTGCAATATAATACAATAAAATAAAATAAAAAAACGTCAGTGAATTAGTCAAAGACTCACAGTTAGTTTAATACATGATTATAAATACATTATAAATAATACATAAATAAAACATAATATAAATAGAAAGACAACACTAACAAAGGAAGTGACGATTCAACATATGGGTAGAAATGTTCTATGTTTCCGGCTTTTGTATTATTTGATTAAAATATATTAAGGAAATATTAGATGCGCTTATTCTTTTTATTCACGTGACGTCACGAGCATTGTTGACGGCAACACTACCGTACATTAGGTATTGCAGTTTTAACACATAGTGTGGTAGACACACAAATGAGCATAATGAATAATAAGAATACAGATTGATGTGTTTAGATGTTGAAATATTTTTCTTTTGGACAATCGTGAAGATGCCAACAATTATAAAAACGAAAATTATGATTAGACATTGACTTTAATAGCATCTGTAATATAATATGCTCAACTATTATGCAAAATACACCCATCTTAAGTATCGTGTACGTCAGTTCGTTGCTGACTGTCATCAATATTGTAAAATAGAGATGCAAAGTAAATTTTACACGTTTAACATCGAGAAACTGAGTGAAATGTGAACGCGAACAAAATAAATTAAGTTTTATTTAATTTTGAACTGCAGATTAGTTCATTAAAATCTACAAAGAATACTTCTTTTGACAGCAAGTCTTTGTTACGCTTTGAAGCATGACAGGGATCCATGTTCACTCTTTGATGCGAGCACGGATTATTGTCAAGGGGAAGGGTGAGATTTACTTTTGATTAGAATTCCGAGAAATAATCAAGTGAATTAGTTGGTGTTGCAGGTTGTGAGCTCTTGTTTCATTACTTGAAAGAAACAGCCACGTGCTCAACGTCCCGCTCTCATTTGACATAACTTAGAAGCAATTTATATCGAGGAAATTGCTTATTTACACGAAAATGACATCCGAAAAGGAGAGTGGCAGTCAATCTTTTGTCACAACATCCTGTTGCGTTGACCGGTCAGGGGTCAGCGTGGCGTAACCTGAGTGAAATGACCATCGGCTTATCGGCGCCTGTGGTGCCTGAGTGAGCGCGGCGGGCCGGAATAACTAGAGATAGGACGCAGCCCCGAAGCCGGGGAGGTAATCCGATTGGCTCTCGAAACTTATCCTCCAACTTTCATTTTAGAGACTTTTCTATATAGAAATTCAATCACTTGTATAATGCTAAACATAGGGGTATTGTTGTGATTCAACGGCTTTTGTACAGCCACGTCCAATATGCAGTAAACGCCTTGTATTTGCGTCACGTTATTAAACACATTTTTCTCTTACTACAAACACTCTCAAAACAGAGAAGAATAACAACAATTCAGTCAGTGACAAGATACGATGCATTTCTGCTTTTCACTCTATAATAATTGAGCACGTGTGTTCATGTAACCTAAAACCCCCTCTACACGGTGATGTATGTTGTATGATACCCGTGCCACGGGACCGTGTCATGAATCACTTTTCATGACATCTACAGCATCCGCACTTTGATTCACGCGTCGCTAAAAACTGAGATTAATTTCAGTCTGAAGCTTTTCGTCGATATGAGCAGAACAACAGAATTACCGACATTTGTGTTGAATGCACTAGAAGTGGTAGTTTTAGTTTATGCATCTACTAATAAGAAGCCTAAGATGGGCGAAGCAGTGGCTTGAACGAGGAAGACGCGTCGTTCCTAGCCTGACGTGACGATTGATGTTCTTTAACTTTTCATCCCACAATCAGGGGTGGAGTCGATAGAAGTGGAATCCATTTTCAGTGGTCACTCCCCAGTTTTGTTGTACGGATGCAATAGCTTCTGTTTGCCTGCTTGTCCTCTGCGCGTGCGCTCCTGCACGTTGACACTTGCATCAATGTCATGAGTCGTGTTTCAATGTTTCTCGTCCTACACGAGAAACATGCTACCACGCAACGCAACACAACGAGAAACTGAATCTGAATCTAGTGTCAACACTTGACACAGTTGCACGAAACTAACTATTTCACGGCTGGTAGATGTTGCAGGGGTTGGTGCAGAAACCCATCAATCAACGCGCCCTTGTCAGAACGCGTTACGCGTTGTGTTGTGTAGATAATAACGACGCGCCTCAACTACATTGCAACCAATATCCCATAGTGAACCCAGCGCTGCCAGCTTGAATGTATCACTATAATTGTATTGGAATTTTGACGGGTCACTGATTACAAGTTAACACCTACAAACATGGTTGATATTGATATAACGAATAACGCGTGTGTTACAAACACAACAAATGTATTCCAAGGTCCGGACAAGGTATACCAAACTTTGTTTATCTCATATATTGGTGATCTCGGATTGGTTGGTTACCACTAAAAATTTATGGTCCCTTCTACCAATCGCCATGTCAGCCGTGAAACCGTTGAGTGAGTAATATAGGATAGAGACCCAACGTAATCGGCAGTTTCTCTACCACGTCTTACCGTCCAACATACTTTAGTTGGGTAGAAGAGTTCGCCTAGCGTACACAACGACAGAGCTTTCGGCTGTCTTCGCACATCTTCGGCGAAGAAGCCGACCAATGAGGCTACGTCAACGCGTCGCTTGGCGAACCCCTACTACCCGACTAAAGCACGTTGGGCAGTGAAATCGGTAGACAAACTGCCGATGGCGTTGCGCCTCTACCCTATATTACTCACTCAACGGTGAAACTGGGCATCAAACGTGAATGCTTTAGTGGAGCAAATAACATCGGTAACATACATTTTGTGAGGCCAAGCAGGTTCAAACGTAGCTGATATACTGTTATGTAGCTAATAAATACATGTGTATGCACTCTATCCATGGCTTTGCTTCCGCTACGGTTCCACAGTCACCCGGTCAAGATAAATTGCTATATCACAAACACAACCTAGTTGTGTTTGATGGAACGGATGTGTCATTAATTACAACTGAACAGTTGTAATGTGTGCACATTGTTATATGAAGCCAGATACAAGTAAGTAAATAGTTATAATTCCCAGATAGTAGTAAAAACAAAGCCCTGAACCATTTCCCCTGAATAAACACACATGATTTTCTTATTGAAAACGTCTACAATCAACATTGACTATCTAAATACGTTGATTTTACTAAATGTACACAATTGATATTACAATGCAAGCTGGCAACAGATTGGTTTAAGTTTAAAGTTAATCTTAGTAAAAATTTATTAAGATGAAACCAGTTGTTAAAGTGGGGCGGTATGAGCCGGTATGCATACCGTTACCAAACTTACTTACGGTATGCCATACCGGCACTAATTTTTATCGATGTTATGCATACTGGCGAATTATGTTGTACGTTTTGGGCTCATCTAATGTTTTTATAAAGTAAATGTTTCAATTTTTGTTTTTCCACCACAAAAATATTATTTTAGCTCGGGTCCTCAACCCCCAACCCCTGTTCAAAGTTAAACGTGTTTGTGACAAAACACCCTAACAAAATTCCTTGGTGGGCAAAGCTGGGGGGACGCACCCCCCATACCACCTGGCGTACCTCCTTTGTCTACATTGCAAAGCAGTGGTGCATACCGTCACTTGTCCCAGTACACTTTAACCACTGGATGAAACAGTCTATGTTGTCTTTCAGCAGACTTTAGTCTCCAAGATCAGGCGTCAATCTGTGTATCAATCTGTTTGATGGAGCCTTCGCGCACCAGAATTAACTCAGCAGAGGACCGTTTAACCCAGTGGATAATCTATCTAGCGTGGAGCACGAACAAGTAAGATTCTTTAATCTACAACTTCACACTCGAATCAACACATCACTGAGCTCAAAGACATTGATGGGCAGCCTGTCTTGCAAGACAACTGAACGCAAACCAGAAGAAGGAAGAGATTTGTACGGCCGGATGTCTTCGATAGTTTTAGGCTTTGATTGTCCAAACGCAATTCTTGTGTTCTCGATATCAAGAAAGGTGTCTGGACATCAACGCTTGGAATGTGAGATCAACACGTGACCTTCTACGTCATCGACCGTCCAACAGTTGGCCCGACCGGGACTCAAACCTGGTGTTCTTGACGCTTGGGTTATCAGAGCCTCCTTGCCCGTCATAGCTTCAACACCCACATACGTTGAACGAGTGGCTGGTTTTCACAAACAGTAAACAAGATGGTATATATTGACTAACATTATTTAGGCCTATATAATAAATATATATTTTGACATAGTGTAATAATGCTACGAGTCACGGCTGGCTTAAATTTACATGGCGGTCGGTGGGGACACCGGTGGGGTGGGGGACACCGGTGGGGGGGGGGGGGGGGGACACCGGTGGGGACACCGCGGAGCGGTGCTTTCAGCGCTTTTAGCTGCGTGGCTTAGAACTATAGACAGCGAATTGAAATTTCAAAATAACACCCGTTCGTGCATTGTCTAGACAGTCAATCGTATCAGAGTCAAAAATAAGTTTCGTTTAGAACTTCTTTTTGGTATCATAATTCCAACATCTTTGACCGTGACACACCAAGGATGTTAAAATTATGCTAGTAGACACATTCACCCACGTATCTTCTACTAATTCAAATTTGGGCTGCGCTCAGCAACCAATTCATACGTCATATTGAGCAATATAAACTGCTACATATTGTAATCTTATTTGTTTTCATTACCTTTGCGTGTATCTGAGTTAGTGTTGGCAAGCTCTGTACCCCCCTCCCCCCCCCCCCCCCCTTCGTTACGCGATATCATGGGCGGGGGGGGGGGGGGGGGGGCGGGGAGAAGGGGGGTAAGACGAGGAGCTAGTAATTAAGACTTCCTTCGTTTATTAACAACCTCTTTAATGATCTCTTCGCTCTTGAGGCATATCTTTTTTCAAATTGAGATAGATTAACACTAATTAAAAAATTAAACCTTTCTTATTTTTACGGAAACAATGGTGTATCCATTTCATCCCTTATTTGTTTCCTCACAATTGATCTTCTGGGGTTCTCTTAGTTTACTTGCGCAAGGGGTTGGTATACCTGAAACTAAACCCAAGTCGTCTAGCAGTCACGTGTCCATGATAACTTTGTTGATTATCTTGTTACGACAGCAAGCGCTCGTAGCGGACGTGACGAGCAACTACATCATCTAATGTCTGCATAATAATGAGTCTCTTCAGGTGACTAACTAGGTATTGGAATAGTTAGTTTGGAAGGAACAACTGGGCCGATGGAGATGGCTCCACTATAACACACGAGAGGGTCTAACTCGAGGGGTTACGGGTTCGATACTCGTTACCGGCAATCATAGCTGAAGGAGAGTCTTCCTCAGTCATAAATAAGGCAGAAGCTGAAATAGATTCATACCAACAGTCCTTTTGGACTTTATTACTAATCTATTCCAACTGCCACATCCACTATCTTTAGTCAGGGGCATGAATTGTCGCACAATAATCTATTATTGAAAATTATTGTAATTATTGTATTATTTGGAGGGAGGAAGGGACGGCTTGTTGTAGGAAGGACTCATTTTCGCCTTATAAGTTATAACTGAGGAAATCCTATGCCTGGATTCCCCTGGTGTCCACCTCTCAAACTAGTCTCGCGTGTTACCTTGAGCCATATGTTTTATCATCTATACCGATAGAGACAGACCAGCCCACGATACTCTGATCAGCAGGACGCGGGTTCGATATCCAATCCATCCCCCAAGGATATATTTACAGCTTGTCAATAATCTATCTAGTCCCATAAAGAAAATATTGATATACTTCAACGAACAAGTATACACATTAGATCCGTCATAATCGTTCAAGTGGTATTTTCAAACAAGTAGACATTCATCGAAAGATACTAAAAATGTTCATAGCTTGAAAAGCTCGAGGTTTAAAAGTTACCTGTTATAATCTCTAATAAAACGAAATAATAAAAAGCGCTTGTTGGAATCTTCCATGGCTAGACATTATGAATACAGATCTTCGAGAAAGGAAGCACCATTTATAGCATTATAACGCATATTTAAGACACTATTTTCATCCTTTTTTGAAAATATTCTCAAGACCTTATAGCTCCGCATAAATTAAAAGATAAGTATCTAAAAGAAATATATACATAAAGCGTTTAGAATGAGCCGGCTATTGCTGTTACGGCTATGAACTGCTCTTTATAACGAGGCTCACGTGAGTTCGTGTGAATAAGAGTGAGAGGGAGGGGGAGCAGTTTGCACAATAACTCGTGTAAATGTTTACCCATTAGGCGAGAGCCAGCCAGTACAGATCAACGTATGCCCGAACATATCGCGCAGCTGTTTATACCACTGATGTATGTGTTAATTTAATCTACTGCATGAAAATGGATGATGGATACCAAGTAAAATATCATGCCTGAGGGCGTGTTCGAAAGCTCAACGTAGTCGAGCTTATTTAGGACACTAGTGTCATGGATGAGGGTGTGACCGAAGGATCAATGTAGTTGCCACTATAGCCTATAATTCACTAGTAATGCAACAAAAACAGGCCACCAAAAGTGTTAGTAAGGTAGTGGTGATACGGGTAGTGACCAAATGTGTATCCTATCATACAAAACTAACTAGCCTACTAAGTAACACGGCTGATGATTCACTTAACACTTTGTATATAACTGAAGAACACTTTGAATCTGCTGTTCATATTACCAAAAGTAACTATTTCGTAAATGACGTTGTGATTGGTTTGGAGATTTTAGTTTAGTTTAATTCAGTAACACGCGTAAAAATATACACATTTTCAAATGAAGCCTATATTTGTCGTAGTATGGCGCATACACATTCATTCTAAAGGAGAAGACATATATACACCATTCTCACAATAATAGTTTCAAACTATGAAATCATTAGGGATAGCTACAAATTATATATACATAATGACAATATAAAAGATTTCAGTTGACTGATTACAGCCACGGACAATGAATCCCGCACAGAATTGCAATGGCGATCAGTGGCGTATCCAGGAATTGGGAAAGGGGGGGTTTTCAACCCATATTATAGAGAGTAGAGCTGAAACGTAATTGGGGTTCCGGGGGGCTAGCCCCCCGCAAAAATTCTCGTCAAGGTTATTTTAGTGCAAATCTGTGCGTTTTACAGCGGCCAACTGAAACAAGATTACTCAGTTTCATGGCAACACATTTTTTCCTTAGCACCGCTAATAAAAGGAACCTCAATCAATAATTTGCATATTTTTCGTATTGCTTTTGCTTTTAATTACAACAATATACAATAATTATAAAGTAAAACATCTGACTGTCTATTGAAATACTGTCTATTGATACTGTCTATTGAAATACTGTCTATTGAAATGTAAACGGTCATTTTCCATCTTTCCTTTGCAAAAGGGAGGGGGGGTTGTCCCCCCCGTGTACACGCCACTGATGGCGATATAATAATGTATTTCCCCGTGTACGACATTTATCAAGCGTTTGTAAGGCCGACTGAAGGAACGCGGGCTCTTCACCCCAGCTCAGTAATCTATGCTTGTAGTCAAAGTAGCTCACGAATGCTCTACCTGCCGCGCCACGCAGCCAGCGAACCGGGGGAATTACAAAGAAGTGATTGGATTAGGGAAACTCAAGACAGACGCAATAAAGGTTTATTGCCAACGGATTTAATTTCGTAAAAGAGCAGACCAAGAAAATCGTAAAAATGTAAAGACACAACACAACAGACTAACTCTTGTTTGTAATGGAGAGGATAGGAAATGTTTCATTACTGTTTTTGTAGAACGCCGGCGGAGCAATGTCTTAAATTAGACGAGTTTATGCAGATACTAAATGAATTAAGAATACGCATTAGAATATTCCATTGAAAATAAAATAGCAATTATCATGAGGAATGTAATGTACTTATGTATACAGTTCAAACAAGGGTTCACAAACCTCACACCATCTAGTTATATTACGTTTCAATGCTTACCAAATCACACACATAAATAAAAGTATATCATAGTCGCACTCGTGTAGAATTTAGAGTGCATATACATACAGACAGGTAAGAGTTTAACAATACAATTTGCAGCCTAAAAGAAGCATCGTCATCGTCATCGTCATCGTCATCGTCATCGTCATCGTCATCGTCATCGTCATCGTCATCGTCATCGTCATCGACATCGTCATCGACATCGTCATCAACATCGTCATCGGCATCGTCATCGTCATCGTCATCGTCGTCATCGTCATCATCATTGTCATCGTCATCATCACCATTATCATCATCATCATATACAAAAGATCAGTTTTACTATTTACAGCCTGAATGCAATTTGTGTCACCCAGAGTTTCACGAGACGAGGCCAACCCACAAACAACGGATGTAAATATCTGTGTATGACTTTTAACCACCTACGTTGAATGAAATTCCTAAACACTGAAGCTGAAATGATAAAATTAAAGGATCGTGGGGATATTTTATTTTCAGTCGCAGCTGTCAACAGCAGCCAGCAAATTATCACACAGAAACACGGAGAACTACTCTTATTACTCGCTATGGAAGTCTCGAAGACGCTCGATTGACAAAACCCGAAGTAAGCTGGTTATAAGTTAGTCCTAAGTTGACTGCTCGCTGGCCGAATACAAAACAAGGGTAACTTTGTTCTTTCACGTGGGTTTCGAACCCACGTCCATCTCTCGTTCAACTAACACAACCACTAACTGATGTAACAAGAACCCTGTTCGAAATATGAATTGGTTAATTAGTGAACGTAATCTTCACTGCAGCCAACATTAAAGCCTCGCGAAATTCAGGTATTGTATTTATTAGAATATACAATTCTTCGGAGTCGTGGAAAAGTGGACACCACGCACATGCAAACGCACACTTGTATTGGCAATGCCAATAAGTGATTACTCTGAGAGTAGCGGCAAGTTCTACTGGCAAGAGAATGTCTGTGCAGCCTAACCTCTTCTTCTTGGCGTGCTCTACAGCAAGTTCTCTCGGCAAGAGAATGTCTATGTGCAGCCTAACCTCTTCTTCTTGGAGTGCTATACAGCAAGTTATCTCGGCAAGAGAATGTCTATGTGCAGCCTAACCTCTTCTTCTTGGAGTGCTCTACAGCAAGTTATCTCGGCAAGAGAATGTCTATGTGCAGCCTAACCTCTTCTTCTTGGAGTGCTCTACAGCAAGTTCTCTCGGCAAGAGAATGTCTATGTGCAGCCTAACCTCTTCTTCTTGGAGTGCTCTACAGCAAGTTCTCTCGGCAAGAGAATGTCTATGTGCAGCCTAACCTCTTCTTCTTGGAGTGCTCTACAGCAAGTTCTCTCGGCAAGAGAATGTCTATGTGCAGCCTAACCTCTTATCCTTGGAGTGCTCAACAGCCAGTTCTCTCGGCAAGAGAATGTCTATGTGCAGCCTAACCTCTTCTTCTTGGGATGCTCTACAGCAAGTTATCTCGGCAAGAGAATGTCTATGTGCAGCCTAACCTCTTCTTCTTGGAGTGCTCTACAGCAAGTTCTCTCGGCAAGAGAATGTCTATGTGCAGCCTAACCGCTTCTTCTTGGAGTGCTCTACAGCAAGTTCTCTCAGCAAGAGAATGTCTATGTGCAGCCTAACCTCTTCTTCTTGGAGTGCTCTACAGCAAGTTCTCTTGGCAAGAGAATGTCTATGTACAGCCTAACCTCTTCTTGGAGTGCTCTACAGCAAGTTCTCTCGGCAAGAGAATGTCTATGTGCAGCCTTACCTCTTCTTCTTGGAGTGCTCTACAGCAAGTTCTCTCGGCAAGAGAATGTCTATGTGCAGCCTAACCTCTTCTTGGAGTGCTCTACAGCAAGTTCTCTCGGCAAGAGAATGTCTATGTGCAGCCTTACCTCTTCTTCTTGGAGTGCTCTACAGCAAGTTCTCTCGGCAAGAGAATGTCTATGTGCAGCCTAACCTCTTCTTCTTGGAGTGCTCTACAGCAAGTTCTCTCGGCAATAAGTTCTCTCGGCAAGAGAATGTCTATGTGCAGCCTAACCTCTTCTTCTTGGCGTGCTCTACAACAAGTTCTCTCGGCAAGAGAATGTCTATGTGCAGCCTAACCTCTTCTTCTTGGAGTGCTCTACAGCAAGTTCTCTCGGCAAGAGAATGTCTATGTGCAGCCTAACCTCTTCTTCTTGGCGTGCTCTACAACAAGTTCTCTCGGCAAGAGAATGTCTATGTGCAGCCTAACCTCTTCTTCTTGGAGTGCTCTACAGCAAGTTCTCTCGGCAAGAGAATGTCTATGTGCAGCCTTACCTCTTCTTCTTGGAGTGCTCTACAGCAAGTTCTCTCGGCAAGAGAATGTCTATGTGCAGCCTTACCTCTTCTTCTTGGAGTGCTCTACAGCAAGTTCTCTCGGCAAGAGAATGTCTATGTGCAGCCTAACCTCTTCTTCTTGGAGTGCTCTACAGCAAGTTCTCTCGGCAAGAGAATGTCTATGTGCAGCCTAACCTCTTCTTCTTGGCGTGCTCTACAGCAAGTTCTCTCGGCAAGAGAATGTCTATGTGCAGCCTAACCTCTTCTTCTTGGAGTGCTCTACAGCAAGTTCTCTCGGCAAGAGAATGTCTATGTGCAGCCTAACCTCTTCTTCTTGGAGTGCTCTACAGCAAGTTCTCTCGGCAAGAGAATGTCTATGTGCAGCCTAACCTCTTCTTCTTGGAGTGCTCTACAGCAAGTTCTCTCGGCAAGAGAATGTCTATGCGCAGCCTAACCTCCTCTTCTTGGAGTGCTCTTCAACAAGTTCTCTCGGCAAGAGAATGTCTATGTGCAGCCTAACCTCTTCTTTATGGAGTGCTCTACAGCAAGTTCTCTCGGCAAGAGAATGTCTATGTGCAGCCTAACCTCTTCTTCTTGGAGTGCTCTACAGCAAGTTCTCTCGGCAAGAGAATGTCTATGTGCAGCCTAACCTCTTCTTGGAGTGCTCTACAGCAAGTTCTCTCGGCAAGAGAATGTCTATGTGCAGCCTAACCTCTTCTTGGAGTGCTCTACAACAAGTTCTCTCGGCAAGAGAATGTCTATGTGCAGCCTAACCTCTTCTTCTTGGAGTGCTCTACAGCAAGTTCTCTCGGCCAGAGAATGTCTATGTGCAGCCTAACCTCTTCTTCTTGGAGTGCTCTACAGCAAGTTCTCTCGGCAAGAGAATGTCTATGCGCAGCCTAACCTCCTCTTCTTGGAGTGCTCTTCAACAAGTTCTCTCGGCAAGAGAATGTCTATGTGCAGCCTAACCTCTTCTTTATGGAGTGCTCTACAGCAAGTTCTCTCGGCAAGAGAATGTCTATGTGCAGCCTAACCTCTTCTTCTTGGAGTGCTCTACAGCAAGTTCTCTCGGCAAGAGAATGTCTATGTGCAGCCTAACCTCTTCTTGGAGTGCTCTACAGCAAGTTCTCTCGGCAAGAGAATGTCTATGTGCAGCCTAACCTCTTCTTCTTGGAGTGCTCTACAGCAAGTTCTCTCAGCAAGAGAATGTCTATGTGCAGCCTAACCTCTTCTTCTTGGAGTGCTCTACAGCAAGTTCTCTCGGCCAGAGAATGTCTATGTGCAGCCTAACCTCTTCTTCTTGGAGTGCTCTACAGCAAGTTCTCTCAGCAAGAGAATGTCTATGTGCAGCCTAACCTCTTCTTCTTGGAGTGCTCTACAGCAAGTTCTCTCGGCAAGAGAATGTCTATGTGCAGCCTAACCTCTTCTTGGAGTGCTCTACAACAAGTTCTCTCGGCAAGAGAATGTCTATGTGCAGCCTAACCTCTTCTTCTTGGAGTGCTCTACAGCAAGTTCTCTCGGCAAGAGAATGTCTATGTGCAGCCTAACCTCTTCTTGGAGTGCTCTACAACAAGTTCTCTCGGCAAGAGAATGTCTATGTGCAGCCTAACCTCTTCTTCTTGGAGTGCTCTACAGCAAGTTCTCTCGGCAAGAGAATGTCTATGTGCAGCCTAACCTCTTCTTCTTGGAGTGCTCTACAGCAAGTTCTCTCGGCAAGAGAATGTCTATGTACAGCCTAACCTCTTCTTCTTGGAGTGCTCTACAGCAAGTTCTCTCGGCAAGAGAATGTCTATGTGCAGCCTAACCTCTTCTTCTTGGAGTGCTCTACAGCAAGTTCTCTCGGCAAGAGAATGGGTATGTGCAGCCTAACCTCTTCTTCTTGGAGTGCTCTACAGCAAGTTCTTTCAGCAAGAGAATGTCTATGTGCAGCCTAACCTCTTCTTCTTGGAGTGCTCTACAGCAAGTTCTCTCGGCAAGAGAATGTCTATGTGCAGCCTAACCTCTTCTTCTTGGAGTGCTCTACAGCAAGTTCTCTCGGCAAGAGAATGTCTATGTGCAGCCTAACCTCTTCTTGGAGTGCTCTACAACAAGTTCTCTCGGCAAGAGAATGTCTATGTGCAGCCTAACCTCTTCTTCTTGGAGTGCTCTACAGCAAGTTCTCTCGGCAAGAGAATGTCTATGTGCAGCCTAACCTCTTCTTGGAGTGCTCTACAACAAGTTCTCTCGGCAAGAGAATGTCTATGTGCAGCCTAACCTCTTCTTCTTGGAGTGCTCTACAGCAAGTTCTCTCGGCAAGAGAATGTCTATGTGCAGCCTAACCTCTTCTTGGAGTGCTCTACAACAAGTTCTCTCGGCAAGAGAATGTCTATGTGCAGCCTAACCTCTTCTTCTTGGAGTGCTCTACAGCAAGTTCTCTCGGCAAGAGAATGTCTATGTGCAGCCTAACCTCTTCTTCTTGGAGTGCTCTACAGCAAGTTCTCTCGGCAAGAGAATGTCTATGTACAGCCTAACCTCTTCTTCTTGGAGTGCTCTACAGCAAGTTCTCTCGGCAAGAGAATGTCTATGTGCAGCCTAACCTCTTCTTCTTGGAGTGCTCTACAGCAAGTTCTCTCGGCAAGAGAATGGGTATGTGCAGCCTAACCTCTTCTTCTTGGAGTGCTCTACAGCAAGTTCTTTCAGCAAGAGAATGTCTATGTGCAGCCTAACCTCTTCTTCTTGGAGTGCTCTACAGCAAGTTCTCTCGGCAAGAGAATGTCTATGTGCAGCCTAACCTCTTCTTCTTGGAGTGCTCTACAGCAAGTTCTCTTGGCAAGAGAATGTCTATGTGCAGCCTAACCTCTTCTTCTTGGAGTGCTCTACAGCAAGTTCTCTCGGCAAGAGAATGTCTATGTGCAGCCTAACCTCTTCTTCTTGGAGTGCTCTACAGCAAGTTCTCTCGGCAAGAGAATGTCTATGTGCAGCCTAACCTCTTCTTCTTGGAGTGCTCTACAGCAAGTTCTCTCGGCAAGAGAATGTTACTGGTACAGCCTAACCTCTTCTTCTTGGAGTGCTCTACAGCAAGTTCTCTCGGCAAGAGAATGTCTATGTGCAGCCTAACCTCTTCTTTATGGAGTGCTCTACAGCAAGTTCTCTCGGCAAGAGAATGTCTATGTGCAGCCTAACCTCTTCTTCTTGGAGTGCTCTACAGCAAGTTCTCTCAGCAAGAGAATGTCTATGTGCAGCCTAACCTCTTCTTGCAGTGCTCTACAGCAAGTTCTCTCGGCAAGAGAATGTCTATGTGCAGCCTAACCTCTTCTTCTTGGAGTGCTCTACAGCAAGTTCTCTCAGCAAGAGAATGTCTATGTGCAGCCTAACCTCTTCTTCTTGGAGTGCTCTACAGCAAGTTCTCTCGGCAAGAGAATGTCTATGTGCAGCCTAACCTCTTCTTCTTGGAGTGCTCTACAGCAAGTTCTCTCGGCAAGAGAATGTCTATGTGCAGCCTAACCTCTTCTTGCAGTGCTCTACAGCAAGTTCTCTCGGCAAGAGAATGTCTATGTGCAGCCTAACCTCTTCTTCTTGGAGTGCTCTACAGCAAGTTCTCTCAGCAAGAGAATGTCTATGTGCAGCCTAACCTCTTCTTCTTGGAGTGCTCTACAGCAAGTTCTCTCGGCAAGAGAATGTCTATGTGCAGCCTAACCTCTTCTTCTTGGAGTGCTCTACAGCAAGTTCTCTCGGCAAGAGAATGTCTATGTGCAGCCTAACCTCTTCTTCTTGGAGTGCTCTACAGCAAGTTCTCTCGGCAAGAGAATGTCTATGTGCAGCCTAACCTCTTCTTTATGGAGTGCTCTACAGCAAGTTCTCTCGGCAAGAGAATGTCTATGTGCAGCCTAACCTCTTCTTTATGGAGTGCTCTACAGCAAGTTCTCTCGGCAAGAGAATGTCTATGTGCAGCCTAACCTCTTCTTTATGGAGTGCTCTACAGCAAGTTCTCTCGGCAAGAGAATGTCTATGTACTGCCTAACCTCTTCTTCTTGGAGTGCTCTACAGCAAGTTCTCTCGGCAAGAGAATGTCTATGTGCAGCCTAACCTCTTCTTCTTGGAGTGCTCTACAGCAAGTTCTCTCGGCAAGAGAATGTCTATGTGCAGCCTAACCTCTTCTTCTTGGAGTGCTCTACAGCAAGTTCTCTCGGCAAGAGAATGTCTATGTGCAGCCTAACCTCTTCTTGGAGTGCTCTACAGCAAGTTCTCTCAGCAAGAGAATGTCTATGTGCAGCCTTACCTCTTCTTCTTGGAGTGCTCTACAGCAAGTTCTCTCGGCAAGAGAATGTCTATGTGCAGCCTTACCTCTTCTTCTTGGAGTGCTCTACAGCAAGTTCTCTCGGCAAGAGAATGTCTATGTGCAGCCTAACCTCTTCTTCTTGGAGTGCTCTACAGCAAGTTCTCTCGGCAAGAGAATGTCTATGTGCAGCCTAACCTCTTCTTCTTGGAGTGCTCTACAGCAAGTTCTCTCGGCAAGAGAATGTCTATGTGCAGCCTAACCTCTTCTTGGAGTGCTCTACAGCAAGTTCTCTCGGCAAGAGAATGTCTATGTGCAGCCTAACCTCTTCTTCTTGGAGTGCTCTACAGCAAGTTCTCTCGGCAAGAGAATGTCTATGTGCAGCCTTACCTCTTCTTCTTGGAGTGCTCTACAGCAAGTTCTCTCGGCAAGAGAATGTCTATGTGCAGCCTAACCTCTTCTTCTTGGAGTGCTCTACAGCAAGTTCTCTCAGCAAGAGAATGTCTATGTGCAGCCTAACCTCTTCTTCTTGCAGTGCTCTACAGCAAGTTCTCTCGGCAAGAGAATGTCTATGTGCAGCCTAACCTCTTCTTCTTGGAGTGCTCTACAGCAAGTTCTCTCGGCAAGAGAATGTCTATGTGCAGCCTAACCTCTTCTTCTTGGAGTGCTCTACAGCAAGTTCTCTCGGCAAGAGAATGTCTATGTGCAGCCTAACCTCTTCTTCTTGGAGTGCTCTACAGCAAGTTATCTCGGCAAGAGAATGTCTATGTGCAGCCTAACCTCTTCTTCTTGGAGTGCTCTACAGCAAGTTCTCTCGGCAAGAGAATGTCTATGTGCAGCCTAACCTCTTCTTCTTGGAGTGCTCTACAGCAAGTTCTCTCGGCAAGAGAATGTCTATGTGCAGCCTAACCTCTTCTTCTTGGAGTGCTCTACAGCAAGTTCTCTCGGCAAGAGAATGTCTATGTGCAGACTAACCTCTTCTTCTTGGAGTGCTCTACAGCAAGTTCTCTCGGCAAGAGAATGTCTATGTGCAGCCTAACCTCTTCTTCTTGGAGTGCTCTACAGCAAGTTCTCTCAGCAAGAGAATGTCTATGTGCAGCCTAACCTCTTCTTCTTGGAGTGCTCTACAGCAAGTTCTCTCGGCCAGAGAATGTCTATGTGCAGCCTAACCTCTTCTTCTTGGAGTGCTCTACAACAAGTTCTCTCGGCAAGAGAATGTCTATGTGCAGCCTAACCTCTTCTTCTTGGAGTGCTCTACAGCAAGTTCTCTCGGCAAGAGAATGTCTATGTGCAGCCTAACCTCTTCTTCTTGGAGTGCTCTACAGCAAGTTCTCTTAGCAAGAGAATGTCTATGTGCAGCCTAACCTCTTCTTCTTGGAGTGCTCTACAGCAAGTTCTCTCGGCAAGAGAATGTCTATGTGCAGCCTAACCTCTTCTTCTTGGAGTGCTCTACAGCAAGTTCTCTCGGCAAGAGAATGTCTATGTGCAGCCTAACCTCTTCTTCTTGGAGTGCTCTACAGCAAGTTCTCTCGGCAAGAGAATGTCTATGTGCAGCCTAACCTCTTCTTCTTGGAGTGCTCTACAGCAAGTTCTCTCGGCAAGAGAATGTCTATGTGCAGCCTAACCTCTTCTTCTTGGAGTGCTCTACAGCAAGTTCTCTCGGCAAGAGAATGTCTATGTGCAGCCTAACCTCTTCTTCTTGGAGTGCTCTACAGCAAGTTCTCTCGGCAAGAGAATGTCTATGTGCAGCCTCACCTCTTCTTCTTGGAGTGCTCTACAGCAAGTTCTCTCGGCAAGAGAATGTCTATGTGCAGCCTCACCTCTTCTTCTTGGAGTGCTCTACAGCAAGTTCTCTCGGCAAGAGAATGTCTATGTGCAGCCTTACCTCTTCTTCTTGGAGTGCTCTACAGCAAGTTCTCTTGGCAAGAGAATGTCTATGTGCAGCCTAACCTCTTCTTGGAGTGCTCTACAGCAAGTTCTCTCGGAAAGAGAATGTCTATGTGCAGCCTAGCCTCTTCTTCTTGGAGTGCTCTACAGCAAGTTCTCTCAGCAAGAGAATGTCTATGTGCAGCCTAACCTCTTCTTCTTGGAGTGCTCTACAGCAAGTTCTCTCGGCAATAAGTTCTCTCGGCAAGAGAATGTCTATGTGCAGCCTAACCTCGTCTTCTTGGAGTGCTCTACAGCAAGTTCTCTCGGCAAGAGAATGTCTATGTGCAGCCTAACCTCTTCTTCTTGGAGTGCTCTACAGCAAGTTCTCTCGGCAATAAGTTCTCTCGGCAAGAGAATGTCTATGTGCAGCCTAACCTCTTCTTCTTGGAGTGCTCTACAGCAAGTTCTCTCGGCAAGAGAATGTCTATGTGCAGCCTAACCTCTTCTTGGAGTGCTCTACAGCAAGTTCTCTCGGCAAGAGAATGTCTATGTGCAGCCTAACCTCTTCTTGGAGTGCTATACAGCAAGTTCTCTCGGCAAGAGAATGTCTATGTGCAGCCTAACCTCTTCTTCTTGGAGTGCTCTACAGCAAGTTCTCTCGGCAAGAGAATGTCTATGTGCAGCCTAACCTCTTCTTGGAGTGCTATACAGCAAGTTCTCTCGGCAAGAGAATGTCTATGTGCAGCCTAACCTCTTCTTGGAGTGCTATACAGCAAGTTCTCTCGGCAAGAGAATGTCTATGTGCAGCCTAACCTCTTCTTGGAGTGCTCTACAGCAAGTTCTCTCGGCAAGAGAATGTCTATGTGCAGCCTAACCTCTTCTTCTTGGAGTGCTCTACAGCAAGTTCTCTCGGCAAGAGAATGTCTATGTGCAGCCTAACCTCTTCTTCTTGGAGTGCTCTACAGCAAGTTCTCTCGGCAAGAGAATGTCTATGTGCAGCCTAACCTCTTCTTCTTGGAGTGCTCTACAGCAAGTTCTCTCGGCAAGAGAATGTCTATGTACAGCCTTACCTCTTCTTCTTGGAGTGCTCTACAGCAAGTTCTCTCGGCAAGAGAATGTCTATGTGCAGCCTAACCTCTTCTTGGAGTGCTCTACAGCAAGTTCTCTCGGCAAGAGAATGTCTATGTGCAGCATAACCACTTTTTCTTGGAGTGCTCTACAGCAAGTTCTCTCGGCAAGAGAATGTCTATGTGCAGCCTAACCTCTTCTTCTTGGAGTGCTCTACAGCAAGTTCTCTCGGCAAGAGAATGTCTATGTACAGCCTAACCTCTTCTTCTTGGAGTGCTCTACAGCAAGTTCTCTCGGCAAGAGAATGTCTATGTGCAGCCTAACCTCTTCTTCTTGGAGTGCTCTACAGCAAGTTCTCTCGGCAAGAGAATGTCTATGTACAGCCTTACCTCTTCTTCTTGGAGTGCTCTACAGCAAGTTCTCTCGGCAAGAGAATGTCTATGTGCAGCCTAACCTCTTCTTCTTGGAGTGCTCTACAGCAAGTTCTCTCGGCAAGAGAATGTCTATGTGCAGCCTAACCTCTTATTCTTGGAGTGCTCTACAGCAAGTTCTCTCGGCAAGTGAATGTTACTGGTGCACCCTAACCTCTTCTTCTGCTCCGAAGCTTCGGATTGGTAAGAGTAAGATGGCATCTAAATTATCATAGCCGAGGAAACCCGTGATGAAGGAGGCTAAACCGGGCCAATCTCAGCCAGATACAAAAAACTTTTAGCAATTTAATCAAACTCACTTGGCAAAGAAACTTGAATGGCTCTCAAATATTTGAGTTAGGAACCGGCAACAGTGCTTGCACCCAATTAGGGCAGACTATATTAAAACCGTTGTATATAACACGTCAGTAAACAAAGCCTTCATATCGATTGATTGATGATATTGATAGAGTATTATTACACGTCAGGTCAATTAATGTAGAGTGTTTTTAAACAAGAGATATTTTATTACAGTTTTAATATCGGTAAGTAGGTTCAGTCGTTATAGTGAAATGCTCTATAAAACTAGTCACTTTGCGCACTACAGGCGGAAGCAAGCTGAAACTATATCGGACAAGGTGAAGGTCGGTTTTCATAATTATTTAAGATTAAGATTTAAGTGTTGACAAAATCAAATCTAGCCAAAAGGGCAAAAGTATTAGACGTTTACACACTTTCCTAGTGTTAAAGATTAACCATATAGAAACGTTAGCTCTTAGTAATCTTTGCTCTTATACCCAACATTTTTAGCCCTGCCAATGAGAGGCGACGTTTTATATATCCGGCCATGGTATAGCGATCCAGTAAAACGTTAGGGAAATATAATCTTAAATCTTAAATCTTAGGAAAGAGTGTAAACCGACTTCACTTCAGCCGCTAAATTGTCGCTGCTTTGCACTCGTAGCTTGACTTTACAGCTATTTTCACACATGAGATCATGCAACACACCAAACTTTATACTAGTGATAGTGATAAAGAGATGAGACTCAAAGTAAAGTAATATTGCTAGCTACCATCTCATTTACTATACATAATATACTATTGTCATTCCTCAATTTGTTAATGACTAATAACATAACAAAAACGTTTTGATTTCTGGAAGAGATGCTATACATTGTACAAGATGCTGAGTATATAGAGTACTAAAATGCTGGTAGAATCCAAAAAATCCATGCTTTCTTCGGTTCCACAGTTCCCAGTTCGAGTTCGTTTCCAACCATTCCAACAAAGTTTGCCCGTGCCACCTATAATGTTTATATACGACAGTAAATACTATTGCTTATAACTAGTACGGTCCTCAGTTGAGTGAAGATTCAATTAAAGAGGGACTTGATATTCGAATATAACAACACTGTTATTCGACGGCTTCCCCAGTGAACTGTGCAATGTGCATCAGATGAATGTTGATACGGATTTCGTAGCACATGCAGAGTTGTTAGACCGTAGTACCCACTACCCACCTATCTGTGATATACACCAGTTGATTGTTACACCATAGTGCACAGAGAGCGTAGAGCGTAGAGTGTGGAACGTATTGCGTAGAGCGTATAACGTAGAGCGTATAGATCCTAGAGCCTATAGCCTAGAGCGTAGAGCGTAGAGCGTGGAGCATATAGTGTAGAGCGTAGAGCGTAGAGCCTAGAGCGTATAACGTAGAGCGTAGAGCGTATAACGTAGAGCGTAGAGCGTAGATCGTAGAGCGTAAAACGTAGAGCGTAGAGCGTAGATCGTAGAGCGTAGAGCGTAAGCGTAGAGCGTAGAGCGTAGAGCGTAGAGCGTAGAGCGTAGAGCGTGGAGCGTAGTCGAACAAAGACAACTCGACGCGGTGGGCTGAGCGTTGTTGACCGTTGTTTCCACTGTCTCAGAGCGTAAAGCGTAGAGCGAAGTGTGAAGAGCGTAGCGCGTAGAGCGTAGCGCGTAGAGCGTAGCGCGTAGTCGAACAAGGACACAACTCGACGCGGTGGGCTGAGCGCGGTTGCCAGTTGTTTCCACTGCCTCAGAGCGTAGAGCGTAGAGCGTAGAGCGTAGAGCGTAGAGCGTAGAGCGTAGAGCGTAGAGCGTTTTCGAACAAAGACACCACTCGACGCGGTGGGCTGAGCGCGGTTGCCAGTTGTTTCCACTGTCTCAGAGCGTAGAGTCTAGAGCGTAGAACATAGAGCGTAGAACATAGAGCGTAAAGCGTAGAGCGTAGTCGAACAAAGACACAACTCGACGCGGTGAGCTGAGCGCGGTTGCCAGTTGTTTCCACTGCCTCAGAGCGTAGAGCGTAGAGCGTAGAGCGTAGAGCGTAGAGCGTAGAGCGTAGAGCGTAGAGCGTAGAGCGTAGAGCGTAGAGCGTAGAGCGTAGAGCGTAGAGCGTAGAGCGTAGAGCGTAGAGCGTAGAGCGTAGAGCGTAGAGCGTAGAGCGTAGAGCGTAGAGCGTAGAGCGTAGAGCGTAGAGCGTAGAGCGTAGAGCGTAGGGCGTAGAGCGTTGAGCGTAGTCGAACAAAGACACAACTCGACGCGGTGAGCTGAGCGCGGTTGCCAGTTGTTTCCACTGCCTCAGAGCGTAGAGCGTAGAGCGTAGAGCGTAGAGCGTAGAGCGTAGAGCGTAGTGTAGAGCGTAGAGCGTAGAGCGTAGAGCGTAGAGCGTAGAGCATAGAGCATAGAGCGTAGAGCGTAGAGCGTAGAGCGTAGAGCGTAGAGCGTAGAGCGTAGAGCGTAGAGCGTAGAGCGTAGAGCGTAGAGCGTAGAGCGTAGAGCGTAGAGCGTAGAGCGTAGAGCGTAGAGCGTAGAGCGTAGAGCGTAGAGCGTAGGGCGTAGAGCGTTGAGCGTAGTCGAACAAAGACACAACTCGACGCGGTGAGCTGAGCGCGGTTGCCAGTTGTTTCCACTGCCTCAGAGCGTAGAGCGTAGAGCGTAGAGCGTAGAGCGTAGAGCGTAGAGCGTAGAGCGTAGAGCGTAGAGCGTAGAGCGTAGAGCGTAGAGCGTAGTGTAGAGCGTAGAGCGTAGAGCGTAGAGCGTAGAGCGTAGAGCATAGAGCATAGAGCGTAGAGCGTAGAGCGTAGAGCGTAGAGCGTAGAGCGTTGAGCGTAGAGCGTAGGGCGTAGAACGTAGAGCGTTGAGCGTAGTCGAACAAAGACACAACTCAACGCGGTGGGCTGAGCGCGGTTGCCAGTTGTTTCCACTGCCTCTGCCGCGAGACAACAAAGAACTCACTGATGCGAGGCAATTCGTAACAATACGACCGTAATTAATAATAGCGTAATCACTAGATAACAATAATATATAAATGAACACCAATATAGTGGCATTGTGTTAATTAATAGCAGCCACATCCCAATAATTTATGCTTGAGTAACATTTCATGATGTCAAGGTGCAATTTGCCTCCCAACAACTATTGCATAGGTCCCTAAGCTGAAGAATATGACTTTCATAGTCATACTTCAATAACTATTTCAAAAATTGTATAAGTAGGTTATACAAGGGTATCACGGGGTATCACGCTCATATTATATCACATAACATACGCTCAATTCTCAGTTATTCGATGTAATGATAATACACCTTGAACTAAAGTGTATTGCAATGAATCTGTGCTCCTAGGATCCCGCCCACCTTCCCCTACTTCACTCCATACCTCGAATCGCCGGCTTGAGCCAGCCGCGAGTGGTACCCCGCCGAGCCGGCGATTCGAGGTATGGAGTGAAGTAGGGGAAGGTGGGCGGGATCCTAGGACCACAGATTCATTGCAATACACTGTAGTACCACGAATCGTACACACATTCTACTAGATGTTTTGACTTAGTAAGCATAGCTTCAATAGGTATGAACTTGCTACTTGCTAAAATCTTAAAATCTAACTTATCAGCAGCTTATTGTAAGTATAAGCATATCCTAAACATATATTATCGTAATTTTGTACTGAAACGTCTATTGGAAGCTATAATCAGTGATTATACTAACCGCCCTCTCATCCCGACTTGAGATGCTCCGAGATAATTCAGAGTACAAGTCTGAGCAAGAGCTTTGAGACAGATACCTTCTTACGCAACGAGATGATTCAGAGTACAAGTCTGAGCAAGAGCTTTGAGACAGATACCTTCTTACGCAACGAGATGATTGAGAGTACAAGTCTGAGCAAGAGCTTTGAGACAGATACCTTCTTACGCAACGAGATGATTCAGAGTACAAGTCTGAGCAACAGCTTTGAGACAGATACCTTCTTACGCAACGCGTGGCGTGGCTTAATGTAGGAACATCACGACTTGTGATGCTCGGAGATTATTCAGAGTACAAGTCTGAGCAAGAGCTTTGAGACAGATACCTTCTTACGCAACGCGTGGCGTGGCCTAATGTAGGAACATCACGGCTTGTGATGCTCGGAGATGATTCAGAGTACAAGTCTGAGCAAGAGCTTTGAGACAGATACCTTCTTACGCAACGCGTGGCGTGGCCTAATGTAGGAACATCACGAGTTGCCTCTGTAACGGATCCAACAACACTATTGATCCCATCCATACTCCTACCCTCTTTCTTCCTCGCCCGTCCCCCCCTCCCCTCCCCCACCCCCCACCCCGTCCTTCAAAACTAATAAAGGAAGAAGAAAGTTGCTGTGGTACTCTTATATTTGTTGGGAACTCATAATTTCGTGGCATATGACTTTTTATGGCTGTCTACCGTCTGTATTGCGATCAGATCAGTTCAGTTGAGCAACCCCACGTGTGGCGGAGTTTCCAATCAGAGGACGCGGCAATGCGTTGTTATCACCACGGGAGACCTGGGTTCGACGCCAGTACTTCCGTCATTTAGCAGCGCGATCGCGGAGGACGATTCTTTACGAATAGGAAACATTAAAATACGAATATCGGTTTGAAATAGTCAATGATGAAAACACATTTCAGTTTCCGTAATAATTTATAACACTTCCGTTTTGTGTACAATAATTATTAAATGTCAATAAAAGAGAAACGAAGGTGGGACCGATTTGCTTCGCGGAACGAAGGTCTCCTTTTATGTTGACAGGAATCTCGTTGAATATTGTGACACTTTGTGAATGTAAAGTAATTACATCTGAATCTTGTGCTTTATGTAATAATCAACATCTTGCCTCGGGCGATGCAGATATGAAAACTCAATATAATGTTGATTCTGGAATGTGTATTCATACAAAATAAGAACACGTTTCAAATGTAAATTAAGTTATCGTTAACATCTGCAACAAATTTAATTAAGAACCATTTATTTTAGTTCATATGTTTATCATCATCAGTGGAAACGTAGTTTCATGCAAGAATAAACAACTCTATTTGCTCCGACTTGGCGCCCCACGGTGCAGTCAAATTATGCCAGTCAAATAACAAGTCGAACCACGCCTTGTTTGCAGTAAACGACTCTTTTATTTGTATACAAATACAATGGAGCTAATTTACTCGTATTTCATATTAATTATTGATTAGAAAGTATAACATCACCTTTAGAGTAATTAATAATTATAGTTTTCCTAACTTGCGCCGAAAACGATAAAAACTCCAATAATTAAAAGCTGCCCCCCCCCCCCCCCCCCCCCCCCTCCGAGCACATGGGGCTCCAACCGCTGCGTCGCTTCTGGGGCAAACACATGTTTCGTATAAGATCAGAGGGGGTGAAATGCTCGTTTGTAGGTGCAGAGCCGACGAAACAAATATATGCAAGAAAAAAAGAGGGAAATAAATTATTACACACAATATAATAAGAGTCAAGTTTATAAGGCAGTTCTTCAAAAAAATGTAAATGTATAAACCTCTCACGACGGTTGAGTCTGTCGTAGACCTTAGGTCAAGTAACTCACGAGTCCTTGCAGCTTACCGCACACATTGTGGGCACGGGCAAACGCGCGGGTATTATCTAAAATGCAATTTACTAGCCTTTTACAAGGCTGGTACTTCACTGTGAATTTCTATCAGCCAGAACATTCTCTCCCTATTCGAAATCTTACGAATTTAACATGTTGAGTGATGTCATTTACTTCCGAGCCACGGGACTATTTTACACCTCCCGCCATTGTCCGGCCGCAAATCCCCCAGACTTTGAGAAATCGCCCTAGAGATTTGTCCTCTTCCGATAGGTACCGTCGCCCGCTTTGTGCTCACTGCCCCTTTGAGACCGTTCGCTCGAGAGGACCTGTGGAAAAATGGCTCTAATCTGTCAGGCAGGCAGCGTTCGTTCCTTCCTTCCGGGGCTGCGAATAAATTACGAGACTGCCGTGTGTGTTTAGACTCTTGCCGCGTAGCGAGGACCCACCCTCTCTGCGTGACCTTGGAGTTGCCGTGTGTGTTTAGAGCTTGCCGCGCTGTTTAGACTCTTGCCGTGTAGCGAGGACCCACCCCGGTAACTGTTGCATTGCTCTTGTATTCCGTCTAGCGAGCCTGGTCCCACAAGTAAGTCGTCGCTTCCTAGTTTGGCCACGTAACACAACCACTCAATCAACGCAGCCACCCATAAAAATATCAAACTGGTACGTTAACAGCTGCTCCCCACCGTTCTGTGGGTGATGTGGGTGTTGAGTTTGAACCGTTGCTTATGAACGGTACAGTACCAGTACCACTTCATTACAGGCCAGAAACTACTCTGAACATTCGCCGTGCAGTACTTTCGTACTATACAAACTACGTGCACACAACAGAACATATTTCGGTTATGTTAACATCAAAATATTTAAAACCAAATTACTATCGTTCGTACGTCAAGTTTTTGCTAGATTAAGGCACATGATATGTTTTGAAGGTTCTAAACCTCCCCAAAACTTTAGTAAATTTTAGGCCCTGTTTACAATGTTTATGATTAAACTATATTGAATTTGAACAAAAGCTCAAAACCCATATCAGTACAGAAATATTGTGATTATGGACATAAAATTGCAGAGTGATCCAAGTAAAACTATAGAAATGACATGCTTATAGTACTTATGCTCTGCAATGTGAATAACACATTTTGGCTCTAGTTAGTGGCGCTATCTCGGGAAATTTTATTGCGTTCTTTGAGAGGTTCTGATCGAATACTGGACGAGGCTTGTCATTATGTCGTTCCATTACATCTCGTCCTACGAATACATGTTTTAATTGAAGAGATGTCGTGTTAGGCAATACTATATAATACTTTGTTCAGTATCGAAAATCTTTAAATTGACGTATCGTCTTGATTAGCCTAATTTAAACATTGATGTGTCAGCTGTGACATTCCAATTCCAGCACTTGCTATAACATTTTACTGTGAACGTACTTCACTTGAGTATACAGAACTCCCTTTTCATTGTACTACAAGTTATGCCACTAGGTAATAAGTGTGTAACTTATACAAGTGACACCAACGCGTGAAGATAAAATGTATCTTTGCTGGGACCAATGATAATGCTGTGACGACAGTATTATTATGATTAACGGCTGTAGTTATAGTAGCCAATATCTGCCACGGGAAACCTTTACACTGACACTGACAGTCACAGAGTCCCGAAACATATCTTATACAACTTCATCAAGACAAGTGAAACATTTACTGTCATTTCAGCCATCAAGTTAAAGCGCATTTAAAAATGTATTTCCATTTCACAGCAAAAAAACACTAAAGCCAAGTTTAATAAATGAAACCAATGCTATAGATAGAACGAGTCGCGCTAAGCCCGTTAAATAACTTAGCGCGTATTTACCGAGAAAAGCCGATTTCGTCCGTACAGCGCCGATTCGAACTGAGCTGCCGAACAATCATTGGAGCGGAAACCATTGTTAAACCGAGAGCTTGATTGTAAACACAAAATACCGTATTGAGTAGAAATAAAGGCGTACGACTGTTTTGCTTTTTGCAAAATTACAACAGCGTTTATTTACGTCACCTTTGTTTTGTGTTTTTAAACAAAAACTATTTTTTACCTTTGAAATCTTTTCTTCCGGCGCGTACGAAGCTTTTCATGTGTTGATTCAGTCTCTGCGGACATCATTCCGGTGAGTGCAAATCATCTAATGATGAACATAGCTGCATCTACTTGCATTGCAATCACATCAGCAACCATTGCAGCGAATGTCTGAAATAACAACAAGGAGAATCACTGACTCACTCTCCAATAGTCATTGGTCCGTTGATGTAGTTTTGTGCCCTAATATCCTACTTGCTGCTTCTTGTGACGCTCTAAAACACCGCACACTATACCACATGGCTCGAATTATACTAGCATTACCACGATACCCATTCATGTATAACAGAATAACGGAATTGAGTCATTCAAGCTTATTTAGTGTCTGCCCACATCAACTTACTCTCGCAGTTATGCCCGAATGAATGCCTGAATGCCCGTGACAGATAAGATAGTAGTTATGTTGCCCAACAACATTGCCAGGGGGTGGGGGTGTTCATTCTATTCTTGCTTGCCACCTCACTTATTGAGGTGGCTCAGCGATAAGAAGCGAGACTAACTCGGGAGGTCGCCGATTCGAATCCGGCCACCGGCAGTTCTAACTGAAGGGTTCTCTCGGGGTTTTTCTCAGCTGTAAAGAAGAATGCTGGCACTGAGTCATACTAACAGTTCTTGGACAATTCCTTCCCATCACCTGAAGAGGGGGTGTTATCAGGTGGGGGTGGTGTTCATTGCATCCTATAACAGGGATTACTACGAAAAATTATTATTTTTCTTGCTTCCCCTCACAATGTTGTAGAGTGTAGAGTGAGATGGATGACTCGTGTTGTAAGGATGCCAGTCACGGCAAAGCTATATTGCCAGGTGTTCGAAAACTTCTGTAGAAATATGAAATCCTTCCAATAGCTTCAATAGCATCTCGTTGATTATGTTTGCTTTGTAAAATCTTTCGCGTATGATGAAAGATTATTACGAGAAAAGTTATAGAACTTAATATAACGAGACTTCGTTCCACTCAAACTTGATGTTGTAGACAAGATTTCATTATTAACTCAATAAAGAAGATAGAAAGAAGTCTGCCAGGTTTCAATATAGTTAGGCATAACTTGTAGCTACTTACACAAATTAAAATGTTGGAGATGTCGTGCGGGCGCGGTGGTGGGTGGGGGCGGGGGCGGGGGCGGGGGGCGCCGGGGGCCAGGGGGGGCGCTAACAGATGACCGGAGAATGACTTCCTATAAAAAGTAACAGCTCTCGAGACGCCCGCAACCCCCTGGGATGAATAATCTGATATCTAATGTTTTGCGAGGAAAAACCGGCAGTCTTTGATGGCAAAAACCCTCCCGGCTCAAAGAAAGCGTTTTACGGAGATTAAACCGAAACAAAGACGACTGTCACGCTTTAAATGTTATGATAATTATTGCGTTAAATTCTGTAATAAATCTTCAGACCGTATTAAAATACTGTTGTGAAGAATTGAATGCAACGGCCTTGAAAGTCCGTCTTGTTAGGTGGCGCTAGCGGAACACTCTAAACTACGCCCTATTACGGCCACACGGAGACCTCGAGGAGGGGATTTACGGACCTTGAGGCCCCATGCATCGTAGCTGAAGCCAGTCACTCAAATCTAAGCTTTGGGTCCACATTATAGAGGACATCTGTATGCAGTTGTGTGCTTTGATTCCAGTTATACGTGTTTTGTATTCATTATAAATACTTTATGCTTGATTATAAATGGACAAAATACTTGCCGAAAGTCAAGTCTGTCTAAGACGCAACAGTTGTACAGAGTTGACCAACCTCCACACCTTGATCTAGCGTTTAAACGAAGAGGTCGGCCGCCCCCCCCCCCCCCCCCTACCCTTGTGGAGGTCAATCATGTATGTGTGAAGCCATATTACGTTTCTCAGTCCAAACCAAATTGACACTAACTTTACGTTATTTTTTTACGACGTCAAGATTTTTAGAGATATCAAACCAGACTCCCGGTTATATATAAAAATATAACCATGTCACTTGAATGCATTGCCGGTTTCCAGGAGTATATAAAGTTGTATGCAATGACAAAAAATAAAAATAAATAAATTCGCATTTATAGAGTCTACCCACTCAGTAACAAGACTGATTTTCAGTGGGGGACTTTAATTTAAAGCGACTAAACCAACCCTGTGTAGGCTCCGAACACAATCGACGAGTGAGCGATAACCAATTAAAATTCTATATTTCAAAAATGAAACATGAATCAGGACAGTGCGAACACCTGCGCACAAATGCCAGAATCAACAAGATCGATTCAGAACAACTTTGAATTTATTGAGTGCTCCGGACAGCACCACGTACTATATCCATACAATGATAATTCATGGTCGAATCAAACAAAGTATTCGAGTCCATTACAGGAAGTCTAATTAAGCGTCCGTATGGTGTCGGACTGTACGCGTAGCTGGAGCGTCGCGACGCCGGCAGTTCACTGGCTGAGCACAGGCTCGTGTTAATTAGTTTCCACCACGTCACGACGCTTCACGTCATCGCCGTCGGTGTCTTGGTTCACGTCGCTCTTGTAGCCATCGTCTTTCAATGACATCTTCCAGTACACAAAGAGCTTCACCGAAAAACGTGATAATTTAAAGTGTTTTGTTCGTATACATTTAATGATAAATAAATAAATTCACATTTAGAGTCTACCCACTCAGTAACGAAACTGATTTGCAGTGGGAGACTTTAATTTAAAGCGTCTAAACCAACCATGTAGGCTCCGAACACCATCGACGAGTGAGCGATAACCAATCAAAGATCGATATTTCAAATACGAAACATATGAATCAGTGATTGGACAGTGCGAACACCCGTGGACCAATGTCAGAATCAACAAGGCCAAGACAGAACAACTTTGAATTTATTGAGTGCTTCGTTGCTAGGACGGCTCCAAAGTCACCGTTTACTTATTCCTAAGACAAGAAGTAATGGAACTGAATCCATATTAGAAGTTAAAAAACTTTTGCCACAAACCGTGATTTCAACTCGGGAACTTCTGCATTGGAAGCAGGGATGCTAAAGCTAACCACTGGACCAACGATATTTGATAATGATATCTGGGGCTAACATCTCAAATTTTTGCAATGATGCTAATCGAGACGATGTGTGGGTGATTATGAAGATGAAAAAACGCCACATGACATCCATGCCCTAGCCAGGATTCGAGCCCGGAACGCAGAGACCGCGGTTTACTAAGACCAACGCCTAATCGACCGCGGCCAACTGCGCTGTATGCATGATTAGTATTATCAAGTTCAAGTTTTACAGATATCTAAAAGAAAGATGAAACATTATTTTGATAAATTATACAATAACGGAAATATCTCCTAAAGTCTCCTTGTCGTTGTCGTTGTCGTTGTCGTTGTCGTTGTCGTTGTTGAATGGTTTCTTAATCGCTATTTTACTTGAGTTTTCTCGGTGTTTTTATTATTCCTTCATTGTACAATGTAAGTTTGTATTTATTGTCCTTCCTCGTGTGTCGGTGTTTTAGTTTTATAACTGAATAGGATGGACATAAAATGAATAAATATGGTTCTTTGCAGCGAAGTGTGAAGAACTTGAGAGACTGAGTGGACTTGTTTCATCTATACCTCAGGTCGTGAATGTGTTGTTATTATTGAGTAGGGAGCTGTTGGATGGAATTGATTTTACATCAGAAACTAGATTGATTTATTCATAGGGTGTCTGCACACCTGCTAACCTCTTGCCTGTATCATGATACACGGAGATCTCTCTCAGACTCTGCTGTCGCTCAGACAGCGGCATCTTACAGTGACGCCGTCAACTACTGGCATAAACTTTGGCCGAGGCAAAGCTGAGAACGCCGCAGGGCATTTATTTCACGTGGTTGGCCTCTTGTTGTGACCTCCGGTAATGAATTCGGGGATTTCGTCTCATGTTTGTGCTAGCCAGGTAGTGGGGGTGTACTTCATTTGTGAAATGCCAAGATCGACGAAAGATCGACTGATTTTGTTGTTCTCAACTAAGCCACGGACTCACTGTAGTACAAAGTTGACAGCGGCATCTTTACGGAAGATAATAATATATTGCTGTGATTCAGACATTTTGTTTTCATAACTTGAACACAGCAGTTGTTTGTAAGCATAAATGCTTGTCAAAAGTAAGCCTATACATATTTTGTTTCTTTCAGAACACAAATATAAACAACAGAATGTTGTTAGCCAGTTTTTCAAAATAACGAAACAAGTTGTGTCTCCCTTCCTGTAGTATTTACGTTAGGTCTTCTTTCTGCGGTTACATAATCACAATATACTATACTCATTATTACGCTACACATTTAAGAAATTAACTCAACAATTTATGTTAGCTATTAAATGCCGAGAAGAATAATATATTTAAATATAAAACAGGTCTTTGTGCCAAAAATCTGTTAAGTCGTTGTAAAATAAGAACCGTAACTTCACCCGAATGTAAAACTAAACTAACGTAAATGTAACAAAACTGCGTATACTGATATTTACTGAAGTGATTAGCATACTCTTGCTTTCTGCCGCAATTTATACCATATGCCCGCAATGTGGCATGGAAATTTGCATAAGACTCGCGTTCCGGGCGATGTATGGTGGTATTATATGGCCGTAATCTTTGGCTCGCACAACACAAAACACACTCGTAATGGATCGAAAATGTTGTAATAAAGTTAAATAATTGTTTTAATGACTTTTATCAAAATCAGTTACGTTACGTGTTCACGACTGTGATAAAATCCCCTTTAATTAGAACGTAAATTATTTGAGAAGAATAATATAATATACCAGCATGTGGGGATAGGATCGTGTGTATACGGGATCACCGCACAAAACAAGGTAGCTTAACACAATTCAAGGAGATAAGCACTTGTACAAAGGAAGCTCGAACAAAGAAATGCACTCGTGTTAATCTGGCATCACCGAGTAGACTTTCTCTCCTCTGAGACTTGAAACACCCATAGATACCGCTCAGCTCACAACAGTTGGATTTGGATTAGTAGTAAATAATTCCTTGTTGCAATTAAATAACTGTGAGGGTTTATATTCGACAATTACTTAATGTTAAAAGTTATCTGAAACTTGATTACCAGAATAATGTCGACTGAGTTGTGTTCACGATACTTATAGACTTATAGACACTTATAGACACTACACGAAACTTATTTGTGCAAATGTAATAATGGGAGCAACGACAAAGACAACGACAAAGACATTGATAGCGTTCCGATTATCAGCTAGATTTAGCGAAATCGAGAATAATTTATTTTACCTAATTATTGTTGCGCTGTTTCGTCCTGATTATCCTCGTTGTATAAACTGAGCCACTATTCCAATATAACTACCCTTTCTGTTCAGTTCGTCCCCTAAATGTACAATATTCCGTATTCATTGCCGCAACTGAACCAACAACAATAAATTTGAAGTTCATTCAGGCTTGTCAAATTTATCTATAGGTTAATATTGATCAACCATGAATTACCCGGATGTGAATACTCCGCTCTCTGAATGTATAATTAAGCAAACCATGTTTTGAAAGGAATTCATTTGTATGTCCGCAACCCCAGCAAACTAGTCTGTTAATTGTCGCCTTTGTGTCAATAAAACAGTCAATACAAAACTATTGTCCAGCACATATAGAGTAAACCCATCCCCAGCTTGACATGTAAGTGACAATGATAACTCCACACGATGTCGGTGAATCATGAGGACGTCTGCGGAACGTAAAGTTACGTCACTGAACATTTACACAAGAATCGTTGCATTAAGAGCCGCTAGGCGCGTGGCGAGAAGTGACGTCAGAGACAACAGTCATTGCATTAAGAGCCGCTAGGCGCGTGGCGAGAAGTGACGTCATAGACAACAATCATTGCATTAAGAGCCGCTAGGAGCGTGGTTGCTTGATGCAGCGCGTAAAGTGACGTCACTTATAACGTCTAGAGAACAATCATTTCATTAGAAGCCTGACAGGTCGACATCTCCCGAGTTATTCAAATGAGAGATAAAGTCGGTTTGAGTGCGCGGATGACAAATCTATGGCGGATCAAACTGTTATTTGCTCGGGATCTCATTAATCATTCCGAGGTTGGCAGTATGTTTTGCTAGAGCCGGGTGAGGGAGGCACACTTATTCACTGAACACCATCTGAAGCTAGTTTCACATCGTAGAGATGCCAGTGTACATGAATGTGACTGGTAAAGTGGATGTGGTTATTTAGAAGCAGATTCAATCAATTTTAAGTTTAGCTCAATGTATTATGATTATGTTAACTCAGTCCTCAGTTGTTGGGCCATTCTATAGAATATAGTTTCTAAGGTAAGGTAATAGCAGTTCTCTGCAGTGTGTTCGGTAAGTAGGTGTGAGGTAGGGTAGGAGTAATAAATTAGAAACATTGTGGGGTTAGCTCAATAGTATTTTGTGAACCTGTTTATATTATATAATACTCGTTCTGTGTGAATATTCCCAATTTTATCTTCGAAGTCCACTTTTACAATGTGATAGAGTACGTTGCATACGAAATGGTATTACATAGTGTTACATAATATTGTGTCTGAAGTAGATGGGCATATATACCAAACTTGGTGTGGAAGTCTTTATTATATCCTAATATATAGTTACTGAGTCCCTGTTCACTTTCTGCTTGTTTATGGATTCATGAAGAAATGTTCTCGTAGTGTGGTTGGTGAGGTTTAAGTGAACCGATAAATGGCGGAATCTGCTGCCGATGTACTTTTAAGAGGAAGTCTTACGAGCGGTGATCAGGAGTGAATGTGAAAACCGTCTGGTCAAGACCGTAGTAGGTGGTGATAAATGAGAATCAAACCCGTAACCTCCCGAATAGGAGGACGACGCTGGCTCGGGGCCAGTTGTGGTCGTTGAAACACCTGTTCATCGTTATCACGTGTCCATCATCTGTGTACTCACCAACCGGTCATTGGTTCGAGTCCCTCCCCTTCTTCCGTCCTTCGATCATACTCATCGCGTTTAATAACACAGCATCATAAAATCCGACAGTTCATTATCAGCGAGGTTAATCGAGACGATACCAAGGATTACATTGCAATCAGTGCGTTGGAGACTTGATCTAAGGCCTGGTTTTTCAATCGGTCATTAACGGGGCCGTTAGCTGACGGTCCGTTATCTGCATAGGGTTTATTGGGTTACTGATTACGGACCGGCAGTTAACGGCCCCGTTAACCAACTGTAAAACCGGACCTTATCTATAATGTTCACCTACCTTGCGTAACACCCGATTTTGGCCTGTTAAAATTTTCTTAAATATGGTTTTAAGTTGTTCAAAAAAAAATTAAAATATGTCATCCTAAAGAGAATTTGATGTTCTTTCTTATGAGTGATTTTTTTATTCCAATAAGTATTTCCGTTTTGAAGATGTTCTCAATAGGTGTGAAAGGTGTCCAGCAACATCACCCTACAAAAGTAATTAACGGCAAAGGGTAGTCTCACTGTAAAACGGCAACAAATTAACGTTCTTTAATTTATATTTTGAGAACGATACATATAATATTGAAAAAGTGACGATTGAGCAGGACTTAGTTTCGTGAGAGCTACAATCTGGATTAATAAAATTTCAAATATTGCTATCATTACGGTTGATGTTTGAAAAGCCAATTAATAATTAATTCCTTAATTGGCTTCTCAAACCACAACCGTAATGATAGCAATATTTGAAATTATTAATCCCGATTGTAGCTCTCACAAAACTACGTCCTGCTCAATCGTCACTTTTTCAATATTGTGTATCGTTCTCAAAATATAAATTAAAGAACGTTTATTTTTTTTTGCCGTTTTACAGTGAGACTATCCTTTCGCCGTAAGAACATCTGAAAAACGGATATTTTTATTGGAACAAAGAAATATTCATAAGAAAGAGCACTGAATTCTCTATACAAGACCACTTATTTTGGTTAACATTTGGGACAATTTAAACACATTTTAACAGACCGAAACCGGGAGTTCCGTAAGCTAGGTGAACATAATTTACAGCCTTAAGGGCGCCCACTTGCATATTCACACCTTCGTGACGAATCATATTAAACAATCTTGCACACGCGATTCTCACTTGTTGAACTTTTGTCTTTTAGAGCCCCACTTGTTGGTGTTTGTTGTTTTATGCCTCTATTAGTGAAGTCACGCTATTGAGTCGATGAGTGGACGACTAGTCGACTACTGGGGGTGCGCGGCTCGATCCCACCTCCCTGGGGGTAATATAGCTACGTCATCTATACTCAAGACATACGTGTGAGCACCCCAACGAGATGCGTATTGTTGCAGTTTCGAGGACGAATCATGTTTTCCTTTCCTTACCCCAGGGCCCAGATTCACAAGGTGCCTAAGTGCTAGACGTCCTAGTTTAGGTAGCCCTAAATCTTAGTGATATAAATCACGCATGTCGTTCTGAAAGGTCATAAAGATAAAATACAGTAACATATTAACAATTTAACTAATAATATTTTATTTGTGAATGTGTAATAAGACCCAACGATGATTTATCTTGATTTATCTAGCTAGGATTTGCCTAACTTAGGACAACTTAGAGTTATCTTTGTGAATCCAGGCCCAGGTGCTCACTGGCTAGGCGCATAACAATTCAAACCTTTTCTTTTGTCTTGCAGTTAATAAAATATATTTAAGTTGTTAGAGGCTTTCACGACCCGTAGATGGGAACAGATTATTTTCTTCTGGGTTATTTCGTCGTGTCGGTATAGAGTTTTCACTCGACGTTTCGCCACCCATGTTGGTGGCTTTCTCAAGACTGGTCGACCAGTCTGGGTCACCAACATGGGTCGACCAGTTTTGAGAAAGCCACCAACATGGGTGGCGAAACGTCGAGTGAAAACTCTATACCGACACGACGAAATAACCCAGAAGAAAATAATCTGTTCCCAAAATATATTTAATTTTGAAAAGACATTTTTTGTGAATCATAATAATTTTATGGTTGCATATTGTTCGTGGCTAAGTGTTGATCATAACACTTTTTGAGTTTTTGCCCTACGTTGAAAACAACGGATTTGATTCACCAAACCCTGAAATGGTGTAAGCAAGTGTAAACCTACCGATGCGCCGGGGAATCACCCACGCTAATGCAATGCCTTCGCTAAAGTGAGAGCACAAACATTGTACAACGCAACGAGGAACCACACTTTGTATAATTAAACTTGAACTTTTCATTTGCCCTTTTTTTAAGTGTAAAGTTAGAATGAGAACATTGTTTTCAAACATTTTTACTCTTACTTATATATTACAACGACAGCCGATCAATAACTATGACCCACATTATATAACGCTGTTTGGTAGATCTTCATCAGAGAAAGAAGGCTCAAGCGAAATGACACCTAGTCATCCCGCCGTCACTATAGGTTCGTGATGATGCTCGGCCGGTGGCGCGAGTCTCGACTATAGCTGCCGCGTTATCTTCATCTCTGCTGATAACACATTCCTCATCACTGCTGATAACGGTAACACTTTTCCTCATCACTGCTGATAACACGTTTCTCATCACTGCTGATAACGGTAACACTTTTCCTCATCACTGCAGATAACACATTTCTCATCACTGCTGAAAACGGTAACACTTTTCCTCATCAATGCTGATAACACATTTCTCATCACTGCTGATAACGGTAACACTTTTCCTCATCACTGCTGATAACACGTTTCTCATCACTGATGATAACGGTAACACTTTTCCTCATCACTGCTGATAACACGTCCCTCATCCCTGCTGATAACACGTTCCTCATCCTTGCTTATAACACTTTTTCTCGTCACTCCAGATAACACGTTCCTCATCACTGCTGATAACACGTTCCTCATCACTGCTGATAACATATTCCTCATCACTGCAGATAACACTTTCCTCATCACTGCAGATAACACGTTCCTCATCACTGCTGATAACACATTCCTCATCACTGCTGATAACACTTTCCTCATAACTGCTGATAACACGTTCCTCATCACTGCTGATAACACATTCCTCATCACTGCTGATAACACTTTCCTCATCACTGCTGATAACACGTTCCTCATCACTGCTGATAACACTTTCCTCATAACTGCTGATAACACGTTCCTCATCACTGCCGATAACACATTCCTCATCACTGCAGATAACACATTCCTCATCCCTGCAGTGAGGGGTGAGTTGAGGTAATCTAGTATAGTACGTATCAAAAGTGACGACCGTAGTCCATAGCATGCATACATGGCACATGGCATGACGTACAACAACCATTAGTCAACTTATAAGTAGTTTAACTACGTTTAACTACGCCACAGGATAGAAACGTAACGTCTAACAGGCGTGCGTAGAAACGTATAAAAAGACGCGTTTCACAGGCGGCGTAAGATCCCCTTCCCTCGGTGTCTGTAAGGGATTACAATGAGACATTTGCATTCCGAGAAGTGAGTTCACCGTTGGCTCTCGCCTTTTCTCGGCAACTCCGTTAATAATTAATGAATGTAATTACTGGGCAGAAAACATCATTTCCAAAACGGATGGGGACAACTCCTAGTCCGACACTTTCCTAATTTAATTCAGCTAACTGTCAACAAGCCTAAAACCTTTCTTTTGTTCACTTTTTCAAATTAATATAATCTTGTAGAGTTAAAGTGAACTGGAGGGTGAGAGATATTTTCAAGGTATACTTTTTTAAGGAATAATTAAGATTAATTAGAAGTCTGAAGTTTTCAAGAGTAGAAGCGTCAGTTTGAAAAGGATCCGTGTGTTGTTTCAAACTGAGTTCTTGGTGAGAAACAAACAGAAGACGTTGCCGCGTACACATCAATGGAATCACACAAAACTTGGAATATTTCGTTTTTATTTACCTACTTTGACAAACTTAATTTATTAGTAAACTGTTGAGATAAAGTTGCTGCCATGTGTTAAATGCCTAAATATATAGAGGGAAAATAACAGAGTAATACCAAGATTGGAACATCTAGGTTCTAGAACGTATAATCCAGGATTGGCCTCTGCATTGTAATGGATATTTAGAAATTAAAAGACTGGCAGAAAATGGAAATGAATGGAAATCGGTCGCACCATTCGGGAATTGATAATATGACAAAGAATATTTGTTTTATTCTGTCGGATAACCCCGTAGTCAGTGGAAAAAGAGGGAACGGTTTGGGTCATTCCTATACTTTAGAAACACAATGTATCTCTCCTTCCTCATATTAACTTTGCAAATTATGCTGGTATGAAATGCTAACATCAAAAACAGAGAGAACCACTCTTATTTGTTGCGAGGTAAAGTGAGTTAAACATACATAACACCACATGTTTTAATTGCACTCGAAATCAGTCCTCAAACACCCCAGTCCACAGTGTTGCCAAATGCTTTCAGTGTTTAGCGCACTTTCGAGCAGAATTAAGGGCCCACGCTTTTTAAACATGCCGAGATGATTTCAGAAAGGCGTTTATCACATTTCAAAACCGAAAAAGGGATTCGTTTTACATGGGAAAGTGAAAATAATGTTTTATGCATACATAAAAGTGTAATGTTAGCCGAGTGAGATTGCAAAAGGTTTGTGGTTTGCACCCCTACATGTCGCGTTGAGTGGCGATTGCACGCAAACAAACAACGCCGGGGTAATGAGTGCTATAGTTGGTGTACCATCAAGCACAGCAAACAAACACAATAAGTGGTCGTGTCCGTCCGCGAGTCTTCGTGATTTCATTACAACGCGAGCGCTCATCGTGAAACCGTGTTTTAATCAACATTGGCTATTACAATCCGTTTAAAAATAATATGACACACACGTATCCAGATTATGTCCAGGGATTTGTGTGTGTGGACTGTGTTATCTACAATTACGTTAATAACACGTAATGGAATCGCGGTTTTAAGAGAACTAGAAAATACGTAGAGCGTGTGTTAAACAAAACACAAACATTGCATTTCACGGTTTTATATTAACTATGTTTGTTTTATCACCGTAATAGGAAGAGGAAGGGAAAGGGGAGGGGAAGGGTGGCTCGTAGGTCCAGTGTTCATCATCCCTGCTTTCAATGCAGAAGGTTCCGGGTACAAATCCCGCTTCAAGCAGAAGTTTTCTAACTTCTAATATGGATTCAATTCCATCAATTCTAGTCTTGGGAATAAGTAAACGGTGTCTTATGCAACAAAACGCTTAAATTCAACGTTGATCTGGCATTTTTCCGCGGGTGTTCGGACTGTCCAACCACTGGTTCTCACATTTCATATTTAAAATATCGATTTTTGGTTGATTATCGCTCACTCGTCAATGGTGTCCGGAGCCTACAGGGTTGACTTAAAAGTAGCTTTAAAATTAAAGTCGCCCACTGAAAATCAGTTATGTGACTGAGTGGGTAGACTCTAAGGTCCATTCTTATACAATGTATCAATAACTACTTATTCGTCGAAAAGCTTGTTTTCTCCATGGCAACGACCAATCAAAACTCTTAAAATCCTTCATAACTTTCTTATTAGAAGATTGTAAGACCGACCCAAAATCTTTTGTTTTTTGTCTCTATAATATAGACGGTATTTCTCCAAGTCTGTCTGGGGTCGCACAATGCTGGGCTTACGGCCACACACTCCGAGAGTCAGTAGGCGAATGCGCGCGAAAATGATCTGCATAAGCCAAAGAAACTCAATACCTAAATCCTCTTTGCCCGTCCGCTCAAAAACTATTCTTACGTCTTACTCAATTTCCAGTTACAAGTTTTGCCTGTTTGATATCACTCGTTCAAGTATATGTTCAAATATGAAACCTTCTCGAAGTAAGAAGTGATCTATAGAGACTCGCTTCACGGATATGAATCAGATGGAAATGCTTCTCGTTCTCTTTATTTTTGTCGACAAACTTGTTGTGAGACAACTCCAAGAAATGAAAAGTGCAGCTATGTAGCGGCCATGCAATGTACACTCACTCACTGACATTATATACACCAGGCACAATGCGTCTGTTCGTTTAGTTGTAAATACATGTGGTCTCATGTGGAGAGGTTATAAAAATAAGATTGGCATGTATAGTTGTCCCAACGAAAGTATTCTGATGCTTACGACACAGCCGAATCCAAAGTGACAACTTAATATTCTACTTCGCTAATTCCTACCATCTAATCTAAACAGGTCCATTGGGAATAATTTTAAACCTTCCGTTGGTTATCTGTAACGGTGGGTGTGGTCAAACCGCCTGTGCACTTGACTAAGCCAAACCGTGCATTGACGAATGTGTGAAAGAACGCCAGGTATCTGTTGATTTTCTTTCAATTGGCGCGGTTGAAAGGGGCCAGTAGACAATGACCTAAAATCGGTATGCGAATACTTTCGTTAGGACTATTATAACATTGGCTCATCTAAAAGCACTCTTACTTGAGCACAATTTTATATTTCAAGGTTATAACTACCAAGTATGTGTTCTTCACACGTTTATAATGAAGATTACTAACCTTGATTTATACGTACACGTGTGTATAGACCCAAGTCACATACCTACGGTTGACGATTCGCTTTTTACGACTCATAAGCGATTACGCTAACCAGAATAAAACAACCGTATCCAACATGGTGGATACAACCAAGCTAGAGTAGATCATAACCGAATGCAAATAACGGCTCTATAAAAAGAATGTAAATTTGGTCCTGGTTTTGCGGGCGCGCTCGGAAGATGTAAATGAGTGTTGACAGAGCAGCGGCTGTGCTGTAGTCTAAACACCGCCACAGATTTTTTATGAAGCCCCACACCACATTAAAATGACCTCAAACACGGTAAAGTGACAAAATATCGGCTATTAGTAATCCTGGCGGCGGTGTGGTGTTTTGGCTAGGGGAACGAAGTCTGGGTCGCGGCGGCTCAGCTTGGTTGGCAGGTTGGATGATGATGATATTTAGATTTTACCTCCCATATTTTTGAAACCTTGGTAAAGTGAGACGATGAGCGAGTAAAATATGGAGATGAAGACGAAAAACGCCACATGTCCGAATCAGATCAATTGTACATCGCAGGAGTCGTCATAAGAGGAGTGCAGCAAGGGAGGACAGGGCCAAGGGGAGGAGAAATCTTCAGTGGGACAGGGGGGGAGGAAAGAGAGAGTGTCTCCTTTCGTCGCCTCTTACGACCACCAAAGATGGCGCTACTGTAAACACTTGGACGCGAGCGACGCACGTGAAGCAGCTAACGCGTCGCCCCAAACGCTCTACCTACAGTAACGGCAGCTTAGTGTGAAGTCTCGTTCAAGGCAGTACCATTGAGTTTATTAGTGTAGGGTAGAGTTCCAGCAACCATTGGCGACTGTCTACCCATAAATCGCCCGTGTACGCTAGTGGTACTGGGGGAGAGCGCTAGGTGCCGCCACATCAGCGCGGCCTAATCAGTGGGTATGTGTGGCGGCACCTAGCGGCTCTCCCGTAGTACCACCAAAGATTAGGCAGTACTGTCTAATCTTTGGTACCACTAGCGTACACGGGCGATTTATGGGTACAGTCGCCTATGGCCGCTGGGCCTCCATACCCTATACACTAATAACCTCAAGGCAGTACTGTGTGGTGGTACCATTGCGGTGACGCGCCGAGGAATGTAGTTCATATCTCTCCCATACATACAGACACATTCAAGTAATGCTCCACCACCAGAGCATAGATAATGTACATCCCACATTTGTGTGGCTCGTTGGTCTTGCGGAGACATTCCTTGGAGACATTCCAACTAGTAGGATCGCCGTCGTGGTGGCATCTATGAGTGTTTTTAGCAATGATATGTAACACCTAGGCTGCGTTGCGTTCTTATCGCCATAACTTGTTATCTCGATGAGCCTCCTTGCACAGTTAGACATCGTTCATATATTGAATATTTTCAAATACAAGGTAGAAGAAGGAGGTATTTAACATTTTGCTTCATTGCTTCGAAATTAAGCATTTAAGACTAATATTTACTAGCAAACGTGTTATTGTTATGCTATTTGCTAAAGATCGAAATGTAGAAACACGATTTTCATTCTGTCTGTTTGTATGTTGCAGTAACACTGTTCCTTCCATTTTATTCTGTGGAAAAACAATGCGTCGAGGTTTATTCTGTGAAGGAACAATGTGTCGAGGTTTATTCTGTGGAGAAACAAAGATTTATTCTGTGGAGAGACAACGTGTCGAGGTTTATTCTATGGAAAAACAATGTGCCAAAGTTTATTCTGTGCATGGGAAAACAATGTGCCCAGGTTTATTCTGTAGAGAAACAATGTGTCTAGGTTTGTTCTGTGGGTAAACAATGTGCCTAGGTTTATTCTGTCGAGGTTTATTCTTGGCTCGCCAGAAAGCCAAGACCACGCACGCTACGCACGGCGAGCGGGCCCACTCACGGTCCAGTGGATTCGTCAGGCCGACTGCGACACAAGTACAACACACCAGGCGCCCGTATATTCATTGTGTGCACTCATGTGAATTATGTTACCAACTCGATAAAACAACGTGGGATGTGGTGGAACGGCGGCACCAAGATATTCCATCATAATATAACCTTACGCTCGTACATGTGTCCATGGCCTATCAAGGGCGATGCAACAACTTTACATTTTTCTCGACCTAAAAAAGGAACAAATAATTGTCCTTTATTTATAACTTATCTTATTGACTGCCCATGCTTTGTCCTTGTCAGACACACGTTATAATAGTGTGACAATAACAATTGAATCAAGGGTCCTTGCACCCCCCTTCTATTGCAATCTATTAATTGTAAGAGGTTATTCTTATCGATTGAATTTGAGATCTCTTGCAATTAGTGTGGAGGAGAATATTAGTTGAATCACAACATTTCAGTAGTTGGAACGCAAACATTAATTGTGAAAAGACACCACTTTGAACAGAAAATCGAAGAAACTAATATTCTTGAATGTATATTACCCAACCGTGTGTCACGCTCACTGTACTGGACAGTGTCACGCCCTGTCACTCAACTCACAGTCGAACTAGTACATTAATCGCAAGGTGTTGTAAGTAGATAATCTTGTGGAAAAAAACAGTTGTATATAATATGGCCACATTGGCCATAACCGCTACTTTTACACAATGTGTAAATTGTAGTTTGTTCTATGCTGGTGTAGTTACACTTGGTGCAATGAAGCTGCGTTTTGTTTAGACGTCACGTGGCGGCCATTATGAGGTACTCATTGCTTGTTTACATTCGTTCTGTCAATAGAAGACAAATAGATTTTCCAGAAAATATCACAGTTTTTTAGCCGTATACGTTGACGTGTGCGGGTAAAAGTTCAATAAAATGATAACACATGCAAATGATTGTCTTCAAACAGAGTTGACACGTTCTTATTTATTCTTATTTTGTTTTCAATCATAATACGGAACTTTTGTTTGTAAACAGTTGTTATGTCAATCAAAGGACATCTGCACTATTGCAACAATAATGTGTTGGAAGAATGTAAACAATATTCGCAGAGTACCTCAGTATGGCCACCGTGCAATACCGGAAATGACGTTATTGCATACTCTCTTTTCTTTTGCACTTGCCTCATAAGCAGGTGCAGGTCCATAGAACCAAATACAGTGAGCGTTATTGCGTATAACCGTTACAAAATGCATCTGGAAGGAACGTCGGGAGCAAGTTAGACGTACCTACCACATTATGCGTAATGTCAATCTCTTCTTTTGTTCACGGTTCTACCCCTATTTGCGGTTGGGTTATATGCACAGTCAAACAGTCAAGTGAAGTATAGGATTTGTAGGTATGGAATTGTTTTATTACATACTATTTTCAATAAGAAAAGCAAACTGCATAGCAACCATAAACAAGTCTTGTAATTAACTTGACTGTACATCTCACCCGTCCCCGTAAATCACCCGTGCCCGTCACTAAAGTGTAGTAAGACAAACAAAGTTAAGGTGTGACAGTTGTATACCCGAAAATCTGCCGATATAAAAACGAATTCGCTAACGTCGTATATTTTCACACGCCCAAAGTTTTCTTGTCTCCTGTATCGTTCTGTTACGTAAGGGCGGCATCTGCTACTGGCACAGCTTACAGACAAAATATTTATAATTAATTACAGTGATTGCTAGACGCAAGCAATATATTATTAACAATGGCTCGCAGCAGGTGTTTAGAACACAATGTTTTCTGTGTCAATGCGCTTTCTCGAGCATAAAGTCATTAGTACATCTTGAATATCTAGTCACAATCATCTTGTCATTTTCATTCTTAACAATGAACGATACAGAGTTATGAGAATCCAGTTCACTTTTACCTTGTTAGGCTCAATAGGATATTATATAACATTATTCAGAGACCGTTCAGCCAGTAAAGCGATGCACAGAATGTCGGAAGCTAAAATGTTTCTCTGGTGAACAGATTTCAGTTCAAAGCGAGATAATTCGTTAATAATCTATACGTTGGTTTTCCTTGTCAATCAATTACAATATGTTTTTATTGATACACAAATAATTTCCCGGTTTCCACATTTGTTATCTATAAGATACTTTCATAATAACAAAAAAGGTAGTCAAACGGCACCTGTACCACTGTTAAATACACACTTGGATGTGCGCAAGACACTAAACGTAAGCACAAGACTATGTAGCTTTGTCCCGCAATCAATGGAACTCAATCCGAGAAGCTCTTCCCGCTGTAAGTTTTAATGTTTCACTAGAAAGTTCGTACTCATCTCATGCCAGTAAAACACAAGGGTAGTAGTTTTTTAAGACCTCCTAGAGAGCTTTTGAGTGTTTTCAGTTGCGCGTCGGAAAGTTAAAAACTAACGACCAGAAATCACGTGACGCTGCCCTTTGTTCCGGCGCCGCGACGCCCCCTCCCCTCCCCTCCCCCCCCCCCCCCACGCACACATCACGCAGTAGCAGACAGACAGACAGACAGACAGACAGACAGCGGGCTAATTAATACGAGCTGCTCAGCTAACAGGCAGGCTACCTACCTGTCTGTTAATTAAATCATTCTAATCTTCACTCCAACAAGTTGCACAGACTTAGAGGCGAACTTTGGCAACGCTGTTCACGAACAGGCAAAAACCAGCCAGAGAAGCATTAAGCAAAAAGTGTAAAGGGAAAGAAGAGTGATCTTTTGTTTTTTTGTTTTTTTCTTGGCCATGAAATGGAGAAGAAAAATCGTTTGTTTGTTGAAGACGTACTTGAATCTATTTGTTTAGTTTGTTTGTCCCTACCTGTGCTGATGGTGGGCGTCCTCTGCGCATGCGGGAGTGTATGGGCTCGCAGCGGCTACACCTGACGATGCTTAGGATCGGTCCCGAAATATAGCGGATATCTGCGACCAACCTTGACGAACTGTGGATAAATAGTAAGATTATATTATTACAGGCAGATATGGTTAACATATATACATATATACCCAAAAAAAAAACATGTTATGACTGGCTGACTGACTGACTGACTGACTGACTGACTGACTGGCTGACTGACTGACTGACTGACTGACTGACTGACTGACTGACTGACTGACTGACTGACTGACTGACTGACTGACTGACTGACTGACTGACTGACTGGCTGACTGACTGACTGACTGACTGACAAACTGACTGACTCACCAACGCCCATCTAAAACCAGTAAACCTAAAAACGTGAAATTTGGAACGTACCTACGTTGTTATTATGAATAAACCACCCATTACGGAAGTAGTTTCGAAAATTTCGTCCATAAGGGGGTAAAAAGGGTGTTTAAGTCCTTTTTAGAATACCTATATCTCAAAAACCCAAGATGTAACAGACGTGAAAATCGTGTCATTTTTTTAATATCCATGCAGTTGGGGCGTGCAAATGAAGGGTAAAAGTTTTATGAGGATACCTGAACATATTAAAAACCAATGATGGAAGGTTTACAGATATGATAATCAAGATTTACATTCTTCTTTAAAAATAACGACACATGTGTTTTAACCGTTTTCCGAAAACCTAGTTTGTGTGTGCGTGTGCGTGTGCGTGTGCGTGTGCGTGTGCGTGTGCGTGTGCGTGTGCGTGTGCGTGTGCGTGTGCGTGTGCGTGTGCGTGTGCGTGTGCGTGTACTCTTTGATGTGAATGACCACGCAAACCGGATATCAGCCAAAAGCGCCCAAGAGGGCGGGGGTGTGTGTGTATGTGTGTGTGTGGGAGGGAGCGAGAGAGAGAGAGGGGGGGGGTGGGGGGAACCGCAAGCGGTGATAACCATACATAAAACTCGACACCTATGATTTGGAGGAGGTCCAATTCGTCGGGGTATTAACGACCTCTCGAAAGAATCGAACGATAGCTCGAATCGATAATAAACTCGTTAAAATTAAAATAAAGAAAATGGCTATAATTAGGGCGCCGTAATAACGGAGTCGGTTCTTATAAAAACTGGGTCCCCTTGCGTCTGTTTGAACGGTGATCACAGCCCCCGCTACCCTGGTTTTAGGGGGTGAAACAGTAGACGCACCGCGTAACACATTAGAGGGCAAATATTCTACAGGGGTTCGGCAGTAACCTTGGAAATGCCGACGTCATAGGCAAGTAAATACGTTCATCGTATTACAAAACCTTTAGGCCCACCCATAAGGATCTATACACACTATTTTTCCCTCCGTTAGACAATAGATTCGAATGATCAATTTTCTATTTTAATCCAACCACAGGGACATTAAATAAAAATTATACTTATTTCCTCCCGATCATCTTCATTTGTTACCGATTTATATTAATGAGAATATGCCTTTTGTTCCAAAGTAATTCTTTAACGGAGTTTTTCCTAATCGAATTTATTTGGAGGCTAGACAATATTGTAGGGGTAAGACTATATGCTGCGTATAGAACAAACCGCAATAAAGCCACCGGCATTTGGTAATAATATGGTTATGTCCTAGCATCAGTGAAACATACAGTTCTGTGATAATCTAACAATCCGTATTACTATCAGCACAACACGTTTCACTGTGATCATTTGTCTACATCAGCGTTCATAGACAACTCTGTGATAACATCACAGTTCATTTGAGCATAACAAATTAATGTACGGCAATTTGACTGTCCGTATCAGTGAAGTCGATTCCTCTGTATAATTTAACTCTCTATATCAGAGATCAGAGAAACAGATTAGTGTGTGACAGTTGATATGAGTGGCGCAATAACAGTGTAACAGATTAGTGTGTATTATATTAGTGTAACAGTTGATATGAGTGGCGCAATAACAGTGTAACAGATTAGTGTGTGACAGCATATCAGTGTAACAGTTTATATGAGTGGTGCAATAACAGTGTAAGAATAGTGTGTGACATCATATCAGTGTAACAGTTGATATGAGTGGTGCAATAACAGTGTAAGAATAGTGTGTGACATCATATCAGTGTAACAATTGATATGAGTGGTGCAATAACAGTGTAAGAATAGTGTGTGACATCATATCAGTGTAACAATTGATATGAGTGGTGCAATAACAGTGTAAGAATAGTGTGTGACATCATATCAGTGTAACAGTTGATATGAGTGGCGCAATAACAGTGTAATAGATTAGTGTGTGACATCATATCAGTGTAACTGTTGATATGAGTGGCGCAATAACAGTGCAACAGATGAGTGTGTGACAGCATATCAGTGTAACAGTTGATATGAGTGGCGCAATAACAGTGCAACAGATTAGTGTGTGACAGCATATCAGTGTAACAATTGATATGAGTGGTGCAATAACAGTGTAAGAATAGTGTGTGACATCATATCAGTGTAACAGTTGATATGAGTGGCGCAATAACAGTGTAATAGATTAGTGTGTGACATCATATCAGTGTAACTGTTGATATGAGTGGCGCAATAACAGTGCAACAGATGAGTGTGTGACAGCATATCAGTGTAACAGTTGATATGAGTGGCGCAATAACAGTGCAACAGATTAGTGTGTGACAGCATATCAGTGTAACAATTGATATGAGTGGTGCAATAACAGTGTAAGAATAGTGTGTGACATCATATCAGTGTAACAGTTGATATGAGTGGCGCAATAACAGTGTAACAGATTAGTGTGTGACATAATATCAGTGTAACAGTTGATATGAGTGGCGCAATAACAGTGTAACAGATTAGTGTGTGACAGCATATCAGTGTAACAGTTGATATGAGTGGCACAATAACAGTGTAACAGATTAGTGTGTGACAGCATATCAGTGTAACAGTTAATATAACAGTGCAACAGATTGTTCCATGATAATTTGAAATCACTATCCTTGGCTCCATGTATGGGAGCAGACGGTATGATGGGCAGTCAGCCAAGACCTCCGACCCCCGCGCTACCCCGGCCTTCATTGCAAATCTGCATTCACTGCCCTGTAATGGCGTCGGCCAGTGTTGGTTCGGTGGGCGGTGAATTATCCGGCTCGTTACAACTAGAGGTGATGGTAACGCATGCATTGCGGATCTCAATCCCTTCTATTCAATGTTTTCAACGGTGTTATAAAATAAATACTACGAAAACGCTCCTCGTACACAGATGAGCGGTCTTGTTCAATGTATCAAAGGGTGCATTCAACTTTTTGTTGTGAGTCCATATGAAATAGTTCCAAAATACGATTCTACTGAAAATTTTATAAATTTCTATTATATAATTCTACATAAAATAAAAAAATAAATTAAACGTTACAGCTTTTTAGCTATTGGCCAACAACGTGCTCTTAGTTTATAGTTCTCTAGGTTAAGTTATAGATTATAAGTTAGGTTAGTTTTTGGGGTTAATAGGCAACACGCGTACGATTTTTTTTGTTAAAGCAAACACTTAGTTTAATAGTATTAGATACAAAAAGTATATTAATGCAAGTCGCACGTAAAAAAGAAATTTTTAAAATGGTTCTGTAGACGTGGCAGAACAGACCAATCGCTGAGGCGGTGAGCGTACGCAGAACAAAACTATGACGTCAAATCCACTCTACATGGCGGCGGCTCGTTTTTCGCGCCCTTTTATTTATCGTTACTAAACCAATTATTTTGAGGCATAGATTGATCCGTTTTTCAAAATTCAAAGACACAAAATTATTAAATGAGAGACAAGGTATTTAAAAATCGTTTAAAATTTTCATATGCGTGTTTCCTATTGTAAGAAAAGCCATTGTGGCTTAAATTCGCCTATTTCATCCATGAAATAAAGACATTATTATTATTATTATTTTCATTATCACAGAGTCATATTTCATGTTCATATTAAGGCCACGTGTGAGTGAGAGATAGTCGTCGACAAAATTCAAACCGTATTTTAATATGAAATACTATTTAACCATTTTTTCCCGCCAGGTTTGGAATAGTAGTGCCCCCGAAGAAAGCACCGCGCCAAGCTCGTAAGCTAATGTCCTGCAGCCCCATCAGTACCGCAAAGTGGCGCTCAGACCTCTCCGGCCGCGGCTAAAAGCGGAAATTACCACTACCCGGATTTAATCTGTTTTCTATGATGTAATGAAGATAACATCCTTCCTACCCGCGCGGGCAAAACTCTCTTTACTTTTACACATCTTACATTAACGGGGAGAAAGTTGTGAAACTTCTCTCCTCGTTAATACGTCCTTTCATTTGCGTAACGGCGCCCATTCGAGAACATGTTAATAACGACATAATTAACGTTGTATGTCACAGACGTAAGATCCACTTTCCCAGCTGAATAACAGCCCTTCTGTGTGCGTGTGGACGTGCGTGTGTTTGTGCGGGTGGACCTGCGATAATACTCCACGCATGGTGGAGGCGCCGAGTACAAGCTCATGTGTTTGTGCGCGCGCGTGTGCGTGTGTTTGTGCGTGTGTTTGTGCGTGTGTTTGTGCGTGTGTTTGTGCGTGTGTTTGTGTGTGTGTGTGTTTGTGCGTGTGTGTGGGTGGACGTGCAATAATAGTCCACACTTGGTGGAGGCGCCGAGTACAAGCGTGTGCGTGTGACTGTGCATGGACGTGCTTCACGCTTTGTGGAGGATTAAAACGTAAATGAGTATTGCCGGAGACGGTAGTCGAAGTGGCACCTCCGTGTTTGCCTCGCACGCGCTGTTTTCGAGCCCCCTGTGCGTCGTGCGTCGTGCGTCTGACAGGGCATCATTACGACAGCAACAGCGGCGCGCTTTCTCGAATCAGAGACGACTACAGTCTACACTCTCAGTTCAATATTGCCAATATACAAATATACGGAGAACAAAACACGCTGATTGATTTGCATCACGATTATGCCGACAAATCCAATAAAATGTGTAACGTAACGCCCCCAAGTGGAACCCGATACGTGGCGCTATCTATATTTTATTACGTTCACAAAGAGTGCGGACGCTTGATGTGCGACTGTTAAATCTCCATGCTTGCGTTTTCATGCGGAACGCGATAAAATGAATGAAACAAAGCGGACGAACGTTAACACGCACGTGCGCGCGCGCCCGGCTTTAGAACGATGAGCGCGGATATAAATCTTGCCAATACTTAGTCTAAATGAATTGCCTCGAGTTTACACTCGAGAGTGTCGCCTGTACCTTAACGGAGGATCTTAACTCGTCTTAAAAGTGAGAAAACCTTAGTTAACAAGATTTATAATGAGTTTGTAGTTGGCAGATTTAGTCCGAGAATGTTTTGTTTCAATTAATTCTTTTATCTGTTATCAAAACATAGATTTGGAATAGTTCTCCATTTTTTCCCCTTTTCAGCCACTGTCTTTTATTTCTACATGCAATGCGATTTGAAAATATTGCAACTTCACACTCTATATCTTCACATAAATTCACATTCTATAATTTATGCTCCTTCCATATGTAATTATCTTCCTTCGTAGGTAGCAACATTCTACTTTCCACCCATTCAATATCACCGTTGAATACTTGCTTGTTGTCCTCCTATAAATGATTGCGTAATAACGTCCCCCACTGCACGAGCTCTAGCGGGGAAGACAATAACTACAAACGCACATAACTCTTGCCGTTCCATGAGAGAACAGTGGCAGCAAATAATGGCCATCGCGGCTGCCCGTGACGGCTGACTCACCGCATGACGAGTGAATGATTGAAGACTGTTGCTACTAGTGACATCTAGCGAGAGGGCCTCGCACCAACTTGCTACGCTTGTAATAAACAAGTGATTTCGAGTCGTTCACTTTTCGTTCTATTTTCACAGAACTTGATTAGATGAGGGAATCTCATGAATGGGAATATATTAGTTTACCCATGGAGATCGTTTCGTTGATGTCTACAGTGTCACGTGATCGTATCATGATACGTTTCCTCTTCAACATGGCCTGTGACGTCAGTAAATCAGGCCAAGAGAGCCGTTATCTATACACGTATTCCCCAGTTATGTTTATGTATAAAAAAATAAAGTACCAGATGAAACGATGACTATGCGTATATATATATACTGCAAGTAATTTGTTACTAATTCAACGGTCTGGCCTGTTCAGATTCCCATTCTGTTGTGATCCAAATGTATTTTATGTGGGCAATAATGCAAAGATGTTACTAGGCTGGTAGCGAGACGGCGAAGTTTTTTAAAGAGGTCCAACACAAAAGTTACGCCAGACGTAGTGTTATTGCCAAATGCGGGCTCGAGACTTTCAGATGTTACAAATATAATGGGATTTTATGAGGCAAACCTCGAGAAAACGCGTCCACAAGGCAAGTAATAAGGAAGAAACACAACAAAGGGATATTTAATTCCAATTGTGTAAGGGTCGTTGAGGATTCGAATCGCTCATCTTTATCATCCAGCAGCAACGGAGCGCTTGTGCTAGAACGCTCAGCGCAAAGTAGCGACAACTCGTATAGGGCTCGTTGTTAGTTCCGTTTTTACTCAACGAGATCGCAGCACGAGGCATGGTACAAACATTGCAGATTTACAGGTGACAGCTACTGTTTTCTAATGTTTCAAGATTTCTAAGCCCCTAACAACATCAAATTCATTCCTGTTACAAAGTAGCTAGGCCTATAGGCCTTGGCATAACTATTGTATACATATGTCTCAGTCAGAAATGGAATAGGACATTTTTTTAAATGATGATGTCACCTCGATCAAACATTCCTACGCCATCTTCCAATGTTTGTACCGCGACCAGCGCTTCGCGTATGTGATTGTTGAACTAGCTTAGAACAACCCCACGCAATCCACGGAGCATTACGTCACGAATCTTTACAGTGAATCACGAAACGTTAACTGAAGCATCGAAGTAATTAATAATTGGTTACATTTTGACACTATGAATTCCCTGCGGTGTGCCTATTCACACAACTGTTGAACTGAATTGCGCCCCGGTATCAATGGAACATCTTATTGTAAGAGTAGCGGTTTCAGCCGGCAGAGGCAAACCACAAGGCTCGACTTAACGTTCAGACAACCTTGCTACGATGAACCTGTCACCATAATTCCTTGACTGTTCGCTGAAAGGAAGTTCTCAACATCAGCCTTATAAGGTCTTGAGAACGCTACGCAATATAAAAAAGGGATTGATGGAAGTTTCATATAATTAAAAAGTAGATTAACGGAACTTCTGCATATGACATGCGGCTCTTGTGCATGTTGTGACGGGTATGCGGTTTATAAAGGGCAACTGAACTTCCAAATAAAAAAAAAAGTCACGTCATTTTGCTAAAGAGGTATAACAGCAACATAAAATGACTTACTCTTTAGATGGTAGTTAAAATATTTTATTGCCAGCCAGTCCTTAAGCCGATCTTAAATCTCGCATATGATGTTGCCAAAAAGGGGCAGATAAAGCTGCAGGCATCCCCCATGGGGAGAGAAGTCTAGACGAGGGGTAGAAAGATGTAGAAGTTTGGTTCGGCATTGGGCTTCTCGTAACGTCGAGAATCGGTCATGTTACATGATCCGGTGACGGTTTGCGTAGCATCGAGAGTACATGTTACAATGAATGCTACATGTTTGGAAGGTGTTGATGTTTTATAATATAATAACAATAATGATAAGAACAACAACATTCAACAAGTACAGAATGCAACGGAAGCGTGACTCAACGACAACTGTCTGCAGTGAGCGAACAGGGGTTTGGCCACCCCTAGATCCACAAGCAAATCATTCGAACTGTAGCCGAGTGCGCGCGCATGTATATTGTGCGAACAGATAACTTCGTGAGCCATGCGTTCTTTTAAATAAGTTCATTCAACCAGAAGTTTTCGAGCGATTGCCAAGATCGGCCCAATATAAGAACACAAATTTGATTATTCGTTCCCTTTCCGTCGTTTATCTTGCGATGTGAAATATTCTACTAGATACGCGACAGCCGACTCCGATTTCAACGTGCTCCATCACGGCGTGACGTCATCGCATTGGTTGGTGACGTCAGAGTCAACAAGACTACGTTGATTGGTTTTGGTGGAGGTGCCGGGTCAACGTGTCCACAAATGACGTGGCGCTCGGTTCGCGGGCGGTGTTTGACGTGATGTCACATAAAAACTACGAATAAACGAGCAATGTTCACATTGTGTACAATAAAGCATCTAGTATTTAGTATTTAGTATTTCTTTATTTTCATGTTAACATGTATGAATACAGGGTTACAAGAAAAAGGCTTATAATAGGCTTTGAATAATCTTTGGATGAGTGTTTGGGCCACGTCCGAACCGCAGAGACCGATGCAAAGTGGGTACGAATCCCGCACGAGGCCTACTTTACATTAAATCACACTTATTGTCTGCGTTATTCCCGTGTCGTGTATGCAGACGGAGACGCGACACACAATGGATTCCAGGCGTCTTTAGCGCTAATCTCTTAAATCGCTCGTCACGCCATAATGCAAAGCGATGCGTATTATAATCTACAGATGTTCGGACCGTCCAAGAGCCGTGAGACAATACACATCCTTGTTATGTCGGCTGGCCAAGATAAGCCTGGGTACACTCGCACCGGACATAGCACCAAGAGCACGTCTGAGTACACTCGCACCGGACACAACACAACGAGCACGAGCACGTCTGAGTACACTCGCAACAACTGGGATTCCTAAAAAATATTGTTATGATTGGGCTACTGGGGCAAAGTTTGATGAATCAGAGCCACAACCATGATTCAAACCAATTGACGATTGAGGAAACTATGCTCAAATATGACACATTGGCAACAAAGGCTGGCGTGGACCTTCCAATGGCTTATATTGTTCGCTCTGCACAAGTACATGACACATGCACGCATGTTACACTAGTGTTCTACCCTTTGATTGAATGTGGTTATACTCTTGACCGTTACTGTACACATGTATCACAGTGGGCAGAGTACTTGATCAACTCTTCGAGTGACACAAGACCCACCAATGGAACAAGCCAATCAATGAGATCTGCGCGGTTAACATGGCCTTGTTGTTGTTGCAAATGTGTGATACATAAATTAGCGGTTCCATGTTATTGGTCGTGGTCGTACAGGTGTTGGCTGGATGTAAATCAGACGCTACAGTCCGTAGTACACTCACTGCCAGAGCCTTCAGACGAATGAGCGAAGTGCATCATTCTCGTGAAGGTTCAAGGTCAATCATCACCCCCTCTTTCTGAAGTACTGAACGTTTTCTACTTATATCGTCCACCTAACCTGCGGAATCTCCGATTACTGTCGGTTCAAATTCCCTTTTAAAGTGCTAAACAATATTGTAACCAAATATGGCATCCTCTACATTATTGTAAGTATTCATTCTTATGAATACATATTTTGTTTCAATAATTAATAATTCCAGTTCTCAAATGTTCTTATTTAACTTTTGTAATGGGTTGTTGCAATACGATACACCTTTTGCAAATAAAAACATTTGAAAACGAATATATTTATTAAACATTCCTAAGAAAGAGCACACAACTCAAATAGGGAATTACATATTTTTATTTCGTTGTGACAATTTTAAATTTTTTTAAAAGTAATTCATCAGTCAGAAATCGAGGTTTCCGCAGGCTAGTTGGATATACAGTCTTATAGCGACCCATTTCAACAGCGAGGTGATATTACGGCTCTCTACCCTTTGCCCCTCCAGCCCGAACGCACACAGTGTATCGAAACGATGAAGAACGGATCTTTTGAAGTAAAAAGAAAATACGCCCCAATTTGTTTGTAATAACGACCAGAGATAAGAATTGCTGTAGTTACGGGTACGACCCGGCACCGCCACCATTGTCCTAGTCATAGTTCCCACGTGACGTCACAGCGACGAGGATTGCGACACTTTGATTTAGGACTATACTAGAACCTTGACAAATAATTTTTTCTGATTGACTACAAGCATTCTTTAGAATTTAAAAAAGTTTTATTTTTGTAAGAATTCAAAACTAGCATAAATACATGGACTTGTATTCTAGTTAGAAAATGAATTGGGGGTATAGTACCGCGACATTAATTCAACCTTGTTTTATCGGTTTGCATAACGTCTACACTGGTATAGTTAACCGGCAAAACATTATCTAACAGAAGTTAGTCGTGATCCGTCAACCGCGCATGCTAAACGTGTTGTTTGGACTGTGCAATGCTCCCAGGCGCCTGCAGGCGTAAAGTGTGTGCGAAGTGTAGGCCTAACCACAGCCACGATATCCTAGCAGCGATCGCACATCATGTCGCAAACGAAACCGGCGACATCAAATAAAGTCAATTAAAGTAAATTGGTTATTAACATAGGATGCGAATTTCCAATTAATGAACGGCAAGCACCTCTAATGAATGTAGCAGGTGACTTGAAAGGGGTGACTGTTGGAAATTGATTGGATTGGCAGCTTGAATCTTTTGAAATGTGACGAGATGATGGTTTTAATAAGAGATAATATCACGAGCGAGACACAGATGTTGCGAAGCGCTCGAATAAAACACGGAGCCGTTATCTAATGAGGTGCCGCGAGTCGAGCCGAGCCTAGCCGAGCCTAGCCAAGCCTAGCCGAGCCGACTCAGAAGAGTCAACTGTCAAGGCGTTGAATTCATTTCATCAGCTTTGATACAAGCGATACTCTGTTCGGCTACATCATCAGGTACATCAGGCACAACCTTTATGATAATTATATGGTGTACATAATAAGAGGAAAGCAAGGGCATCCCACAGAAAGTGCCAGTCTTACCAATCTTCTCTAAGACATTTGAAGTAGCATTCAATGAAAAAGTAGTACATTTCTAGAATCAAAGAACTTAGGGCTATATGCACAGGTAAGTGTCAAGTTAAGTATAGGATTTGTTGCTACGGAACTGTTTTAATACATGTATCAAACGAGCAACATGGCTTTCGGTGAAACAAACCGACATAAACCGCCTATGCTAGTTTCACAGACAACGTATTGATAGGGCAACATAGCAATGACTGTGTCTGTGGATTTAACTAAGGCATTCGACTACGTTAACCACAATATCCTGGTAGAATAATGAGAGTGTTTTGGTAGCAGAAGACAAGCGTTAAATTGGGTAAGATTGTACCTCAATGTTTGAACACAATTTGTTGATATCAAATATTGGGATGGCATGAAAGGCATGAAACTACCTACCAATCAACCATACATGAAGAGAAACATGGAGTCCCACAAGGTTCGGTGAATGGGCCATTATTTTTTAACGTTTTTATCGACAACATTACTGAGAGTACATCAAAAGAGCAGCTTCTCTCATTTGCAGATGACTTCACTTTAAGTTTAGCTAATAAAACAATTTTACGGTCTAAAAGCCTAGAATAGACGCATTTACGGAAACAAATACTATTGGAAACTAATATTGGATACTAATACTATATATACAGGAATTCGAAAATAAAAGGTCCGTGATAAACAGAAAAACTTCATGCAATTAACCCGAGTGGGAAAATGGACAGGGAAATCGATGTTTTAATTGAAGAGAATAGATTAGAAAGAGTGAAGGTGATAAGGATTTTGGCATTAAGAGTAGACGAACATTTTTCTTGGACTGAGCATGCAAATCGACGCCTATTATATTGTATTTCACAGCTGATAATATAATGAAAAAAAGGTATCGAATAGTGTAGGTGTAATATTATGATAGCGTTCATTGCACACCCGCTGGGTGAGTATAGAGCCTTGGCTAGTCTACACTCTACACTCTACACTCTGCACTCTACACTCTACACTCTACACTCTACATGGCGCCACGTGTGCAATAATAAATCCCCGTAGAGAGTTATGTAAGCGTCTCTTAGACGCAAGATTACATCACATGACGCAACCCATGATGGAAGATACGAGATCATTAAGAAGGAGATAACAGGAAGCCAAGTTTCCTTCATGTGGTCGTTGCCCGTTTGGCCACCAGAGCGCACTCGATCTCGGAACATACAGACAGAATGTAACATTAATTCGAGCAAGCAAAACGAATAAAGCGTATTCGATGTAGTTAAAAGTTAAAAGTACGCGTGAAAGGGGAACAATTAAAACGGGTTGTAGCAAAGCAAATTATATCCCGTAATCACAATATTATAACACAGAATTGACCAATTAGGTAATCCAATATTAAATTCGTTTTGAATGAGATTATTACTTTAATTGGGATGAATTAGTAACTTTATCAATAATTATCAATTTTAAACGTGAAATATTTGTTTCGGAGCGTTTAAAAAATAATTTGTTATTTCAGTTATTTAATAAACTGCGTGGCGTGAATATTAATATCACACACAATACTAGTCAAGGCGCTCAGCGACTGTGTATACCAGCTATGGTATTTGTATTTGTATACTAGGTACCCGAAATAATCTATGGACAAACACCACTCTCATATCAGCACCTATGATTAACTCTAGAAACCGATTATTGTAAGAATTTATGAAATCGGACATTCTGTTCTCGAGTAACGACGCGGACATGCGGAAATACACGAGCAAACTCGATACTTAGTCACTTTCCGTGGGTCGAAGTAATATAATTCATAATTTCTAAGCAAAAAGTTGAGGGCGTGCTAGCCTCGGCTCCTTTTCTGAGCTTTTATAAACAAATATATCCAAATCGTGAACAAATATTAAAATTATAAAAATATAGTATGAGTTCCTAACCTGCAACTTTAAATTGACTCAGTCACGACTTAGTTGATCTATACTTACAAGTAAAATCCAACGATCCACGGTGTTCGTAATTGAAGTCATCTGATTTCTTCGAGATCCGATTTTTTAATTTTTAATTTTATTATCGATTTACTTTTCTCTCGTTTTTATTTCTACCGCGTTCATGTGAGACAAAAGATGACCACATATGTTCGTCCTCTTCAATGAAGTGACCGCGGGTGAAGCCAGTCACATGGTCAAGACGTCACCGACGAACGGGTTAACAATGCAAGCGATGAAGTCGAGCCGAGTATTGGCTCTTAGCACTGCGACGTGTTCGGGGAAACGGTGGTACTGTAATTTGCATGGTCATTGTCTCCTCACCTCTATTCCACACACGTCCCATATCCTAATATACATATCATGTTCGCGCAAATAGACTATTCACCCCCGCGTGGCTAATTAGCCATGATATACCCGGCCCGACTTAAAACAAGGCGCGCGCGCACTTTATTTTTTGCTACTCTTGTAAGCTTTATTATGCGAACTAGAAACAAGTTTCACGAGCCAAGATTTACACGAAACAAATAGAAAGTTTTCGTCTAACTAGCGTGCGAGAGAAGTGTTGGTTGGATTAGATCAACGTGTCTGATCGGAATAGAGATAATTAGTAGCTAGTAGGCAGTTATCTTCCTTCACACTAACATTTCCATACAAACGATCTGCTTAAAAACTCGGCGCGGCGCTACGCAGCGGCCAAAGCCCTCCGACAAAGATACCTCCTGTTTACTAAATATATATCAAACCACCAGATTACTATCGAGCAACAACAACAACAACAACAACAACGACAACGACAACGACAACGACAACGACAACGACAACGACAACGACAACGACAACGACAACGACGACAACGACAACGACGACGACGACAACGACAATAACGACGACAACAACAACAACAACTCATTAGGATGCTAATGTTTGTTAGTTGCGTAGTAAATCGAGACCCGTTGTTTGCGAAATCTTTTAAGTCGGCCGTACTAAACGCTAAAAGTTCAGAGGGCTCTAATATAATTTATCAGTCTGGATTCTACAAAGCAAGCAAAAGACGGAAATGAATATATCTACGAGATCTGAACAAGTAGGAAAGTTGTTTTTAATCCCGTAGGATATTCGGGAGAAGGGGAGGGGAGCAACTTTTTCATCCATGAATAAGAAGAAATCTATAACGAGCTATTGCTGTGGTGGGCCGGAACCTTCCGAGAATTAATTAGAACGAGATGATTCGTGCAGGAGATGGCAAGAACCATGCAAACATGATATAACATGGCAAGAACCATGCAAACACGAGATAACATGGCAAGTACCATGCAAACATGAGATAACATAGCATGAACCATGCAAACATGAGATAACATGGCAAGAACCATGCAAACATGAGATAACATGGCAAGTATCGTGCAAACATGAGATAACATGGCATGAACCATGCTTACATGAGATAACATGGCATGAACCATGCAAACATGAGATAACATGGCATGAACCATGCAAACATGAGATAACATGGCATAAACCATACAAACATGATATAACATAGCATGAACCATGCAAACGTGAGATAACATGGCAAGAACTATGCAAACATGAGATAACATGGCATGAACCATGCAACCATGAGATAACATGGCATGAACCATGCAAACATGAGATAACATGGCGAGAACCATGCAAACATGAGATAGCATGGCATGGACCATGCAAACATGAGATAACATGGCGAGAACCATGCAAACATGAGATAGCATGGCATGGACCATGCAAACATGAGATAACATGGCGAGAACCATGCAAACATGAGATAACATGGCATGAACCATGCAAACATGAGATAGTAGACGAGGCAATGCGCACTCATCCGATGGGCGGATAACCGGTCAACAATGGCAATTATAAATTGAATAATTATTATAATCAAACGAATGCAAATGTGTGTTCGACCGGCGCGTATGTTTTAGCGCCAATTAGAGATTAACTTCAGGACTAACTTTGAAGCTGATTACGCACCAAAAAACAATAATTACGCTGCGACTATTTATTAAAACATGTACGTGTGTTGTCCTTTGTAGGTATTTATCAGAGTTGATTAAATAAGTACGGTTTTCAAACTCTGTTTGTCGGAATAAAGTGGTATCTTTAGATTAAATTTTTGTTATTTTTATTAGCATACTTACGACTTAAATTAAAGACAACTGTACTCAACCATTTTCAAATTATTAATTTAGTTAAGTTAAGTTTAGTTTTATATACATAGTTTTATCGTTGACCCCAGTACGAAGTAGTCTTGAGGCAGAAATAACTTGCTTCAACTAACTACGATGGGTTAAGATTACATTTCAGAAATTATCTTCGTTCTTATATAAGAAAAGTCTTCGCAAAAATAGCTACAATAATATATCTGTCTAAAAGTTTTTCTATGTAGAATAAAATAGATTAAAATATATGATTTGATTTTCTAACTACGAAATAAAATGTAACATACGATCTAAACCATAACTATTCACTGAAGCTTATCATGAACATGGAAAAGCTTGTACAAATAGATTAATGAATGTTGGTGAGCAACAAATGTCTGCCTGGTCTACCCCTAATCAGACTAAATAGTTTTTAGAGTGTTAAGGGTATTTCTTCTTGTGCTGAAACGCTTGAAACTATCATTTTCAGTCAAATCTCTTGAACAAAATGCAGCTTTAATAACTGAAGATAAAGTCTAGTAAGAACTAAAGACTGACGGGGGGAGGGGGAGGTGGGGTGACTAATATATATTATTTTAAACAGTAGAGTTGTTGCTGGCCAAACATCTACCATGGTGTGGACAATACTGGCGTTCTTGAGGATTGAAAATGAGAATGTATTAAAACTACTCTGTCTGTAAACGAACAGAATAAAGACTTAAGAATAACTCAGCTTTATGTAAAACAAACTAAGATGAAAAGAAGTACTCCGCTTATCTAGATTGCATTGAAATCATTTACACTACACTCGACTTGTACGGTACCTGAATCGAAATACTGTAGAAACTCATTTGCGCCATAGACCGAACAAATTTCAATTTCCTTGAGCAACTCCAAAGCCGAGTGAAATGAATGTACGTCTCGTAAAGATCCCGTCTTAAATGGCTACAAACACGAAATTAGAATATTTAATGAATATTTATTATAAGTGCGCCTAGCGAAGTTCACCGCAGCCCAGCCCGTCCCACTTTATTAAAACCTATTTCAGACTAAGCTCGGTTCTCAGCTATGCGATCACTTCTAATCCATTGGATTTTGGAACAAACTCAAACCCCAATAAAAGTTAGGAGACGGTTTACTTGGTTCGTCATAAATTGTCAAATTATGGGCGAACTTGGCTGGGGTGCTCTGAAAACAGTTCACTCATGTTCGCTATAGATTGGGATTAGAACGTTATCTCGGACGCGGACAACGACCCCGGTCTTGGGGAATAAACTATACAGTCCACATCGTTCAGCTTCACGCGTACCCATAAGTATTCACATCCACTTTCCTGTCAATTATATCCCAGAGCGTTGCTTACGCTACATTGTTTACACAATTTGTTTAGCTCTAATTCAGTAACATTTGTTCTTTCCTTTCTTATAGTGTCCATTTATTTTCTGCATTTTTATTGGTCAATAAAGTCAATAGGAGGTTAACTCAAGAGCGGATTTCTAAGTCAACGCAAATTAAGGTATTGGTTGTGCTTTCGGTTTGAATGGCAAAAAAAGGTCCCGCTTTCCGTCCGAACCGAAAAATAATAACGGTTCTTGTTTGTTTTACAGCTGCGTGTGATTAGTATTAGATCTGCGCAGAAGGGGGGGGGGGGGGTAGTCACTTGAAACTGTAGCGTACTTGCTCTTTATTCTTGTAATTCTCCTAAATGTTATTGAATTATTTTGTCGAAACTTGTCTGTTGGTACGCTTTTATAGCAACCTGTTTTTCTCATCTAATTTACAGTAGGTCCTGCTATTAGGCTTTTGTGAAAAATGTGAATTAGTCCTTCAAGTGAACAAAACAGTCATACCAAATTACTTGATCGACATATTGATTCAAAAGCATGAGCAGGGGGCTTTCGCTGCTTGCTTCTATGTCAAAAAATTGTAACAATATTTTAGAACATATAATGTTAATCATATGTGGTGTTCTAATATTATTATTTGCCAGCTGGGACCTTGACAAGACAAAAAAAAAACGCGAAATCTATAAATAATTTTGAGTTTGGTTTTCTTTATTGGCTTCACGTGGAAATAAATGTTTGGTTCCGGTTTCAGTACGGTACGTCTTAGTCTCCGTTTTAAACAACCACAACCACTTATCGGCGTCCATGTAACACATTACATTTGGTAGACAACAAACCAGGCACACGATCCGCAGACATGACACAGCCCACGTGAAACTAGCGCTGCCACGCGGAGCGGCTCTAGTTACAGTCAAGAGTCGATAAAGAAATTCTCGAATTGGAAACTTCTTTATCGACTCTAACCTTGACCACATCGCTCGGATCGCCACCAAAAATGTGTCGCCAATGAGATCTGCTTTCCATCCATGCTCTGTCATAGCGACAGATACCCCCATACTGCTGAGACAGTCACAGATGACTGGGAGACGGGGGTTGGGGAATATGTCTCTATCCTCATAAAGTGGGCGTACATTTCAGCGCCACAAACTGTATTTACTTCCCCCTCAAGATATTCTGTGCGTGAATCCAACGGACAAACGCGTCGCGCCGGAAAATGTTCGGAATACAATATGACGCAACATTACACCATCTAGAAACGCACGAAACAAATTGTCAATAAGAAGTTGCCGAATATGCTCAACGCTAAAAAAGCTATTAAACTAAATTTATCGCGGGCATTACAAGACTTGAACTACGATTGGTGTAAGTCATGGGTGCGTGGACCAGGGGTGCACAAACTGAGGCAGTTTCGTTTGGCCCTCGAGAATCAGAATAATGGCCGATGGTGATATACGGTAAATGTAAAATTGTAGTTACGAGATTTGTAGTTGCCAGTACCGCTCATTCATGGTTACATTAACCAAAATCGATTTAAACAATAAATAAATAACATCTTAAATACACAAGCTTATCAATAAAGTTAATTGCTATTTGTTTTTTTACTATTGGTAAAATAAGCTATAAGCTGGTAAAATAAGCCTCAACATTTCTGATATAATATAAGTTGTTGCACCCCCCCCCCCCCCCCCGCACTCATAATAAGATTTGTACAGAAGACTGGTGATCACAGAACACCAACCCAAACAAATCTGAGACTAGGCTCTCCATCTCTATCAGCTGAAACTAGAGATACAACTTGCCTTTTCGTATGTTGACTCATTCATTTTTTAAGTGGGAAAATCCAGTTTTAAATCAAGCAAAAGCAGTAGCTGGATTCAATTCTAAATAAGTCGTTTCACGGGGTGATTGTCGCGAACTTTCGTCATTGTAACAATGAACTATACCAATCAGATGCCATTGTATCAATGATCTACCAATCAGATGCCATCGTATCACCCGGTAAGGCCGTCATGCGCATTATATGAGTACACCCTATACTGTTGTCCTTGAGGCATGAGATGCATCTACCCTTCTGCGGGCGCTATTATAACAGTAGGAGTGTATATTCTAGTACCAGCCTTGCAATTAACGACTTAGAACACATACACACACACACACAACAAACCATGTAGATTTAGGATGGTGTTTCTCTGGCAATATTCTGTGGGGTTCTCATAACCCGTAAATCAATAATCCACGTCTGGCGGAAGTGTTAACAATCAAGTATCGAGAAGGCTGTGGCACCGTCATCTCACAACCAACAGAGCGGAAACCGGATATGGACTTAGAAGGGATTCGATTGGTTCGCCCACGCGCACAAGAAAGTTGAGCGTGAAACCTCTTGACATCTTACCGGTTCGGGGTTCGAACCCCGGGCGTGAACGTACATCAGCCGGCAGCCAAAAACGACGACTTCTTATTCTGACTCGTTATACACGGCAGCTTTCTATAACCTCCTTGATCTACCTGTGGCCTGATACTTTCAACCTCTCTGCATAATTGTATTCAGTCACTGATCGGCTAGTTACAGCACAGTACCATATTTATGTGTCTTGGCTGTACCGGCCATAACCTCCTTGATCTACCTAGTGGCCTGATACTTTCAACCTCTCTACATCATTGTATTCAGTCACTGATCGGCTAGTTACAGCACAGTACCATGTTTATGTGTCTTGCGCTGTACCGGCTATAACCTCCTTGATCTACCTAGTGGCCTGATACTTTCAACTTTACCGTCAACTGTGTGTATTATTGTATTGTATTATGTTTGCACTAGTGGGATTTTGATATCCTGTTTGCAAATAAAGGCATTACTATTATTAACCTCTCTGCGTAATTGTATTCAGTCACTGATCACCTGTTTCTGTGTCTTTGTATTACATGCCATTCAGTCACACAGCTACAGTAGCTACCTACCCTGGTTTTCTGTCTTCCACTGTACCGGCATTCAGTTAGACAATGGCTAGCTACAGTACAGTACCCAGTTTTTATGTCTTGTACTATATATTATGTACTATATATATATATATATATATATATATATATATATATATATATATATATATGTGTGTATATGTTACAAAGGGTTTTGGGGTATTAGTCCACGTTCATTTGTCGGCGAAACAATGTGAAACAAGATATGTAAAAGAACAACCTCCTCACAAAACGTGGACTAATACCCCAAAACCCTTTGTAACATCTCAGTTTGTCTACGAAAACTTACGTCTCAACATATATATATATGCCATTGTCACATAGCTGCCCTGTTTCTGTGTCTCCCACTGTACCGGCCATTCAGTCACACCTCGGCTAGCTTCAATTGTACGTTCTCTTATCCGGCCTGCTCTCTGGGCCTGCCTGCATCTCATTTAGTATCCCATTTAAACTGCACAGTACAACTGTAGTTTGCTGTTTCCACGCAAAAAGTCTACAGCACTCGACTATTGCGGAGGAAAGCGGGCCGCCTGGCTGTAGATTAGGGGGTCCGGAGGGAAATTCCGCGCAGATTCTGTATCATCAGCAGCAGACGGAGGCATAATGCGCCTCGAATGCACTTTCAACACGGTTTGACAAAGGAAACTACCTAAGACAGACAAGACTAAAACGCCGTGAAATAGAATTCTTTGATAAACAGAGGGAAAACATTTTCAAAATCGAGTCCGGAAAAACGTCGTGGTTTATTGAAAGTTTTCACTGCGGCAAACACGCGTTGTAGCAATCTGCACACCACTATTCAAATTCTATCAGACAATCTTTATGATAATTACATGGTGTACATAATACACGTGTTGGCTATGTGCCGAAATGGTGCTTGTTTATTAAATGTTTCAGAAAGCGTTTGGTTGAAATTCGTCTCTTTTCCGTAAGAATTCGCTATTACTATCAAAAAGCAACATAAATAAACTCTCTTGTCTCTTCCGCTCTTTTTTTGTAGTTTACAATGGCACAAATAATCATTTTCGTAGACTTTGTTACACATGCTTACACTCTTATACATCGTGGTAAGCGTATTGCAATTCTATTGACAGCTCACATGTTAACACACGTTTTGCCTTCCATTACGGCCGCTAACATCACGTGAACCCTCCCTTGTGGTTGGCCGGAACGAAATAGGCCCAAAAAAAGACAGTGGTTCTATCCAATCATATATCATAATATGCAACAGAAACGTTTTGCTCTACTACAACATCAACAAGGGGAACGAAATCAATTTAGCTGAATGATTAGTGTTAGAACTTTAGGTGTCAGTGTCAGAAACAACAAGGGGGTGCGTAAAATTTAACGATTCGCATGCACACCCCCACAACGAAGGTAAGAAAAAGGGTATAAAGAACACAAATAGTGTGTGAATAGCAAGTGCTCTGTTGTCACACTCAGAAATTCAGAAGATTATGTATGTCAATCTTCAGTGTTGAAACAGACTATTGTGGCCCGTATGTGTGTTCACTTGAGCCAAATTCTATGACGTCACGTGGTCCAAAATGTCTTGCTCACGGCCATACCAAGCAGGGTTGGTAACATCCACTTTGAAACGCAGCAAGAGAAGCGAGTTTTTCTCCGGTCGGTCTTATTAAGGGGATGGATGGTTCTTGCAACCTGTAAGCTGCTTACAGCGAGGCAAAACACACAAACCACATCTCTCGGCATTAGGGGACACAAATGCGCCGACCAGTGACAATTATTTATCTTTTATCTAACTAAACAATCATTTTAATTTAGAAAGGAATACAACTATCACGCTTGCAGACACATTTTTTAATGAATTGATATAGTCGAAAGTACACAAAAATACTGTGTTGTCAAACAACATGGCCGGTACGCGCAATACGTGAATACAGGAGCTACACTCTTTGGAAGTGTAGCTCGTCATTGTAGCGCAGTACAACACAGCACAGAGCTACCTTTTGAATACTGACGTCATAGACGAATGAGTCAGAGACAATCAGCGGGTAGCTTTTTCCAATATTGACATTTTGGTTGGCAAATGCCTAACTTATGACTTCAGCATCTACAAGGTAGATGTGCAACGACTTTAGATGAAGTGGACAGGGTCGTGTGTGGGTACGCTGTATGACCGCTACTTCTTGAAAGCTTCGCATTTACCTGAATGTAAGCCGCCCCGCACCGCACCAGCCATTGCGCCCATTAGTTCAAGAATATTCCACGGGGCGTCTGACTTTTTGTCGGGCTGGCCTAATGAATGCGACGTCTAGTCCCGTCTGGCAGAGAGCCACGTAATAATATTATTACTACGACTTCCGGTATCATTGCGACCCGTTACGGTTAACGTTCACTAACGGCGGAGGATAATACGGGGACTGTGCATGGGCTCGAAACTTAACGTGCAGCCATTTCAAGATGAACTTCTCACAATTGCCCACTTTCTTTTAATCAGAGAAACCGACTGTTTGTATTTAAATGTACTTCGTTCATTATCAAGCGTATTCGTATCCACTTTTCTATATTAATGTTTTGAGTTTAAAAACTCCACTTTTCACAATATACCACAGTCTATTCAGGCAAGAAACTACAAAAATTATATGTATTCCCATCCATGAGAAATAATGAAACATGAATGTAAAAAAGTTTCTACCAAAAACGAAAGAAGGAAAAAATCAACGATATGGTTTAATTTGGATTGGTTTAGCAACAATATTTTTTCGGATGCAACTAGCATGTACGTGATTTCCACCCTAGGGCAATAAGACAATATTATGTAACTTGAGTGGAATAATTTTCTCAAGTTAAATTTTAATTCGGTTATTACTGAACCCGGGCGATCACGTACATGCTAAATTCCTTTAAGAAAAATAATTGTTTAGCAACTGCCAAAATTATACGATTTCATTAATTCTTTCCTTCTTTCTCTTTGGGGTAGGAACTAAATTTCCTAACGAGTGCTTTCAAATACAATTATCAGCACTTCCAAAAATTACACGTATACCCATTTCAAAATCCACTTTAGCACTTTCTTTTAATCAGCTAGAGTTTTTATATTTTAATGTGTTGCGTTTATCGTCGTAAAGTTTTCCACATTAATCAACGTCAGCCTGATCGTAAAGACAAACTTGCGGCGCGATTATTTGCAACTCCCCCCCTCCTCACCCCAAAAGCAACAACTTAACAGATCGAACTTCTACATCGCTTCACATCTAGGAGCGAAGACGGCTCAAACTCACATCGTAAACAAGTTACGATAGAGAATAACTTACTTTGCGGTTATCCATAGTAGAGTTTCCATAATCTTGTGGATATATCACGACTAGGTACGTCATGCTTACCGTCTAACAGGATTATAGTTTATATTACAATACAACAATATCCGTTTGGTTAGCGATAGCATTTTAGATTCGTAATTGCATCGCTTTTCATGTTTCGTTGCATTGTAAACAAAACGTGTATTACTCGGCAGCAAATCAAGGCATAGGGAATTATGAAATATGAATAACTTTCAGTTGGGTTATCGGTTGGTTAAGTCACAAACGTCACACCAGAAAGAAGACAAGCGGTAATTATATCTGCACCTGCAATTAACGAGTAAACATTACAACGGCCGGGTTGGGTAGCTCTGCTTGTCGTACGAGACGCCGCCATCGTTGAATGCGTCGTTGAACAACGGCAGTCGTCAACCTATTTCACACGTGTATCTTGAGCTGATCCTCAAGCCTGCCCGTTCACTGTGGGATATTGATATTTACTTAGTGACGTATTATATTTAATGGTGCTGCTTGGCCCAGTGGGGGCGTGGAAAGGGGAGGGGTGAGGGAGGAAGGGGTGATTGACTATCTTGCTTTGTTACTTTCCGAAACAGCAACACAGAGCGGCGCGAGCAAATCGGCCAAACAAACACGAAAAGCGCGGCCGCTCTTACAATAAGTCTTCATCGGCCACGATACAAAGCCGCAGGTCGGTCGAAGAGTCCGCCAACCAACCGACGTAAATGTCGGTGTATTTTGTAGAAGAAACACAATATGCATGCCAGAGACTTTTCACATGTAATCATGATGATTTGTGAGTTTTACGTCTCATAGTTTGGCAACAATGCTATAATCGACATGACGGCATCGGTAATCGACATGTATACGATCTCCAATAAACATCTTCAACCCCCCCCCCCCCCGATTTTATCTTCATATTTCACCCACTCATCGTCTCGATTAGCCAAGTTGCAAAAATATGAGACGTAAAGCCCAAATATCAATCAATCAAAGACCTGTGATTAATTATTGTTGTGGGATATGCGATGAAACACGCCCAATGACAAGACCGGGTTAAAGAAAATTTAAAACCGATTTTTGTTATTACTGTTGCTATTTCTGGTTGGTCACACTGTAAGCGAGTGCGGGCATGAGCTCTGATTGGTTAGCGCGCTCACACTGCACAATGGATTAGTATAGGGCCTAACATCTTTATATTATATTATATATATAGTATTAGCTAACAGCTTATGCGCTTGATCGTTTCTCCACGCAAACAGAACGAAACTAGATAAGGTGAGTTGTCAGAGATTGTCCCGGGCAAAAAATCTCCAGGACAAATTTGGCCCGGAGTACTCTATTTTTTGCGGGACAAATTAGTTAGCACCGTATATACGTGAGAGTAGCCGATTCAACCGCGTATACGTAATCATTCAAACGATACAGGTGACCATATAATCTTGAAAAAACTTTTGATATAGCTTGGAAGATATTTTATAACGTTCGGCACGTGGAAAAAATAAATAACACATTCTGGTGGGCAGAAGAAAACGTTTCGATTGTTGCGTTAGTGACGCCACTGCACGGGAGTACACCTGACCAGTTTCGCGCTGATATAATAATGAGGGAATCCGTTATCGATACCTAGTTTCAAACTCAACCTTTTCAGACGAAATATGTCCGAACAAGCTGAGGAAACCTACATTGACAAAACAACTTTAATTATTCTTGATATTGGTCTCTTTTTCTTGATATTATAGATTATAGTAATATTATGTAGGGTTCATTCTTGAACAAATAGGCAACATTATTTACACTTGTTAGGAGCGAAGTAGTTCAAAAGGAATCGAATGTCTTAAAAATCTGTGTGGACCAGCCTTTAAGGCTGGTCCACACAGATTTTTAAGACATTCGAGATCATTAAGACATTCATTTTTAAGACATACGATTTAAGGTTTGACGCGTAGTCGTAAAGTTGGTTCATAGGAAACACGTACTGGCGTTCACACAAAGTTTTAGTTTTAAGACGTTGTTTTCATTGTTGTTTTTAAAACAACGTCTTAAAACCTTATGCATTATGTCTTCAAAATCTGTGTGGACCAGCCCTAGAAAAAATTACCGCCACAGCAAAGACGAGCGTGGTTCTTAATCGAGTACATATTATTGTGCCTCGTCGCGTTCATCTCGCCGTGAGGGTGAGCCACAGAAGCAGAGTCAACGATTTGTCGCACATTTTTACCAGAGGGTATTTTTAATACAAAACTAGGAAACGGGATTATGTCGTAGGCTACTGTGATAATATTTTAGAATTTTTTGAATAAACTTGCCAGCGAGAACTTCACGTACGGAATAATTCTAATGCTCTTAGATTATTTTTACATTTCGAGCGAAGTTAAAACGAAATTGCATTTCCCAAGCTCGGAAAGCTATTCACACATTTCCAATGAAGTAACGGCAAACATAGCTTGTTCTGTGACGTCACGCGGAGGGAATTACAAACACAAGACCAATGACTCAATGAGTAATGACAGCGGATTGCTAATGGGCTGTTTGGATTTTATCCAAAACCTATTGAAGTCGTAGCCTTAAGTGTCATTCACGAGGTGTACCTGTCTCTGTGCGCAGTGGCGTATCCAGGGGGCTAGGGGGGGGGGGGGGCTTGAACCCCTCCCCCCAAAATCCCAGCTTGAATTATACTCTGACAATCAGCTAAATTTACGCAAAAAATAAAATACGTTTACGTATTAATTCCTCTACTTGCTTAGTCAGGAAACACTTTCGTAAGTGAAATTGTATGTTAGAATGTAATTTTTGTATGTGTTATGTATATAATGCATGTTAGTAAAATTCCCTTTCAGTAATGCACACAACCACTTTTAAAAAATAATATTACATGAAAAGAATAATTTTTTTAAAAATAATGCTTATATTTTAATGCACTAAAAAGTAAAAAATCAATTTTCGCCCGACAAATTTTTGCCTCACTCGGAAAATAAAAGCGTTGGGCGTTTTCGGTATTGACACAGATTTTTATGCAGGGAAAGCGCCCAACGCTTTTATTTTCCAAGCGAGGCAAAAATTTGTTGGGCGAAAATTTAATTTTTACTTTTTAGTGCATTTAAATATAAGCGTTGTTTAAAAAAAAATTTGTTTAATGTAATATTATTTTATACTTTTTAGTCCTAAAGAATCTTCCATTCTTACCGTGATATATAACAGCAGTTGCGCTATCACCAACTCCATCCGATCAACTGAGGTCGAACCACGCGAAGGGAAATATGCGTTCATGGCGAATGACTCACGTCGTACGGGGTTGTACCATACTTACAAGTGGAGCGTGTTGACATTCTTGCTGCATAGAAACATATCCGATGCTTTCGTCACGGATATTTGAGTCCCGAACCACCAGCGGTGCATCTGGTTGGCCCATCCTCACTAGCTGTGACTAATTTCCCATAATATGAAGCTATGATTGTTTGATTAATTAATTATGATGGATTAATTGATTAATGAGTGAATCTGATAATTGGTTCATATATTATCATTTAGAAAATACGATTGTGTGAAAAATTTCCGCTCGATTGGACGTTGGGAAGTGGGTGAAATATCGATTCTCATATAAAACTTTGATTAATTAATTATGATAGCTTAATTGATTATTTAGTAAATATGACGATTGGTTCATGTATTGTCATTAAGAATACGTATGTGTGAAAACTTTCAGCTCGATCGAACATTTAGAAATAGGCCAGACAAACAGACAAACACATGAAGCTAATATAAGCGTTGTAATAAAATAAGGATTTTTTAAAAATTGCCTGCGACGCTATTGTGGGGGTCTCCTCCTCCTCCCCCCCCCCCCCCCCCCCCGAAATATATGTTCCTGCGTACGCCACTGGCTGTGCGTGAGGTTGCCTGGCGTGCGTGCGTGTGCGTGTGGGTGTGCGTGAGAACGCCTGGCTTGCTCGGACTGCCGTGGGTGGGAGGCAAGATATTAGCGACGGGCCAGGCGTCATTAGGTATCCCTTGGCAACCAGCAGCAGATTTATGACGACAAAATTAAGATAACTGTAAGCAGCAAGTGAATTCAAGGGACATAATTCATCGGCGGCTGTCAACTCCAGGACTTGAGCTCCCAAGCGCTCAGAGTATTCTACAACAAGCACGACTATGCTGTCGGCTCTGAGATACGGCGACAACTGACAGACAAAGAGAGAACAGACATTGCTACAATCAAATTAAAAACCTCTCTAGTACTTATTTCATGCAACAGCAATTATTATTTTTTATTTACAACGATGGGAATCGAACCCAGAGCTGTACCCATGGTGCTTTTGCCACTTGAGATGGGGCCACAGAACCAACTGAAACCAATGCAATGAATTCATAAGTCTAATACAAATTTTATTATAGCCTAGTAAACAAACAAAGAAGTGAGATCAGACATAAGTTATAAAAACGCGTGGCCCATTCCTCAGTTTGTTCGCGCGCGTGGTTGGTAGGCCCGAACCAACTGATTAGGACTTCGTCACGTGACAAGAACAGAACTTCCCTTGTGTTTATAATTAAAAACATAATCACAAGATAAATCTCATTAAGTACGTGTCGCTCACGCCACACTGAGACTGCATGAACAGTGAACACCAATAGACCAGGAAATGTAGCAAGATCCAAAAGCACAGTGCACGTTTCGGGGCAACGCCAATTTTAATACTTTTAAATACACATTTTTTTTAATGGAAGAGTTTTACAAAAACCTTGATTTTTTAAAAGTCCACATATTATAGCAAACAATCAATAATAATATGTTTGAATATAGAGGCATGACACGATTCTGAGGTTCATTTAGTCTGCTCCTAATAAAGCTCTGAAGTTAACCAAATCTTTGGTACTACCTTGAACCCATTTTTTCAACAATTTTTTGACCACATTCTGTTTTTTTAGTCCTGCTTGCTTGCATATTTTTCTTCACGATAGTAATCTACCCGCAATGTTTTACATCCAAATGGGAGAGGAATGTGTTTACTTGTGTGACTTGATTCAAGACTCGAAGAGATACAAGAATCAAGATGTTCTGAGATTCAATAAAATAATAACAACGTAATTTACGTTCACAGAATACCATGTTTAATTCAAACATTTTCATTTATAAATTATAAATAAGTAAATTTGTTTCAGAGCATCTCTACGATCGTGTTGTTTTAGAAGCCGCCATTGTACTTCGGCGGGTTAGCCTCCATGAAGGGTAGAAATGAAGAGAATCTTGTCGTTTTCTTGCAATGTGTAATCCAGCAGACCCTTCAAAAACAATGATTATGTTTTAAATATGCCCACGCTAAAAGCCAACCGAACACAAACTACATAAGTAATTCCAATTGTATTATTACTTACCATCAGTTCCCAGTCGGCTTCGTTCACTAACACGAGGATTCCAGGTCGCCTGTAAGCGTAAAACAGCTCATAATGTTCACCGCACACTAGACTACCAAACTTGGTTCATTTATTAGTAATGAATTAGTCGCTAAATTAGACGATTAGATTTAGTCTTGGTATTTGGGTAGCATGTTACCCCGCCTATCGTTGCTTGCATCTCAAACATCTATCACCATATCACCATTAATAATATAATTATAGGTAATATTGTTTCACAAGTGATCATAATGCCTTGTGAGTTGACTTGCACCCAGTTGATAGCAGTTTTGAAAATGTCTTCAAAACTTGTTTAAAAAAAAAAACAGACAGTACCAGCTAATTTAGTACGTGGCTCACGTTACTTTAATCACGCATGTTTTCTACCTTGTATATTGCGAGTTTATATGGAACAAAGCCAATCAAAAATCAGTACGTACTCGTCTTTACTCACACTGTTTCGCCTTGCATGAAAAGTTCAGGGCGCTCTTTTAGTAGGTTGTGCTTGATCCAAATTAATAAAGAGCGTATTGTCCCTAAAGAGAAAGATTACAGTTAATAATTAATGAATTTTCTAAGTAGGCAAAACTGTAAAGGTAATAACTAGGCTCTACGGATGTCAACGAGCACTTATTATTAATATATGTACTGACAAACAATTTCATATCGATAGGTACAATAATATGCAATTAGTATAATAGTAATAGATTAATGATCATTAATTAACTTTCAATAGATTGTGATTTAGCCCATTTATGTCCAAGAATGCTTTATGGCAAAATATTGATATATAAATGTGCAATTTGTTAGCTGGCCACAGAAACACTGCGGGGAGAATGAGAGGGAGGATGGAGGGTGGGAGGGAGAGAGACCGCGATTGAGCCTTTCCAGAGCACAGAACTAATATTATTAGCTTACAAAACATATTTCCACAAAATATATGACAACATTTCTCATGGAAAAACTCTCAAAAATTGTCAATTGGTTATTTTATTGATTGGTGGTTTCAATAAATTATTTTGTATTGTACATCGATCGAAAATTATTAGTCGACTGACATCCCTAGTTCAATAAACACCTAAAGTAAGAAATAAAAACTTACAGGGTGCTTTTGCAGAAGGAAGTTTTACTTCATGCTTTTTAATATTATTGAAAAGAAGCTCAGCTCCACCCCTGAAAAACAAGAGTACAGTACGGTACCAGAAATCACAGTTAGTCAGTAACTAATCAATATTGTTGCACAATATTAATAATATTATTAATTACAGTTAACACAGTCCACTATGGAAAATAATAGACTACCTGTTATAAAACACACATTTGTCATAATTTAGAAGGTGTTGAACACTTATAGAAGTTTTTCATAATTAAAAGTGTACTTCCTACACAACGAATACGTTTGTATGGTATTTCTTTCCAAAAGAAGCCGCCAGCTATATATCTAGGACCCTCTTCATCCCATTCTTCTTTTCTTGCCTTAACACTTTTTAAGATAGGGACAAGGAAAACTCATTCATTTTTTAACCTATGCATATATGGTTGTATCATTCATTACCTTCACAAACATGTTTTTTACAAATTTTTTTCATCGTTTACTTTCTGAATTGTGCAAGCCCCTTTGCAGCACCATAAAATTGTAGTAAAAAAACAAAACAGAATGTGCTCAAAAAATGGTAGAAAGATGGTCGTAAAATTCTGAAAAATTATCATGTAATACTAAGGTATTGATGTATGTGTGAACTAAATATAAGCTTCATTGGTTCATATTGGTTACATTTTTTAATTTATTATATAGGCGTTCAGTGTCCCCTAAAAAAATTATTTAATATAAACTTGCCCCATGCGGATTTAAGCGGATTTCGGATATGTTATCTTATAGAGCTCATTTTTCCAAAGAAAATGATAACATAAAACCTAATGTTGCAATTTATTTTGGGTCAAACCAAAGGTCAAACCTAATTTTTCCTAGGTCATCTATTGTTGGCGCAATGCTGTGTCTTGTTTGAGTTCCTGATAACATACACAGAATACACAGCTTGGTTGGCAAAGCTTTTGTTTGACCCAAAAGCCCTAATTTGTGCACTACTTTATCTTCACAACCTATTATAACAACGATTCGATTCAAATGGCTGAAAGAATGGGAAGAAGTAAAGCAAAGGAAGTATTTAATAACTAGGCCATGACAAAACTTCCTCGAGATTGGAAATTATTAATATACCTAACATAAAATATAATGATTCTCCCTTCACAATAAACTATCTACATATAACAAACACCCGGTTAGTTTTTATTATTTTTCCTGGTTTATTTTCGTTCCAAATAAGCCAGCGGATCAGGCGTGTCACTTCCCGCATATCTAGCGAACTCGGCAGACTGTGCTCAACAGCTCGAGAAACGTTCAAATTCCCGCTACATGCAAGAGCAGCGCACACCGCTCATTCTCGCGGTGAAACTTTCATCTAGTATACAAACATGACAGCGAGCCACTGTGGAGCTTGCGGTTACGTTCATCGATGTATGTCAGTTGAAATAAGCTCAAGCGCATACATCTTCGATGTATACATATATTTTTACTTATTTTGTTCATATAATTTTCAAATCAAAGAATACTTACGCGAATTGTATTGTCACATGTAGCGAGTTCGCGTCTCCTTCGTCGGCCATGTTTATTTCTGTGGTTAGTGCTGCGCTCTATACGCTAGATGTGCACACACGTGGCGGTAAATTTGATTTAATTTAAGGCTAGTACACACAGAATTTTGCTAATAAGGCTTAAAGTTTAAATGTTTAATGCGTAGTCGGAATCTTAGATCCTAGGAAACACGTATTGGCGTTCACACAAAGTTATAGTTTTAAGACGTTTTTCGTCTCATATAGTTGGGCAATGCCCAACTTGACACTTAAATCTTAAAACAAGTTACGAAAATCTCAAGTCAACGAACCATCTACTTTAATAATACTTATGAATTAATTGTAAAACGTGCAGGAATTGTTGTAAACAAGCCTATTATAATTAATTATGTATAACACGAATTTCAATTAATATGTAGTGTATCACAATGACGTTTTAACTGAGGATAAAACGCTACGAAGTACTTCACTTTACTATCTTGAACGAAACGAAGGGTTGTTAACCAGAGCCCGTAAAACAACGCTTCAAAAATTAAACATTGTCTTAAAATTGTGTGTGGACCAGCCTTTAACAAATTTGATAAGTATTGGCAGAGCATGGGTTAGGGATTAGGTTACTTCTTAAGTTCTCACATTGCCCAGGATACGTCAAGGGTCCACGTTGTGTACTCACCATTGCACCCACACCTTGCTGTCATATTACACAAAGGTTGGCCCAATATAGTTGTTTAACACAGCCACTTTGACGATGCAATCTTGTTTCAAATCACGAGACCAGTAAATATGGTAATACAGCAGGAAATAAGGAGATAATTAATGCGAGTGGAATAAGAAACGAACACAAACCCACAGATTTTGAATTAATCAATGACCATCACATATAATACTGAAACAGCAACCATCAACAAGAACATTAAGTTATCTATATGATTTAGTTGCTATGTGTTTAACATACAGTATTTTGATTCCCATCAACAAACTTAATTACATGTAATGCTAACATAGTAGGGAATACACCTATTATGTAGGTACTGCACTGAGGATACAATATAAAACAGGTAGTAATAGCCAATGGCAATTAGATAGCTCACATATATAAATAGATTCAAATGCACCTTAAGAAAAACGAATATAGGCATACGTAAATAAATAGTATCATTAAGTTGAATGTGACAAGTATGAGAAAACAGCACCATAGGTTGTGTGGTATCAAGTTTCTTATTTGCAATTTGCATCAAAAGGGAAAATTGATAAAATAATCTTGCAATACTAATAATATTTAATATTTATATAATGTTTCATACTTGCAAAGATTAACAATTAAGTATTTGCAAGTAAGTAAATAAATATACTTTGAATAACGACATACATTCACATAGACAATATACATAATTATATCATTCATATTCATACCAAATGATCCACCCCATTAAGAGGCAAATTTACATTACGACTTATATGATGATTAATGATTATGCTTTAGTTTGGTTTTTGTGAAATTTAAAAGACCCATTTATAAACGGCATCCCTGATTTGAGGGGAGGGGTGCATCAAATTGAGGCAAGGTGTGTGGGGGGTGGGGGTATATGGTCTGTCAAGTCCACGCTTCAGTAATGACGTGTACGTTATTTTACTTAATAATCAATAATCATTTTATTATACAGTCATGCACGTAAATCACAGATTTGGTTGTACAACTTTTACAAACATTACACAGCAACAAGTGACATATGGAAGGGTAATTGTTGTGTTGAAATTCCGAATAATATTATATTGAAATATAAATGTACGATCCACGTCTGGGCCAGGGGTACAGTTTTGCAAGTTGGTTGACTCTGCCGATCGTAAAAAGCGACAAAATTAGGTCCTCCAATTTTTTATTTGTCTGGTATTATTAAAAGGAGTCTACTTTTTATGATGTGGCTGTACCATGGGAGAGGAGGGGGGGGGGGGGCATAGTTGTCCAAACTAGGACTCATGTATAACCATTGATTTCCTAAAGCAATTGAATTGTTTTAGTAAAATCTTTTAAATTTGAATGTGCCTCATGAAATGCAACAAGAGGTCTGTCCAATAGAATTTTCCTTTTTCAGCATTGTTAAGTCAAGCGTACCTCTGTCGAACAGCGCTTACACACATCACATCGGTTCCAGCCGATACCCCCGAGATGAGCAGGCACTGCATTTAAGTTGATCTATCGTTAACATTTTAACATATATTAGGTAGCTTTAAACACCAATTTCTAAAATTTGAATTCACCATTCTTGCCAAAGTTAATATACATAACTCGTGCAGTATCTTGATGGTGGCATTCATTATTCTCATAGACGTCGCCATTTCTTGTCACACTCGGCAACGAGACATTACACCAAGCACTTACCGGTACATGCACGTGTACAGGGTGACAAAAGCAGTCGGTTTAGGGGTTGGGGGGGGGGGAAGTACATCAAACAATCAATGTGTTACAACTTACAAGTAACTGAAGTGTTTTCACTGTTGTATTTTTTTAGTTTTTACTACAAATGGAATAATGTGTGGTCAATAGAATGCTAATCCACACTGTAGTATTTATGAAAGTTCACTGCAAGTGTATGTTGAGCATTCATCTTTCCTTTTTTTAAAGCATTCTGGTCAAAAGTACATAATAAATTATGTGTTGTTGCAATGGATGAGTACTTTTTAAATTACTTGGCTATGATGCTGGACATTTCACAATTCAACTACTACCTACTAAAACATATGAGTATTTAGGGAAGTAAGACTTCCCTAAACCCTGAGCACACATTGCACATATAAATAAGGGTGTATATTTATGACTGGTTGTGAAATCAATTACGAGCTGGTTTAGTCAATTGTGAGCAGCTGAGCACATTGGCTCCAATAAAAGTGTAGACTAACACGGTCGCTACAGCCATATGCTCATTGCAAGACAAATTAAGTCGTAGTGTCATATGGTAAATACAGTAAGTATACATATATATTGCGTTCCTAAACAACAATAATTAATAATTATTATTGAATATAATATCTGGGAATGATCATTAAAACACATTACATGTGATGGTTCACAAATTGCAAAATATACACTTATAAATATGTATTAAATAAACACCTCGGTTTACGCAATGAGGCTAATCATGATTATAGCATGTTTATTAGGCCTTTATGGCTACATTACAAGCCCTGGGGAAATTCATACATGTAGTGGTCACTTCTAGTCTACTATTCACAGAGCAAGACAATATTATACGTACAAATCCTACTGCATTTTTAATGGCTATGCATTGATTGAACCTTCAAACTGTAAAAAATTAATATTTTGTCCACACCTAAAATGAAATCGATTGCTTCTCTATCATCCGAAAACTGCCAGAACATGTTCAACCGTGTTCGGGTTGGCTTGGCACCATGCTCTTGGCTATGTCTTGAAGTAACTCACTACAATTTAGTAGAGAAAGCTAATAAAATTGTCCCTCCCCTACATTCAACATCCAGTACCTGTTTTTTGGTTTTACTATGCTGTATCCTATTCATGTCTGCCTGGATAATTTCAACAAAGTACGTACTCCCTCACCGGGCACATCCCCACACAAGTTGCTCAGAGCACATCAGTACGTACGTACGGACACTAACTTAAATGCTTTCTTTACAACACTGAGTAATCTAAATTAAATAAACCTACCTATTACATAAATAGACCTACTGCGTCCCAGATAAAAAGCAACCCATGAATGGTATTAAAGATAGTTTAGGTGATAAATTGAATAAATTAAATATGAAGTACATACGATGGTAGGAGCTGTGTCTACAGTACCGGTTGTAATTAAGCATCAGTGGTGACAGTGTGTTCGATCCCACGCAACAAGTTGGGACAAACTAAGCGCACGATAGTGCAACACTGAACACAGTCGACGTTGGTAGTCGATAGTACTCGTTGGTTATAGAGAGATCCATGCGCCGGCATTTGGTCGAGGATGCGATTCAAGTGAATAATAGATCCTTAAAATACCCACATTTTTGGTTTTGATCACATTTGTTTTAATTTATACGAAATATTAATAGTAGGCCTCTATACCCTATGTACCGGTACATATGTAATAATAATGAATCCTTTATAAGCAAAACAATGCTTTAAAGTAAACAGAAGGATGCACGTGATAGCAATAGTGTAGAGTATTTGCCCCAACTGGACTGTACTTAAAGCAGGCTTTCACTTATAAAACATATTTATTTATCTTATCATATTTCTCAAATCGCGGGTGATAAGGTAGTAATCACTTCACACGCACATAGGCCTAATATGATTGCAGTATAGGCGCTTGCCCGACCTTGCGTGGAGAAGACGCAAGTTTTTGCAGCACGCTTCGTTTATGCGTGACATTTCTTAATGTATTCCCGACATTGCGTTTGCGTGCAGCGGGCGTGACGAGACTAGTATCGTACCTGACACAAATATTTTCATTAGTGGAACTCAAAACAGACGGCCGTGGTATATGGCTATTTACTTATTTTACATTTCCTGTTTCTGTACGTCGTGGGGTAGTTATACATACACTTTAAAGTTAACAAACCCAGAACTAGAACCCATAACCTCAAAACTACTGCTTCTCCATCTTGCCTGCCGTTTTGTAGTTGTGCGCATGCACACGCACTTCCCGCACTTCCGGTTGCGTGAACGCACTGCAAAAGTTGAGGTTTGGTCAACTTTTGCGGCGCTGCACTGTCAATCACGCAAGTCTCTCCTGATTGGTCGATCTGTGCCGTCCTTGGCTTTCACGCAAAACAACGCAAGGTCGGGCAGCCGGCTTATGGCATGTAAACACGCAACATATGGCAAGCAAGATTAACCCAGATGGTAACAGTAAAGTATAAACATCAGTCGCTTATTAATACTATTATCAAAATGTCTTTAAATTTGTAAAAGCTATTTTACAGGTTTGTTATTATTTATTATGTATTTGTTCCAACAACATTTAGTTGGGTAAAGGGGTGTATATCTGCCATAGGTATTAATTACCCTTTCAACGAGCAATTTTTAATGCCAACAATAACAATTTCTAGTGACGTCGTCACTCGTCAGCAATACAATACGTTCTAAAGGGTCGTTTTGGTGGAAATTACGGAATCAGCACCAAGCTCGGCACCGCATCTTCTTCATTCTCTTGCCGTGGCCCAAGTTCTCTCAACTTTATTTTCATTTTATATTTTTATTAAATTATTTATAACAATTAGGCCCAGGCCTATTGTTAAATTTATATAGGTATTTAAAATATAAATTTCTTATGAATGTTTACTAAGAAAATAGTCCCAGTTATATTAATATCTAGGTATTGTGAACAAGAAAAAATTGTATAGTTTATACAAACAATTACAAACTCCCCGACCTTACACGAATGCAATGCACTGCCATGCCACATGATACGAGTGAACTTTATTTTACATGTAAATTCATACTAAATGTACATGTAATATAATAATGCATCACACTTTTTATGCCTAATGAAACAGATGTATGTACAAATTAGTAAAAACTACATTCTGACATTTAAGAGCATCCTTTAATCTATATTGACTACGTTAAAAAATATGGTCTCTTGTAATTAAAAAAAATTAAAATCAAATTTTCAAATCAATTTCAAAATAGCCTACATGACTTTCTGCTTGACAATGTGTTGAGTAAACCATAGGATATCATTCCTACATTGTCATTGCCAACAAATTAAATAACTAAATTTCGAGTAAGAAAATATGCATCGATATACGAACGGCATCACTAAAATTTCAAGGACCAAAACCGTCCGCCTCTCTGAAACGCCAGCGCAGGGATCGCGAGGTGACTAATTATTCCCAGGTATGAACCTGATGTGAAACAACTGATACCCTGGATTTCAGAGCTTGACAAACCCGCCGTCCCCCGTTCCATCCCAGGGCATCTTCAGCAGCCTGACTGGTAGTGGTGTGCAGTGGCTGGATCGATAGTCCGTCATGTGTTTCAACGCCTGCAACCACAAGCACAGTCAAGGTCACTTCCCACCAGGTACAACGTTCAAAATAAAGAAATTGTGTGCGGCAAATTTGGTTTGAGGTTAACGTTCTAATTTTGAATCACAATTTTAAAAAACAAAATCACAAACTTTGGTTAATAATTGTTAGCTACAAAGTAAATATGTACTCTGATTGGAATGTTGAACTTTTGACAGTCCACTCTTTGGGGGATTGGGATTTACATGATCATAATACGATGTATGCAAAGAACTCAAAATATGTGCGATATAGGCCTGTAGTGTTCACTTTGAATGCATCACAAATTGGGATGTGTACAACGAAGCACCTTACTTACAAGAAATATCGTCAGCTGTGCTCGAAACTGCTCGTCGAAACCGTCGCCAAGTAACATTGGAAAGGAATTGGAATGTTCGTTGATATACGAGTGGAATATTCCGGAACAGGTGTCCTCGTCCACTTGGTATTTATTTCGCACAATAGCTGGAAACAAAGAGACCCAGGTTGGAGTAGATCCAAGAACAGTAACACTGATACACTTGGAACTTAGAAGTCTTCTGCAGACTAGATTACTATTATTACTTTTTTTTACTACATACAATGTAGATTACTACATTTACTACATGTAGATTACTACATACAATGTATTATGATGATGACTTTACATGGAGGTTTGAGGTTTCCAAGTGAGTGTACACATCTGTTAAAGCAACATTTTATTTGTAAAAGACGTGATGAGCTCTACAATACAACATCAGGTTGCCACGTTTCTGCGCCGAGTAGCTTCCCAGCCGGCAACAAATAAATTGGACTCCGCACCTTTGATGCACCATTACGAAATCTATTGCCGAAGAACCACAAAAATTAAAATATACGACCCACAAATATAATTGAATATCTACTTTTTAAAGGGAATATGTAGTTTTATTTATTTTGTGATATTTTCCTCAGAAAAAAATCCTTTTTAACATACAGACAAAATCCACAAAAATCTGAAGATTGGGATTTTTTATGAAGCTTTAATTAAAAGTTAGAACCTAATTACAATAATATCTAGATTATAATGAAATTAATCTGTTATATAATTACAAACAGAGAAAACCATTGCCAAAAGTAGCCACCTACCAACAGCTAAAAACATTTAAAAACCTTCACCAGCTCAAAGATAATCCCATAACATTTGTAGGCAAGTGGTTGTGATACCATTCAGTAAGAGATAAGAATCTGACCGCCTACCTGAAACAAGGTTACAGGCACACATGCTTACACACAAGAACCATTAACTGAATGACCAGGAATGAGAGTGCAGTAAAATGTACCGTATGCAGTATTTTTTACCGGCAATCAAAGTATGTCGTTTATCATGTTCTCATTTGCCATGACTTGCACATTTGGAACAGTAGGTAGTTATTCCAGGTGAAAAAGTACAATTCCAAGAGATGCGACTATGGAAGAGGTCAGTGTCAGGTATCCATATAAAGACCAGTGCAATGTGGAACAGAAGCAGTGAACACGATGGGATGGGCATTGACTGCGTTGGCTGTACTGGGGGTAACTATAACACTAACGAGCGAGGCACTCCCCTTGGCTGGTCAGAGTACAGGTGAGAGCTAGACCTATAAGCTGGTAATTACAATTGACATCAAGCTATTTCCAATGTGCATAATTCATTAACAGGCCGGGTGCACTCAAAATCGCTTACAATGGTTACAGAAACTGAGCCAATGCATCAAGAACTGCACAGGGCAGCACCCAGTAATACGAACAGTAATAACTTGAGGATCTCATTTGTTCCAATGTTCAGTCTCATTCGCACACTTATCCCAAAGTTCGTCCAACAACTTAACAGCGTCCTGAACCCCAAGAGGAGTTGAAGTAATCAAGTAAGTACGTAGTGAAATTCAATTTTGAATTGGGAGTTGAGATTTAAATTTGATACAAATAAACATGACTCTGTTGCTCATTCTCAAGACAAGCTTTAGTAACATTAGGAAAGTATTACAATATTGAGAGGTTTCATGGGAAAGGGTATTTTCCAGTTAAAAAAACAACCAAATTTTCATTTTTTAACTACCTATACTATAGGGCCTATCTCAAAAATGCACCTTGAAATTGAAAATCTGAGTCAACAGCGGATTATGATTTGGGAAGCCCTACAGACTGAATGCTAAATGTATCTAACTGTCTTACATTATAATTAATCACTAAGGTAGTACTGTATATGTAATTAGACCTACTAATTAGTGATGACATCGGGTCCAAGTAGTTCAAACTAGTTCCATCACTTCAGAACCGGATCAGAACAGATTTTGAAGGTCTGATATTGGACCAAAAAGATCGAATTTGCAAATGTAGTAAGTTAACCTTGTTGGTGAAATAAAGCAAACTTACTGCGACGGCTGTTGTCGGACGCAAGCCACTCGTTGAGTATTATGTAGCCGTTACGATCAATGATATTTGGATATCGGTATCGGAGGAACTTAACCAGCAAGTTGTTACCCCTGTTAGTTGATAACTTGTTGAAGTCACTAGAAAAAAACATGTTTCTATCAAAGATTTTAGAAGTGGACAAACTTTAAGATATTGAATAATGTCTAGTATTTTATCAAGAAGATCACACAAAGGATAACCTGTGCCATTTTGCTACATAGGCCTTCACGTAGCACAATTTTGTTTATAAATGTTAACATAAATGTAAACTTCCAGGGTCCACGCCTATCATCAAACTAATCATGTTTATTTCATATTGTTTAGGTTTGCATGTATGGAAGATACGGACAAAATGATGCGATAAGAGAAGCAAGGCAGAGAAGACAAGCGCTTGATCCGGAACACAACAGAGGCATTCTGATAAATGTTCATAAAATGAAGAAGATGGACGACCACTTATGGCAAAAACTAAGATGAATGAGAAGAATAAATGTGTAAAAACTTCATCAAAGACAGATATATTAAAGTAAGACAACAGTGGAGAAGAAGACCTCAATCAAGAGTGGGCCTATATAAAAATAATAATAATAATCATCATAGCAATAATAAATGGTATAATATCAACACGGAAAATACGTAGGCCTACTTGTGATCGAGTGGATCGACAATAAACACAAACGTAATTGCTTAAATGTTAGAACTCGGGACGGAACTCACTCGGTGCAGAGAACCTCGTCGTCAGTCCGCCTGACAAACAGAACGGGACCCGGGTACTTGACGATGTGTTCGTACACGTTGAGATCGACGTGGTCACGGATGGTTCGCTTGACTACGTTCTCCAGGTATCCGGGCATCTTGGTCACGGCCAGGGCGACTATGTCGTCAAATGTAGCATCCAGGATCTGACACAAGGAGCATCACACACGTACAGTTAGAATTATAACATATAAATCCTACTTCAAGATTTGTATTTGTATTTATTAACAACCATTGATCGATGCGATACATTGATTTGATATCAGATTGGTCAAAAACTTACAATAATGCATAACATGTTAACATGTCAGAAGTCAAAACAATATAATTATTAATTACTAGCTAAAATTAGGTATACATCACAGTTTAAATTAACAGTAGGCCTACTCAAGACCTATACTAGAATCAGAAGTCATTATGCTGAAATAGCCATACTAGCGGTAAGAAGAGGTTAAATATTCATTCAGGCTGTAGAATTGGTGGGTGTGCAGACACTGTTTTAATGAGAACTTGAAAGCACTAAGCTTGTGAACTGATTTTAAATAGGTACGCAAATTGTTGTCGAGTGTTGTCAATGAGTAAGTTAATCCTACATGCTAGTTTATTATTCAATTCAAGCAATGTCTGCAGGATACTAATACATGTGGTCCAGCTAATGTCAACTGCTTCGTAATGCACACTCACTGCATCTAATTTATTTTTCAAATTGTTTGACAACATTTGCAGGTCAGACCTATGTCATAAATCAATTGGCACTGGCATATTCCCTAACACTTATTTTATTATTTGACAATATATTGTAATACAATAAGCCGTGCATCAAATACATACAATACATTAAAGTTATGTAAAAGTCAGTTCATAACCTAGTAGTTAATATAATAATTTATTTGCTTTACTTTTAAATTTTGATGTAGGCCTACATATTAGATAATATAATACACATTGTATTCAAATTCATTTTATTTTTAAACAATCACTGTTATTGCTAATGTGTCTATCTATAGTTAACCACACAGTTAATCATCCATAAAAAAGGTTGGCATACAATAACCCGGGAATGAGCTTCCCGTTCCTGTTTCTGGGCAATGTTGGTAAATCATAGCTAATTTTCCCATTACCGCAGCACCTTTCTGGGCGTATTGTGCACCGAGCCTTAACCTCTTAGAGACTTAACCACATCTATATGGTAATATATGTTGTGATCAGGCTGAATAAATGGCATTTAAAGTATGTATAATAAAAGTTAACCATGATAAACGATTTACAATATGAATTTGTATTTTGTATAAACAACAGCTGATCCTTAGGATTTGTACACATACTCTGCAGAGCACCCAATTTCAGTAGGTATGTTAAATATGTTTTTAAAATGTCCTATGTTACAGGCTATGTAATTATACAAGTTTTCAACTCATGCCTAACCGTTTTGTATAAAAAATAAATTGGAGAACTTCTGAAAGAGATTTTAGCCGTACACATTTATTTGAGCTTTTCTTTATTGTAAATCATGTAGATAATAGCGGTAACCTAACATGATGAAATTGAACTTCCTTTGTTGAACTTTAATATCGGCTTTATTTATGTCAATGCAAATAAGTCTGCACAGATTAAAATGTACAAAAAATAGTAAGAAAAGAGCACAACAAAATATCCAGGAAAAGCAAAAAAAAAAACGTTGATCTGTTTTCCACCTTAAATATTCATGAAAATGAATCAAATTCATAAAAACTGCAATCCTGAACTAAGTTACAGCCTACCTAGTACCTATTCAATTAAATGTTAAACTAGGATTGGTACAAGGAACAGTTAACCTAAATTAATCACTTAGGCTGACAATATTACAAGCAATACTTGAAACATTATCTTGATTAATGATACAGTATATATAAGACTTAATTAATATCGGTATGCTACATTAAATTGTGTCCAATTATTCCTAGAGAGGGACCCCCACCCCCGACAAGGCATCTCTCAAATGACTAACTGTACAAGACCTCATCGGGTACCGGTATATGCAAGCACTTACAACGCCTCGTACGTCAGGATAATTCATGGCAGCCCACGCTGCAGAATAGCCTCCGATACTCCAGCCAAATAGGAGGATATTCTCCGGTAAAAATTCCAGCTCGTGGATGGCAAACTGCATGACAATGTCCATAGCATTTGTTTCTTGGGAAGGATACGGCATACCCTACAGGTGTGAAAATATAATATTAGTCTTTTTTTATATTACCATGTAGTTGAGAACATATAATTTAGTTCAAATCACCCTTAGTAGCTTACTTAATATTTCATAATTGAGACACTAACTTGTGTAGCAAACACTTGTTAATGTTTACTGCAACTACTAATTTCTTGCAGCACTTACGGTACTCCCAGCAAATCCGGGTCGATTCCAACCGAGAACGGAATGTCCTGCTTCCAGTGGTGTAACCATTATGCCAATCTCATAAAACCCGGCATTGCCCTCACAGCAAATTACCAGGATTTCGCCTTTGCTATAATTACTGGTGAAAAGTGAAAACCAACACACTGTATTATTAATAATGAACTCCAAAATCAAAATAAGGGTTCACCAGTAAAAATTAAATACGTAACGCATACCTGTCTCCACGCCGATTAACAAACATTGTGTCGATGAAATTACCATCTCGGGTCTGCAACTTAAAGCGTTCCGCTTTATTCTCATTGACTAGTTTAATTCTTCCCGTAAGAAGAAGCGGACCTAAATAAAAGAAAAATAGTAAACTTGTAGGCCTATACAAAAAGTGTCTAGTACGTAATACGAAGACTCTCCAATGATTAGCTCATTTTCTCCTTAATTCCGAATTCAGATTAACCTACTATTTACATATTTAGGTAGTAAAGCTCTCAAACGCATTCATGATGGGTCAGTCAATTTCAAATCAAATTGCGCAATATACCTACTCAAACCTGACTGCACTTATTCAGTACCGGTATATTAGGCCTATATGCCAAATTTGTAAAGGATTGGGTCTTAGAAGCTGTTACTACTTTAAACCAGTAAAATGTGACTGGAAACAAGAAAATAGATATGTCCTATAGCCAGCCCCCTATGGGTTATTTCTAATCAAATGTTTGTGCAGAGTAGAGTTAAGAGTAGGCTACAACATTTTACCACGTCACATTAACAAGTTACATTACATGTGCCATTCTTACCCATAAGATACTGCAAAAGGTATATTGATCCAGGGTAGATCATTCGCAACCCAAATGTGTGAGCTACTAAGTAGCTAACAATATCACATGGAAGGCCCATAGCTCGGTCAATAGCTGTGCATCGAGTTGAAGGGTGCTTGATGTATGTACGGTTCTTTTTCTCCTCGCTGTGCAAAAAAACCTTTTATGAAACTTTGTTGCAAAGATAAAGTGGTGCATAAGTAACTATGGTACTAGACTAGTGTAATTATTTTCCTTACCCATACAATGCATAAAATGTCTAAAACTCAATAATTTAGGTAACAAGACAGACACAACTACCTGGGGCATTAATACTCGCCAATATTAAAACCCGCGAAATTAACATATTTTCGTCATATCTCAATAACGCCTCACAATATCGAAAAAGTGACATCTACGCATATTTTGGATTCGTGAGAGCTCAATACCATATGAAAAAGATTTCGTAGATTGTAGTAATTATAGTTGTAAATTCTAATTAACTTGTGAATTAATTAAATTCAAAATAATAATTATAATAACTGCAAACTAATAAATCTTTTTGATACAGTATTGAGATCTCACGAATCCAAAATATGCGTAGATGTCACTTTTTCGATATTGTGTGGCGTTATTGAGATATGAAGAAAATACGTTAATTTCGCGGGTTTTAATATTGGCGAGTAGTCCTTCCTCTTAACACATTATTAGTATATATAGGCCTATCACATATGGAAACACAATTAGGTTGGACATACATACTGGTAGTTTAATAAAGTGGATGTCCCCCTGGCCCTATGTGTACAAAATACAGAAATAAATAAAACACACTATGTAATCAATCATCATAATCTATGTACAATACAATACAGGCCTATACTAGGGTGACCATTTTGGTTGTCAGTTGACTTGTTTTCAAAGATTCTGATTGGTGATTGCATGAAAAAAAATTGGAGATTTATAGTCTCCTTACAGGCTAGTTGGGTCATAAGAGCATTAGTAGACCTAGACCATACTGATGAAAAATAGCATCAGAATATGTTAGGCACATTCTTTACATTACTATTCAACACTGGGTAGGCTGAGATAGGTGTTTGAATATTATGTACATACCCTTCAACATCACTCCATTTGAATGAGACTGGCCAATAGGAAAACTCAAAATCATACTTCATCAATTCATTCTTTGTATCTTTATTTAAATCCTTCTCTGCATTTTTCAACGTCTTCAGAAATTTTCGATAAGTTGGGTCATTCATCCTTCCTATTCCACGGATGATATAAGACGTAGCAATAATCAACCCAACTCCAGTAGCAAATTTTGCCATTGAAACAATCCCATCCATAACAAAAAAGCCTTTTTTATATAAAACACCTGCTATGATAGGTGAAATGAACAAACCCACATTCCAAAGCAAGTGTAGCTGAAAATAAAACAAACAAGACAAATTAGAAAATTATGACGGTATCTTAATGGCAATAATGGGACTCGTAGAACAGGCTAAGCCTAGATACTAAACTAAAGCCTGTCTACCTCTACGGTTACGTACTCATGTTTAAACGTTTAAGTAGGCTGTGCACACATTCACTAAATTTATAAAACAAATTAATGTTTCTAGCCTACAATTGGTCCAGTGGTTAGCATCCCTGCTTCCAATGCAGAAGGTCCCGGGTTCAAACCTCAATCAGGCAGAAGTTTTTTAACTTCTATTAAAGATTCAGAACCATTACTTCTTGTCTTGGGAATAAGTAAAGGGGGACTTTGGAGCCGTCCTAGCAACGAAGCACTCAATAAATTCAAAGTTGTTCTGAATCGGCCTTGTTGATTCTGACATTTGTCCGCAGGTGTTCACACTGTCCAATCACTGATTCATATGTTTCGTATTTGAAATATCGATCTTTGATTGAATATCGCTCACTCGCCGATGGTGTTCGGAGCCTACAGGGTTGGTTTAGTCGCTATAAATTAAAGTCCCCCACTGAAAATCAGTTTCGTTACTGAGTGGGTAGACTCTAAATGTGAATTTATTTATTTAACAATTTTCCTTAGTAATTCAAGGTAGGAGTTCAAAGCCTTGTTTACATAGCCTATCTGGTGTTGTGACAGAAGCACACTGTCCAACTTTAAAGCGTAGGCTTTCAAATTGTGATGTGTGAGCCTTCGACATGGAAAATGATAATTTTTTATCAATCAAGATAATGCAAATCTATATTTTAAATCAGGATAAGACCTACCAGATGTTTACAACTTCATCCTTGTTCATTTTGGCAACAAACAGCTGATATGCATGCACTCAAGTGTCTCATGGCTGTCAATTTGTCGAACATAAAGAAGGCAGCGTATCGTCAATGCCACGTCTACTGCGCATGCGTAGAAATTGTCATGTATTTATTGCGAACGTTGATATTTCTTACACCTTGCTCCATAAACCATACAACTTACACCTAAGCATAACTGATTGAATGATGCTTAAAACATTGGCAAACTTGCTCTTTTCGTTACTGAGCTAGGCCTACGGGAACGGGAAGCTCAATTGTGGTCAATTAAAGTCTCCCACTGCAATTCAGTTTAGCCTAGGCCTAGTTACTGAGTGGGTAGACTCTAAAGGTCGGTGCACAATTGCCCGGTAACGATAACTGTAACTATAACGATAACGATAAAACGGTAACGGGAAGGCATTCGATGCACAATTGCCCGTTAAGCAGACGCTCGGCTATTTGCTAATACTTTTAACAGGCCGTTGACGCTTGATTCTGATTGGTCCCGGTAACGTACAGACGGGAACGGTAACGTTAAGTTAAAACTTGGCGAACTTCCCGTTCCCGTTACCGGGCCCGGTAACGGGAAGCTCTAATTGTGCATCGTATCGTAGTTTAACATGGAATCGAAGTTTATTCCCGTTATCGTTATCGTTACAGTTGTCGTTACCGGGCGATTGTGCACCGACCTTTAATGTGAATTTATTTTATTTATTTTTATTCGTGCATCATGTTGTAAGATAACACAGGATTCAACTTCGTTACTGTTCCCATTATCGTTGACGGGCAATTGCGCATCGGCCTATAAGTTCGGTTGGCTATCGTCAAACCCATTCAATGTGCCTAGGCCTAGGCTTACGCTAGGCCTAGGCCTAGTGTAGGCTATTTACTTTTTGCAACACTATGCCCTACTAAAACGTAGGCCTAGAATGTCTAAACTAGTGCAGCGCTAGGCCTAGGCCTACCTAAGGTCTAAACTACGACCATTGGGTAGGGGCCTAGGCCTAGGGCCTACGACCCAAGCCTTGAGGACCTGGGTACACTCATACTCACCGAGGAAATAATTTGATCACTAATCCTTTCCAAACTTCCCGCATCATAGAACCCCTAAAAAAAGGCAAAAAATTACCGTAGAATCAAAGATAGCCTACTGCTCAAGGCCGATTGGCTGTGGTAAGGCCTAACCCAATCCCAGAGGCTAAAACCCAAAGGGTTTCAAATTCTATGAACATGTCAGTCTGCCGTACGACATTTACCTCAACGTGCGTTTCTGGATACACTTTGAAGAGCCTAGGGCTAAATAAACACTGCATGAACAACCTTACTTTCGCCATATTCAGTTCCTACAAGCTTACGCCTATTTATGATTTATCTTTCACCACACAAAATCGTAAGAAGACACAGCAAATGTTGTGATTGCCTGATTGTCCATTGATTTTTCGAAAATCGAAAGATACATGCTAGGCCTAGATTAAATTTCGATCTATCGAAGACGGCCAAATTTGTTACTTTCACAAAATCTCGCAGTCACGTCAACTGTCAACAGCAGTCAACAACGAGTGGTCTGAGCTGTCAAATCTTTTAGGTAGGGCCTGGGCCCACTACCTAAACTAAAATGGAGAAACCAAAATTGAAAAGTTTGCCAAAACGTGTAAATGATATGAGGTAAAAATACATGTACAAAGTTTCAACAACTGGCTGTGGGAAAGCAAGATTATTGTTAGGACGTACTTAACCTAACTTATAGAAAGAGCTTCATTTCCTTATTTTATTTCGTTTCGTTCTATATATGTTATATTTCCTTATTATTTATTTAAGCCTATATTTAGTTGGGTGAGATGTAATATCTTTGTATGGACCCTAGGTAGGCCGTGGGAAGATCCTAGGCCCACCTAATTAGGCCTAGGGCCTATGCCTTGCTAAAAATGGAGAAATCAAAATTTACAAGTTTGCAAAACGAGTGAATGATATGAGGTAAAATAAATACAAATACAAAGCTCACAACTGGTGGTGGGAGAGCGGGATAAGTCTGGATATTCACTGGTGGGATCACTGTTAGGACGTACTTAACCTAACTTATAGGCTAGGTCCTACATCTATCTTTATTAGCCGTATTCATGCACTTAAACATCCTCACACCGTATTGGTGGCAAGTTCTAGAAGTTTTCAGATCACCTGTTTGCAAGAAACACCGTTGTCAAGTGATTCTAGCCTAGGCCTATTCAAAACTTCTTAGATACTAGGCCTAGTTCCTGGTCTATAATATTAGGCTTACTAGTTACATGTGCAAGACATTTATACAAACTTGAACAATGATAGGATAAAGGTGAATATTCGACACTAAATGTGTCAAGAGATAGCACCACTGCTGCGCAACATGGCTGACAGTTAGAGGGTAACAAACTTACAGGAGATCATGGATCCGCCTAAACTTGTTATTGCGCAAAGTAAGTTTTTAACTTTATTCTGAAATATACATATATTTGAAAGCAAATAGAGCCCAAAGGAACCTCAATGAAAGAGAGGCAGTGTTAATCGGTGGCCTTTTAATTGCATGTGGTTCATTAACATTATGAGCAGAACATGAACTTCGGGCCTTCGGATGCTTGGTGTGTCCCCTGATCCAAAATCCCCATAATATCAAAGGCATCTTGGAGACAAAACGCAACCAGCAAATATCCAGCAAAGCTGGATATTCACTGATGCAACAATATCGCTAATGTTTCTTTGGAATCGTTGCCATTCTCATATAAACACTGACAAATGACACTGACAAATGACATCCAGCGGCTTTGTTGCCCTCTAACTATTAGTTCACGATTTCGCCACCAGAGATCATATCTGCAACATTTAGTGCCGAATAGTAAAAGGTCAGTAAATTATAATTAAAATGTAAATGGTATTCGTTCTAACGTTCACATAAGCTAATGTATACAACATGTCCTCCTATCATCGCATGTAGAATTTTAAAGCCGTCTGCGATGGCTAATACGGTTGGAGTGCAGGTTCCAAGCATACCGCCACAGATAAGGTTCTTCCTAGGGACAAGGGTTCGAATCCTACTGCATATATGCAACTGGCGGCATAAACCCATAGCCTAATCAACCTAATATTATTATTGTTGGCATTACGTAACAACAAAATCATAACAACAAAAGTAGCTTCTTAAATACCGATAAGCTTGATACAAGTGTTAATTAGTTATCTGTCATTTGAATGAATGGGAATTATGAAATCATGTTGGTAAGCCTACATTGAGATTATAATTTGATAGGATTTTTTTTGCAGCAAAGGAGAGCTTGAAGAAGCACTCATAAAGAAGAAAGAATGCAATGCTAAAGCCTTACAAATTGTTGAGAATATGCTTGACAATCCAGTTAGTGAATATTGGTTTATTGATAATGTAAGTATTGTTGCTCCAATTACTATTTAGAACTAAATATAGGCACCGAGTTGGGCCACTGAGGGCGGTAGTGAAAATAAATGAAGCGCTCAAGTGGCAATTCACGCAACTTTATGATGAAGCCGTGTTCGTTCTTCCTACGTCGATAATAGCAAATTGTGAAAATTGTTTAATTAAATATGGCTTTTAATAATGCTGGGCAGATAATGAATCCCATCTATATTATCGTGGTTTTCCGGGTACAACCGTGTCAAAAGGTGGAACCAATCCAACGTTTCGCCCATATTGCAATGGGCTTCTTCAGGGACCTTCGTGGAGTGTTGACACTGACACCAACAACTGTCACGAGGGGGAACTCTGGACAGTGAATGAGTTCCCCAGAGTTCCCCCTCGTGACAGTTGTTGGTGTCAGTGTCAACACTCCACGAAGGTCCCTGAAGAAGCCCATTGCAATATGGGCGAAACGTTAGATTGGTTCCACCTTTTGACACGGTTGTACCCGGAAAACCACGATAGTATAGTTGACTCCGGCCGTGAAAGCCTCCGAAATAGATTAGTATGAATCCCATCGTTTTAATCCCAGCCCTTTAAGATGGACTATCATAAAAGGCAAGGTGCCATTTAAATTAGGACACGTTTTTGACTCACAACAACACACAACAAACACAAACAAAACAAGACAATAAAAAACAACAAAACAAAAACACATCAACAAGAAAAAATGAACAAACAAAAACAACAAGATATTTCACAATAATATTCGGCACTATTTTCAACCGCGGAATGCAATCCTCAATCCTCATCAATAAGTTTCTACATTTGGCCCCATATAGCACTGTATACTAACAACCCTATTAGGCATGGGGTTTGACTAGTGCAAAATAATATATCATAATGTTATCCAAACATTTTTTTTATCACATACATCTCCATGCCACATGTTTAGGATCATTGTCCTAATAAGAACAAGTAGGCTACAATTAATCACACCCCCTAGTTTTGGATGATGCCATCTAACATCAGTTATTTTTCTATCGGGTAGACACTTAGTCGTTACAAATAATGTCATTAGGCCTATACATGACGCCCACATACATTGCCAGCACGCCACTGTACTTACCTTTACCTTCCATGTGTAGGCCCTATACTATAACATTAGAGATAATAAAAATTTGAGTAGTGTTTAAATGTGTGATGGATCAAGAGTGTAAAATGACTGATAATCATCTAATTTATGAAACAAAAGGAAACAACAAATGGGAAATTGTGTTAACGAGAATGTAACGATGTAAAATGTAATCCTGCAAGTAATGCCAAAGTGAGGTTCATTTTCCCTGGGAACCTGACTTGAAGTTCCCCACTCGTTGGGGTGATTGCTCTACAAGCCTCTCATACATACAATCAATATAGTCTGTATTATTGTTGTTAATTTCAAGTTGATAAATGTGTTATCTTTTGTGTTGTGTAAATTAACACTGCAGCTCTACTAAATATCTATACGCAATTTTTTATTTCAGCTGAAGTATATACGCCAGACACACTTTGATGACATCATTGAAGAGAGGTCAATTCTGAAGATGTGTGGTTACCCTCTCTGTTCTGGAGTGTTAAAGAAAGTGCCCACTCACCAGTACCGCATATCTGCCAGGCTTAATAAAGTGTACGACACTACTGAAAGAAAGAAATATTGTACCAACCAATGTTATAGAGCTGGAAAATATTTAAAAGACCAATTACTCACCAGTCCACTCTGGTTTAGTGGCTACGAAGGTACTCCTAAGTTCAAACTTCTGCCCTTTAACTCTGTAGTAGGAATGGTTGGAGAAGAGGTGGATCTGGGAAGGGGCAGTCAATACCTGGTAGAATCAAGTACAGAAGAATTTGAATTTACATCCATTAACCAAGTTGCAAGCGAATCTCTTAATAAAATGCCTCTTGAAAAAGTTGAGACATCTAGTAGTGATAAATCTTCAAATATATTTATAGGTCAACATTGCAAGAATCAAACTGTTAACGAAACATGTGAAATATTAGCCACCAACTCCACGACTATTTCTAGCTCAGGCTCTAACCAGATCATAGACCAGCTGATAAAGCTCGAGAGCACTTCACCTATGTTTCCCCAGCAAAAGGCTAAAACAAGTCTGTCACCTCCAAGCTCGAGTGAAGACAACCGTAGAACAATTGCGAGCGATGGAAAGAGTATCAGACATCGGCTTACAGCCAAAACCACTGATAATGTTACACCAGAAAACAAAAAGACAAAAGTTACACAAGAAGACCAAAATGATGTCACAAAGGATACTAAAGGCAACACTCAAAGGAATCACAATCATGAAAGGCTTAAGCCCACAGTCCATAAAACTGACATCACTGGCTCGATGGGTTTAGTGCTACACGTGGAAACATGTTTACGCGAGTGGTTTAACCTGGAGACGATGATCTTCCTATTTGGGGAGAGTAAAGTGAAAGAAATGATAGTGGAGAAAGGCAAGAGTATCAAGGAGTACTACAAAGTGGTGAGCAACGCGTCACGCGATCCCAAGCTGCAAGAACGGTACGAGTCGATCTGCAAGCGATTGAATCTGATGGAGCTCGAGGAGAATCAATACGATCAAAGCGTAACGGCCACCGCGATGGAACTGAAGCCACTTCCAGACTACAGGGTGATTCAAGAAGAGGGACTCAAACAGGAGATGAAGATCCATGCCTACTACCAGGGCAAGGTCACGTACGTTGAAGACTTAGGTTCGACCGAAGTAGCGAGCAAAGACGACGACCTAATGGTTGACCCTTTGTTGCCGTTAGTTGACACCCATGCCCAGAAATGTTATAGAAGAAAGATAGTACAAGATCGTCTAAGCAAAGTGTAAGTATTGTTTTGAGTTGTCCCACGTGTACACTGTATTACAAAAATCTCGCTGTAGGTCTTTAATTAATGATCATTGATCACTATTTAACGCAGGCATAGGAACACATGTGTCCCAAATGAATTAGGTAAAACACAAATAATATCGAACGAAAATGTACTAACAGAAAATATTAAATAACTTTAAACAACAAACAATTTAATTGCAAATGTGTACTCATCATTACAAAATTATCTAGGTTGGCTTGACCACGATAAATGGCTATCTATGTCTTCTTACCTTCCAATGCTTTTCTTTCTTCCTCATTCCTCATCTGCTCTCCTCTCTTCTGTAGGTCTCCATCCACTGTCTCCCTACATACACTCTTCTTTGGAGCTACCTTCCTACCCATCATTCTCAAGTCGTACATTTCCCTCGGCAATCTTTCTGCTGTACTGAATGTGAAAAATGGTATCAAATAAGTTTTAGAATTTAAGTATGGTCCGTGCACATTATTAATTGCCATTACATATTATATTATTTGTTTGTGATCATTCAGTAAATCTCTGTTGTATAATATAAATCTAGTTTGTCTGCTTTTAGTTTTTGTGGTGTGTAAAGTAAATAATAACACGTAGTAGAACGGTAGATTTGATCAATGCAAAAAAGAGCCGAATAAATGTAAAACCCTTGACAACAAATTGTGCCTCTCAGTATCCTTCTTTACCCAAGCTAGGTACAAGAGAACATTCTTTGTTTGCTTCAGGTTACCAGATTTGTTGAGAACATTTGGTCTGGCTTCTCGTGACGTGAATGATGAATTCAGAGCACTCGTGAGAACGTTCTCTCTGGAAGCTCACAACATATTCTTCAAACCAGCCGAGTGGAACCTACTGGGACTTGTCATTATTAACATGTAAGTTATAATTGCTTATTAGTAAACTTAATAAATTAGTAATTATTAGTAAACAAAGTGGTTTTGAAGCTACTTTCTATTCATGCGTGTTTCAGGCTTGCTATAAAAGACCTGCAACTCAAGTCTATGCTGGACACAGAGCAGTCAAAGAATTACAGCACACTTATGCTTATATCGTATCAGCAAGATGGGGACTACATCGACAAGCTCATGAGTTGGCTAACTGACATAGACAACTTAGTAGATTCACCAAAACCAACAGTATAGAAAACGTACCGTGTTGCATACCAAAAGGCACTCCCATAGATTTTAATGTTCATAAATAAACACAGAGTTAGACTCATTGTATGCAGCATATTATTAAGAACTGGTATCTCCTGGAAATTCCTGTTGGAAGAATTTACTTGGTTTTAAATTTCAAGTATTTTATTTCAAGGGTAGCCTAAGTGACCCTAATGTTTTGAAACTTGTTTTTTTGTATTTAGAACATTTTTGAAATCAACGACAGCGACAGATGTTGAGAACGATTATGAAATTACCTAAATCCATGCATGAAAAATCATTGTTTAAATTAACTTTTAATTGTTTGTTTTTTATTTAATTTGTAATCATTAAATACAAACCAACTAGTCTCACTTTTTTTTTCGGTAGACGCTGACCGTAACAAGATTACATTTAGCTTGTCCACTTGTTTTGGGATACAGAACTCCATGTGCAGTTCACTTCTTGATGCTGTGTAGACCTACTGGTCCAGAATGTTAGTTTCATAATTTAAGATGTCTGGTTAATGCTGATCAAAACTGTTTGGCTTGAGAAATCCTTGTATCATATAAAAAGCAGGTTAGCAACGATGTTTACATGAAAAAAGAAAGAAGTGGACATACCTATGATCAAACTTACAGTAAAATATTTTAAGATAGAGCCAATAGCAGTATGTATTGTAGTCATTTTACTGCAGTCAGTAGCTATTTATTACACTTATATATGCATTTTAGTGAACATTAACTACATAGTACATAAATACTCAAGTTGGGATTCTTGAGTGTTAATGACACGCAGTAATCTGCCTCAGGCTGCCTCATACGACAGATGGGAGAACACAAGAATCAACAGTGAGACTGAGAAGCTACAGAAGGTTCTAAGATATTCTATTTTCAAGCCTGAATCTGTAACACATTCAGATGTTTCACCTACGTCACACTACAACTATGTTACATGAACACAAAATTAGTGGAGTACAGGAGGAAACAGTTAGGGTAAAACAGTTACAAGGCAACTGCATAAAACATGATAGCTATACTTGCACTATCTGTTTCATTACAACAATTTAATACATACAACTCACCTTCTAGGGTAAGAGTGGCCATGGGAGTAACAAATGCTTCTCGCCAAGTTTTCAACTAAGTCGATGCCTCCTGAAAACAGGAAGCCAGACATCCGCACACTATCTGTGCAGTTTTCCAGTTTAGTAATTAAAATTGAATGATAAAATAAGGAATATTAACAGAAAACAACAGAGTGAAAGTCTAGATGTCCATGGCCACTATCAAACCCAGTCACCTGTTAGTCGTACTAGTAAACAGGCCATCTACCTCCATCTCCCAAACCAACCAACCAAAACTACATTCAAGTTTTAAAATACAGAACAGGTTCCAAATCAACTAATCAAGACAAAAAGTTGAAAGCATCACCAGTAGGCCCACGTAATGTTTTTTCTTCTTTTTTAAAGTGAATTTAGTTGAGTGTCAGGACATGGTTCAACAGCTTACCTTCGACTAAGGTGACGAATTTGAGAGGTGATACGTAGTTGATTTTATATAATATATACCGTAAATAATAACAAGTAGGGATGTCAAACGATATGAAGTTCCATATCGATAATAGCCCAACAACAAAACAAACACAATACTGTATATCGCGATAATATCAGCGCCAACAAATATCGTGTCGATATTGCCTATTAAATTTATATTGCGATATATCACTAAATAAGCACTATTATACTACATATGTGCATATATGACTCTTTTAAAATTGTGTCTTATCCTCGTCGCAACTTATTGTCCAGCATAATGAAGCGCCAAAGCCTTGTTGTTGTCACCACCCATAGGTACTTAAAATTCTTTTCATTGATCGAATATTCCACCACAGCCCTCTCGGAAGTCGTGTCATTTCAAAAGAGCCGCTCAAATCTTTAAGATCGCCCATGGAAAAGTGATCGTACGGAGCGTCCACCATCTGCTCTGCTTGGTAATAAAAGAATGACACAGACGACACTCAAGAGTTATAAAGAATGCCTCGAGCACTATCCAATTACTCAGATATAATAGAAGAACACAACCGAGGAAAGCGCTTGGCGGGCGCCAAAGTCACATATAAAATCAAGTCATCACGATATCGCACAGGATCTAATATTGTACGATTATCGCGGTACGACAAGATATATCGCGATAATCGATATTATATACCCAATGCAGATTTGGGCGTGGCAATAGATGATGACAATCGATATACGATTATCGTTAGACATTCCTAACAACAAGACGTTTCAACCTTTTCAACTTTCGACACAAGGTTTTGATCTCTCGGAAGAGGATGGTTGTCCCAACACTCAACTGTTCTAGCTAGTTCATCAACATAACCTACAACAGTCAAATTAACATAATTCTATGTATATTTAAATTTCGATAAATATAATTAACAATGATGTCATCTCATTTTACGCATTACCTTAAATTCAATTTGTTGCTTACCAATATTATGTACACTAGTACTTGGGTTGAATCTTGATATACTTTACCTAGTACTTACAAAATGACACAACAGTCCAAAATAGCCTAAAATCCCAAGTATCATCATAAGGCATTTTTCACATATTATTATTATTATTAAGTAATATATTTAACTAATATCCCAGTGAATTTTATGATATTATTTTTACCTACATCAATTCAATTTAAAGTAAGGAAAATGCAAGAGTACATTGACAGCTCATTTTCAAGAAGACAGTCTTATTGAAGATTTACAGAGGTAGGCTACTTCAAATACTGTACAAAATAATGTTTTGATCTAGTTCAAGCACAAAATGTGCTGTATGTTGAATATGGTACCATCAATTAGGACTGAAGATCATACACCCTACAAGCACAAGTAATATTTGAAGAAGTAGAACTATTGCTAGCTGTAATGCTTGCAGGGCTGTGTATGGGCCTGCTCTATATTCCGAGTTTGAGATCAGATTTAAGTTTATGATTACTATCATTTTTCGTAGACCACAAGTGGATAAAATAATTCTTTCTAGCAATGCTTTAGTTGAAAACGGAACACGAATTGTCAATTCACGCGTTACAAATGACACAGAGACACAGGTTTATGAATACGTTTACATTTCAATGGTCCTGCAGTATCTATCTGTCTTGCTAGGATGTATTCGGCACTTCTTTGCTATCCAACTAGAGAACAAGTACTGCCAGTAAATAACTTCTATTACTTTACAACAAGAGGACAGTCAGCAGGAATACAGTACATATATGACAAGGAAGGCCTAAGACTGCGTACCATTCTCTACCTGCCGAGCACTTGAGTGTGTAAATATATTTACACTTAAATTTGAACCCAAACTTGGAATATTTTCTGAACTTCAGCCAAAGACCTCATATTTGCATTGCTTTAAACTTTAAAGGGGTATTATCTTGAAGCAATACATCTTCTCTGGATTATAACACAGCCGAGAAAGATTGATCAGTTAACGGGATATTGTTTCTGTTTTACTCTTGCGCTTACAACCTGTCAAAACTCAAAACCCTACCATGGCTCTATTTAAGAAATGAACACTGTTAGTGTTACTTGTTCAAAACAACACTGTTAAACAGCTCATGTCAATTCCACTGTGTTTAATGTGAAGCCCCACCTTTGTTTCTTGTTCCACAATCACCCAGCCTAGCGATAAACTCTTGTATATACATGTACATAGTATATACACAACTTGTACACATTGCCTTATACAGTGCCTGTACATTGCCTGTACAGTGTACAGTATAACAACCTAACGATAAATATGAAATTGTAAGAGATACAAGTCTGTTCAACGCTTATCACCCCGACATCTAAACATACATACAGTTTCAGTCATTGCACTAAGTATTTAGAATTGGCACTTGACAGACATTCCAATTAGTCGGACGTTATGTAGGCTAATTGGTTGTAACAATCAAGGAAAAAGTACGCTCACCAAGGAGAGTCTGTCTCTGGACAAACGTTTGTTGGCATCTCAGTAGTATCAACAACCAACCACAGAAGCCATTTAATCAGTTTAAAAAGAGAGGATATTCTTCAGTCAATTCCTAGATTATACCCTCAATAAAAAATTGATTTTTACACACATTGTATTTAATAACTAAAACATCATCAATCATCATCAACAATTCAACATCCATTGACATTTCTTCCTTTTGGCAGGGTCACCTGGCCCGAGTTAAATCCCAAATGACAATGTCAGCAAACAAAACACTTATAAATTACTATTAGAAATTAATACTATGCAATATGATATTCACATAAACACTGACCAGTAAATTATATGTACGTATGCTGTTAATAGGCCTACAAGATATTTCATTTAGGGATTCTTATTATAGTAGCCTACCATACTAGTTACTGTTAGTGAATGAAAAACAGTGACCAAGCTCCAATTATGAAGTGCTCATGATTTGTATAACTTTCTTGAACAAGTTGTCTGCAGGTCCTGAAATGTACAAGACAGTTCTCAGACAATCAAGCTATGTAGCCGAGAGCACTGAAACAGTAAATATGCATAAAGACTCGGGCCATGATTGTTAACACACAAGATACTATGAATATGATGCTTATGTGATTACTAATTAGTAATTACTATGAAGGTGACTAGTAAAATCAGTTGAAAAGCAGAGGGATTTGGTTGTACCGTAGTTAATTAGGTTTACCGATTTATCAAGTCACATATATTCAGTTTGGAAATTTATTACTCTCTACAGGACATATGCTACAGTTAATGATGATGATGATGATGATGATGTTTGAAGCTCAAGACATAAATTGTCACTTAAAATGAAACTCGTAATCGATGGCACAGTTCCTGCTGACTAGTGATCACTGTCCACTAAGTGTTTGCATTTCTTTTGCCCTCTGAAGACAATTACTAACATTTATAACATATTAGAAGATTGTCATTGGTTGGTGGCAACTGGTTTCACTTTGTCTTAATTGTTTCCTTTGCCAAATGTTCACATTTTAATATGATGCCAAAAATGCGTTATTTCAAAATTTCTGGGAAAAGTGAACATAATGAGGACCATAGGTATTTTGCAGTAACTGAAGCCATACTATCGGACAACAATTCTTATCTATGCAATGCTGCAAGACCGAAAGAAGACGAGCAAGGCAGTCAAATAAAAGCAAGTACTATGGCGTCTTCACCTGGATATAGGCCCTACACCAGTCTCTGCTTTTATTCCCAACTTGAGCAACACCATTGAAACCTACTTCAATATCAGTCGTTTCAACTACTACCAACAATATAAGCCCAACACACGTTACATCACTCTTCATAGACACTCGTTGCGTATTCAACAATGATTTCCATCCACGTGGTCCCTTTGTTTAAGCGAGTTAGCAGGGCTCTTCTATTATGGTAATTCCGACGTGCACAGAAAGTCACGCCTCACCCATTATATAAAGCCCATACCTTATTAGCAACTACTAGTTCATACTCACGACTCTTCTCAATTTGCGCTGTTGCATCAATTAAGGCATTAAGTCCCATCTTGAAACCAACTTCACCTGGACAACTTGATTTTTGTTACAAGACGTTCCACATTAAACCAGTCTAGCCAAGAGAACGGCTTCGGTACTTCCATATAACTATAACCATTCACCGTAACATGTTTTTAGTTGGTTGAAGCCTATCTGCACAGAACAGCATCAACTACTTGGCTATGAGGGTTTAAAAACATAACACAATGCCTAAGGAGAAACAAACATAAATAACAAATTAAGGTAGGAAGCCAATAGGGGTGTGAAAAGTATTTCTCGCACCAACAAGTGTACAAGTATAGGAACAACCGGCAGAGTCGAACTAAACCCTAGCAATTACCTTGGTAACGCAAGCTCAGTACGCAAAACAAACGTCAAGCTGCCATGGCCGCCCGTCACCCAAGGTTACATGGTCTTCATTTCAAGCAATTAGGCTTAGATTAAATTATCAATGCATCTATTTACTTCTAATAAAACTAAATTAGAAAACAAATGTCCTTTTGATCATACACGGTACTATATTTTTGCCATCTTTAAACATCCGGCCACCATTGTAACCATTCTTGAATACACAGCCTTCTCGAATATAGGCGTAAGTCGTAATTTCGATTTTTGCCGGGTTACATTGATGCACCCGCACAACCTTCTTGAATGTTGGTTCAATCAGAAGTTCTGTCATGGATTGACCCGTCCAGAAGGCTGTGCATTGAGGAAATAGAATGGTCGTAATGGCGGATGCCCAAGACGTCAGCGCCCACTTAACTGTACGTAAACGTGCCTGTAGTAATAGTGGATGGGGTGCATTATTGCTGTCAACTACGACAACAGAACTTCATTTTTTGACTATGTATTTGTCAATTCGGCCTTGAGTTGGGTGAGGGCAAGTGCCTTTTATAGAAGCTTCTTAATTAACCTGCAACATGTACGGCAATAAATATCAAACATTCAGACGACAAACTGTTATCGATACAATACCGTAGCTGGCGAGAAAAGTGATAAAGTTAACACACCAATTGAAAATAATAGGATTTTGAAAAAAAAAGATGTTCTTCTCCAGAATACTGTTATGTCAGGATTCACTCACTGAACTGATGGCTTTATTGATGACTCAGTAGTGCACTTCAAGGTCAAGTAGTACTTAACTTAAATAAAATAATAGTATAGGCTACCTAAGCTTTAGTAAGCTTGAATCAAGCAGTCTTCTTCTCCTAAATATATTGCCTTTGTCCGTGTCAGCCGTCCCCCTCTCCGTGAGGCGAGTCCAGGGACTGGGGGTGGCTGCCGCCCCCAAAAGCCGCTGCCGCCGCCACTTGTTCGGGCTGGTCCACTATCACTTGCAGGTTCTTCATGCCGATGTTTTCCCCGGCAAACAGAGGTAGTCTCTCCGATATCCCCAGCGACTCCGAGAGGGGAGAGTTGTGGGGACTGAAACCCAGAGGCCGCTCGGCCGCCGACCCTGCAGAACTGACGCTCACCTGCCAAGGACAAAGATGCCGACATCACTGACTTTTAGTTCATGCCCGGACTGATGGCTTACTACATCCACATCTTAGAATTAAGCCTTTATTTGCACCAGGATGTGTCAGTCCAAAAGAGGGGACACAAAAGTGGGAACCCGAGAAGGTTTTGGGCAGCCTCGGGCTGTCACTAATTTTCAGCCTTGACTAGAGCCCACTTTCCAGAAGGTACTCGTTTTCACTGTAATGTAGGTCTGGTTCACAAGGCAACACTAACTGAAGTGTTCGTTTTCAATATTTGGATGAATTTAAAGAGCTATGTTCAGTTTTTCTCACACCTAGGCCTACTAATTAAGCATTTAGAGTCAATGCAATCTCAAGTTTTTCAAAAACTATATTTCAGAGACTCTGTTGTGATTTTTCTGGCATACCTCGTGCGCTACGCTGCCACTGCCAACACTGCTGTCCGGCGAGCGCGTCCCCCGTATTCTCTTGCTCTCGGTCTCCAGTTGGTGGTACAGAGAGAGGACGTGTTCCTCTAGTCGTTGATTGAGTGCACACTGCGACCGGTATTTACTCTCCACGCCCTGCAACAATAGCACACCAGTTAGTGACCGGCGGTAACTTTGCGGACCGCTTGCAATGTAGCATTTCTACAGCCAATAAAACGCCACTTTAACACCCACAACTCGTTCAAATCTTACATTAGTGTCGATTTGTTTAGCTTTTTTTTTTAACCTGCAAAGCCTAAATCACTAAATGTGGGCAATCAATGGCCCAGATCTTTTGTCAAATGATTCATTCATCCCACCACTGGCTGTGAGACACAGGTACAGTATTTACTATTTAGTATTTACAATTGCCATCAAGTATACCATCACAACTTTAGCTGACATGCTAACTAAGAAATGGCACGTAACATATTCATAGTTCCCACGTGACGTCACAGCGGCCATGATTGCGTCACAATTGATGAGGACCAATCCTAGATCATTGGCAAATACTATTCAAATTTAATAAATAAACCTTATTTAGAATTTAAAAACTTAACATAGGCCTAAAGAATAAAAAATAAAAAAATATTACACATACAAATTGTATTTCAAAAACAGGCTGAATTTTTGAAGTAGTAAGAATTTCTGTGTTCTACCCCAACAGCCTTCAATTGTTTCTCCATGGCAATGGCAAATTTTGATCACAAATGTGGACGCCTCGCGCAAAGAAGTGGCGTACGTGCAACCTATGAGTAGTGTGACGGGTCTACAAAACGAAACACTCACCTCCAACTGTTCTTGATACTCCTCCTTCACCAGCTTCAGACTTCTCTTCTGCTCGGTGATGAGCATGTCACGACGCGTCACCACCATCTCCAGTTCGCCCACTCGACACTTAGCGGCCTCGAGCGCCGAGCTCTTGGAGTTCACCAGCTCGTGCATTGCTGTCGATCAACAACCGTATTGAATTACAGCTCGGGCAAACACGCGAGCCAGACAAACGAGGCACATTTAGTTAGGCCTACAGTTATTAAATTGCAGGGATCCTAAAAACGTGTTTGAATGTACGACTGCCCTATATCTAAATCTTTTGCATAGACTTTACCACTAGTTTGAATTATATGTAATTATATGTAATATACATTAGGGATGGCAAGGTTAAACGTGTAGCGGTGAGTTTGAGGTTATGTATTAAATTTGTCACAGGGTTAGCAACTGTTAGTCAAGTTTCAAATAAATAAATACATAAATATGAATAGCATAAAAATTGTAATTTTGACACTCCTGTTCGATTCATAAACTAGTATTGTTATTTGTTAACATTCAAAATGTTTTGGTTGGATGGGCATCTGAAGAGGAGGGGCAGGGGGGGCCTCACACTCATTAACCAATTAAACATTTAGGAAAATAACTGGTTTTTCCCATCCCTAGTATAGATAGACGTCAATGTAGGCCTACCGAGGTTGTATGAAAGGTTTAACTATGCCTTGTCTCATCTTGGTTGCACCGCACATCTAATCAAGAACTATTAAATAAATAAAACAAAATAAATAAATACACATTTAGAGTCTACCCACTTAGTAACGAAACTGATTTTCAGTGGGGGGCCTTTAATTTAAAGCGACTAAACCATCCCTGTAGGTTCCGAACACCATCGACGAGTGAGCGATAACCAATCAAAGATCGATATTGCAAATACGAAACATATGAATCAGTGATAGGACAGTGCGAACACCTGCGGACAAATGCCAGAATTAAGAAGGTCGATTCAGAACAACTTTGAATTTATTGAGGGCTTCGTTGCTAGGACGGCTCCAAAGTCACCGTTTACTTATTCCCAAGACAAGAAGTAATGTAACAGAATCCTTAATTGAAGTTAAAAAACTTCTGCCTGAACCGGGATTTGAACCCGGGACCTTCTGCATTGAAAGCAGGGATGCTAACCACTGGACCAATGAGCCACATAATTCAGCTTGGAGCAATTCATTAGGAATTTAGCAAGGAACCAGCAACTTGCAAATTATGTACATTAGGTTTTCAGGACAGAGCACATCTCCTCAGCTGTGCCGCACTTAAATCTGACATTGACGCCCTGCCAAATAACCTGAGCGGGCCAGAGAAGGAAGCACATAATTACTGGATAGCTAGGAAGAAAAATGATTGAAAAATCAAACTTTCGGCATAAGATAAAAAAAAAAAAATCAGCTCAAGCGGACACAAAAGGACCGGGACTCACTCCTCAGCTCGTCGGTGCTGGTGTCTCTGAGCAGCATCAGCTGGTCCTGGTCTCGATGCTGGTAGACGGCGAGCCGCGACGCCCTCTCCCTGTACGCCTGGTGCAGTTCGCCCAGCAGCAGCAACTCCTTCTGCAGGTGGGCGACGTCGGTCCTCAGCGCTTCGCCCACGCTCGCCTGCGCCAGCGCGTAACGCATCTCGTTGCCCATGTCGAACAGCTTCTTCTCCACCTGCTGGTACTCCTGCGCACGCACGCACCGACAATCAAGTCATTACTACACATGGACTAGGAATGGCGACGAGGAAAATCCCCGTTATTTAATTCTGTTTTTTTTATTTAATTTTTTAATTCTTCGCTTGTAATTTACGAACATAAACGAATGCCAAATCCCAAGCTACTCACGCGCAATAGGTGGGTCTTTCCTTCAATAGATTCAGCTACATGTACGTCTCTCCGATTCACGGCAAAATGAAAATGGGGCATTTATTTCTTTTTCAGCTAATTAGACATTAGGCGGATAAGAGACAACCCGATTTATTTTATACATTTCATTTTATATAATTTTTTTTTTTTTTGTGAACGAGTAGGCCTACCCAGATTGTAAATAAGTCGGGTTTCGTCATCCCTAACATCAATTGACTTGATTACTTACAGCTGTACATAAACGTGTAAAACTCGGATGCCAGAATTTCTTGGTTTGACTCTCCACCCCCTTGTGAAGCTGCCACTCAATACATAATGCAGAATAAAAACGCTGTCTTCCTCAGTGCGGACAGACGGCAAACTAGGCACATGAACTGTCAAAGTAAGTCTAAGTTACACTTACAGGTATGTTTACTGACCTCGTGTGTGATCCAAAAGTCAAGTTAAGGGGGTTAAAAGAGGAGAGTGGATTTTTTATCTCAAGAATTGTTACAGACTTGAAAATTGGTATTTAAATTCTTCTTTAAAAATAAAAAAAACATGTGTTTCACCATTTTCTGTAAGCCTACCATAATAGTACAAAACAAAACATTTTCTGCTATTTTATATAAATTTACCTTATTGACTTTCGCTGCTTTCACCTTCGTCTCCTTGATTTCTTCAAGCAACATCAGCTGCTTCGCTTTCAGATCTTTAATTTCCGACTGCAGCGAACTGCACTGATTCTGCCAATAGTATATCGAATCCTCGTCGTGTTTTTGCTTGAGGTGGCACTCTTCCTTCTTCGCGTCCAATTCGTTGTGCAGCTTCTCGATGTCCTTCTGCAGCAGGGTGACTTGGTCTCGCAGCGCCGAATTGTGCTCCTCCATCGACCGGTTGGACCGGGACTTGCCGAGTAGTCTCCGATTCCTCTCGGCGTGGACCTCGCGCCTGTGTCTCTCGAACTGCAGCTGGATGTTCAACAAGACGAGCTGCTCTCGCAGGGTCCTGACCTCGACCTCCGTGCTCTGGACCTTGGTCTTCTTGGTCTCGTCCTTCAGGTGGACGACGGTGTCGATGTACTTGTCCAGCATGGCGTACGGAGAGAACCGGGGGAACTGCGGCTCTGTCTGGTGGGGGGCGGGACTGGGGGCGGCGCTCCCGTTGTACTCTGGGGGCAGAACGCCCGGGAACAGGTGTTCGTAGGGTAGCGGCATCCAGTGGTCGACAGTCTGCGTGCCGGCGCACACTCGCAGGCGTTCCGACAGGTTCGAGCGAGGGGGCGGGAAGCCGTCCCCGACCACGGTGGCCGGCCGGCCGTTGGGGAGACGGTGGGGGCGGTCCTCGTCGGGCTCCTCCCCCTCGTGGAGGGTCCCACCCAACGGGACCTCCGCGGCCGGGAGGGCGGGAACCTTCTTCATCTCGGGACACGAGTTGGCGCGTCTCACCTGTTGGAATTGCGAGGGGAAGCCGGCCCCCTCCCCCGGGCTGCTGCCGGCGCTGGTGAAGCCACCCCCTCCTCCCCCGCCCCCCTCCACACACTGGCTGTAGAACCTCTGCCTGTGTCTGGCGGTCACGCGGCGCCTGAAGTCCAGCATGGACCGGCTGTTGGGCATGTGGAGGCCCCCGGAGGTGCAGGCCGACCCCCCACACTCCTCGTACTCGTCCTCCCCCAGGGGGACGGCAGGGGGGTGGACCTCGTGAAGCACCCCATCGCACTTGAGCCTCTCGCCCCTCCTCACGATCTCCAAAACCTCTCGGTCCTCCTGCGTGCTCGCCCCCTCCCCGTCCCTCTCGGGCCGCGGCCTGGCCGGCTGCCACCCTCCGCCCCCGGGGTCTGCGATGGTGCGCAGGGGGCTGGTGGGGGGCTGGGCCTGGCTGCGTTCCTGCATCACACGCTGCAGCTTCTTGTGCGCGACCACCGAGGGCTGAAACAGCGAGTCGCGCCGCGGCGGCTCGAAAGCCGAGTTGTTGCGCGTGACGACGTCGGGAAAGGGGGCGGGGGCCTCCTTACGCATGGGGGACGACGGCTGCGACTGAGTGGGGGTGGAACTGTTGGAGGTCGGCCACTTGTTGGGGGGCCCGAACGAGTTGAGCGCTCTCACCACGCCGGAGTTGAGGGGGGGGGCAATGGGGCGGGGGCGCACGTCCTTGATGGGGGTGGTCTCGGGGGTGGCCTCGATGGCCGCCTCCGGGGGCGAGGTCCCCTCCTGATGGGGCAGGGACGTGCTGACCACGTAGCTCTGCGAGTTGGGGGTGTGAGGTATCGGGTTGGCGGGAGTTTCCTCCGGGGGCGGCGTGACAAAGCCGCAGTGAAGGCTCGGGCTCCAGGCGTCCTTGTCCGCACCTGTTGGACACACACACAAACGTCGTTAGAGGTAATATAAATAAAAAATAATTTTTTAGTTTTTTAAAAGATTTATTTTCTTTCTGCGACGAGAGTTTTGCGTGACCGGGCTACGTACCGACGCTCATCAGGTTCGAGCCCCCGTGCTCCGAGTGGTCGAGCGTGTAAGTGCCGCATCGGGAGCGAAACGACGACGTGATGCTCTGGTAGCCGGCGTCGTCTCTCGTACGTTCGCACGTGTCCAGCGCAAACTTGGCGCACTCGACAATCACGTCGTGGTGTTCCATCTTCTTCCAGCGGCTCGGCGCGGTCTCGGCGTCCTTGGAGGCCGTCACGAGCAGGGGGTGCATCTTGACCGTGTCCAGCATCGGCTACGAGACAAGGAACACGTTAGACATGCCCTAATTTTTACTATTTTTATGAAACGAAAATACGGGGCAGATAAAGATAAACAAGTAACCGTAGTAGTCGCGAAGCTGACGAACTTTGGCGGGGCTTGGGCCCCCCAATAAACAGCCCTGCAGGAGTTTTTTTAGGGTGTTTTTTTGGAAGTGTTTCAGTGAGATTTGGTTGCTTTAAAAAAGGATGAATTTTGGTTACACAAATTTAAGGGAGAAAATTAACTCAATGCAAGTTGCTGGCCGAGGAATTTTTTTATTTCGGCAAAATTGAGTGAAAATTAGTAAGAAAGAAATATTCGGCATGCACTAGGAATGATGGATACCTTGATTGTGTGACTAAACGTTCCCAGATGCTCCCTTTGGCCGTACTCGTGTCGGAGGTAGGAGAGGAAATTGCACGGATACATGCCATACAGACGGTGGAACAGGGCATACAACCCGACTTGCAAGTGAAGTAGCTGTTCTTCGGGTAGTTTGTTCGGATTGGTGGTATTCCACGCTGCTAGACGGCTGGAACACAGAGAATTAAATCGAAAATATAACCAGAAACAGTGAGAAAATTTGAGTAAATATGTAGTCAGGCATGGCCAGCCGGCTTCGATGTACCTAGGGGCCAGAATATGATGGGATTAAGTTCCTATCCCCTACCCGACTTCATTGTTGGACACAGGGAGCAGATATAAAAAAAAAAAAAAAAATGTAGTAGGTAACGTAATAGTGAGCACACAGTTGTCTGAAATTTCATTCAAGTGGGTAGAAGTTACTTATGCCTAATAATTGTAATTTCCTCGCATAGGTTTGTAGTTTACCAATGCTATCAGGGGAAAATAAGGGGGAAAGTACTAGGGGTGAAATGTTAACAGTAGGTCACAAAACTTTATTGGGTTGATAAATTTGACCCCACTATAGGCACCGAGATTGGCCACTGATGGCGCTAGTGAAAACGAATGAAGCGCTCAAAGTGGCAAAGTCGCGCAACAATCTGCTGAAGCAGCGTCGTTCTTCCTACGTCGGTAATGTCAAATTGTGAAAATTGTTTAATTAAATACGGCTTTTAAAATTTTCGTGCAGATTATGAATCCCATCAGTAAATCTAAAAAAGGCAAGCCACCATTTTAATCAGGACACGTTTTAGACGTAAAAACAACAAATAACACACAACAAACACAAACAAAACATGACAATAAAAGCCAGAACAAAAACACAAAACAAAACAAAATAAATACACTTCAACAATAAAAAACAAAACAAACACCAAACAAAAAACAAAATATATCACAATAATATCCAGCACTATTTTCAACCGCGGAATGAAATCTTCAGCAGTTTGTTGCTAAATTTGGCCACATATAGCGCTGTATGTACTAACACACGACTAGGGGTGAAATGTTAACAGTAGATTACGGAACTTTATTGGGTTGATAAATTTGACCCCATTATAAAGGCAGTAATTTGTTACTCAAGGAAATGTTTATTGAGGATTCTAGTATTTAACGAACCTGCTCAAAACTAGTAGGCTAAGTTTTTAGGTAATTGCCCAACACACTAATCCAACCAAATGTTAATAATGTAGCGCCAATTGTACCTGAATACTTCAAATATGTCCGGTAAGAGTGATCCGATCAAAGCTGGTATCATTGGTAGAAGAACAATCAATACCAACAATGCACTCATCAGTGGCAATATATCAGTTTCAATCTAGAACAGAACAAAGAATGTATTATAACTAGCCCAGCAGTTGTACAATCTCGGAATAAAGTCTTGGGGCCAGATGCAAAGATAACTGTCAAGTTAAGTATAGGATTTGTTGGTATGGAATTGTTTTATTGTTTTATTACATGGCCATTATCCATAAAAAAAATTTTGAAACTCCATAGCAACCTAAAAAAAACTCCATAGCTAGGTGTGACCGTTCAAACAAATCGAAACATCTCGGCCGATACAAAACCTATTTTGTTGTGTGTAGCTTTTTGACGTCCCAAGCATGTATCATGTCGTGTTCACGAGCTATTGAAAAACATCTCACCTATCCCTGTAAGGATGTGTGTTGTGATGGCACTTGTGCACATCTGCTACAGTAACTATGTAACGTAAGCCTACTCTACTTGTACCTAAGATTGTGGGTGCTGTGATGCCAATATTTATAGATACAATTGAATTCTAAAGTGAAATGTTGTAATATGATTGAATCTCTCTTAACTCACTACCAGGCTAACTTATTAATAAGATGTTAATATAGAGCTATGCCCACTCAAATCTAGCGTGCGTATATCTTGGTTTACTGCATTACATGTAGGCCCTACTAAATAGGCCAACTTACAATAGTAATGAACACTTCTATTGACCCACCTTGAGAAGTTTGATTACTTCTTTCATAAGAGGATGATGCGTTATTTTATATAGCCAAGTAGGCTGGCGTCTCACAACATGACCCAACAACGTTAATGCCTGCAACTTTGATGAGCCCTTCATTGCATCCAAGAGTTTGTCGAAAAGGTGTTTATCGTGTGGCTCACGGACTCCCACAAGAATCTCTATCGAGCGCACAGAACTAGTGTTGATGTAGTACTCGAATACACCGTTGACAAGCCATGGTTCTTTAGCTGCAAAAGAAAAGTTTAAGTAAAATATATTGAGGCTAATTTACTATCACAACTATGCATGTAGGCCTACAAACTGTATTTACAGTTAACACCACATCGAAAGTCAAACGCGTTGGGTGTTGGTTTGGTCTCCTGTGGTAAAGTAACTGTGCGGAAGTGATACAGTCTGATCAAATAGATAGTGCTAGTACTTAACAGCAGCGACTACTGCCTACAATGCCGCCAATTAACGTTGCTATTAACCTATAAAAAACCAGAGATTTTAGTTCTAGTATCTTTTTTAGTTTCGGTACAGGACCCATTTGATTTAAAAGCATGCAAATTTGAGTAAACCTTGGTTTAATTCCAGTCTAATAATTTTTATTTTCAATAATTTGTATAGCCCTACGGCCTACCTATATCTTTTCTGCTCCCTAGATGTAGGCCTATTCGTGTGAGAATTGTTAAACAAATGTTTTTCTGCTCCCTATGTATTTGTGTGAGAATTGTTAAACAAATGTTAATAAGGCCTATCTTTTTAATATTAAAAAAATTACACTTATCAAATTCTGATAAATGTAAATTAGGCTTTATAGCCTAGTTTATGTAGGCGTATTTAGAGCAAATTCTGCAGTTAACCAGAAGCACCCTCAGGTTTATTTTTCCTCCCTCCCTCCTTATACTCCCTTACCCTTTTCCCTCCTCTCTTTTCCATGTAACATATCTTCTTTCCATTGTATGTCCCCTACCTTCAACCTTCTCCTTATCGATTCTCCCTTCTGCTCATGGTCCCCAGCACCTCTCTCCCTGCTTTTTTCTCCTCTCAGATTCCTTCCCCTCCTCTTCATTTGCATCCTTATTTCCATGTGAGGAGGAAGAAGGGGCTGTCAGGGGATATGGAAGAGAGAGCATCTTCCATATCCCCTGCCAGCCCTCTCCCTCCTTTTTACCTTTATCTCCATCATTGTTAACAGTAGAGGTAGCCCCAGCTTCACCTTCCCATCCCCAGACAGGTGAAGCCCATCCCGGCTCAAGTTCTCCATCTGTATAGTCCCTTATCTCGTCAAACCTCATATCCTCCTCCCTGCAAGCCTCTTCCAATCCACAACTCACTTGTTCTACAACCCATCTTTCAATATCTCTCCTGTCCGCAACCCCGAACACACTATCACGCTGCCACCCTAATCCCATCTGTAGACCTACTTGCCAGCTATAACCTACTGACACCAGTCTCAATCCTCCCCTCCCCTCCAATACCATTGTGAGGGTCCTGGTGGTGACACCCCCCCTCATATAGCCTATGTACCTCACACCTTCCCAGAACTCCCTCAAACCAGACTATCATCATCAAGTCCCCGCCCCCCAACATAGTTGCTCGAATACTCACTTGCATTAAAGAACTCATGGAAGGTCTTTTTACCCTCTTCCACAATTTGAGGTTGATTTGATTCTAGCCTGTTAAATAACTCGGCTATATCCTCCATCCTTAACGTGCGCTACAACGTTACGTCAATTGTGATTATTGCAAGGAAGAGAAGGCTTGAATTCTTCGCTCATTGGTGGGTCGCACATCAGATCCATATGAAGGTGTTGGTTACATAGCTTGGCTTCAGACTGCAGACTAGGCCCCTAGTCATAGAAACCTAACCTGCAAACAGCAACCAGGAAGATCTACAAGTCCAAAGCTACGATGTTCTTACACTAATTTCAAGTACACCAATAACAAAAAATTCAGGGGTACTCAGCATTAGACTAAATCTTGGTAAAACTTATCAAATCATCGAGCGCTTCATAAACATAAGTTTGGCCTGTCAAGTCTAGGCCTAGGCCTAGGCCTATCAGCTTACAGCAAGTGGCAAAAACATCAATCTAAGCGCACCTGTCTACAAAGAAAGAACAGAGAAAATTAAAATAATGGCACTTCAGATGCAGCTTATCAACTTGGAACAACATAGGTACAGTTCATAATTAACATTAGAAAGATTAAAATTGATCGTGAAATTACCAATATAATGGTCGATACTTTTGACATCGCCGTGACAAGCAGGCTCATGCACAAGCTTATCACTAGACGAGGCTAGGCCTAGGCCTACCCATTTCAAATCATAAATTAGAGGAGTAGGAGCTCAATAAATTTCTTGCTTTAGTGGATTTTACGAAAGAAGAATTTACGAAGTTTACTAACTTTTAAGTCGTATAACAAATCAAGAAAGAAAGACGAAATAATTTACCATCCATCCTACGACCAAATGACGAAATAGAGAACCAGGCAGAACGTCCACCATGTAACAAGTAAACAGAATCGATGTTGCAGATACCATTATTATCGACTATGGGATTACCTATTTCCACCTAGCGGTAGATCTTCCAACTATTCTCACAGCTTGCTTGAGCCGCAATGCCGCAGCGGTTGTTTTGAAAATTGTAGTTGAAAAGAGTTTTTTATTGTTAGCACTTTTAAACATATGCCTACTGAATGAGCCCATGAGCCTGTATTATTTTGCTATTTGTATGAGAGTTCATGTTTTATCATACATAATAATTTTATTATATCTGTGAAAATAAATTTATCAGCCAAGAACAGCTACCTAATAGGATTGAATGTAAGTAACTGGAATGATATTGTAAAAAAGACTGACAAGAGGTTATCATTACATTTGAAAGCCATTTTGGCACGATTCAAATTGATCGGTTGGCACAAGAACACACTATGAGATTCGATATAACTTACAACTAACATCTTGGAGTAGGAGTAACTTATTTTATTTTCAATTCTAACGCCACCATTGAATTAGCCTAGGCCTATATACTTATAACTTTATTTCTCCTTTAAACAGTAGGCATATTCATTGCATTACTACCTAAAAAGTATTTAAATATTCTCAGCATAAAGGTCGGTGCACAATAGCTTGGGAAGGAGCTCCGGTAACGGTAATGGGAAAGTTCGCTATAATTTAACATTGCCCGGTAACGTTAACGCTAACGGGAAGCTCCTTTTCGGGCTATTGTGCACCGACTATTACAGCCAGGACTGTCATACTTTACTGAACTTACACCTGCTGGTATGACAGCGTATTACTGAATAAGCCCCCGAAGTCGGCTGTAGGTTGCCCGTTAAGAATTTGGCTAATGTTTCAGGCTTGTTTTACATTCTTGGTAGGTAGCTTAGGGCATGTTCCAACTTCTATTTTTTTCTAACTATTTTGACCTGCTTTGCCTACTTCGCTAACACAACAATTAACAACTGTTGTAATTAATTGTTACTAAGGGCACGTACCCTAGGCTAAAGCGCGACTGGATGACCAAGCGAGAAAATAACAACGGATGACAATAAAAACAACCATCAAAGACCAATTCGGTTAGCCCGGTCGCGATTATGGTATATGACCTAATTGTTGCATTACTTTGATCTAGGGAAGCTAGTCGACTAAAAATGTCAAATTGGAACATGCCCTTAGAAATAGGGTCTAAAATGGCCGTCAATTTCCAATGCAATACTGGACATGCGATTTGCATGTGCACTCTCCAACAATGTTCTACAGGTCCATTCATAATATGTGCACGAGTTTTGTGTAATAACATTGAACTGTTGCTCAAGATTTGCAAATAGACAGAAAACACTATTTTGAATGATTAGACCAACCTACCTGTTGATTGCGAGCCAGCTGTAGAGATGAAGACGCTTCGTAGAGATGTCTGGGCATGGACAGTTGCATTTAAAAACTATTGCAGTATACTTTTTTGGTAATTGTGGAGCACCATGTTGCGGTTTTCATATTTTTATACTCACATTCAATTTAATGGATCTGATTCTCAGTAAATTTATTTTTGGTGTTATGTAATCTTTTAACACCAAAAGGTAAAATGAATTACACCTTCTTCAAACACATACCGCATTTTCAGTGTTTCAGTGTGCATTTGTAAAATGGACTTATTGTAGGAAAAACCTTTATAATTTAATAAAAATTAGCTGATCGCAAACAGTGAGTTAAAAAAATATATTATGCTATGCCATACAATTACCCTATTGCAATGTGTGTAGGAATGAGAAGGGGTGATATTGTCATAAACTCAACATTTGCCATGAGAGATGCAGTTAGATCTTCCAAATCTTATCCAAGTGATCAAACAATGAATTTGTTTATTATTTTCCTTCCAGGCTTCATAATCTTGTGTACAAACATTAATAATTTGGACCATCTCTATGCAAATGTGTCATGAATAGGATGTACACTAGTACATTTAATAAATATTCTACCCCATGGCCCAGATCACAGTTGTATAGTTCTTCATGCGACTGGGCAAGCTTTGTTGTGTTCTTAACACATCATGTTTGGTAAATTCTGCCAATATGTGACGACTAAAATTTCTTGTCCAAACTTAGTTGTTCCACCAACTTTAAAATACAAGAAAACTGTAATAGCTTAAATATGTATGATCAAACAAATTTAATTAAAATTTAAAATATATAAATTGCAATCATTATTACAAATTTCTTGGTTACTAAATTATTTAACTTGCAAAATAACATAGGCCTATCCGTGGTGCAAAATGACCTGACTGGTTGAAGCACCCTTAAACCAAATAATTTTCCCACACATAAAAAAAATTTCGGGCCCAGATCGGGACAATGTTTAAAATTGTTGGGCTACGCTGCTACAACATACGTGTTTTGGTAATAGATTATAATCTGAGAAGTATGTACCACTGATACTACTTTTTGGCCTATTATATGATAAAATTATTTTCTTACTTTGCAGGAATTAAGCAGTAAAAATGGCAAATGAAGAAGGGAAGGTAAAATTGCATAAAATGCTGATGTAGCCTGCTACTTCATATTATTCCCATATTATATTCACAACAAAAACATTATAAAAATAAACAATGCTAACTAATTAGGTTTATTTTATTAGGTTTAGGTTTAACGGGACAGCATATGCCCGATTTAAAATAAATCGAGATGTGGGACCCAGCACCTATGATCGGGATGATCACTATTTTATTGAGACATCTGGCAATCTTAACGACTAAGTCAATTAAACTTTAATTAAATTCACAATTTTTTTTTAGTTTATGATAACTCTCTTCATAAGAATTTATTGAGCTGTTTTGCTAGGAATAGTTAGAAGCAACTCATTGGGTACATTAAGTAAAGAATGTTGTACGTATAAAAGTGAAGTTAATATTTGTAGGAAGGACCGGACGATGCTATGACGGCTCAAGAGGAAGCGATGCCCAATGACTTGGCCGAAGAGGAAGTGATGTCCACCGACTTGGCCGAAGAGGAAGCGACGCCCACAGACTTGGCCGAAGAGAGCGATGCAGAAGGCACCGCAGAGAGTGACTTCTTGCCCAGTTCGGCCGCAGAAACCACGGACGAGGAAGGAGAAAACGACTCGACGGTTGCCGTCAAGCACGATTCTTCGACGAGCGTTAATCCGCTCACCGATACGGCTGTCCTTGACGAACTCAAGGAGGCTGACGACAAGGCCTGCTTCACGTTGATGATGATCACGGCCATGAGACAGTCCATCGAGGTCTACCATAACGTAAATATAAACTTCTACAACTACAATGTATTCAATAACTACTATTCTTGAACTAATGAGGAAATAGCATTTGGTAATATAGGCTAGATGGCATGTCATTCCATTCCATTCCACTATACCCATTTCAACCAGATAATTTAGTCTTTTATTTTGTATTTCACATCTCTTTCCATCTTGTATTTGTGGTCTCCTCTCCCAACATACCTTGCTTTAAACATTGTCATCTCTTCCCATGGTAGCTCCCCACCTGATGCTCTTTACAAATATACTAGTACTATAGGCCTTACTATAACTATTTTCCTCTTTTTTTTAGAGGTCCTATTTTAGTTTCTTTCAAGTTTCAAATACGACTTTTGTGTGTATATTCTACTCAAGTGATGTACCGGTATACAGTCTTTCTTTAGTGCCATATGTACAAACAATGTTGCCTACATTTCCTCCTGAATCTAAGCAAATATTAACTGGCAAGTATTACGTCGTAACAAACATTAATTATTAATGGAGAAAGAAAACCATATGAAGTAGGAAATGATATAGGCCTATTTGTTAGTATACAACAATAGTATTGACAAAACGTGCCCATTTCAGAAAGAGCGCCTGTCCGACGAGGACGTGGTAGTGCTGGAAGAAAAACAATTACAACTCATGCAGAAACTGACCGAGTTCGAAGAGATCACGGAACGGGTGCAGCGATTGGTCGGCCTGACGGGAATGAGCGCGGCCCAGTTCCAGCCGTCGTTCATCAAACTGCTCGAGGGGACCGTCTGGAACGAGCCTTCGGGCGAGCAGGGCGACACGGAGGAGACCAAGGCCATCGCGCTGCAGGCGATAGAAGACAAGGCGATGCTGGCGATGGAAGACAAGGCGATGGAGGCCGGCGACGGCTCGCCCCCAGAGCTGACCGACGTGGAGGAGTCGCCCTCGGACGACAGGCTGCCCAAGGTCGTGGTCTGCGGACTGGAGGACAACGTTCCCAGGATTATCGTTTGCGAGTCTCCCAAGAAGAGGCCCGAGCAAAAAAAGCGTCCGGGTACTATGCACAAGGATGTAAGTGACGAATCAACTTTATTTATCTTGTGTAATTATTCTTACTTTCTAGTGTAACATTTTTTTTACATCACAGATAATAAATAAGCACACTTGGTGTGCTTTAGTCATGATAAAGGCACACAAAAGTAGCATAAATCCATAATGAGTAATTACATTCATAAAGAATGTCTATTTTCAAATGAAATGGTAGGGGAGGCAAGGCGATTTAAAGGGAGATGATTAGACATACATAAATCGGGGCCCAAGTGACTTTCTAAGTATGTTAGGGTGTTTGGATAGTTGGGAAGGATTTTCTGAGGGCTGTTATAGTAGGACCTATGCCAGCGTCTAACCTTTACGACTGAGGAAAACCTTGCCTTCTGTCAGGATTGCCGTGATGAACCGGCGACCTCCCGAATTAGCGTCTTATGTCTTAATTCGGGAGTTCACCGATTCCATTCTGGCCACCTGGATATACTGCAAATAAGAATAAGGCAAGTCAACTGAAGTAGACAAATATTATGATCCCAATGAAAAGTGGTGAGGCATACACTGCTACTTTTTGCTGTATTTTTAAGTTTTGTATTGTATTGTTTAACTAATTAATAAACATTATTGTATGTATAGTCTTTATGAGGGTATTTGTTTTCACTTACAGGGAATAATGAAATCTTTGACGGGGCGTTTAAGCCAATGTTACTGTATTCAAGAGAAACTAGCAACAGAAAATGCAGATTTGGAAGGAGTCAGGTATCTATATTGCCTAGTAGTAGTACTAGGGTACCGTAGTAGTGAAGTCCCATAGTTCATGGTATTAGATATAAGTAGTATAAACTAATCTGCTAAACCAAAGAAGAAAGATAACGTGCAATAAAGTAGCACATAGAGAATTGTAAAACTAAGAATATGGCTTTTATATCTAAGCACAATTGCAGTGCGCAATTACGTACTGTATTTACTTTCACTTGCCACAGAAATGAAAACTATTGAGTGATTGATTACGATTAAACAATTACGTTCACTTGTTGCATTTCATTTAGTTTCAACTTATAATTCTAATGTGAAAGACATGTTTTAGACAGAATCCTTTGTACTCTGGAAATTATTTTAAGCATCATGCAATAGCTAGTCATCATCTATTAGAACAGCATATCCCAGACTATGGGGCACGCCCTCCTAGGGGCGGGCACACAAACCCCCTAGCAGAAGATATATAAATATAGGACAGATAGACTATAATATGCATATTATGCAAGCCAATATTATTTTAAAGTGACGATGGGGACAACAAAACAAGATGGCTATCGTGCGGTAAAGTTTCGCTACGAGTTTTACATTTGAGAAATGAGCTTCACATTTACCTGAGTGAAAACTGTTACAATGATAATACTGATAGTGATATTCTTGTTGATGTGCAGTTTTGTCACAAATTAGCACACCTGGCAGACATCTTTGAAAAACTCAATCCAACTCTCTGATTCTGAACAAATCTCTGCAAGGAAATGAAGAGGATTTAAAAAGAAATTGACACTGGCAAAGAAAACTGGATGCACTAGATATATTGACTCATTTCCATCCCTAAACCAGTTTATCACTATAAATAATTTGGACATCAGAGATGTGGCTCCATGCAGTCAAAATCATTTTTAACATAATGTCAACCAACTTTCAAAAATATTTTGAAGATTTTGATTTCTTGCAGTCTCAGTGCATCACCAATCTGTTTGGTATAGGCATACAGACCCAACAAGATTGTCTATTTCTGAAGAAGCATTAATTGATTTGTCAAATGACATCATGACAGCATTCTGAGCCTCGAGTTCAACAACAATAATTGCCCCACTTTATCTATAACAAACTGGATTTTCAGCCCTAGCTGCAGTTAAAAAAAATACCACAACCAATGTTGAAAATTATTTGAGAATTTCCCTCTAAAATGTTGTGCCACGACAAACAGTGACACCCATCCCACTAAAATGGCAGGTCATTCAATAATGATATAGTTTACATTTTAAACTAATAAAGTAAAACAGATTTGAGGAAAGGGGGGCACAGCTACTAAAAATACCTCTTAAAAAGGGGCACATGCACAAAAGATTTGGGAAACGCTGCATTAGAAGGTCTACCATCTCGAATAGAATAATTACATTCGCAATACTAGTGACCTTAAGCGATCACAACCATAATCAGTTCATCAAGGCTCTCATGCAATCAACAAACGTCAATGTTGGTGCTGTTGTAACAATGTGAGGCTTGACACACTTTGTTGTCAGTTTAAAGTATCCCTAGTAACAAATTTAATGTGAGAAGCAAAAACATGCACATTTAAATTTACAAGTTGTTGCTCGTAATGAGCATTCAGTTTATTTGAGGCCCTGTACGAAAACATCAAACAAAATGGCAAACAAGGAAAATTGTAAATGTAACGATGTTCAACCAAAGGACGGAGAGGAAGGGTAAATAATTTCTTACATTTTTGTAGTCACCTTGTATAGGCCTAGAACATAATGTCTTTTTTAACATGATATTATGTTCAATGAAAATCTGTTACTAATTATCATTAAGAGATTAAGATTAAACACTGAAAGCCTGCAAATGGGCCACAACTACCCGGTGGCAACCTATCCAAACCTCCCCCCACCCCACCCTCCCTCATCACCTCCTATCCTTCCTTGATGATGATGATGATGATGTAAAATAATCTCAGTCAACCTGACCTCATAACAAATGGAGAGAAAATATGTCTTATACCTACTGATAGCTTTGATTTAACCTCCCAAAAAATTAAACAAGTTTAAAGTGATGAAACATATTAAACAATCCAGTTAAATAATTGCTGATTGGCCCAGGGTCCATCGTCAACGACAAAAACACCTTGAGGTTGTTTCCACACACGTATACACATTAATCCAATCCTTTTTTTTTTATTTGGTTTACTAATTCATTGATATAATTGTACTACAAATTTTTAAACTTAAATTTATATAATAAATAAAATTTGAAAATTTGAAATTTTGATTAGGACTATAGTAATTAGTAATTAATTTTTTTCACCATTGGTGGCATGTAAATTCAAATCACCACTTTCGAACTACCAAGGCAAAAACAAAAAGGCTATCCCATCTGGGCCCGGGGTAGAATTGGTCCAGAGTAGCTCTGTAGCTCTACCTGTCGTATGGAGCGACTAAAAGACCGACAACCAAATAATCTATCAATCATAACAAAAAGTCGAAGTTATGACACTATGGGCTAGTCTCACTGAACTTTTAATCTCCCATTAGCAAGTAACCGGAGTATTCCTACGAACAAATATGGCGACTGCCATACATTCAGAATGTAATGTTTGTTGAAACAATTGTTATCAAACCGAGATTACTAAATCGGAGCTTAATGAAGTTGGTGAATTTGCACCCAACTGTCTAACCTGGGTATAAATTTGTTTAGGTATTCCCTGCAAGAAGAACTACTCGTCAAGGAAAATGCTATCGAGTGCATGCAAAACAAAATCGCCGCTCTCCAGAATGAAATGCGACTTGTGATGAAAGAGAACTCTGTACTTTGTGCCACAGTGGCAAAAGCAAATCAGCAGGTAAGCATAATATTCTCTTAGTAATTAGCCTATGAAAGCTTTTCTTTAATCATTTTACCAGGGATCTGACAATAAATTTAAAAATTCCAATTTTCTTAGTGCTAAGTTGGGTTTCATCTAGATGGAATTTATCAATTATATGAGCCAGAACATGCAAACAAAATGTGTGTCTCCCTACTGGTGACATCACTAATAAAACAAGGTGTGGTAAATCCAGTCTTGCGTGAAAAAGTCAAGTTATAAAATATTTTACTTTTTAATTATATATATATAGGCCTATACCCATTTTTGTTTTAAATACCGGGAACAAAACGTGTACCTAGCTGTATCTGGCCACTCAGATAAAGGAATTCATTTCCAAGTCCCCGCAAAAGGCTCCATTGGGTCGCAACTATTTAATTAACATGCTTGTTTGCAGCAACACCACCCCTCACATCAGGACCCCTGTCCCGCGAAGTGTCCTCCGCAATGCATAGCAAAGAAACCCGGCGCCCCACAAAAACCACCGCCGAAAGAGGAGGAGTCAACACTTCAAAAGTACTGTCAAAACACAACATGTCTGGTAAGAACGACACACCCCTCACTAGTTCAGAGTATTACAGATATATGTTTAATCTACTTCCAATAGGGAAGTCTCATAGATTTTAGTTTCTATTCTAGTAGCTGGGAACCACTTCTTAAATACAAATTTTAATAAAATGCCTAAACGTTTTACTGGTTTCGAGCAAACGAGTATGGAGAACATATTTTTGAAGGAAACGATTTAATCACACTAGACTAAATTAGTCCACCCAATGCAGCGATACTATGCTTGTAGCCTACGTCTGTACAGTGGAATCTAAATAACCAGACACTTGTAATTATTGTTACCAGGAGAAGCAGCTGGACACAATAGAACAAGAAGTGAGGAGAATGCAGAACGAACTGGGCAAAGTGCAAAAGGACCGGCAATCACTGGAAAGTCAGAAAAAAATGCTAAAATGTACAGGACCCGAATGTATGAAACGAGCTGTAAGTACAACAGTAGCTTTTGCCCCATCTGGGACTGGGGTGACTTTCTAACTTTGGGTTGAACGTTTTGAGTGGTCAACTTGACCAATCAAAATATACTAGGCCTACAGTACAGTGGATACGTTCTGGTGGCAAGAAAGTAAACTGTTATGACTTATGAGGAGTTTAGCTGTCAATTGTCCATTGTTATTTTATTGTTAGATCACCAAATGGAACTGTTGATGGAAATTGGTTAGCAGTGCTATCTAAGTTTGAGTCCTCTGAAGATTTTACTACTAGCCAATTGTGTATCAAGAAGACTTGACACCGGCTCGAGTTATAAGTTGTTTTATCTAGGTGGTACATAATGGCAAAGTCATTCATAAACAGTGGATTACATGGATTGTGTAATCACATGCCGTTCGAAAAGAAGATGGAAAATCGAAAACTTGAAAGTAAACAATACAAAAGTTAATTTTAAAACTTTTAAATTACCTACGTTACAGTAGGCTACTGGTGTCTTTAGATGTAGAATCTATATACATCACACATTTCCAGAGCTATAGGAAAATCATACACATTCCCTGTTGAATTGAATTTTGACTTCCCATGGAAATATTTTCAATAATAAATAGTGCACGTAGCCTCCCCAAGGGATGTTTGGCGACTTTTATCGGGCAGCGCTCAGTGGAGGTGGAAACGCTGGCAGTGTGTTACAAGAAGACCGTCTGTCTAGATGGCCCCATGCAGCCCTTGCCCGCCGATGCCTCCGTGCGCCGTGCCCAAGGTGCCCAAGGACGAAACCGAGCAGGCCCTGCGAGAGCTGAAGGAACAGTACGCCCGGCTGCAGGACGACTTCAAGAGCAAAGTGACGGAGGTGGCCGGACTCCGCCGCGAGATAGACAAGTTCAAGGAGGCGGCGGAGAAGGCCAAGGAGGCTCAGGAGGCGGCGGAGGGGGAGGCCAGAAGTGCCAACGAGAGAAGGAGCACCCTCGAGAGGGAGGCCAGCAAGGTACAATACAGGGTTTTTCAACGTGATTATCTCAATTATTATTTATGGTATATAATGTGAGGAAAGGATCCAACATCTTACCTTCGTGTAGTAAGATGACGGATTTGCGAGTTTGAAGTACACATAAAAGACATAATACAAATATAACAAGATGTTTCGACCGAGGTCTTGCTCACTCGAGAGTTTCTTCTCTCGAGTGAGCAAGACCTCGGTCGAAACGTCTCGTTATATTTGTATTATGTCTTTTATGTGTACTTCAGTCTCGCAAATCCGTCATCTTACTACACGAAGGTAAGCTGTTGGATCCTTTCCTCACATTATATACCAATACAGCCGATTGGCACCTACTTTCATAACCTCAATTATTATTTATTAGAGATAAGGTACGATTTAAAAATCGTGACATTTTTATAAAAAATGTCATGATTAATTGCGATTTAATCGTGGTGGTAGTAGTAAATCATTACGATAAGTTTGTTTTTGTTTTTTTACGAAAAATCGCAATAAAATCGTATTATTATGAAAACTGCTGAAATGCATGGTTTCTTCTATTATTCTACTGGGTGCTGATATTAAGTAGGTCGTAATTTGATTGGGCAGGGAGTGTTCACACTAGCCGATTTGGAGTTGAATTTGAAATTATGATGATTTTACGAACGGCAGATAAATGGGATTTAGGGGATGAAATTAAATAGTACGATTATCGCAATTTGCTACGAAAACGAATCAATTAACGATAAGCGACCACATTCCTTTTAAGATATTTATTTACACGTCATTGGATAGAATTTTTCATGAAACTAATTACCCTCTCTGGCACCAGGGTAGAAAGAAACCTCAGGGTGACTCTGCCCATCATAAGAAATGATGAAATGAGGTCCTCCAATTTCCACTTAGAACAGGTTAAATTTATCAAATAAATAGCCCAATACGATGTTGCAGTGTTCTTAAAAATTACTTATTGTGTATATTTTATTATTATCACAGTCTGCGATCCTTATAAAAAACACGGAAATAAAAAAACCAGTAACAAATCATGTTTTAAGAGCTCCCATTATTCATTTTTTGAAAGTATGTATTATATACAATGACAATTAGTCAATTAGTATTCCCATTGGAACATGCTTACTTATGTTATAGTTCGAGTATGTTAAACTTAGCCCATTCATCACACCTCTAAATAATCTTTACTTGAACAGATACTGGGCTCAAAAGAACAGCTGCTAGAGTCAGAGCAGCAGCTGTCGGTGGCGAAGCAGAGGTTCCGCGAGTCTCAGGACGAGCTTGAGGAGCTCCGAGCGCTGATACAGGACCAGGCCTCTCAGCTGGAGGACTACCGCAACAAGTACCTCCAGGCACAGCAGCAGGTGGAGGAGCAACGACGGCAGATAGAGATGATGGAGCTGGACAACAGTCGCATCAGCGAGCAGGTCGCCATGGAGATACAGCGCGTCAAGAACCAGTTCCAGGAGCGACTGCAGGTAGGATCCTCGTCATAAAAATGTGTCCGCCGGAAATTCTACCGTCGCCGTCGTAATGAGGCATTTTACTCGATTTTTAAGAAATGGAGTTGTCCCTAGAGGCTCGAGTCACCGTGTGAGTATTGGTCGCTGCATTGACTCGTAAGCCTCTAGAGAAAGATACTAAGGGCCGGTCTTACAATCTCCTAATAACAAAGTTATTTGTAGCAATTAAGCTGCTAGTAGGATTTTAAGGATTTGATTGGTGTTTGCCATGGAGAAAACAAGGTATTTGACGAATAAGTAGTTATTGGCCACTCAAAATAGACTAGATGCAATCTGGTGGCAAGCAAATAAACTTCTAAGAGGGGGAGATTACTTATCGTTGATTTGTTGAAACCATCAATGGCGCAGATAAGGAGGTAGCTTAGCAGCGCTATCTATTGTTAGTTTGAGTCTCCAATTGGGACATTGTAAGACTGGGCCTAAGCAGAAGAGTTAAATAATTGCTTGTGTAAGTCAATATGTCCTTTTTAAGCTTAAAACAACTCGAAATAAACTAAACTAAAACCCGTAACACTTCAGGAGCTGACCCCACTGCCGGAGATACTCAAGGCCACGCAGCTGAAGCTGCAGGAGTCCCAGCAACTCCGGGCCATCGCTGAGCGCAACTGCGAGGACCTCGCGCGCGAGTGTCAGGAGGCCAAGGACAAGGCTGCCAACTACGCGAAGCAGCTCGACGACAGCATGACCAGCAGCAACATGGACCTGGAGGAGAAGGGCAACATGAAGTCGAGGCTCGCCAAGTGGGAGGAGAAGTACAACGAGCTCAAGGACGAGAACGCCGAACTCAAGTGAGTTCTCGCTATTCGCTCTCTCGAGGACGAATTACTGTGACGTCACTACGTATCTAAAACGGCGGCAACGAGGGATACTTTTGGTGGTCTTTGTTTACAAACGAGTGCGATCTCTTCCGATCCGCACAAAGCTAGACGATGCGCGCTACGTTAGTGTTCCTTAGCTCTGGGGACAAGTTTTCCCACTAGAAAGCGTATCTAAGCTCTGCGATCACAAATACTAGTCGGATTCATGCAGGATGGATTACATAAGAAATTAGTCTTGGAGGAACCTGATGATAATTATACTCAAGGCTGGGCTACGTACATTTTAAATAACTTAGAATTTGTGATTAAAATGTTGAAACATACAAAATAATACAGATATATACATATGCATTCACATAACAATTGTTATGAATAAGAATTGTTATGTGAATGCAATTGCATATATGTGTTTTGTATGTTTCAACATTGTTAATCGCATATTCCAAATTCTTAAAAATCTACGAGGCTTTTTAACATGACCGAGTCTCTATTGTACATAACGTTTACTCACGTGCGAGCGCGTCTGTGTGCAGGACGAACATGGCACGCCTGGAGGAGGCGGCCGCGCAGGCGCAGGTGCGTCTGGAGGAGAAGCTTCACGAGCTGGCCCAGCTGTCTGCGCAGCTGGAGACGGTGCGCGAGGAGTCTGCGCGGCAGGTGTCGCGCACCAAGGAGCGCGCAGAGACCGTGCGCAGGTCGCTGCAGAACCAGATCTCCGACCTGGAGCGGCAGTTGGCGCAGAGCCGCGCGGCAGCACGGACGGCACAGAAGGACAGGGACGACGTAAGAACCCACCCCTACTTGATTGTGACAAATTGGGAGGAATTATTTTTTTTCACAAATGTTTAGACCTAGAAAAAAAGTCCATCTGAAAAACTAAAAAATGTTACCTCAAGTAGCTCAAAAATGAAAAAAAAAAAAAAACTGGACAAAAGCACGTAAATGTACATTTTATCCAATAGGTAGCTTTCAATAGACGTCACGTGGCGGCCATTATGAGGTACACATTGCTTGTTTACATTTGTTCTGTCAATAGAAGACACATAGGTTTTCCAGAAAATATCACTGTTTCAAGACGTATAGATTGATGTGTGCAGGTAAAAGTTCAAGAAAATGATAACACATGCAAATGATTGTCTTCAAACAGAGTTTACGCGTTCTTATTTTGTTTTCAGTCATAATACGGAACCTTTGTTTGAAAACAGTTGATGTGTCAGTCAAAGGACATCTGCAATATTGCAACAATGCAGTGTCGGAAGAACGTAAACAAATGTTCACTGAGTACCTCAGTATGGCTACCGTGCGATACCGGAAATGACGTTATTGCAAGCTCCCTATTGGGCTTTGCACTCCCACTCGCGCCGGCCTCCTTCAGACCCAGAGTCAAGGTCTACTTGATCTCCACCTGATTTACCCATCCAGTAGGCTCTGGACGTGGGCACGAACTATGGTGGAGCTATATCTTTGGGAGTGAAATACCGCCAGCCTGCTGGATGGGTCAACCAGCAGTTAAGGTCTACTCGATCTCCGTTAGGCTGAGATCAAGTAGACTTTGTTCGAACTCATTGATTCATCCAGCAGCCTATGGACTTGGGTTGGTTTGGTGGTGGCGCCGTCTACGTTAAGCTTGGCGTGCAAAGCCCAATTGATATCACTTATTTGAATGTGCAATTGCATACAAAACTCATGAAATAATCAAACACTGTCTCAGGTATCTACTCTCCTAGTTAACTTCAGCTATACTAGATGCCTCCATTCAGATCAAGCTTGCTTATGGCCTGCCCTATGACTATTTGGGCGTTAGGCGACCTACTTTCAAAGCTTCTGGTTGGTGGATACCAACGTGAAACGAGGTAGTGCAGAAGACTGAAGTATTTAGCTGGAATGCATAAGCAGTGGCGTATCCAGGATTTTGAAAAGGGGGGGGTTTTAACTCATATTATAGAGAGTGGAACAAAAAATAAACGGGGGATCCGGGGGGTCTTCCCCCCGGGAAAATTTTCTCGTCAAGGTCATTTTGGTGCAAATCTGTGCGTTTTACAGCGGCCAACTGAACTAAAATTACTAGATTTCTGGCAACGATTTTCTCCTTAAGAAACGAAAAAAAGCTTCAAAGAACAACAATTGAACTGGTGTTAATACACAGAAATAGAATTATAGAGCGATGTGTGTTTTTTTAACAAAAACTTATGTCTTTGGTTTATAATACAAAAATACTGTATATTTATATCTCAATTTTTTTTTTAAATTCAATGCAATTTCCACTTTTCCTTTGCGAAAGGGGGGGGTTTTGTCCCCCCCCCTTGGATACGCCACTGTGCATAAGATCGGGTCTCAGTCCCTAGATTGAGCCGTCATTATTTACACATGTCCGTTGATTAGTAGGTACCGAGCTTCTTGCCTGGACTCGTCGCATTAGCGCATCTACCACCATGGGCACCATCCGTCTGGCGAGCTTTACTTACGCAATGTTTCGCTACGTTACAGATTCGGCAGAGGATGCAAGGCCAGATAAACAGCCTGAACGAAAGTTTCGACCAAGCCCAGATGAGAATTCGAAGTCTCCAGGGACACGTTAACTTCCTCAAAACATCGTATTCAAACATCTTCAATGCAGAGAATAATCCGTTGATGATAGCCGACGGGGGGGGACCCTGTGATTGTGACCAATTTTAGCTACCCAACTGAGCTTTACCAATGCAATCGATTTAATACTAATCATTTTACAAACTAATTTATTTTACGGGCTTGAATGTAGGCAAATGTTAAGAAGCCCAATAATTATACACAACAAAGAACTATTCTAACATGAAAATTCATCCTATTGCCACAATCAAATTAAAAATCTGTTTTGATAAATATATAACATATTTATTTTGTGTCACAGAAAACTCATTCTTTTTCGGTATGCGTAATAGGATGCGGTAAATAAAATTCAATAGTTACAACAAATCATTTATGATCAAACGAATATTTATTTACAATTTTGTGAAAGTAGGCATAGTTGCTTTTTTGAGCTACTACCTACAAAACACAGTAGTAGACTCTCCAAGCCTAGGCTATGAACTAGTAAGTATTAGATCTACTATCTTTGTTAAAATTGTATAAATGTAAACTATCAAATTTAACATTTTCCACAGGAAAGTTATTGGCACTGATAGAAATGAAACGACATGGTAATTTAAATTTAAAAAAAATAATAATAATAATAATGCATATGCCATACAATCTAGTTGCACATGAAAATTAGCAGTTCAAATCAAATAATTGATGAAGTATAGGCTACACTCTTACAATTCTTTCAACAATATTTAGTTTTGATTAAACTGCAGTGTTTCTGTTGGCCTAGAACATAATAGTATGTACACTACATATTGTCTACGAGTAACATATAATATGAGGAACATATTTAGTAACTAACAAACTAGACTTATGGCCGGTTCGCATGCTTTTACGGCGGGTGTTGACGTCGAGACATTTTGAGGCAAAACATTTTAAGGCTTTGAGCGTCCGTAACGAACGTCGGACGTAAGAAATAGAAACAAGATGTATTTTCAACGGACGTCGAGGAGGCGGGGCCTTAGACCAGTAATATAGGTAGACGGAGCAAGCCGATGCTAGCGACCGGCCGCGAGTGAGACCAACATTGAGACCACGTGATGTAGGGACAGGATGCGCGGCAATTTAAAGCGTCTGCGTATGAACAGTACAAACAGTACATCGTTGTGTGAAGAAAAATGATCATTTTTAATTAGTGCAAATTAAAAATATGTTAACTAAGATCAACAGTACCTTCACTAATCATTTCTGAGGAAATACAAATAATAATACATCCTTTGTCAAATGTCAAACGTATTTGCCGCGCACTTAACACCATCTAGCGGCAAACCTGCGAACTTCTCGCTAAGAATGCAGTCTATCGCGGATTGGTCGAGAAGGCTTTGTCCCCACATCACGTGGTTTCAATGATGGTCTCACTCGCGATGACGTCATACTCCGTCTACCTATATTACTGGTCTAAGGGCGGGGCCAGCGTTGGCGTAAATGACTAGGAAGGAATGGTCAACGTCCGACGTAAGGGTATGAGAACCGGGCATTATCTACGGTAGGCCTACTATAAGGTCACTAAAAGAATAGTTAATATACTGGTTACAAATATTGAGATGCACTTTTAACAGTGCACGCGTTCAAAACAACAACCATAAGTATTCTTATTGTGTCACAATGTCATCACAACCAATTGAAAATTAACATTAATAAGCTAGCTTATATGCCCACTGCTGGAAATACTAACTTCTTAATCAAACTGAAACAATTGATGCTGTCACTGTATCATAGGTCTACTTCTGAAGATACGAGGCATTGGGCATACAGTAAGTTTACCTAAAACACTAAATCATAGCTATTTTACAGTAATTGTCAGAATTAATATTCTGCTAAATTATAGCTATCGTATAATTAATTACATGCTTAATTTTAAATTATTCAATTATCAAATTCACTTTAGGTTGCCATGTATATAATAATTGAAACTGTGTAAAACCACTTGCTTTATATTATGTAAAAGATTTGTATTGTATATCGCCAACTTAAAATCGAGCCACCTACTTGTAACCTAAACCATATCAACTGTGTATTTAATATAACTAACCAGACTTGATAACGGAATGCATAGAGCCATCACAACGTTTATTATAATAGATGCTGAACGGACCATTTTTGTGTGGGTGTTACTTTTAAATACATGTCTCATTGATAATAAATGACTACTTTACCTCGGAATGATTTTACTACCTCCAGTACTTGACAATAGGTTCCAATAATAATGCTCACAGTGGAGAAATGTTATAGTTAATAACGGAATGTGGGTGGATGTACGTATTTGCTTGGAATGCTTATTACGGTACTTTTAGGTTGCCTGTTTGTTTGATTATTCAATCTAATCACCCTGCAATGTTCGACAATACTGCTTTAAGAGGACAGAGTGAATGTGAACAGCCTAAAAACAGGCCAGGGTAGTTCAGGAATCCAATGAAGAAGTTTGGTTTAGAAATGGCGACAATTTCAGTAGCAATGCCATAGTTGGCTGTACTGCATAATATACTCCATAACGTTCAGGTCAAATGTTTCGCTGAAGAGCTGGGATGGCATTGCTAGTTTTCACATAAATTAAGTGTTTTTCTTCAAGTAATACACAACTTGTTAGCTGGTGCACCTTGATGCTATAGCATTCAAATTTCATAATTTGAAATGTCTCTGGTACAGTTTGTTATTGCGAATACGAATTCTTTCACCAGCACCTACGTTTCACGCGACTAATTAAGGATGCATCTTCGCTTTGCTCGTAACACTCGATTGAAAACAACACTAAATATGTTTTATCAAATCTAGATCAAAATTTTTGTGGGTAGCCTATAGACATAAAATTAAAATAATTAAAACTACATCCACATAACACTAACTAATTTCTAATGAAACTATTAATTACATCTTTTTCAATTGTCATATTTTAATGGCAACCTTATAAAACTTTACAAGCAATTAAAGATATGGTAACTTTCAAATATACCGGTACAATGACTTCTGGCACTTGGGCCTAGTGTAGGGTACATAATTATTTAGAAAGGTATTTCACATTTCAAGTTAAAATAGTAAAAGGTAAAAAGTAGAAAGTGACAATGGTGCATGCAATAAACAAATGTACAACTTATAATACAACATTGAAAAACTTAGGTCAGTACACATATAGGAAACATGATTTAAAAAATGTAATGGTAACTCTAGCTGGTGAACCAAAAGATTGGGAATGGTACTTTACTAGGTACTGTACAGGGCAAATGAGCTAACAATGATGAACAAGACACCCACCCATGTTCTAGTAAACTCCTGCCATTTGTTGCATCACACGCAGGTGACATCGTTCTAACAAGTTTATTCTGAATACTGAAAACGAGTGACGAGGGAACCAACAACTTTAGATAATAACTGACAGATTAGTGGTAATAAAAACCCACAACAGATTAGTTTGACAGTCAAAAATAAAGCTAAACTCTGAATTTTATTAAAATCTTTCATTCCAACCATTATCTTATTGTAGGCTAGGAAAGTCTGAATCGTTAAAACTATCTCATCTGCTTATGTCAAAATAATACACAGGCAATTATTTACTCATGAATCCAATAAACATTGCAGAAAATATGGTGTGTCACGTATTTTAAGTAACGCTAACCGAGCAATGGCATCGCACACAAGAAACGTGTATTAGCTAGGCAATAATTCCATATGAAATTCCTTGTCAATAAGTAATAAAATAGTTCCACGTAAAACATTAAAGGTGCCTCTGTCTCTATAGAGATTGCTCCACGCCAAAACACGAACAGACATTACGTCGACCTGTATTGAATTTCGAACACATTTAGCCATGTACGTAACAGGTACAACATTTCGCCTCCACTCATTTTACCAATCATGGTCACTAGTTGATTGGGAATGATGTAATTGCATGAGCAAGATGGGATGCCAACAGCTTACTTAAGTGGAGTGATGGTAAGCTACGATAGAAGAACATTTAAGATGCACGACACACAAACAAAACTAAAAAAAAAAAACATATTTGCCTTTCTGTCAACGTGACTTTCCTCGGGGTTCCCTCTATCACTGTCTCACACTCATTCACAGTCAAGGAGCCTCCATAGAAACACCATACTAGGGGGGGATACTGCAGTAGCCTGGGCTCAAGGCTACTCAATCAGCAAGTACAGTACCTACATAGCCAGAGTCTAGAACTTTCAAAATTGCTACATCTCGGATGGTTGGCTGGTTTCATGTGGTTGGGGTTCCAAGTGAACATGGTAGGCCTACTCAATAGACATACAATTTATGCACAGCCTTTAGAAGATCAGCTGGGCTAATCAAAAATTGGTAGTCAAAACCACCAAGAGAAGCAAAGACCCTAGTGACAAGAACAATGCTAATTACTCTTTATTCTACAGCGCCCGTTGCGAGGATGACTTATCAGACCCAGTATACATTTTCGGTTGTAAAGAACCGATATTGAATTTCTTAAAACTTGTATGCTCAAATACCAAATGTTAATTGTATAATCTTTAAGTAGAAGAGGTTTCTGTCATCATTTCATGATTGCAATAGAAAAATTTAATTAACAATTTTAGAAAAAGTGTTAGGCCTACTTTAATTGGTTTACACGAATTTACTCCATCTAATTCCTAATAATCTAATTCCAGGCATGTGCCCCAGCCAATTACAGAGATACAGCAATTCTTACAATAAATGACCAGTCAACAAAACTTGTAAGTAGTAACAGACATACATTATTGGCTGCCCATTTTCTAGACAAAACAAGACTTGGCGTGTACTATCACACGACGACTAGACACGTAAAAAAAATGGCACAAAAATAGTGAGCTCCTCACCATGGTACAGGTACCATGTAAGTAGACAACTTCAGTATCAAAGAAATAATGACTCGTATAAACAATTTACGATTCTCTCAACTGTTTTGCGAGGACTTCCATAATGGCTTCAGATTTACCTCGTAACTTTTGAGCACATTGGTTCATTTCATCGAGACACTGAACCAAACTTACATTCTTATCTTCAAAGCTGTCCCTTCTTTCTTTTCTTATTTGAGAATAATTACACACAGTAAAACCCCTACAAGCAAGGTGCTTGGAATTTTCTTTTGTACAACAATCACATGTGCTGTCAGAATTTTTCAGGTACTCCATCAAGAGCATACGTGCTTTTTGACCAAGCAGCCTTTTACGACATAAACTGTTACTCTCTTCAATTTCTTTGGTAATGTTTAGGTTTACAAATGATATGACTGAATTTGTAGGTTCTGATGAAACGAGTCGTTTCGTGATTGGTTGAATTATGGGCAGTGTAGGCAAATGGTTTTTATGCAATAGTGGTGCCATTATTGGAGGTAAATAGTTGCGTGACAAATTGTTCTGTGTATCGGTATTGTCGTTTGCTTGAGCTGGTAGAGTAATGCATGGCTTGTTTTGAGCTGTGGATGTAACAAAGGGACTGATTGACTGGTTTTCACAAGCCATATCCTGTTGATGAGTTTGCGGTGACGTTGCTTCACTGCAAGATTTGTTATGGGGAGATTCTTGCTCACTGTTACTTAGGTTACTAGCCCTCTCCAAGCAGAGAAATGTTGAACAACTGTCCACAGAGGTTGAAACAGAATTTGGATTACCGGTATGGTAAACATTTTTGGTATCTTTACTATGACTAGTGTGGCAAGACAAATTATCACTCAAATTCTTTACTGCATCCACATATGTGTCGGTTTCATTCGGTGAAATGTTTAAGAGAGAAACACGTTTCAAATGTGGCGGTAGATTGCTTAATCCAGATTCCACAGTGTTTTCTTTACTTACCGCAGACAGCTGCACATTTACAAGCCCAATTTCATCCAAATGACTTTCGGTCAAACGATGAGATAGTTCAACATTTACGTCCGAGGCTAACAGGCTAACACCATCACTCTCAGATAGTGACAAGTTCGTTTTATCCGTCTTCTTAGGACCGAACGACTCACTTCCCATGTCACTCTCAGTGAACTGATAATACATGCTCGGTTCAATTAAATGCAATGACGGCAGAGACTCCTGCCATCGCGTCACTTTTACAAATGGGTTTTCCAGTTGGTGGTTCAATGGGCGAGTCGCATTATCATTATTTGGTGTAGTCGTTTGATTTTCAAATGGAGATTCAGTTTCAAATGGAGATTCAGGGTCTGCCAAGTTTCTGGAAGGATGAGTTTCAATTTTGACTTGCTCGGATTCACAATTTATTTCGCGGTTTTGATGCAACGAATACCTTCCATTCGTCTCTTTCGGAACTATTGTTGTTGAACTGAATGGCGAAGGATGCAATCTCGGTACAATCTCTTCTTCCAATGTATCAACCAGACGAGTATTATTAGCGAGAGGTCTCGGACCCACCACATTAAGTTCGTTCGGTGGTTCTGGTCTGCATTTTAAATAATTTCTTCCTTCCTTTCTTGAGTCCTTTTGAAGGTCACCTATTAGCAGAATATTTGGCGATGCTTTTGGTTTCTTATAATCTGTAAGCGGAATGTTAAATGAGTTTCCCACCGAATTCACCCGGAGATGGTCAATGCGATTTTCGGCAGCAGCATACTTCATCAAAAGGGCATCGTAGTTTTCCTGTAGCTTCAACAACATTCTATCTTTTTCCTCTAACTCCTCTTTTAGCTTGCTGATTAGCGGCACCAGAATTTTTGGCGAGGTGCTTTCTTTGTAGATTTTACCTTCTACTTCACAGCAAGGTATTTCAATAGTGGGACTTTCATATGTTAGTTTTCTCTTGGTTCTATTTCCGGCCTTGATCTGCTTGATGTACTCCTTGACTTTACTTTGAATGTGTTCATAGCTTCTACCACTATTGAGGCTCAAGCAACTAAGTGACCGAGGAAATCCAGAATCTTTAGATTTTGGGCAAGAACCAACAGTTGTAATTGATTGGCTTTGAATTGTTTCTGAAGAGAAGTTACTCGGCTTGGATACCAATGGAAATGATGGTATTTTTGAAAGGTCATGCATCGATAAGGATAGTTTAGGTCTTGATTGGTGGCTGCACATTGGATCATCAAATGGATCAACATTATTATGCATGTGATGGTTGCCATAATCCTTTGGTTCATGTGTTTTATGTAGATGTTCTTCAAGCAGAGACACGTTGTTGGGATCAGCAACTGACACCTCAAAACGATCACCATAGGATCGATAATCGCTACTAAAATGACTGGATGATGAGTCTGTTAATGCCGCACTTACAAGATGTTGTTCAATGTTGTCCAAGAAATCTTCCTCTTCAATTGAGCAGTTGAGAACCCTTGAATGCATTTTCTCCTCGAAGTTTTCTTGGGACACCACCGCCATTGAGCTTCTTGTTGATGGCCTAGGTCTGCTTGTTTGTTTTACGAAATGCATGATGTTGTGCATGTTTGTATGCAAACACCAGCCAGTTGATTCTGTAAAATAGTATTCAAGAGATAACTATCTAGTGGTAGATGTAGGCACAATAATATTATAATAATATAAAAATTGAAATATGGGTTTTTGGTCAGCTTAGTTACTGTAGTTTCTGTACTTTATTTTGACATATTATGACGGGGATTTAAAAGTGATCATGTAATTGAGCTGTGAATGTGGCCGACTACCTCCGGGATGCAAACATCACTGTTTTAGATCGTTGAAGAAGGTAATTTTGAATGTCTAGCAAACACCATCTAAACATTAGTCTCTCCAGTGGAAAGTATTTCAAGCACTTTCCAGAACTGCAATGTGGGAAAAGCCCGGGAACCCAATAGGTAACATTTTATTTTTTTGCGTCTGCTTTACGGGCTATTGTTGGCCTACGCCGAAACCCTTCTCTTACAAACCTTTAGCGGTTAATTGTTCCTTACATGACAAGTCTACCGGACATAGGCCCTACTAGCCTAGGGCCTACTAAATAACTTGAATCTATCCACAAATCTACAACACGATTGCCTACATTCAAGGGCCTCGGACATCTACATAATAATATCAAGGATCTAAAACTACACAATGCTTGGGCTAGGCCAGTAGGCTATTATCATAGGCTATGGACGAGTCCAAATACGTAGTAGGGCCTACCAAAACAGAGCAAATTCTAAGCCTAGGCTAGGCCTAGTTCTTGTTCTCGATTTTACGCGACTTGACCTTGACATCTAGAGTAAGAACTAGGCTCGGCTTAAAACTAGAATTAAAAGTGCACACTTGTTCTAAACCTAGGCCTAGGCCTAGAGCAATCCTGCATTGGCGTCACATCTTTAGGCTAGCCTATAACATCTTTAAATTTTGTTATTGCTAGGCCTAGGCTAGCACAACTAGACCTAGAATAGGCCTAGTCTATACCTAAAACCGAGATCTAGACCTAGGCCTAGAACAAGAACTAGGCCTAGGCCCTAGGCCTAGGGCTTGGACCTGGTAGGCCCTAGGCCTACGCCTAGGCTAGCCTAGACCAATAACAAGATAAAAAATTAGGCCTAGGCCTAGGCCCTACCATCTACCATAATAATATTCGGGCACGTCCCAGGCCCTAGAACTAGGCCTAGGCCATTGCGTTTGAAATGGTGTTGGTGAGCAGAGGTTTTGAAAACTGCGTAGGCCTGGCCTAGGCCTAGGCCTAAGAAAATGTGGGTGGGCCTTCTAGGTTCTAAAAGAGACAAGATGTTAGACTTAGGCCTAGCCCAAGATACATGGGTAACTACTAGGGTCTAGTATTTTAAATTACTTACGAAATGTAGAAGAATTCCATCCCTACTCCAGACCTAGAGATCACATCGCAATCACACCAATTTCAACGCTTGTGTTGTGTTCAAGGTGAATGTTATGACCAGTTATGACGCACTTTCTCACCGCCTTCTCGATAATGAAATCGACGAACTTTCGCCATGGCGAAGAAAAGAAAAAGAAGTGGCGCGCGCTTTATTCAATCTATCAAAGTCACAACCAGAATAGGGCCACTTAAAACAAAATAACCAGCAAATAAAGAAGTTCTCCCTCCTAATATCCCTCCCTTCTAAAATTCTCTCTCCCTTCTTTCCAAAGAAACAACAACTTGCTACAACAAAGAGTGGACACAGCCGTAGTGAATTTGTTATCTGTGGTTGTTTAAACTAATCTTTGTTGTTATTACCAAATACCTTACTAATTAGCTACTAGTTAGTAAGGTATTTGTTATTACGAAGCTTGGAAAAAATGTTTCTTCGAATACAAAGATAGTCACTCTACAGTGTTTTGTTTCGGTCAAACAATGAATGTGCGCGAATCAAAGAAATACACAGCAATGCAACCAGTTGTCTATCCGACCTGTGTCATCAGATGTTTGCTGTACACATTTTTTTTTCATCTACCGGCACAAATATGTTTTGTACCGGCGGATATAAAACTTATGAGAGTAAATCGTTTTAGACACTTCCTACCAAATGACTGCAATGCAACGTTTAGTACATTCACTACTATTTTATATTATTATAATTAGTCATTGTTAGTTTGCACTAGCTACAACACTACTAGTTACAAGTATGCCTACCCTTCAATCATATACTACTATTTTTTGTAATCTCGATTGTATATACACTACTATTCTCTATACCTCTATATATGTATATATTGAACTTAACTATTTTATGCAGGGTACCTTAATAAAACACTACAACTATGTAAATCGTATATACACATTTCCTATTTAAAAGTGTGCGCGTATACGATACGATTAGTATGTTTATCGCTACCATTTTATGTTGTGTATAAACTTACTATTCTTATGTACATATTTATGTTAAGATATAAGAATAAAATGGATTTTTGATTTGATTTGATTTGATACAAGATGGATACATTTTACTCAAGCTGTGTAGTAACAACAACGGTTCTTTTGCTTTATACAAATTGACTTTACAATGCAATATCGAGAGTAATCGGCCGCCCAAAAAGCATCTGAAATTTGTTTTGGTCATCTGATACGACCTTCGTTTATCATAATTATATTTATGTAACTTTATGAGTATGGATACTTAAGAAAATACAATTTGCTCCACGTAGCCCTTCGTTCCCAATAATACCATTGTTGCATCTAGACAAATTCATTTTAGTTTGAATATTTTTGAAAATACAAATGTATTTTGTATCACAAAAACAATACTAAAATACTAATTTTTTAGTATTTTGCCCAGCTTTGTGTCTAGCGCATCCTTGCGTCACAGATAACTAATTACCAACTATGTTCTGCCTACACTCAAGGCTTGCCTTCTGTGGGCTTCTCATTACTTATAAACATATTATACTGTTTTTCCAATACTGAACTTAAGAACTGAGAATAAAATGCTTTTAAATTGAATTGAAATTGAATTGAATTTGTCATCTGTGCTTGCGTCTTGGATAGCAGACGAGTGTAGGCCACCATGCTACCATCATGCCTGCAGTGTCGTCCGAGTTGCCTAGCGTCCGGGCGCATTACTTTCCGGTCAACTGACAGTAGAACATTGTACATTGTACTGTCGGACTGTCCCGACATGTGACAGTAGATCCTTGGTACCGCTACGCAGGGGTGCGCTATGACCTGCGCCTAGAGTGTAGGCTGCCATCACGCCTGCAGTGTCGTCCGAGTTGCCTAGCGTCCGGGCGCATTGCTTTCTGTTGTACTGTCGGACTGTCCCGACATGTGACAGTAGATCCTTGGTACCGCTAGGCAGGGGTGCGCTATGACCTGGCCTAGAGTGTAGGCTGCCGTCATGCCTGCAATGTCGTCCGAGTTGCCTAGCGTCCGGGCGCATTGCTTTCCGGTCAACTGACAGTAGAACATTGTACATTGTACTGTCGGACTGTCCCAACATGTGACAGTAGGTCCTTGGTACCGCTAGGCAGGGGTGCGCTGTGACCTGCGCCTAGAGTGTAGGCTGCCATCATGCCTGCAGTGTCGTCCGAGTTGCCTACTGTCCGGGCGCATTGCTTTCCGTTCAACTGACAGTAGAACATTGTACATTGTACTGTCGGACTGTCCCAACATGTGACAGTAGGTCCTTGGTACCGCTAGGCAGGGGTGCGCTGTGACCTGCGCCTAGAGTGTAGGCTGCCATCATGCCTGCAATGTCGCCCGAGTTGCCTAGCGTCCGGGCGCATTGCTTTCCGGTCAACTGACAGTAGAACATTGTGCATTGTACTGTCGGACTGTCTGTCCCGACATGTGACAGTAGCTCTTTGGTACCGCTAGGCAGGACTGCGCTATGACCTGCGCCTAGAGTGTAGGCTGCCATCATGCCTGCAATGTCGCCCGAGTTGCCTAGCGTCCGGGCGCATTGCTTTCCGTTCTACTGTAATGAACAGAATAGAATAGAATAGAATAGAATTGAATAGAATGGAATATAATAGAATAGAATATAATAGAATAGAATAGAATAGAATAGAATAGAATAGAATAGAATAGAATAGAATAGAATAGAATAGAATAGAATAGAATAGAATAGAATAGAAAAGTAGGATAAAGAGGGCATGGGCTGTACCATGAATTAATCGACAGGCAAATAAAACTTACTTACTTACTTACTTACTAAGTGTGCAAGAAATGTTTGAGGGCTAACTTATAGGTGCTTATAGGACTCAATCCCAGCATTCACTCTGTATCTAAGCAAAATTTAGAACAAAATCAGAATTTTTGGATAGTTGGGAAGGAATGTCCGAGGGCTGATGGTATGACGACAATTCCACTATAATACCAGCAGCATTTCGCTTTTAAACCTCGGAAAAAACCTTCAGTCAGGACTGCTAGTGAGAGCCACCCATAGTAGATTGTGTTTGCCATATCAAGATGTGCGTGTGCGTGTGCGTGTGCGTGTGCGTGAGTGGCTCGCGAGTCGACCGGAAGTCCGAGGTGCATCAGAGACAGGAAGTCGTGTGCTGCGCATACAGAAGAGCACCGAGGGAGGAGACATAGCGAGACATCTAGAGGTTTGACGATCAGGGGCGAGTCCAGGGGGGTAGGAGCGATCGCTCCTCTTTGAGTCTTGAAAAGTTAAATTTAATTTGTAACAATTTAGTTGATTACAACAAAAAGGAAGTTTCCCAGGAAAATAATATCGATTGATTTCATTTTAATTGCTTGTGTTTACATCTTCACTAAAAATAATCGTTTTAGTAACCCAGTTTGAACATTGGTTTTGAAAATCGCCTAGTAATTTCTGATAGCAATAAAGAAAATACAACCATGCATACTAGTGTATTTATTTAGTAAATATTACCCCATTAACTGATTGATTCTATATAGGCCTAACATCATCCGATCATGCAATTGAGTGACATTTTAACACAAGATCATAACCTGTCCTGACAATCAACTCAATTGCATGAATTTGATAAAAACTGATTGCCGCTCTGGACACCAAGATGAAAAATATTATTTTTGATGGCGGTGCGCCACTGCTCGTGCCTCCGCGCCGCCACTGTACCGGCCGATCTCTCCGGCGGCAGCAGTGATCGGGTGCGCGGCCGATCCTTCGTCAGTAGCGCAAGACCCGTCGTACCGTCAACAACGCGTCACCGACAACAGACAGCGTCATCACTCGCGTGGCCGCGCTGACGTCTAGGATGTAAACACATGTCTCGCTCTCTTGTGGGAGGCTGTTGACATCTAGTGTCACCATCGTTAGTGCGCGTAGCCGTCAACATATTTTATTTTAATCAAGTGTTTTGTGAAGTGAAAGTTTATGTCGAGGATTATTGTACAAAAACATTGCGATTCAATAGTTGAGACACGGTAAGTGGGCTTGATATAATAAATATTGAGTACGCCTATTGAGATAGACACCTGTTTGCGTGGGTGGTGAGCGTGATACGTACTGAATGTGGCCGTCTCGGTCAAACTGAGGGTTCAAAACACATGTGCAATCCACTCATTATAAACAGAAAGATTATTTATTTTGTTTATTATTTGGTGTTTAACGACGTACTCGACAGCTGAGATCATATTATGACGTGTTCCAAATCAGGTCCATCTACATCGCGGGGGTCGTCATAAGGGGAGTCCAGCAAAGGAGGGCAGGGCCAAGTGGGACAGAGGGTGGGGGGGGGGGGAGGGGGATGAGACAGGTTCTTCTTTCTTCGCCACTTACGACTAGCAGAGTCACTCTGGACCTATTCTTCCCCGGGCCCAGACAGGAAAAAAAAAGATGTCTCAAGCCTCTTTTCTAAGAACGAGTCCAGGCTTTTAAATTTGTCAATAATTGTTTCTATGAGTCGAGTTCGCAGTGATGATTTCAGATCTTTTCCGGGGGGGGGGGGGGGGGGGATACAACGATGGGGATGGGGTCACTACATTTTAATCTTTGTTTGGCTTTAGGTTTAGGAACAAATGCCCCTCTGTGTGGGATACAAGATTTGACCATGTGGGTGATGTTAATTAAGCGAGCGAAGCGAGCTTGTCCATTCTACTTTTATGGTATTCGCTTTGTTTTAAGTTGAAATTTTAACCATCGATAAGCATACATCAATTTTGTGGCAAAATCGATAAAAAAATAAAAAACAAAAATCGGCAAAATTTTAATTAGCCAACTTTAATAAATTTAGTAAATTGAATGTGTATAGACCTACTGAAATATTGTGGGGTAACGCCGTATTGCGTGGATATTTACGGAGTTTCCTGGCGTGATTGAAGATGAGTGACGAATGCTAGTGTTGTGTGTACGGCTGTCAGACTTGACGCATCCCTCAGTCATTCATGCGTTAGAGTAGACGATGTAACTTCCTTCAGTCATGCGTTAGAAGATGTCACTGCCCATTTTATACCAGTCAGCCGATTACACGAGTATCATACTCCTCATGCTAACTCAACCCAATTATTTACGTACATAATAATTGTTCATTCGTTATTTCGCTTTCAGAACAAACGCATCTTGCTGAAACTAGGAATTACATAAAAATCTATGGACCGATTGTAAAGCTGGTAGACGCTCCAAACGCGTATCGGGTGATCATTAATTGTTATTTCCGTCACCTAAGAAAAGGTGACAGTTTCTTGTGAACTTCCAAAAGGTTTGACAGTAAAGTTAGTTATGATTATAATTACATCGGCATTTTTGCTCGATGTATAAAAACGTGTAAACAATTCAAATGCGGATGCGCTCACTAAAGAAAACAAAACCTTGTGTTTCTCTAAACTTTTTTAGTGTTTCCATAAAAGTATTCCACACTTGAGTTAATAGCTCGAATGAATGAATGAAAGAATGAATGAATGAATGAATGACTGGACGAGATTTTCTGTGTTATATTCCGTGACAATAGTCCGAACGCTTGCTCTCATTTCTCACAATGATTTAAAAAACCATTCATTGATTCGATTCGATGGCTCGAACGTTCGATAGATCACGGCACCTAAAGTTGGCCCAGCGGAAGTAGTCTCATGCTTACATCATAGCCGAGTCCAATGTTACCAACTTATTTATCAACTTCTCTATATAGTTCCTCCTCCTATTATCTAATTGAATCGGTTCCACTCGCGTTTTACGTTTTCTAAAATATGGCCAGCAAGAACACTGTTATATTGAAATATAGTGCTCAAACATATTTTGTATAATTTTTTCCGAACGTTCTCATGACAAATTGTGCGTCTGAAAAATGCTTTTTTATTTCAAGTACATCGTACATGTACCGTTCAACAATGGATAATGATGTTGTGCACGGTTATGCTGCAAGATTGTATTAGTTTTTCTCAAATTTTATGGTTATGCATGATTTTTTTCGTTTGCCAGTAGAAAGCTAGCTACCGGTAAACCAAAAAATGCATAGAACGAACGATACAGTAAATTATGATAGCACACTTGAAGCATAAACGTGCACAAAATCAGCATCCATTGTTGTTGAACGTTACATACGGCGTACCGTACTTGAAATAAAAAAATATAAAAAACATCTTTGAGCCGCATTATTTGCTGTGTGTCCGCTCGGGAAAAAAAATCATACAAATATTGTTGATTATGTTTCAGTACCAGGTTTCAATATCAGTTTGACAGTGCTCTTTCTGACCATAGTTTAGAAAACGACGTCTTTTGTTTTGTCTCCGTGAAAATCCAACTACCAACGCAGTGATAGACGCTCTTGCTGTGGAGGCGTTGAATCTCCATACGCTGGCTATTGTTGTACGTAAGGCAGACATGTAGCAAACCGTTGACCCCTCGTCCACCCATCCCAAGGCCGTCAACTTCTGGCAGCTCCAGCTTTGCACTGCTTAGCTAATGCACTTGCGTCGGTACCCACGTCGGTTCTGTGTGTTGGAACGAACTTGTGACCTGGTGAACGAAACACTGAAGTGTAAAGAACAATCATCGTATTACCTTTGTTTTCGCACTTGGACTCTCAATTGCGTACACGATGCTTTCTTACTCACCGTATCTGAAGGTACTGGGTTCGATACCCTCCTTATAAGGGTTTCCTTGGTAATATGGATTGGGTTCCCCGGTTCTATACCAAACATAAACCTAAATGATTGTCCTAAGATGTACTTTTTATCACCATTGTATATAACCACCTCAATAGCCCTCGTTGCGTTAGGGGAAAATAGGTATAGGTAGTTGTCCCAAGACTACCTTACACATGCTTTCGTCACAGGCGACGGGTTCGTAGCCAATCAACGATTGGTATTTGCGCGGGTGTGTCTCGGGCTGTTCGCTGGTTGGCTATGAGTGCCTCGCCTGTGACGAAAGCATATGTAAGGCAATCATGGGCTAAGTATACCGTTACAAACAAACATGATTCTAACTTATAAATTGTATGATACGACAACACTCATGTTATTTGAACATTTTCCTCGACTGGGGCTCGACCCAGAACCTCCTGCTCGCTCTACGCATTGGTGCTCTGGCCACGTTTGGGGTATTCCCGAGTCTCGACACCACTGTTCCAACATTCCTCTCGCTGGAACGTTGTCCCCGCCCCTTGTACACTAAATTTAGAACTATTATTGGGACATACATAATTTGTCGGCCTTCTATTGTGGGGTACCGCTCAATGTGTCGATAACTCTTGCTACATCTACATACGCGTTGGCTGTACTTCAGCGATACAAAGCGAATGTAGAGAGTCAGTCAGCAAAGTACGAAAGACCACACGAATGTCAGGTTAGTCCTTGAACGTGTCCGTCAATCAATGCCCTAAAAATGGAATATTGGTAAATATTGTCCACTCTCTCTTCGAAACTGTTTTTGGTTAAATCTGGCAAAGGAACGGAGACATAATATTACTCTTTACTCGCATGTTATGAGTCCATTGTTGTTGTAATTACTCTTCGTTTATTATTATACTCCATATGAACAACATGTAAACAAGAATGGACTTACGGCTCCTTAATTTCGCTCTCGGTCCCAGTCAAAGTTCAAGTTCGTGTTGAAATTACCTTAGGCCTAGACGAGTTTTTTTTTTTTTTTACGAGTGTTTGTTCTGCACTCGGCTTCATTTAGAACGAGTTCTATTCTACATAGACTCACCACACTGTTCATGAACATGAACATTGGAACAATTCATGGAACCTTGCATAAAATGCATATTAGTATACAATAAAAGTGTACTTTGTACCAACGTACTTCGAGTTAATTGCGAAACTTTAAGAACGTGTATATTTTTACGTGTTTGTGAACTTTCTTATTTATGGTGTTTTAATCCGTTTTGCAGATGTTCTTAATCATAGGTGTGACAGGTGTCCAGCAAAATCACATTGCAACAGGTAATTTATGACATCTTATAAACAGAAATAGTGATTGGAACACAGAAGCATTAATAAGAAAGAGCACTAAATTCTCTACAAGATGACCATTTTTGATTTACATTTGGGACAATTTAAACACATTTTAAAACAATTTTAATATACCGAAATCGGGAGCCTTAGCTTTTGATAGAAATAGGATACTACATATTCAACAAATTAAGTCCATCGCAGAAACCCAGCATACAAAAACAAAATTGAGCAGTGCAAGTTGATCACTTTGTTAGGGAAAAGCAGAGTAAATTATCGGTACAATTGAGTTAATTTAGTGTAATATGCCATCAAACTTGAAAGATTAGTGCACTTCAGTGTCGTCGCGTCGTGAGCACAGGTTTCTGTTCGAACCAGACTTGCTACATTCATTGCGGAATGTCCTAACCTAACCCCATGTTGTACGATTCATGATCGTGAAGTCAATGTTGACTCTGCTGTGCAATCTGAAGTGTTTTCTTCGCCGTTGCATTGAGCGGACGCCATGTTGTTTTACGTCACATTCCCAGGCCCTCCTGGTTCGGCGAACCTCAAACGAGCGAGCTTTCAAGTGCATATCTCTATGATTGGTAACACTTAAAACAGTGTATGTGTTTTTACACTGGTTTACCAATGTAAGGGTTGTTTATTGAGGGTTTACCAAGAGTGATATAAAATAGACATGCAATGCAATCCGCCAATGTTTCAGGGAAGCCGCCATGACAGACTACGAGCGGATCAAGCGCTCCTGTCTGAAGCGCGGCGAACTATGGGAAGATCCCGACTTCCCGGCGACGCAAGCTTCTGTGTTCTACCACCAGACGCCGCCCTTTCAGTTCGTCTGGAAGAGGCCAAAGGTAAGACGTGTATACATTCTTAATTGACATTCTGCTGGTGTAAATGTATCCCATCTTCTTTAGTCTTCATTATCTCTGTCCTGGCTAGTTTCAAGTAGTTACTTTCAGAAAATACGTATATTCTATTTTCACCATCAATTATGTAAAAAAAAAAAAAAAAAAAAGGGGGGGGGGGGTGTTGGAGACTGGGGTTGGTGGGGCCAATATTTGACTATACATGTTGCTCAAGAAACTAGATGTTGCGACTACCCACTCCGCTTTCCATCGTCTCGATAGCTCTGGCCATCAATATTGTTTTTAAATGCGTTTTGTTATTTAAAAATGACATTTTAAAAATGAAAAAAAAAAAACAGGGTATTGGAGACTGGTGTTGGTGGGGCCAACATTTGACTATGCATGTTGCTCAAGAATCTAGATGTTGCGACTACCCACTCCGCTTTCCATCGTCTCGATAGCTCTGGCTACACGGAGCGATGACTGACCTACTCCCATGGTGTTTTGATATCTGGTCCATTGGCTCATTATTGTTATTATGACGGGTGTTCCTAACGGAGTAGCCACCGTTGCCTCAGCACGCGAGCGTAATTGTTCGTAACGCGTCTCAAGCCATGATGCGCCCACTAATGATGATTACCGAGCCAATAACACTAATTATTTCAACCAAGTCGGGACCATGAAAATGTCATTTTTAAATAACAAAACACATTTACTTTGAAGAGCTCTGATATGGAAGGTTGCGAGTTCAATCCCCACCATGGATTTGTTTCAGAGAGGTATCTTTGTATAATTCGGCGTGAGAAGGCAGAGCATATGAAACAACGCGTACCGTCGTGCATTACGAAGCGAACTGCTATTTATGAATAAAAAGGACGAATTAAGACATTTTTGATGACACAAAAAGTTTTGCTCTAACACAATATTTAATTTACTTGGAAAGCACAGAAGAGAAAAATTAAGAAGTTTCTACCGAGGTTCCTACTAACTTTACGGAAATTGATATAGAAATTATATTCATTGTAATTGGAGATGCTGATTTCTTTTATATGCTCGCCCCCTGTAAGTAGATGCCTAGTGGTAACAATAATTCTTGCATAGCTGCTACTGTTATTGTTCATGTAAGCAAGGCCTTGCACTATCGCTTTCTTGCGCTTCCTAATTCCGGTAACTAGAGTGGAACCGAACAGGCGTGGATACAAATATAGCAGGACTTTCGAGAACAACAGTTAAAACTCATATCTTCCTTGTTCTCAACCAACCAGCCATCATCCACATCTAATGACGTCATCCAGTGGGCCTAGTATTAATTACAACCGAGGTGTTTGGCTGATCAAACGGAGCCGCCAAACGGGTAATTATAACGTAGATCTCTTCTGCGGCGCCATTTTGGGTAATCACTCACGGGACCCATGCAATGAATAATGATGATCGGGCCCGTATGGATATGTCGAGCAATGTGATCACTGAGAGAGAAGTCATGTGGTACCCAGACCCCGAAAGGAAGGAAGCAATATGGTAAATATTAGGAAAGTAGTTCCCCCCATAAAGATAAATTTTTACAACAATTTTGTTTTAGAAAAAGTGTCTGGTACCGTTGTAATCATTTGGCGTGCTATTTGCTGTAATTGATTAGTTTTGCAACTTTGCTATAACAACGCAACATTCGCAACTTTACCCGCAGGTTCTCATCTAATCGTATCTACCAGGTTCAACAGTCACCACCGCTTGACAAATGGTTGATTGACATAAAATATGGTCAGTATACTATTAACACAAAATTAAATCGGTAAGTTACCTACTTATTAGTACAGAGCAAGTCTTACCACTAGATATGTAACAGAGAGGTGTACGACTTTATAATTTTGGACCTTTGGTCGAACAATCATGGGAGGCGATGGGGCGACTGTCCCCCCCCCCCCCCTGTATCCCCTACTGCTACTGTACCTTCATTATAATAACCATTTTATTTTAAAATGCAAATAAATTGTGTTATGCACTGTTATTGTGTATTTTAATTGAAAATTTATAAAATAATCTTCAAACGTTTTTTTGTAAATTTGGATAGCACAAAACTTTGTTAGATTTGGACCTAGTGGTTTTGCCAGGGGTGCTTTAGCCCCTAAAGCACCCACATACTCGGCGCGGCGCCCCTGAGTGGGGGAGTATGTGCGTGTACCCTTTGTCTCCAGTCTTATGTCTGTCCGTCTGTGTGTATGTGCGTGTGCTGAGTGCGCGTGTCCGAACACAACAGTGAGATGCCGTGGGCTGGCTTGGCTTCCTAGGAAGTGTACTCGCGAATGTCGTTGATCCATCAGTGTTGCGTAGTGAAGCGGAACACCGCAGACGGGCTCTGTTTTGATTGCACTGCTGCGTCGGTTCAACGAGCCCGCCAAAACTACATTGCCGGCCAGCTTGACAGATCCACGCTAAAGCTGCCAGGGTATTGGCTCGGGGGGATCAGTTCTACCGGGGGGGGGGGGGGGGGGAATTCTTGTTCCTCAATAATAACAGGGTTTTGCGTGTACATGTTTAATTTGGAGCCATTAGATACATGTTTAAAAAGGTTTATTAAAAGAGTAAATGTTATGAATAAATTACATTGAATATTGCCTTTTTAATTTCGTGGGGGGGGGGAGGGGGGGGGATGATCAAACACCCAATCGTCTCCCTCGCTACTGTCATTTCCTATAGACAATAGCTACTGTGATGGAGCTCCCACGCTCCAACCAAAGATTATAGTGTCTAAGACAGAGGCCAACGCAGTTGTCCGCGGTCGATTAGACGTTGGTCTAGTACTAGCAAACTCAATGGTCTAGTAAACAGCTGTTTCTGCGTTCCAGGTTCGAATACTGGCTTCGGCTGGATGTGGCGTTCTTTGTCTTCATATCACCTACTCATCGTCTCGGTTAGCATATGAGATGTTAAACCCCAAGTATCATCATCTAAGACAACTCCCACTCGCTCAGTCACGTCTATGACATCCATTGCACGACCTGGTCATTTAGATTTAGATTAACTATAGATGCGTTATGCTTCCATCCATTGGTCAGAGGTCGGAAGCCTGTCTGACATTCCTGTAGCGGAGACGTGTATGCCTATGCCTTTTCACCTCGATTAACATCAGTGCATCAGTGCTTCTGCATTGGCCTACAAAACTGGAAATACAAACAGCATAACTCCACGAATAGTATAAGTACGAATTATACAAAGTCGTATAAACGAATCTTCAATATGCTAATATACACAATTGATATTTTATTACTCGTTCTCACTGTGGGTTGGATATTAATAATTAATATTCCAGTTTGACAATCAACCAAACTAGTGAACCAAACATCAAGGCTATTGAGAATGACCTTCGGAGAAGATGTTGCACTGTTGCTTGCCAAATATAATATTTCTCGAACAGATGCTTCTTACACCAGTGATCACATCGTAATAATCAATCACATACAAACATTCACAATCGGTCATTCGAAAAACCGCAAAACTGATTTCCTGGCGAATAAAGTTGTGATAGACTAATGACGACTTCGCCTTTTCACCGCAATGAAGAACGCGTTTTGGTTTCTGCTTCTGACCATCATAACTCCTGGTGGTGACGAAATATTGTAGTAAACCTCGCGTTCCGCTCAATTCACCGGGTCTAGGCGGACACTGACGCCGGTCTCCACATTATATACGATCAGTGGCGTAACTAGGGAGGAGAGAGTTTAGGGGGCTCAAACCCCCTCGAAACCTCACCAAGGCTGATCCTGATACCTATACACTACTTGTTTAGATCTGGAACATATAATAATGATAGGTTAATGATAATTAATGTTACGATAGTGTTACGGACAACAAGTGTGTACCTATATCGCACACATTTCAACCAAAATAAATACACAATTCAGCTCCAACAGTGTAGATAAAGAGTAACAATATAAACAAATGGGTAATGCTTCGAGTTTTATTCTTTGACTCTAAAAAGCACCAAATATCTGTAATAGTTGAAACATTTCCGTCTCAGGCGGCTGGGGCTTCGCCTCAGACAGTCCCTTGATGTCCTCACCAAGCTTTCCCTTGTAGAACCTCCCCCCCCCCCCCCCCCCCCCTCCCCCTAAACAAAAATAATTCCTGTAGTCACGCTTCTGAATACGATCTGCGACACGATAAATAAGGGTATATAAGCTAGAAAATGTATTTACTTTCAACTTATATGCACTCATTTTGTATCCGATATAGTTATACTGATCGTTATTTCTCATCAACGTGTGTTGCCTATATATTGACTCGTAAATTAGATTGAGACAAAAAATAATTGAGTCAATGATTGATTTACTTATGTCGGCGAGTATACACCATCCAACTCCTCATACTCTCACAGAAGACATGCGAAACATCTTATACACGAAACTCACAGCATGTTCTGGGTTCGATTCCCGGCCCCAGCAACCTTCATCGGAGGTGTTCCTCAGCCACGAGGGGACCACGCTCTGAAGGTGTAAAGAGGGCGGGATACAACGACCGCGTCTTCCAGTTCCCCAGTATTATTTACCGGAAGTGTTTCTGTTTCTCGCTTCGTCTTCGAACGTAATTGCATAGCTCGAGTCATCAGGTCACAATCATCGTCTGTGTTGTGTTCCTCTGAGTGGTACGACGGACCCGGGCCGAGGTGCTGCGATCACGTACGCAGTAATGTTGGTTTTCACCTAATTCCTATAGAGTAATCACGGTGGGACGAGATTACGGGGAACGAATCTCCTTCGTCAGATTGTCGAGGCCGATGAAAGAGGTCGAGCATGCATCTTTGAGACCAAGCAACGTTTTTTTATAGGGGGGAAGTCTACGGTTGGTAGGTTGGTATTTGTATAAACCGATCAAAATAGTGTTATACTAGTCCCAATGTAACTAGTTAGTTTACTTATATCAACCTCAGATCCTCATCTATCCAGACAATTTCTGGTGTTCTCTCACACGTTCATAAAGGCATTCAGTCATTCACGTAGACGAGTGCACAAGCCTCAAGTCATACCCACTGACACTGTCTTTGGAATCTTCCATGTAACCAATATAGGGTCGTTAATTATCACTAAAAGACCTGTTTCAAGTAGATGATGGAAACTAGAGAAGTAGAAAATTAATTTTGGCATTATTGGCCTCGGCTAGATTTCGTAAGCACGAGACAAGTTAGGTCGCGCGGGACAACAGAATTTAAATGCTGCGCTGTACCCAGGAGAATTAGAAACTGCGTGGGAACACTCGTCTGTCGTATTAGGGTATGCAATAATTGCTTCAAAGCTTATTATATATACCTACCATACCTATTATACCTACTATATTGTATATACTCAACAGACGCGATCCCGCCCAATATCAGAAACATACGTTTGGTTTCGTTAGATCGATAGCCTATACTCATATCATCTTGATGTCATTTAGATGATGTCTGGTGATATTTCGGCTTTACGCCTCATATTTGGGCTTTCATGCCTCATATTTGGACAATGGTACTAATCATAAAGATAAAAATAATCTTCACTCTCATTGGTCAAAGTAAATATCTTCATATATTGGACCATAGAGGGAGCGGAGTTTGATCACCAGGAAGATAGAGGGCTTGGCACTCACCATCGACAATCCTCACTCATGAGGTGTAGACATACTTAATCGTATCGTGTTGTTATAGAGGAGTGAGTGCTGCACTGGCAAACACAAGTAGGCTACTGGAACTGGAATACAATTGACACACATTAATAACCATAAGTCTTGAGCTTAACCCAACTCAGACTAAGAGTTAAGTCACACGAGGTGAGGTCAGTCGTGTGACCAAGCTAGCCGGTCCAACAGGCGACGATGACCCGACGCAAAACACTCCCACAAAAACGCGTCACGCTGTATTGGCTCGCCAAGTTAGTGGTATTTGTCGCGGCGTGATCGCAGCGGGTTTCCGGGTAGGTGCTATGAGCCTATGACGTCACGGCGACGCAACGCAACGCACGTGACTCTCATACAGGTGCGGTGCGTGATGTGCGTGTTACTCTACTATATAGTGACACACACTCCATTTTGGTGTCCTGTTGGCTTGTCATTAAAAACATAAAATTAGCTAATCGATATCACATCAGAAATTTCGATATCGAAACAATCGAGCAACGACTTTTTTAGGCTGACAGTGACAGGTTGTGTTTTCGCTGTTGGGGTGGGGGGTTGAAACAGCGGCTATAGGCCTACTACGTTTTGACGGGCAACTCAAACGTTTTGAGATTACATTTTTATATTAAAAAATGAACAGGTGAATTGTTTATAAAATAAATAATAGCACTTTGTACTGTTATTAAAACATATTTTGTAGCTGATATTTCGATTACATCTGTGACTCTTTATATTATGATGCAATTTCATGAAAATGTAAAATTAAATGTTATGATAAAGATAATAGTTTGTGTTTGAAATATGAACCATAAATTATTTTTAGAAACACTTTTTTATGTTTGAAGTGTCATTTTTCGACTTTTCTTTAGAATATCGATATCATAACTTTTGGGATTTATCGATATCGTAGGCCTATCGAAATATCGATTTCTTTATCGAGTCACTTGTTTTATGTAATTTCATGTCCTTAGTCACAGTCTGCAGTACTAAGAAGTAGAGGAGGAGTGTAAACTATTTATATGTATTGTATATAGTGTGCGACTCATCCATCAGCCATCACTCATTCAAGCCCTCGTGAATGTGAGGTTTTTGTACGTGAAGGATTACGCACGCCTTCGCTTACTCACTTGCAAGGGTGTATTACCGTGTAGTGATCATTGAACCGGGCCGCTCACTTGCACTGTCTTTTCACTTAGTGAGCATCGAGTGAATCACTATGTTTAAAAAGGAAAACGAAAGTTGTGACGAAAATAATGAACGACTTGTTGGTTAGCCAATTGGAAACTTTAACGGAATAGAAAATATCATTTCCGAGAAATATCGGCATAATTGTCGCACATTACTACAAACAGCTAATAAACGCGACACTGGTGCTGGAGTGTTTAACATGTTTTCACTGTCGAGTTTCTCAATTACTATGTGGTTCAAAGAAAATACATTCCACTAGGGATATTTGTTTATTTTATTTATTTACACAATTCAAGTTATCGCGTCCGAAATACACCAGGCACATATTTTTTGGAGTCACAATGCGACGTTTCCAATGTGTAGCCTTGGAGACGTCAGGCTATATATAGTATATTTTCTACCTTATAGTACCTTTTCTCCGCTATGGATATTTGTTTATTTTATTTATTAAAACAATTCAAGTTATCGCGTCCGAAATACACCAGGCACATATTTTTCGAGTCATAACGCAACGTTTCGAATGTGTAGCCTTGAAACCGTCAGTCTATATATAGTACATTTTCTACCTTAAACCTTTTCTACTTCTCTAGTTTCTAGCAACTGCTTCAAACAGGTCCATTAGTAATAATTTCCGACCTATTGCCATTGAATACCTGACCAACATACTCGTCTGATGCAATGAGAGCTACTTTAAGAACATGGTATTATAATTATGTTTTTACCATGAATTGTTCCACGAATGAAACTGCAATTAATACAATGTTGTAATTGACTGATAACAATAATAATTGTTCGTAGGAATACCTGTTATAGGGTGCGTACCAGCTTTACCTGATGTGCCCCTCTTCAGGGCCCTCATTCCAGAACGGTATATAGTTGCAACCGATTGTAACTTACACCGTGGTTACGGAATAGGGGGCGCAACTTTACAACCGACTACAACCGGCTAAAACTGTTCTGGAATGAAGGCCCAGGTGACTTACTACGTATATCAGTGTGTTTTGTATAGTTCGGAAGGAATGTCCGAGAGCTTTTAGTAAGACTGAATCCCGGCATTCGCCTTTACTGAGTGAAACCTCTGAAAAACCTTCAGTCAGGATTGCCGGTGGCCGGAATCGAACCGACGACCTACCGAATTATAGTGTCTCGCGTCTTACCGCGGAACTACCTCTAATATCATATGCGACCATTAATCAAGTGATTATAGAGTCATATTATTTCATATTGGCCATATTTGGCAACCGATAGAGGTGGCTCAGCGGCAAGACGCGAGTCTCTAATTCGGGAGGTCGCCGGTTCGATTCCGGCCACCGGCAGTCCTGACTGAAGGTTTTTCCGAGGTTTTCCTCTGTCGTAAAGGCGAATGCTGGAATTGAGTCCTACTATCAGCCCTCGGACATTCCTTCCCAGCTATCCAAATACCCTTATAACCTAGTTAGTCACCTGAAGAGGGGCACAGCAGGTAAAGCTGGTGTGCACCCTAGAACGGGTATTCCTACGAAAAATTATTATTATTATTGGGCATGATGCGCTTTCAGCGACGTTTGCAACGTAAGAGATGATGTTACACGATGTAGTAGGGCTGTATGGGCTGTGTGGTTTGTCCGACGCACTCATGAAAATCAGGTGTTTGTGTGTGGGTCATCGCTTAGAATATCGGCGTCGTGTCATGGGAACGAAGACGGTCACATTGTCAGTACTATACATTATGCATGTAGCGCCCCTTCACATGCCCCATTGGCATTATTAGCGTTCTCAAGTCAAGCACGATCTTGAATCCATTAGTCCACTTATGCACAATTTAATTAATTGCCCTGTGTTTTTAAACGCTTAACATCCTTTGGATATGCTGTGTTATAATTTTATGTTTTACATATTTTTATGGGTTAGTTGAATTCTATTTGAATCGATTTCAACTTTCCTTATAAAGGTTTTCTTCATGCGCGCTGATCCAAACGGCCGAATGTAGATTGTAGAGGTTGCATACAAAACGGAATGAATAGCTGTATGGTTTGATTAATCCAGACTCCAGAGTACTAATCGCTTTATTTCTTGATTGGCGGCAATTAAGACGTGACGAGGCAAGACCACTCACATACGATCTGCATTTTGGTATGATTTGACTAGATAACTAATAGATCGGCGCATTGTGACTCAAATTTTCGGTCTGTGATGGCATTTTTAATTGTTTTAATGATCCTATCAGAACAAGTATGTTTATATGTTTGTTACCACAAAATAATGTTAATTGTTTCAAGGTATACATTTCATAACAATCTTATGTTATAACTTTCTCATTTATGTATCGATTTTTTTTGTAAATCTATAATTTAAAAGGATATATTTCATTGTTTACAGGTAGCATGCAGTACTAATGGTCTATGACTCAGGAATACTACATAATATGAACGAGGATTCAAGATATAATAACTTTAATGCATTGTGAATTGAATACTAAATCACAGTTTCATAAATTTTATTTCCTTCAACTTATGCGTTATCTTTGTCATGAAATTAAAATTATTAATCGAACGATCCAAATTTTATCAAATAATTAGTTTAATTCATTCATTCCATTGCACACTCAAAACGTAAGAAATTAAAAGAGAAACTATTACTAATGAAATATTGAAGTAGTAAAACCAATAGCGATGAAAGTTGCCTGTCCTCATTTAATTAGCCTATTAAACACATTGTATTAACTTAATCGAAATGAATCAGTAGGCTGCTTAACCTTCCAAACTATAAAAACACGATACACTAAATCTATTATTAATTCGCCTTTCTCTCGGATGTAGGTAAATATATTTTTTATAAATTTTATTCAAATTATTTGTGTATTCCTCTTTGTAAGTGTGTTCTATCGTTGCCCGCCATATATGTGTGGTTGTGTAATGTCTAGACGTGTCGGTATATCAAACTATATAAGATGGTCAATCCCAAATATAAAAATAAGCTGTCTAGCTGAGTAGGTTAGCTATCGCAATCGAAGGGCACGTTTCAAAAGAGCGCTATAGGATGGGAGTGCATAAGGTCGCTGGTTCGACCTTGATAGGCCACCTACCCACTCTGTGATTGCAGGGCGGGATGTTCACACCCAAGGCTGGAACACCTCTTTTCACTGCATTCTCCCGTCGTTTGTTCATACATTTCATGTCGTGGCTTGAGTCTTCAAGTGTTGTTCGATGCCTTCACGTAACACAAACTGCAAGTAGGTGCAATTTGAATGGAAATGGCTTCTGCCGCAAATCAAATAAAAATGTGTTTGTATAGAATCTTTTTAGAGATTGGGGACGTGACACTTTCGTCAACAGGCCAAAGAAATCATGGGTTAATGGGTGTAAATTAACATCGTTAATTATTGTGTCTTTCTTTAGAACTAGGATTCATTAGATATTTGTCAAACAAAACAGTCAAATCGTTATTTTCATGATGATAGTCCAAGCTATTGTTATGCGGCAATTATTACTATGACCAGCTTTTATGCAGTGATGTCTTCTTGGTGGGCACAATGTGATTGTGACGGTATAGCTGGGACTCGACTCAGAACTCTGCTTATGATGCTCAGATCTGATCCGAACACAAAACAGTTCGTCCTTCCTCACTCGAGCAAAGTGGTATTTGAATATGTTGACCGGCGGGCATCGAACGCCCGGAATGCAGGTGCACAGTAGAGTACTGAGTAATTTTAACTCGAATTCGCGACAACGCGGAAACTCGGCTCTGCTAGTCTAGTAGGGTAACATGTAGTGTGCTTTCTTCGTACGCTTACATAAAGAAGTAACTAAGACAAGACGCCGAATTAATGTCGTATTTTCAATGAGTATAGGAGAGGAAATAAGTCTGTGGCCGTAGGGCTCGATAGCTCGATACTAGAACCCGTTCTCGCCGAGATCGAGATTCCTGGCTCGAGCTAATCAAATCATTCGATTCAGCTATGAAGGTGTAGCACAACAATGGGGTCATACGATGTTATCGTACTAATACGGACAGGTGGGCCGAAGCGCTTCCTGCATGTCCAGCGTTGATCTCTCCGGCTGAAAAAGACCACAGTTGCATGAGTTTTGGCTAAAAGTGGGAATGAAAATTAAAATTTTGACAATATGATAGGTGTGTAGATACAAATTACTTAGTTATAGTGCCGTGGAAAGTGCAATATTGATATTTTGCTTTTGTTTTTAAATTGAATAAAATCACACAATTTCAGGTAGTATGATTCCATCAAAAGGAATAAAATTTTTTTTTTTTTTATAGAATTCAATTAAAACTAATACAATTCGAAAATATATGTATCAAATAACGTTTATAAAGATCTACATTGTTACGCTGTTTGTCCCGTGTGTGTCCACTTGCTGCAGGTGTTTCTATTCCTATCACGTTGATCCGGTTATGTGACAGAATGGTTTACAGTGAGAACGGGTGAGTTAGTCGTTGTGTGCTGTCACTGTCAACTGAGTGTCAAGGGTCAACCGCAGTTGGCTGTCTTTCCCTAGGGACAGTAAAAGCAATTAAACCTATTAGCTAAGGTCGTTATTTTAACAATACAAAGTGAGAAAAATGAAGTGAGCAGTAGTTTTTCACAACAACGATCCAAAAGGGCAATAAAAAAGTAAAACAGTAATTAGCAGCGTTTATTGAGACACATCTTGATTTTGCAATCGGTTGGTAAAATAAGACATTAATTGAAGAGCTCCCCAGAAAAAGGATGAATATGACAAATTGTAAAATGTTCAGGAGAAGCCAAAAACTAATATTTTCTTTATTTTCTAATGTATGGATTTTTTGTAATACATACATGTATTATATTGTTCTTGAACATAGTTTGGAATATTATTAATGAGTATAAAGACAAACTTCTTTTATTGAGAAATACATTTTTTGTATGATTGATTTGGCAATCTTGGTAACACCCTTTTGCGTAATATACTCTTTCCCTGCATTCCTTAGGAGCTTCTTTTTGTTTTTACTCCACTCATTTATGTGTAACTTCCTTTTCTTTCCTTTATTTAAATGATTTGTAGCGTTTGGTGACAGCTTTACACCTACCACGGCAGCCATATTGAATGGATATACACCTTTAGTCCAGGGACATAAAACTTCAACAATTAATACCCACTACATAGTTCATGCTATCGACTACAGATTGCACCACTATGTAGAGTGATGGATATTCACCCTTTTTCCATCAAAAAAACACTTTTCACTGAGATGTCATATTCATCCTTTTTCCGGGGAGCTCTTCAATTATATACATTATAGGACTTTACTCTATCCTTAAAAGAAATATTTTAATTCATATTTCGATCAAACTTACTGAGTTCTTTATCAAAACATTGTCTTACAACAATCTCAAACAAAATTACAAGAAATATCAATAATAGGGACGCACGCGGGTCGAATCCCGTATAAGGCACTTTGTTGTAATTGTGCCCCATTTGCATCCATCACCCCACGTCGTGTTGAAGAGCATGATTGCAGTAATATAGACGTAAAGTAACAAGAATCTTCATCATATACAGGCAGAAGAATGTTGCGTACGGGCAAGGCAAGGCAAGGCACGCCCCTGCACAGACAGAAATACCTCCAACCTAACACCTGACTTGATCCAATACGATAACTATACTATATGATTGAGACTCGTGCATTTAAACAAGAATGTGACATAGTTTCAGCCGCTATTGAGTCCGTCTCTCTCGACATTACCCAAGAATGCAGACGTTTATTCACTATATAATTACGCGCCGATGTTGTAGTTTGACAGAAGACATGGTATTATTTTATAATAATGTAATTGCCCGCATTTGTTGAGTCGGTAATTAACCTGTAGTAATCATGTTTATTACGACGAGAATTCACGAGTACTTATGTGATACGTCCCACTCTAACAATGAGGCGAGCCATCCATAATAAACACAGCGAATCTGAATTCTCTGTAAACCGTTATAGTACGCGCGGCGTAGCGTGCATACGAAACCTCAGTTCGCACAACCATAGCATAACAAGGCGCTAATGTAGGCCTACGTTTACTGGGACACGGGTTGGGTTCCGCTCAAAATAAACTTCCAGATAATCTCAGCGTTACTTCACAACGTTTGGTTTTGTTACAACAATCATCGAAAACTTAAAACTTTTTCGAAAATTGAGAAGTTCTGAAGTAATCATTCTTCAGAAGTAATCTCTGCCCTGGAAATTGTTTTTACATTTTAATAGTTTTGATAAATATTCCGTATATTTTTATTGTGAAGGAGAGAACGGTTGATATTGAATCCCCGTTTATTTTAAAATAACCGTCTCGTTACAAAATTTTGTTATTTAATGTAATTAAAAAAAAAAAACTACTAATGTGCAAACAAAATTGGTGCAGTGGTTCCACAGCAACCTTGTGAATGAGTGATCATCATAGATGAGTGAGGCATTGGCCAATCAAATGTCATGCCACCCGCTGATTGGCTCCGACTCACTCATCTATGACGTCAGCATCCACAAAGTTACTGTAGTAGAACTACTTGACGCAAAGAGTACAATGACAGTTGACAGACAAAGTTTGATGTTTCTCATGTGTGAATGCATTACCCGGACAACAACAGTGTCAAGTGAACCCCCTATACTTTGGACCACACAACCTGTAATTGGCTCATTGTTTCCGGCCAGTCGTCGCCATTTTGTTACATGGGCCCATAAAACGAAGGAATGTTTTCACGATGATTGTCTCACGGTTTATAAGCTTTGTTGTGGTGACATCGAGACAGGACAGAACTTTGTACGTTATTCTCACGTTGCGTCCCTCTCCCTCCTACGCACCCACAGTCGTCGTTACAAACTAGATTCATACATAACCATGTTGAAGTTGTCCCACGTAACTATAGTCTCGTGATTACGAAATAGCGCACACTCCAATAGTACAAAACATTGTCTACTTCTCTATTTCCTACCATCTACTTGAAACAACAATTAGAAATAATTTACAACATTGACTTGGATACATGGAAATTCTAAACACAGTGGCCTTTACTAAGCGGAATATCACCTTTACGTATGTGTGAGGGAACGCTGGAAATCTGTTGATTTTCGTTGAGACAGCGTGCATGAAAGGAGTTGTTGATAAGTATCAGAAGTCGGTATGAGACTTACTAGTATACCTACAGTTAGTATAGTAATACAACTAAAACATAAGAAATATATTAGTAAATTGGGTGCTCCGGGATCTGAAATGCGGCTAAGATCGGATTTTACTCAAATGAATATTTTGTTAGATAATTCTTGTTGATTTGGTAAGATCAATCCAAAATACACCAGGTTAAACAAAAAAAAATCACTTGATAAAACCAACTTTTAAAAGGCAAAGGTGAAAATTGTCCCGTTTTAGCCCCGAATCACCCACCTCTGTAATACTCTTGGTAGAAATGTAACATGATATGTTTCAATCTAACATTGCTAAAGTGTACCCGACATTTGAGTAAGATCAATGGGAGAAATAATAATAATACGAAAATAATAGTAATTTGATTACCATGCCCAATCGCAGTACCAATTTATGAGACAATATTCTGCCATGTTTGAATGGTATAGTGAACCAATATTACTTAACAATAGCGTCGGAACGAGTTCGGTCGTATTATAATATGGTGGTGACACCTGTTGCGTTGTAGCCTTGTCTCTCTCCATATCGGGAGGCCAGACCCGGCTCGAGTCCCGCCACACCCATAGCCCCCGCCCGAGTCGAGTGGGACGTTCTCCTGTCTCACTTCTTTGCTCTAAACACAGTGGATGAATGGAGCTTCGATCTGTTGTTCCTCTCGGCCCATGCTCTTTCCACCCCACTCAAACGGCATCTATAAAACATTAACCCTCACCATTGTAACATTTCAGTTGGTCTATAATTGACCGCACTTCGACTTCCGTATGCGAATGTTTTCGAGATTTCTGTAAATCTTCTTTTTATGGCCGCTTTTAGCGGGAACAATAGGGTCTGACTTCATTCATATACTGTGGTTCTCAAGGCTGATTGAACTTTAGAGGGATGCCCGAGATACTCCGTCACGTGACCGATTCCCAGGTTGATAAGATAGTTCATCCTATAGATACACCCCTGAAAAAACAAAAAATGGGCTCATGTGCAACCAAATTTACGTATCGGCCAACTAAAATGATTGTTTTCGGGTTTCAAACAAGTCCTCCAGCCAGATGAGAGACAGGTCGTCGCAAGGGTTCCGTACACAGAATGACGTCATTGTGAGACCCGACTCCGACTGGTCGAATGTGAAAAGTGACCTTTAGAGGTGGAATTTCTTCCCAAGTCCGTCACCTTGAATGCCAGGAGGCCGTCGGACCATATTCGGTAACCACGTGTTGATCTTGCAGCGCAGACAGCTTTAGCGGTAAAACAGCTCATGCAGTTGTCTCTTTTTATTGTCAAATAGCTACCACGTGGTTAGAACTCGAGTTTGAGAAAAGCTGCATAATAAGCGTTTTTTTTCGTTTGTATGGTCTGCTGCGAAGGTGGTGAACCAATGGCACGCGTACCAGAAGTGGTACGCGAATACTTTCTGCATGGCTGGCAAACTGAAGCAGACACATGCATAACATATTGTAGGCTATATTAGGATGCAAATTGACCACACTTCTCGAGTCGTTTTCCGGGCATTAGGAGAATTGTGGGTATCAAAATTTTGCCTCAGGTGTTAAGGGGTTTTGTCCCAGATTCTTCATTATGTGGAACGTGCATCGTATTATGCTTATCTCCCTCAACCAAAGTGTTTAATTGGCAATTAGCTCTCCATAAAATAATGTTATTCCAAATCCCAGTCAAGTTTGGATTAATTAATTTATGGTTTCGCGCTTCAAAAAGCAAAAAAACGTTTTGTCGTTAAGATGGTACAGGGTATATTTTGAGGTTGTAACGCGTGACGCCTCGAAATCTCAACAGTTGGTTCCCCAGTCTACAGTCTACAGTCAACACGTAAGATTCAACCGAGCCGGATGCTCTGGCTCTGGGCTCGAACCCAGTTGGGGCAACATTAGATTATATTACTTCAGTATATATGTTTTCCTGAGAACCACTCATCTGTACCTATAGCGTGGGACATTGATTGTTGTGTTGCTCATGAGTCTACAGTATATCCAGCGGCCAGACGACATACTTGAAATAATACTTTGCTCCGCCTCGCGTGCTGTGTATCTAGACCATGCACGGAATGTGCGGCCGTTATGTAGATGTGGACTTAACAAGGTGAGACGCGATAACGGTCCCCCGCACCGCACAGAACCACGCCACTGTGTCGTCTCATGGGTGTAGGGGGGGGGGGGGGCACAGAACTACGCCACTGTATCGTCTCTTCAGAATAGCATGAATCCATCAACTTATCAGTCTCCCAGTATGTAACAGTCTTCACTGTCTTTGTGCTATTAAATAATCGCGTTAGAGCACAGTGGATTTAAATTACATATTTCAAATTATTGTTTGATTGCAGTAAAATGTCACGTGACAACTACTTAGAATCATATTTATTTTCTGGGCACAATATTGACAATTACTGGTTTGTGGTTGTCTTGAATAACCGTGTATTACATAATCTGTTTACAGTGTTGGGTCTCGATTGGCAGGTACTAATTGTGATCATAGAGCAGTAAACCATAGTTCGGGCGGTCAAACAGGCGTGACGTAAAAGGCGCTTTGTGCGGAACTCGTGAAGTAATAACTTACTAATCTAAAGTGTATCGGTTTCCTTTATCGTTAGCGTAACTTAGAAAGTTTTGCCCACGGATGCAGTCTCCCCTCCCTCCCCCCCCCCCCGACACCCTCCTCAGGGCATCGGACACACGACCCCCCGCTTAAGCATTGTTACCTAAGATCATTTACAAAATGCATTATCTTATTTCCTTGATGCATGAACGGTCCATACTGATGTTGCTGATCATGATCATATTCATAACGCCACGGATTTATTTGAAACCACTTTTATTTCAAGCAACATGACCTTGAGCGAAAGTTCATTGACCTTGCACACTTGCAGTTGCATCATTTCGTCCTCTGAGCTATGATCGGTAAGTTGGACACGTTACGGGAAGGAAAGACGATTGGTTATTATATTTGCTGTTTTATGACATCCATCTATTGCACATCGCCAGGATCATGGTACGGGAGTCCAAATTAAGGGGGGTAACCCACTAAGGAGGGTTATTGACAATTACTGGTTTGTGGTTGTCTTAAATAACCGTGTATTATATAATGTGTTTTCTGTGTACCATTGATCGGTCGGTCAAACAGGCGTGACGTTGACGTTGACACAAAGGGGGTGTTACAATCGCAAGGCAGGCAAGTATGAAGTAGAAGTGAGGAAGTAGGAAGAGGAAAAGAAAGGACTGGCCATATCACAGCCAAATGAAATGAATAAGGAAATGACAAAAGATATGCACGAGAGTTTTCTTTGCGGGCACTGGTCACCACGAGGAGAGACGTTGCTGTGTCAAGGAAGATCACTAGATCAGTAATTGAAAAACTTTCAGTATCTACCAAGTACCTACCAATATACTACGAGCACTTCATCCATGTCGGCACCTAATTGAACGTAGCTACGACTACGACCCAACGAGGCTAATCGAGACCAAGATCAACTCCAGCCGAAGCAGACGAAAGTGTTGAACTCCATCACCCCGAAAGGTGACAATGACATATTGTGTCGTGTCTACGCTGCGTTATTTCAAACGACTCTTTGGGAAAATGTTTACTCAATTTTCACACAGAAAAAGACAACTCGTTTCCTGTTCCCAACTTATTTCTGTCGCGTCCCACGAGGGCAAGTGGCCTTCAACGACGCGTCACGTCGTGGCATCACACTTTTAGCGTTTAGGAAACAACCGTTTTCCAAATTGTAAATAATATGAGCATATGAATAATTCTGTAAATGTAATCATGTAGATTGTAGAACGTAATTTTATTCCAGTCTTGGCCTGCTGGCTGTGTATATCAACTTATTTCTGCGTTTCCTCTCATTCATTAGTCTGTCTGGAGATATCCCGCCATGTTTTGGATGCCCCCAACTTATTTTCCCTTATTTATATAGTGATCGGCAACATTGCAAGAATCCACATGTGCTTTTTCATAAATCTATTACAATATATTGTTTTCGTCACTGTATATCCTCGACCCGTTACAAATTATTTATGCCACTGTTTGCCCAAACACCTAACGAGAAAAATTATCTTCTTCTTCTTAAGTCAGACGAAGTGCAGTCCACACCCCAATTCCCTTTCCTCCATTTCCCCCTTTACTCATGCGCCCTCCTATACTTGCCCCTTTCCTCCAAAAAGCCCCCAATTTCATCGTCATTATCACCCAGTCATCGTCTTAATTAGCCAAGTTGCAAAAATATAAGCCGTTAAGCCCAAATATCAATCAATCAACCTGACTAATAAACCTACAAACATGTTTTAGATGGCCGACAGTATCAGTTTGTCCTGTAAATAGAACGACAGGCAGAGCTACCCTGGTCTAATGCTTGACTCTTGTTGCAGGAACTGGCCACCAGGCCCGTGTTTGTCAACGATGCTCCGTCCCAGTTCGACATTACTCCCGGGAAGATGGGTAAGTTAAGCAGCCCCAGTATGATAACCAGTGGCTAAAGTGGGAGCGGTAGAGCCGGTATGCATACCGTTACTAAAAATATCGTCGGTATACCATACCGGCACTAATTTGTATCGATTATAAACATTATGACGAATTATGTTAAACATTTTGTTGTACTTGGTATTTATATTTGCTCGTCCAATATTTTTATCAAGTAAATGTTTCAATTTTTCATTACAAATGTACGTAAAAACAAGCGGTGACTCCTCTCCAAAGTAAACATGTTCGTGACAAAACACCCTAAAAAATCTCTGCGGGACTATAAAACTGGGGGGCACAGACCCCCCCCCCCCCCCCGACACACTCGCTCGGTCTGTTTACACAGCATTTAGTGCATACCGCCGCTTCTCCGATGATAACGCTCAACATATCAAGCGTGCATGTTTGTGTAATTAGCGCACAGTTTGATTAAAATGCGCGTGAAAGTAATTCGCCCGAAACAATCGATCAACCGATCGGGTGAAAGTTACTGCCGACGTTGACAATCTCAAACAAATACCAACTAAGCCGGAAGTTGATTCGGAGTCAACATCTATGCTAAACATTGCACTATTTCCTTTAACAACTCCTAAACATGACTGATGTTAGATTTTACTTTTATGTATAATCAAGTGCTATAATTTGTCTGGGGGGGGGGGGGGGGGGCAACCTTTATATATTCATTGGGTACACTGTACAGTGTACATACATATCAAGAAATTCAAATGATATGGATAAAATTCCGCGGAAACAGAATGGCGGACGTGCGATAATCTTCCTATTAGTTTAGTTTTACTGCAAATAAGATCTTCAAAGAATCAGTGAACTAACGACTGCGGCAAATCATAATTGTTAGCCTGAATTAATAATGTTCCCGTTCCCATATCAACTGGGACACGGGTGATATCAGTGTTCGCTTGGTATAAGCACAGACAACTGGGTATAAGTAATCTCTACTTGTACTTTGGGTGTATCTGTAATCGACTTTTCGGGCTACTTGGCCTGTTTCGCCAACTAACACAACGATTACCAATTGTTTTAATTAATTGTTACGAATTAATAGCTGTTAGTCTGCAAAGTAGCAAAGCAGGGGCAAAACAAAGATTTCAGATACGCCCTTGTAGTTTTATAGGTATACCGGAATCAACTCCGGCTCCCGTTGAACGGAATTGTTAGTCGTTTTCGAAATCACATGACAGCATTTCGTAGTTTGTTGCTGACGAACGGGGCGTAAACAAACGTTTTAAGGTCGCGTCATGGACATGTCGGCACGTCCGAGGCCTACGCGTACCTAAGGCCATAAGCCACTGACCCCGATTGGCAACATGTGTGCAGGTATTTCAGACTAGCCGGAACAGGACTCTGATGAAAACATAAGTTACTCAAAATATTATCTACCAGCTTGGAATGTGGTTATTCATCAAAACTAGGTTCTAGTAGGGAGCAGCGGCAACTGTTTGGTTATGATGACTTCACATTTGTTAACTTTCACATACCGGTAGTTTCAAGGCGTAGTACACCTTTTTGTTATGATGCAGGAAAGATTACTGTTATTTGGAATGTGATAAGTTTTGAAACGAATTTTGGACCGTCAATGTGAAAGTATAATGGTATATACAATTTCTTTGGATTTAACTTTTGTTAAAAAATCGCTTTGGTTCAGCATTTCGTACATTTTTTAGTGTCATAAACAAAGTTCATTAAAACAAGTTTTTTTTAGCGGGGAAGGGGAATGTTAGCTTTTCTTAGAACATCACCTGGAACATTCTATCTGAAAGAATGTCGAACAACGTGAAGTTCTAATCAAGTACGAAGAGAGGACAGAATTACAGTGTGAGTGACTGATAAAACTGTGAACCAAGTTCGCATACGCCAGTTGATGGGTAGACACGAGGACAACATTGTGAGTATAATCGTTGCCTCCGAACTATCCTATTTTACTTATCAAGCTTACATAAACAGCCGTTAGGGTGGACATTATCTTCGTGTGAGGTTTATTGGATGCTGGGCCGCAGGGTTGTGGGTTCAAGCCTAGAATCATGCACTTTTTGCTCCTTCGACATTATGTTCCCGCCACACAATCCATCAGCCATCTGACCAATGAGTGTTTGAGTTGCGCCGGTTCGCACGACCTACTTGATCGTTGCTGATGTTTGCAATGTCACACTTCTCCAATCAATCAATCAGATCATCGTTTCGATTAGCCTCTCTGCACTGGCACGGAATGTGACTCTGCTTGTCGTCGGGGGTGGACGCACGGAGCTTTCCCCCCGTACCCTAGGGGCAGCACGTGACAGAAGGCGCCGCGGGGTGACCGGTAAATGTGCTAAATTTCTCTCAAATGTCCGAGGAAGATTTGGGTCGGTCTCGAATTATTTGAATTAGTTTTTTCGAGAAAATAGCCGCCACTACAGTGTCGCGTGTAAATTACCCGTGTATTTTGTAGGCTAATTTGTGGAGTGAGCTGTTAACTAAATTATTATGTTCGCCGGTCGTTGCTTTCACTTGGATTGGCCATCGGAGTGGTCTTGTAGCTCGGCCACTGCGATTACGAAACCTCGCGGGCCTTTACCTACTTGTGAACATTGTGAAGAATGTCGGCCCTCATTGTTTACGAGTCTTCGTTTCACCATTCTTGAACGATTTGTAAACACTGTAGTCAAATCTGTGAACATGAATACAGTATTCATGTCAGTGTGCGTGGTAGCGCCACGCCGCGCACTCACTACGTCGTGGGAGCCAATATTCGTCCGTAAAACATTATGATTTTAAGTCCCAGTCAAGTTTGGATGCATTAATTAATGGTTTCACTCTTCAGCAAGCTACAATAAATTTACCGTTAAAAATAATGTGTTACCGCGGGCCTATTTGGCACGCCTGGACAAAGTGTGTTCACCTACCTTAATTGTTCCAAAAGAAAATCAAAATTATTCATTCTATAGAAAATGTAATGCTCTTCCGTATGAGTGTTTTCTTTTATTCCAAGTATGTATTTACGTTTTGCAGATATTCTTAATTAGGTGTGAGAGGTGTCCAACAACATCACATTACAAAAGGTAATTAAGAACATCTGAAAAAAACGGAAATATTGATTGGATCAAAGAAAGAACACTAAATTCTCTACAGGATGACATATATTTTGATTTACATTTGGGAAAATTAAAACACATTTTAAATTAAATCAATTTTGACAGACCGAAATCGAAGTTCCGCCGGCTTAGTGAACATACAGCCACTATTGTTGCTCGAACTCAAAAGATTCACCATCTCTTTGTTCCGAAGAGGTTTTTTGTCATTTTTTTTCCTCATGTTATATAATATGTATTGTCTGTTCGAATTGCCAACCCGCTTTTGTCTTAATTTTATGTTAAAAGTTATCACACTTAGGAAATTTTATGAAGAATGTATGTAATCCTGCTTGTTTATAATTTAATAAATTGTGTTTCTACTAAAAAAAACATCTCTTTGTACCACACAATACTTAATACACGCATAATGTACACGCCGACCATTTAGCACGCAACACGCGTACACACACACCGGGTAATTAACCCGATTGTCGTGCAATGGATTGTTCAGTGGTCACAAGAGAACCTGATGACTGCGACAAATCAATCATGTCGGTCCGGTCTTGCGCGCCGGGAATAGAAAGTACGGTGACACGGTGTCTTACATCGCCACGACACGTCTGGTCTGGTCTAGTTTCAGCTTACTTACCGGATTGTTATCAACTCGTTTTCTGTCCACTTGTTGTGACGTCACGAGCTTGTGTGAGCGACAGGTATTGACGGCCAGTGTGATGCATGGACTGCAGGATTCAATTCAATGACTGCAGTTTGTTTACCACTGATGTCGGTGTCTGTGGGATTGAGAAGTTGAAGCTGATGACGTATCCAAATCCAACCCTCTCTCTCTCCATCAACGACGTCATTCTACCTCGCGATTGACCACGTTGCATCAATATGAGATCACTCAACCGGGGAGGAAGCCATATTGATGGTTCATAATAATCTAAACGATTACGGCACGGAGACACTAGTTCGAAAACATACATAATAATGAATAGTGTACCTATCGTTGTCATCTCTGCTTTGCATCGCACTTGACAGTGATTGATGATTTGTATATGGAGTTTGTTTTTCTAATAAAAAATAGCATGTAATAGAACAATTCCATAGCTATGAGCAAATTCTATACTTAACTTGACTGTGCATGTTCAGTCCATCTGACCAATGACTTTTGGCTGCACTGCGCCAGTAAAGTCGTCGTACAACAACTTCGGTAATGCTTTCGTCATCAATCAATGACGTGTTTACGGTTTCGGTCAACCCGAGCAGGTACTTGAATTAGCCATGGCCGCTGGTTGGCTGCCGCTCACCCACCCGTGACGGAAGCATTACCGAAGTTGTTGTACGACAACTATAGGAACCTTTCCGATAGCGCTAGTGACTCGTGGCAAAACGGCGATCGGTACTTGTAATTGCGGCTCCCTCATCGCTCACCTATTGAGTATGACGCAAGTATGTAATAGTGACGTCATTGTGTGCAGGTGATCGGTGGCTGGTGTCTTGCCTTGGAGTGCTCTACCTCAGCAAAGGACTCTTCTACAGGGTCGTGCCCGCCGACCAGAACTTCTCGACTCCGGAACAATATTCGGGGGTGAGTGAATTCACTTTATTGTTTTTCTAATCAATATGAGGCGAAATGATGTATCTAATATACATACTATACACATATATATGTTCTTTCACATATCCGTAGAGGCGGTTTTCTGCTTGTAGTTAGTAGAGTAGACTGCATGCGTAAGCCGCATTAGTCACGCCCGCTGTGTTTGGGGTTTTCAGAATGCCCACACATAGTTATATAAATTATCACTATAATTTACCTGTTTCAAGTAGATATAAGAACAAAAGAAGTTAGTAGACATTTAAATTGGCTATTTCATTCTTAAACTATAGCTTTTAAGAAAGATAACTAGAAGTTGAATGAACAAGTTTTGGGGGTGATCCTGTAGCAGTGGGGCTCTAATCTGCGTCGGTGGAAGAAAAAGATAGAGATGAAACTTCTTTATAGAGTGCTTTTGTCATGCGGCCGCCACTATAAGGTTTAATTCTCTCAGTTTCTGTGTCTTCAGTGTTCACCACAAGATTAACAGATACCCATTTTCACTGCACATTGTCAAAGAGGATAAGTATTTAAATTTAAGGGTTGCGTTTCTTTGCCCCCAGATGTTCCGGTTTCGGCTGTGGTGGTGCGGCGAGTGGGTGGAGGTGCTGGTCGATGATAGACTTCCCACAGTCCATGGCAAGCTGGCCTTCCTACAGGCTCAGGCCTCGGAGCAGTTCTGGCCAGGCCTGCTGGAGAAGGCCTACGCCAAGTAAGTACACCACTGGTGTAGTCATGTGACGTGTCGTAGTGGGCAGTGTCTGAAATCTCTCAAGCTCGATGTAAACACTTTCCTAAGATTTAAGTCCGGTTAACGAAGTTGAATCAATTTAATTTTCTATTCAATTTTATTGTGATTTTCCTGTCCCATGACAAAACAGCATGCCAATACCCTAGGGCTTTAGAAGGTGGTACATACATATTTTATGACAAAGTTAAATACACGGAAAGGAAGTTAATGTATGACAAAGTTATATACATGGAAAGAAAGTTATAGTATGACAAAGTTATATACTTGGAAAGGAAGTTTTAGTATGACATTGATGGGTAATGATGAATCAGGCCAGTAGCACCATATGGCGTTCACATAACGATGGAAGTTGAAACCATGTTTTCTATTTACTGAGAAAGAAGATTATTTATATCATTATATTTAAGTAGTCGCGCCATGACAGCAACTTGTTAGCTCTTATTCCTAAAATTCTTTGCCCAACCAATGAGAGGTGACTTTTTATAAATCCGGCCAATGGTAGCGATCCTAGTAAAAGAATTAGGAGAAAATATGCATCTCGGAACAAAATATTAAATCTTAGGAAAGTGTGTAAATCGATCTTTCTTTATCGTGACGTGTGTCTTCGAATTATTTGTCAAGAAACGTAAAAACGTTTATGCGTATCGAAGTGGCAGCTACATTATCACTCGACCGTCACTTATTGCATTGTTACCGTGACGTCACTTCGAACGTGATATAACAATGCAACTCGAATTCGCGCGAGTAACATCAGGTTTTTGAAACGTGCGAGTGTTATTATTTGAAAGTGATGTAGCAGGTTCTTCGCTTTTCACGTGTATCATGATGTTGCATCACAGTCTTGTATTGTGGGAGCTGCACGTGCTACATCGACAAGCGACAAACAACAACAACAATAATAATAGTAAAAGTCAACAATTTTTTAGTTAAACAGTTTAAGTCAACAATAATTGTTGACTAAAACTTTTATATGGTATATAAAGGTGGTATAGGTGTAACCCAGTGTCCTACGCTAGGTTGTATGACTATTATTACCGGCCTTATCTCAGGCCACATTTGATAACAGGGATATATTAGCTGCCTCACCTGAGACAAACAATCTAGTTGCAAGCAATAGCAAAGTCAGTGATAATACAATTAAAAAAAGATAATTTACGGTTATGGCTGTGATTGAATTGAATACGAATGTTGTTATTTCGACATAGAGGAAAACTATTGGGTTTCGCGGTGTTTCGCATCCCTATGAACTTGCGGAGTTATGATCCAGTGATGACGCCTTCATGTCGTTAGCGAGGCCGCTATACACAGTCGATCCTATCGTGGTAGACTAACAAAATCCAGCCGTATCAACAGCGTATCGAAATGATAACAGAATGGCGGGAATCCAAATTTCCTTTTTTCGACATTCTAATAATTACTTTGGGATTCTTTTCACCTCTATGAACTTGCATTTTTCAGCCATATTTCTTAAAAATCGTTTTGCTTATTGCTATTATGGTTTTCAAACGGTATCTGTTAGAGTAACAGTCCATTAAGTGTTGCTCAGTTGCCTCTCTTCCAAGTCAGGCTATCTAAAACAAAGAGCATGAAGTATCTGCAATACAGTGAGCCATGGATGGGCGATGACACCGCTGTCAGCGCTCCGACCTTTTGTCCACCTCAATGTGATATTTTTAATTCGTGTATGTTTGGTAATTTCTAATATTCTATTTTTGCGTTTAGTGACACTTCAAATTGTATTCCATTTTCTGAGGCTATTGATGTATAACATTTGGTCCAGTGGTTAGCATCCCTGCTTCCAATGCAGAAGGTCCCGGGTTCAAATCCCAGTTCTGGCAGAAGTTTTTTAACTTCTATTAAATATACCATTACTTCCTGTCTTAGGAATAAGTAAACGGTGACTTTTGAGCCGTCCTAGCAACGAAGCACTCAATTACTTCAAAGATGTTCTGAATTGGTCTTGTTGATTCTGACATTTGTCCGCAGGTGTTCGCACTGTCCAATCACTGATTCATATGTCGATCTTTGATTGGTTATCGCTCACTCGTCGATGGTGTTCGGAGCCTACAGGGTTGATTTAGTCGCTTTAAATTAAAGTCCCCCACTGAAAATCAGTTTCGTTACTGAGTGGGTAGACTCTAAATGTGAATGTATCTATTTATTTAATCAGCAAACATGTATCTTTTATCATGGCTACTGGTTCTCGATGCACAATAACGGTCGTGGCGATCTGTCCCCGGACTAGAACCAATCCATAGACCCCTGTCTGTACCCGATCCATACTAATGTGGGAACAGCAATAATACCGCAGGAGAATGAAAGTACAGCGCAAGCGCACCACTTTCTGTCGGTCACTCCAGTCCAGTCCGCTCGGCCACTTTCTTTGGTGTTTACGCCGAGATTTTTGAAGCGGGAAGGCAGTCCTACTTTCTATTCATTACAAGCTGTTTCAAATTACGTAGTAAAACTATTATAGCTAGATCGAGTGATTTGCAATTAATTATAAACGATAAAAAGAGCAAGGCACGCCCCCGGGTAACGGGAATATTGGGAACTAATAACGTTATTGCTAATATGCAGCGTCACAGTGGAAAGTGTTATTGTACGCAAAAGAGTTTGGCCAGAAGAAGTTTTTATTTTTTGTTTGTTACACATTACTAACTATATATATATAAATCTCATCATACAAAACTGAGAGTTGGCAAAATTGTATAGGAGAAACTAAGGATAAGGAGAAGTCAGGATATTTTCCAGGGGGATAAGACGAAAAACACTGTCCATGAGGGTGGACGAAGGGAGATATGTGTGTAGTAACCCTTTTTGTTAGCCCCGGCAGGAATTTTGGTTGATTTCGTTAACTTTTTAATAGTTATAGGAAGTTTCATTTGATTATGAATGAGATGAATTGAATTGAAACATTATATTTTTTCTGTTAACCACTGAAATGGTACCTTTTCCCTGATATTCAGGAAAGGGATAGACGTATACACATAGACGCATATACATAGACGCATATACATAAACGTATATAGATAGACGCATATTATAGAGACTGATAGACTGATGATAGACCCACCTCCTTGAGAATAACTGTGTCACCCGTGCGTTAAAGTCTCCACTATAACTTTCGGCATGATATTCTTATCCCATCTTATGACTTACCACACAACTATCCCTGGGTCCAGGGTAGCTCTGCCTGTCGTACGAGGCTACTTAAAGAGCCAACAAAACTATTACGTTAAAAATGCAATGCTCTGACATGCGTTGTTTTTAACGTTTTTTTTTAACGCCGATCTTGACAGTTTCAGTCATGATTTTTTATATTTAACTTGTATTTGTATTACTCATTTGTGTTTGTTTGTTGTTTTAATACACCATCGTTCCTTAGTGTATAGACAAACGCTACTTGTGGAGCTCTGCCCTGTGAAGTTACATGGTGCAATAACAAATTACTATCCGTTGGCTTCATCAGGATATTTGCCGAAACTAAGTCCGAATATAATTACGTATGTGTACGCTTGCCTTCTACTTGGCAATAGTTGAGTGTGTATGCCCTAGTGGTCTAGTGGTCTAATGGTCTAGTGGTCAAGCGCCAAGTTCAATTCCCAGTCGGGGTGTAGGATGTTTTAATGTGTTCTAATGTCTGGTTCTTCTCACACTAGGTAATAATTACTACATTCATTATAAAAGAATGGTTTAATTGCTACTTTTAGTACAGTAATGATGCTTTTCGAGGCGATGAAGTGCTAACGTAATACGAACATGGACATCTCTATGCGATAGACCGACGGCGCGAGTGTCAAGGAATGAGTCATTCATATAGTCATAGTAGTAGTTGTAGTAGTGCATTGAATTTCCTTGGTGTCAATCAATGCGTTTGTGTTTTGTGTCAGAGGAGAGGATGACAGCAGTGACATATCCAAGGTGGGGGCGGAGGGGGGGGGGGGGGGTTCTGGGGTTTACCCCCCCCCCCCCCCCCACTAATGCACAGATAAAAAAACATGTTGGGAAAGAAAGAAGAAGGGTGGAGGAAACTACCATTTTTTTAATTCGTTTGTGTTTAATAACGTCCTAAACCGTTACGTTGGCTCCTGTTCTGGTCCTGGACCTATTCTCTCCCGGGGCCATCCATACGGGGAGGAAGTTGAAGCGGTAGGAGAAATGAAAGAAGCCGAAGGAATACATTTAAAAATGCTAATGGGTGGAAGGGGTCAGAGAGTTCTTTTTTTCACATTGTCCGATTTTGAAACAGGTTCACATAAGGCGATTTAAACGTTATAGCCAAGCCCCCGCGGCTGGGGCTATCGCCCCGCCCCCAGACCACTAACTGGTTGAGATGTTCGACCCCTCCCACCCTTGTGAATTCTTGGATACGCCACTGAGTGACAGGGTGGCCATCATTGAGCGGAGCAACTTTAGAATGTAATCAATGTTGAACAATAACGTAACGGGTTACTGGGTTAAGTTTTCACGCCGCGTTTGGCTTGGTTGCCATGGGATGTTGAAGATAAAGCGCGCTGGATACGTAACTGTTAAAATATAATTATCCCAGAGGTAGGCCTACACTCGCCGACAAAACTCTGTGCCAAGGTTGTAATAATATGTGGGAGTCTGGCCACGGCCGAATGCACTGAAATAAACATAATTGGGCCGAAATTAATGAATATGTGGGAACACTGGTACCGTAGTTATATAAATCCATGGTCTCACTGAGGATGCAAACACGGTGCAGTTCCGAATTTCAGTCGCTAATTATTGTCTGCGCATAATAATAGATCCAGCACGCTACACGAGATTCTAGAGAATTTGTCGTTTATAATTGTATAACGACACAGTTTAAAACCTATCCCGTTAGGCGAAGACACATCGTGAACGATTCGCTTCAGCCAGACACACTTCTATCCTGACACAATACTACCTGCCTTCCGTGTAGTCATTCCAATCTACTCAGTCCAAGATCTACATAATACTGAATAAAAGTAGAGAATTTTCCATGAAAACAAAACTCGTCTTGAATAAAAACGTAGGATAGGATCGAGTTGGAGTGGAGTTACATGGTAATTAATCTAGTCACGTTTCCCTGAGCTGAGCATGTTTAGCTACGAGTGCGTGCCCGATACATGTTCAGCTTAACTAGACAGACCGAGTATGGACATGCATTACCTACAAGTGAAATAAATCACTGGGCCGCCCACTTTCGATGATTCCAATAAGTGTGCGTGGAACGCGAAACAGCCTCGAAACATCGAGAAAGTAGTTTCTGACGTTTACCTGTTGCTGTTACGATAAAACAATCATAAAGCACAAGTAATGTTTGAAATCACGTTACAGAGAAATTGGAACAAGTTTCGCGTATTTTTTAACATGCAAACATTCAAAAATTGTGATTTTTATCTGTGAAGAAGAGAATGTGGTACTGTTCCCTTCACCATATTACCCGAGGAAAACGCTTCATTGTTTTACTGGTAGGGTCTTGCAGATAATACACGAACCTTTAGTCATGTATATTAAGGTATTAAGGTAGGTGCTTTATAAGGCAACCCAAGACTACCTTACATATGCTTTCGTCACAGGCGAGGCACTCATAGCCAACCAGCGAACCGCCCGAGACAATAGCGCGCAAATACCGATCGCTGCATTGCCTACGAATACCTCCCCCCTGTGACGAAAGCATATGTAAGGTCTTGGGTTGCCAAGTTGAGGTTCGATTCTTGAATATTATTTCCAAAGCCTTCCTTAGACCTCGTGCTGATTGGACTTCATATCTGACATCTGGTTTGATGGGTAGAATAAACATAAAAAAATTATGTATTGCCTCGAATTTGAACTTACACGTAAGCGATAGGGACACAATGGAAGAATGTATATGGTATAAGGATTACCAACTGTCCGAGCAATGGGCTGTTAGCCACTTATTTTGGCTAACTCCACACGCAACGATGATTTTGTGTTTCTTTGTTTTCTTGTAGCAAAATAGACAGATGCAAAGGAATAATTTCTGCACACTGCGACTTCGAAACATGAGTATATTTACTTATTGAAGCTAATATACAATTCAGTCGTAAAACTGACTTGCAAAGTAGTACAATAAAATAACAGTTGCTCGCCACACGATAAACAGGTGTAGAAAGAGTTACTCCCTCGAGACACTTGTTGTTCCAGGTGGGTAGTGTAGTGTTCTACAAGTGAACAGAAAGCGAGGAGCTCTAAAAAAAAGGAAAAAAAAAACACTGTGTTGGCACTCTGTTCGTTGCGGCACTGTGTTCGTTCTTGGTAGGGTTTGGATCCTACAAATGCTGACGTACCGGTAAATATCTGATCTCAGGATAATGCGACGAAAAAAGAGCCTGAAACCAAAATGACATGCCAGGTTTTCACGGCCGTGAACATCCACCGTTGCTCACACAAAGAACAATAAATCCACTTGTCGCTATTGAATGTAATTTCTTAATTATTCACCGGAAACCCTTTAAATTTAGCCGGCTCATAATTCCGTGCAGTTGTGCATAATTGCCCGCGGTTCTTACAACTCGAAGATGATTGGCCATCTCAACCTCGTACAATACAAAGCATGTGAACATCTCGAAGTGCAGTGAGTTTGCGTTCTACGAACAAACAGTTCGAGCAATGACCTTGCTTGCTAGCCGTGTTTACATGCATGTAGACTAAAGTGTAAAACAGTGGGACGCTGCTCGGCTAATGAGGGACAACAATGGCTCCACTTCACGAACACAGGGACCTACGAGAAAACGGAAAGAATTCCAACGTGCGCGCGTTCAGAAATCACGCCGATCGTGCACCCAGCGAGCGCTCTGTAGAAATAGAACGATCGTGGTTTTGTTCCTTTTTCAGTTCGGTCTCCTGGGTGGTTGTTGTCCACGGACTGATTCATGAGTTGATCGTGTCTTTGGGCTGCAATAAGTAACATTCAGTACAATATAAATACGTTTGGCGAAATTGTGACGTTCAACAATGGCAAGTAAACTACTACTACCATTCAATCAAGGGTAAATTGGAAGAAAAGTATTTTTATCCTTAAATTCGCCCATTTTTCTAATCACATTTTTCTTGAATGTTTGAACTGCGTGTTTAAACTATAATTGCGTATGTAAAAGGAAAAATAAAGACACTATTATTATTATTATTGTTATTATTATTATATTATTATTATTTTTAGTAATGATAGTAAAGTAATTATTAAAGTAACAAGTTGTTACTTTTCTCTTTCTCTTTCTCTCCTCTGCATTCTACATCTAAAATGTACACTGTGTACGTGTTTACACTTTTCCTCCACCACTCACACTGGGTCATTGGCAAGATTCAATTTGAGGGACACTGATGTTGGTAATCCTTGCTTGACGAACCGCGCAATGTGAATCCGACATGCTCGTTAGGCCAGCCAGAGCCAGCCTTCTTTGACAACCATCCAAAGTGCGTATTGTGGTCCTCCAACGATATTCCAACAATATTGACGATACACAAACTTTCTCGGCCTACGTTTGAATGAGGGCAGCTTAATTGCCGAATGAAAAAAAAAAATGTGTTGATTCATTCACGGCCAAGGTCGATCGATTTCACTTCTATCGTTTATCTCTGCCAAACATCTTCGGAGACTTTCTCCGGTCGTGTTGCGGTTCATCTTCTTGTTTCCGGCGTGTCCGCATAATGTTGCACGACACTGTAGGTGCCCGAGAACAATTGATAGTACGCTTGTGACGTCACAGTGGCCATACTGGTGTCATTAACCATTAGAGAAGATGAGCGGGTATGATTTTTAAATTGATAAAAATAGTGTTTATAATTAAAAATACACATGACAAGATAAAAATCACAAATTTACAAACAAATCAATTTATTTTAATCTTAATGAAATTAGTTTTTGGTTTCTACTACAATTGGCTTCAACATGTTTCTCCAGGGCAACATACTTAAAAATAGCACCAGTATGGCCACTAGCAGATTGTTGTAAGGTTTCTGCAAACTTTTTTTGCAATACCGGTACTTTTTTTTTTTTATGTGCCATTCTTAGCGGGCGCAATAGTTTCTCGAAACTATAGACGTGCAATTCTTTGGGGCGAAACTCGCTTAAAAACTGCACTCTCGGATTCAGAAATATACGAAATTTATTATAATTTAAATTGTATCTGAGAAAACTGTATCGTGAGCTATGATTTCAAGTACCAACCCAGTGTGCTGTACAACGATGCTCCTGCACTAAAGATTGTTGCAGCGAAGCGGCGAAGAATCGGTATAGTGAAGAAGACTTCTTCAAGGGATCCTCCCATAAGCAGGAGACCTGGGTTCTAGTCCCGGTCTGGGTCGTGTGCAGAGCTGACCTTATGGTCCCCGAACAGCCGAGTTGTGCATCTGTAACACACGACTACCTTGCAACTGCAAGTTCAAGCTCATTCGTTTGCACAGCACGCGATTATTATAGTCAACAAAAGAGAGAGAGAGAGAGAGAGAGAGAGAGAGAGAGAGAGAGAGAGAGAGAGAGAGAGAGAGAGAGAGAGAGAGTGAGTGAGTGAATATATGCAATGGTGATATTTCAAATCGGGAATAACTTTCTGCCTCACGGGCTAAGGGACTAAGGAAGGGATGTGGGTTCGAACTCCTACAACAAAAGACTGCCTCGGAAAGTGTTTTCTGGCAGGGGCCGACTGTGGGATGTTATGTGAAGAGAATTGGGGGGGATTGTGGGGGGGGGGGAGAACATTCTTCTTAATTTTGTGTAATATAATCGCTCTCTCGAGGCAATACAAGTATAAACGTCAAGGTGTGAAAATGACCCAGGCGACTAATCACCATAGATACGCAGACCCACAATTAGCCTAGATTATGCGCTAAACGCGTATTCATGATTTATTATGCTGCGGCCCAATTCAAACCACTTGATTACTTGCGTTCAGTTCATAATTTGATTTCTAATTTATTTTTTAATCGCATCGACAGATTATTTTGAATTATAGCCAATATAAAACTTATACAGCCACACGACAATGCGGTGTTTTTAGTCCATGATTTTAATTACTCCACTTCGATTAACGCTACGTCAGATTTGTGTTTTATCAGCAACGTTCCAAAGTGGACAACATCCCCTAGCTAGTCATAATACCGGTAGGCCTACGTCACATCCTCCTATAAGCTGCTTCCGTCCGGTGAGTTGGGGTCGTGTGTTATTGTGTTATATCAAGGCACTCTACTAAGCGGAAGACTGCCTTATCAATGTGTGAAAGAACGCCAGGAATATGTTGATTTTCGTGGACACAGCGTGCATGAAAAATAAATAAAATCACATTTAGAGTCTACCCACTCAGTATTCAGTAATGAAACTGATTTTCAGTGAGGGGCTTTAATCAGTGCTTAATTTGTAATGGAGCGCGGGTATACGCAGTATACCCACCTATTTTCGTGGGTATACGCAGTATACCCACCTTTTTTCATGAATTATTAGGTCGCAGCACTCACATTTTGGCTAATATATATAAAAAACAAAAATAGTTTGTATTGGGTATTTTTTCCTCACATGCTCATATTTCAAATTTACTTGAATACATCTAAACTTAGTACACTCTTATCTCTTGGTTTTACGTTTCTTCCGAATCAACCTCCGAACTTTATAAATAGAATCATCTCCTATTGTTATTGGGTGCAGGCTCCTCGTCAACCAGCCAGTAAGGGTTAGCAACGCGAAGGGTACGTCGCTCTCGCTGCTGTGAGGGAAATGGCACAGTCCGTAAAATATGATTTACATGTTTGATTGGTACAGCATTTCTCTGTTTGTGGATATATATTATGCGTTCGATTCCTCTTTAATACTAAAGCGGTATCCTGTTAAAACTAAAAATTTGGCCCTGCATTATGTTTGATGGACTGAAATGCGTTTTGAGGTGATATCTTGTCATAAAAATAAATACAACGGATAAACATTCAGGCGCGTAGGAAGGGGGGGAATGGGGGGAGATTCCCCCCCCCCTTTTTCTGCGACCCACCCAATTTTGGACACCCAGTCACATCACACCCTCAAGACATATTTATTTAAGCCTAAAAATCAAGAAATAACTAATATAACACACAAATTTTTCGCCTTCGGCGATAGTCCCCCGGTGGCTGGGGCTCCGCGCCAGACCCCAGAACTTGATCGCGCTCACAATTCTCCCCCCACCATTTGAAAAAGAGTTCCTATACACGCCTGTAAACCGTGTAAACATTTCTGCTATTGTTAGGTTGTTCCTCTTGGAAATGAATTATTGCCAGGTTGACACATAAAATTACTGTATCTACTTCAATAACTGATATTTCATAATATATGTATATGTGCTCTTAATCATTTAATGGTAAACTTACAGTACAATTAAAATAACGATTGGCTTTTGAAGACGAGTAAAATTGTATCAAATCCAACCCAAAACTCCAAACCCAATTCCAGATTACGAGCCCAAAAGCTGAATTGGTAAGCGGGATGGGGGGGGGGGGGGGGGGGGTTCAATTTCCCACCGAGAAATCAATTTTTATCACGAGCACATTTTAACATGAAACTATGATGCGTATACCCACCTTTTTCCTTACAAATTAACCACTGGCTTTAATTAAAGGGGTTTAGATCTTGGTCGGGATGAGAGTACTAACGTTGTTTAGTTGAGTCCCTCAAAAACTGCGGCGGTGAAAACGGAAGAGATCGATTTGTTTTTGTTTGAACAAACAAACGCAACCACGCACGCACAGTTGGCGCGGTTACAGTATCAATCACACACTTTGGAATATGTCATCATTCCGCTCGGTGAGGCGTGGACGTGTGAGCGAGGGTTATCGTGACGACCCATGCGGAACCTTGGTCACGCCCAACGTCAGGCGCGTCATCGCTGCACCGTGAGGGGTTCGTCAGCGACCAACGCTGGATATACCTCAAATTTTGTAGAACCCCGTAAAATTCGCGATCGCAACCGATAGGGGTGTGGCTTGTTACAGACACCAACGTTGCCATGTCTAGCGAGCCAGAGTATTATATAGAGGCGTGGCTTATGTTACATACATCAACGTTGCCTTGTCCATCGAGCTAGAGTATTATAGGGGCGTGGCTTGTTACAGACACCAACGTTGCCATGTCTATCGAGCTAGAGTATTATAGGGGCGTGGCTTGTTACAGACACCAACGTTGCCATGTCTACCGATACATAGTATTATAGGGGCGTGGCTTGTATTACAGACACCAACGTTGCCATGTCTACCGAGCTAGAGTATTATAGGGGCGTGGCTTATGTTACAGACACCAACGTTGCCATGTCTATCGAGCTAGAGTATTATAGGGGCATGGCTTATCTTACAGACACCAACGTTGCCATGTCTATCGAGCTAGAGTATAATAGGGGCGTGGCTTATGTTACAGACACCAACGTTGCCATGTCTACCGGTACATAGTATTATAGGGGCGTGGCTTATGTTACAGACACCAACGTTGCCATGTCTATCGAGCCAGAGTATTATAGGGGCGTGGCTTGTGTTACAGACTGCACGGGTCGTACGAGGCGCTCAAGTACGGAACCCTATTGGACGGCCTGGCGGACCTGACCGGGGGAATCACAGAGAGCATCAACATCCGGTTGGATACGACCACGTGCGGCCGCATCCTCAACAAGCTGCTGGAGATGACGTCACTGGTCACGTGTACCGTAGTCCAGGCAACCTCCCCACAGGTGAGTTCACTGATTGTGACTTGAACAACATGCGGTAGTAAATAGTAATACTAAAATACATTCTTGTTTTATGTAAGCAACGACCGACGACAATTTAATATTATTATTGTGCACAAATAGTTCAAAATGCGTGGGTTATTCTTATTGTTTATATCATTCAAGTGACTATCAATAACAAAAATTTAGAATAATGCAGATATATACTTGACCCAAGATTACCTTTCAGATGCTTTCGTCACAGGCGAGGCACTCGTAGCCAACCAGCGAACCGCCTGAGACACACTCGCGCACATACCGATCGCTGATTGGCTATGAGCCCGTCGGCTATGACGAAAGCATGTGTCAGGTAGTCTTGGGACAACTATAGATGTTATCACGATCTATAGATATTCTAAACTAGGGAACGCTCTGTGTGACGCGTTGATAAGCCAACTTTTGATAGAGATATAATCTGTAGGTACCGGTAACTGAAAACTCTAGTGATTGTCACCTGAGGTACAAGAGCCCAGCGTTGCGAACCCCTCCGTACTACGTCACAAGGCGAACCACATTGCGCACGCGTGGTGGAATACAGAATACAGTATTACGTTCTCGTAATGGAAGCAGGCGATGAAAACCCACATAGCTGTTTGTTACCATACTTGGATTGGAGTGTTGACAATGGTGCTGTCCTCATGTTTTATTATGCGTGCCACCTTCGAGGCGTGGTCTAGGCAGTATGACCGCGTGGCATGCATACATGTGTGGCCTACGGGATTTTATTGACTTTTTATTGTTCTAAAGTTGTAGTAATTATAGCAATGCCAATATAGTATCACTTTTGACTGACTTCGTTCTGAGTTACTCGCACACAAAATTAACGGTATATTATTGATATCTTGAGAAAGCTATTGAACAAGTGATTGGTTATCCGGGAACTGGTTTACGAAATTAGTTTTGGGGGTAGAACCCCCCCCCCCCCCCACCTTCCCCTCTGCAACCAACTTCTAGAGCGTTCCGTCACGATGTACTTGCCCCACTGATACTTTATGTTTAGAATCAATAATAATACATACATATGTAATTACAACTTTTGTTATAATATTATTCGAAAGCTCTAAAAAAATCCAGTAAATCCAAAATAAGAATGAAAAAACGCTCAGTGCTCCCCGGGCCCGCATTGAAAACGGTCGTGTTGCGAAGTATAGACCCCCCCCCCCCCCCCTACAATAGTATTATTTCAAATTTGAGCACCCATAGTAATCCAGTCGGCACCAAACTAATGTTGTCTCTTTTTTGTTTCAGATGAGAAATCAAGTGGAAAAATTAGCGAGCGGAATCCACATTGGTACAAACTACCGGTTATACGCCGTGGAGAGGGTAAGCATGATGGCTTTGTATTCATCATCATACGCCCAGGGTAGCTCTGTCGTGAGAGGAAGCGACTATCGACCCCCCTCGCCCCTCGTCTCCTCGGAGGAGCGAGGGAACGCGTCAGACAATTACTAAAACTCTTACGTTGTATCAGTGTTTTCTCAGGAGATCCGACGTAATTGTTTCTAGGTTAATGATAATTCTCATTCTGTTTCCAACTTGAATTATTAATATAGTTACCGAGAACATTGTTTAGCCATTAGAGACGAGTTATGAGCTGTTGGAATGAGGGCGTATCAAATTACAGTGACATCAATTGTTATAAAAGAATAGAACGTTATTCATTTATTACGCCTACTGCGATCATGATCATTAGCTGGAATGAAGATCAAGTTATCACAGCACCGAGTTTTCGTGCGTTCTTTGTTTTGACAGAGTTTTGTTCAGACATTCTGGCCTTGAAATGTTCCCGAACCCGTTCTATTATTTTTACAGTTGTCTCGATTTGCATATTCTTGATTTTCTATTTCTGAATTGCTGCCATATAGTTAATACCCCAACGGTTGTTCTAGAGCGTGCTGCAATTTTAAAACCAGACTCCATTGAACTGTTGCTGCACTACTAATCACACATATAAATTGCCATCTACTAATTAGTCCCCGTCTGGGTCCAGGGCGACTCTGCTAGTCGTAAGAGGAGTCGTCCCCTGCCTTCCCCACCCCTAAACCTCCTACTTGTCGCCCCCTTACATCCAGTCAACCCCCGACGCATATGACTTCGTCGTCGTTAAGCACCAAAATCTACTATTGGTACATGAGTATTGTTGTTGTATATATTATATATTGTGATTCATACATCAACTTAAAAGCGCCCAAATGATACGTTAAAATTCTCCATGCTATCCAAGCTGGAATTAAACGTGTGCGCCCTGAAAGAAAGACATGACAATTCAAGAAAGGGGGCATATCTCGTGAGACTGTATGGGACACTATTTATCATAGCACCACTGTTGTATAGTCAGAAGTAAGAGCACTAGGGTCAAATATGGTTAGTATTGTGTTGCATACTGGGGCAATCTATGAATGCCATCGTGGCTATTGTGTATGGTCATGAAGCAACGTCAGTGCAGTTCACAGCTTGAAATATCTAGGTTCCCGATAAGAAACTCATTAATGCTATAGTCAACGATATCATCATCTTCATCAAGAGCAGTCTTGGGCAAGTTCCCTCAAAAAAGGAACTGAAAAGTTTAGTTATTTCTGCTTAGAAAGGAACTGAGACGTTCCTCAAAAGTAACTTATTTCTTTTTATGTTCCCTTTAAAGTAACTTTCAATCCAATTCTTCTAATTATCACTCGGGGACTCGCCCGGGCTTCGTCCGCTTCCGCCACTCGGAATCTGACAAGGAGGTGGCGCCATTTTCAAAAACACGGAAAGTGCTATATTATTTTAGAATTAGGTGGAATCTCGACGATGAAAGGAACGTTAAACTTAAACTTTTCACGTTACAAGTTCCCGATGTAAGAAAAGGAACGCGTTCTTGCAGTGATCAGTGTTCAGCGCTCCACCCTACTCTTCTCAATAATACACGACTTTTCCTGAATATTCCTTCCCCTACCTCCCGCGTACATTCTACTATGTGTAGTGCAACCACTTATTAGGAACTACTTCTTTGTATTTGTAATATATCACTGTATGTCAGTGGCGTACCCAGAAACTTACAATCGCAAAGAGTCCCAGGCGCCAGAAGGACTAATGTCCCTGCTCAGGTGACTAAAAGTAGCTAATGCCGTATTTGGAATAGTTGGGAAGGAATGTCCTAGGTTTGATAGTGTGACTCAATCCCAGCATTTGCCTTGTGACTGAGGAAGACCTCGGGGAAAACCATCAGTCAGGACTGCTGGTGGCCGGTATCGATCCACACCCTGAATGTTCGTGTGTTACTCACTGAGCCATCTCGCACCATAGTGGCGTGAGCTTTGTACTTTGTTGCTATTGACACTGAAGGTGGCCAAGTTGTGCAACGTGTCTAGCAATTCATTGCCCGCCAACTCCTTGGTTTAGCTCGAGAGCACGTAGGCTTTCCAACAATTTAAAAAAAATACAATGCAACCAATATTAAAAATAAAATGAAAAAAATTTCATTAATACAAAATTAAAATATTAATAACTACTTTCATGGTTACTTAATTATTAATCTTGAAAACACCATCTTGGGGCGCAAAATTACCTAGCTGGTTGAAGCGCCCTTAAACCCAATAAATTCAAATTTAATTCAAATTCAAATTCAACGTAGGCCTACTCCAGTAGGTACCCACCGTCATGTACAAGTAACCAAAATGCACCACTCTGTCCTCATAGGTTGAGACGTTCACCGGAGAGCCCGTTCAACTGGTGAAGCTGCGCAACCCCCTCGGGCCAGGCGGGGAGTATGTGGGCGCCTGGGCTCGCGACACCCTGGAGTGGGATGAGGTGCCGCCACACGAGAGAGAGCGGCTGGGAGTGCGCCACATGGCTGACGGGGAGTTCTGGTGAGTAGCGGGGAGGTACGGGGTAGCTCTAATGCGCCGCGACACCCTGGAGTGGGATGAGGTGCCGCCACACGAGAGGGAGCGGCTGGGAGTGCGCCACATGGCTGACGGGGAGTTCTGGTGAGTAGCGGGGAGGTACGGGGTAGCTCTAATGCGCCGCGACACCCTGGAGTGGGATGAGGTGCCGCCACACGAGAGAGAGCGGCTGGGAGTGCGCCACATGGCTGACGGGGAGTTCTGGTGAGTAGCGGGGAGGTACGGGGTAGCTCTAATGCGCCGCGACACCCTGGAGTGGGATGAGGTGCCGCCACACGAGAGGGAGCGGCTGGGAGTGCGCCACATGGCTGACGGGGAGTTCTGGTGAGTAGCGGGGAGGTACGGGGTAGCTCTAATGCGCCGCGACACCCTGGAGTGGGATGAAGTGCCGCCACACGAGAGGGAGCGGCTGGGAGTGCGCCACATGGCTGACGGGGAGTTCTGGTGAGTAGCGGGGAGGTACGGGGTAGCTCTAATGCGCCGCGACACCCTGGAGTGGGATGAGGTGCCGCCACACGAGAGGGAGCGGCTGGGAGTGCGCCACATGGCTGACGGGGAGTTCTGGTGAGTACTGAGAACCATGAACCCTAGGACAACCCTGTCGCCGGATTGGTAGCTCTGTCTCAAAGTGGCAATATTATAATAAAGGTTCGTTGGAGGGTTGCTTAAAAAAAATACATGGATTTTCGGGCGCATCTGTGTTCTTCGTCCGGCTTGCCCTTTCCACCAGACGAAGGATGCAGGCGCGTCCGAAAATCCGATAGTTTTATTCAAGCAAAAGCAAGTGACTCATTGTAAGATTTCCGTAGTGTATTTAAATCATATGTATCAGTTTGTCGTAGTGTTATGAGAGTTTGCTTTTCGTGGTTGCAGGATCTCGTACTCTGACTTCGTGAAGACGTTCTCCCACCTGGAGGTGGTCCACCTTGATAGCGACACGAGCAGGGACGAGCCCTCGCTGCATCACAAGACTACCTGGCAGATGAGGCTCTACCAGGGCTCCTGGCAGCGCGGGGTGTCTGCGGGGGGATGCCGCAATAACCCAGGTAGTGCACTACTCACTAACCAACCGTTATGCCATATAACTTCGATGTCAATCACCTTCATCGTTATAGCTGCTGTATTTTATGCTATAAAAGAAATGTTTAAGTTATACATACCATCCTACATTATTTTAGCGATTGCCAGGGCGTTATACCTGTCTTTAACAATTTTAAATTATAATATGAATGATGAATCTAAAATTAAATGGTATAAACCAGAATAGAAAAATAAACAAATGTTACTAACCACTGTTAATAATATTTAGGGAGTATGTAGTATTTTTATTGTTGTGTATAGATTGTGTATAAATAAATATATTAAATCAATGAAACAGCAACAATACAGTATACCTATACTATGTAGAGTACATACGAAGCAGTGTGTATTGTGTTTGTTTGGGTATGCCTATAACTAAAACTTGACCCAATCTTTTACAGACACGTTCCACATAAACCCTCAGCTTCATCTAATACTCAGCGAGATGGAGGAAGTCATCGTTTCACTCAACCAGCATAGCATCATGGAGCCAAAGGTGAGACCAAAGTGCAAACCTCAATAAACACGTTCTTTTTTCAAGAGATCCCCAAGGATCGTATATCTTGAAAGAAGGCCAATACCCATCACCGCCGATTGGTCAATGAAAATGGTTTTATTTTAGAGTGAATTTTGTTTTTAAATTGGCAAATTTCAGTTTTATCCATACTTCCTATAGCATATTAACGTTATGTAACCCGTTATTTAAATTATTTTAAATATTTATATCGGGATAAGATTGAAACTGCTCCTATTCAGGTTGGTTTGAGATGCTGGGAAATGTATGATTATTGCCCCAGAACAGACTATGATTGAAATTTGAAACACTTAAAATTTTGGGATTTACATCGGTCATACAACCTTTAATGTAACTATACTTACTTTTTTAAAACACAAACTTAATAATGTGAGTTTTGGTGTTATTCACAAATTTATGTTATTCCAATTTTGGGGTTTGTTTGTGACTCAAGTTTGGCATTTTCTGGTTTAAAATCGATCACCACTTTCACGAGACTCTTCCTATGCTCTCACGCTTGATTTCTTACATTTATATATGTAAAATAAGTACAACATTTGATACTTATTTTACAATGATGACACAACATAGAATACTATACTAACATTATTGTATAACACACATATGAGCCAGCCCTTATCTAATAGTCATGCAGAGTGGTTTTGGGTTCGGTTGACCTGGAAGCGGTTAATTGATATTTTGGATAATATTGTTTTGGTTTCAGGTCATTGGCTTCTCGGCATATCCATTACCAAAGAATAACTCTGAGACAATCGGCAAACCTTTCTTCAAGAAGAACAAATCCCTTGTGAACTCTCAATACACAAACAGTCGACAGGTAAGATTTACTTTCATCACTCTACTTAATAAATACATTTGTATATTTTATTGTCTTCCTACTCATTTATTAGAACTAAATTGCAGTGGGTGACATAACACATATTTACTGTTATTGCCGTGGGCTTCGTTGCTATGACATGCCCAGCCCGAACCGGGAATCGAACCCTGGGCCTTCTGCATTGGAAGCAGAAATAAACCCATTAGACCAACGAGCCACACACACACACACACACACACACTAAACGCAGTCTTTATTGCTAAAGCTGTTCAAATAATCGTTAACATATAAATTTTATTGTATTAAAGATATTTTCTATTGCTACGTTTTACTTTCAGTCTTAAGTGTTAAGATTTTAAATACGAGCTGTGTGAAACTAAAAATTGTTGAAAAAACCCTTAATAAACGGTATGACTTGGATCCAATTCATAGGTTGCACGTACGTCACATCTTTGCGCGTGGCGGCCACATTTGTGATCAAACTTTGACGTTGCCATGGAGAAACAATTGAAGGCTGTTGTTGTAGAACACAGAAATTCTTAGTTCTTTAAAATTCAGCGTGTTTTTTAAATAAAATTGGTATGTGTCGTAATTTGTAATTTCTTTATTACTTATGTTTACATTTTAAATTCTAAATTAGGCTTATTTATCGAATTTGATAGTATTTGCCAATGATCTAGGATTGGCCCTCATCAATTGTGTCGCAATCATGGCCGCTGTGACGTCACGTGGGAACTATGAATATTATTATTTTTTTTTTTTTTAATTGGTCAATTTTCTTTATTTACCAGAATGAGCTGATTCTCTTTACAATAAGATAAATTTATTTGAAACTAAACTAAAAATTATAGGGGAAGACAACACTCGAATACCTTACAGGCATTTAAACACCACATTTTGCCTATGAAAGATGGATATTTTGCTCTGATGTCAGCATGTTTTATGTTTTTACTTACATAGCTGTTGTTTTATGTTAGGTGAGTCACAGATGTCAGCTAGAACAGGGTGGCTACCTTCTTCTCCCCACCACCTTCGAACCAGGCCAGGAATCGAGTTTCACGTTGCGAGTCTACTCCAGTAAACCTCTAAAGCTCAAGTAAGACACCATCTGTTTAATATACGATACTCATAAGTAAATAAAATGAATACGAGCAAAAAATAATACTCATACTATTATGTATACTAAATTAAATAAAGGGCTATTTACATACTTCCTAATTTTTTAAATCCTGAGCTTAGCGGAAGAGGCTCGAAGTCTTGCACAAAACATGGCATTGTCTCTTGAACAAAGGTACATATAGGATCTCTACAGTGAAAAGAGACTGTATGAATTCTGATGACACAAAGTGAACAAGTGTTGTTAAGCTGGTACCTTGAATTGCTGAGCTTTGGTTGAAACTAACATGGCACAGATACTAGTACAGCTAGTAGCGCTATCAGTAGACAGTTGCAGTGCGTATGGTTACAATTACATGACGTATTCTGTATCTCGAACTTAAAAATAATGAAACACCAGAACTTGTTAGCTCTAAACTAAAAGCATTGTAATAGACATTCTACATTTTATTACTGTCGATCTGTAGACTGCAGGTGGAATATTAGAATTTTGTTTCTTGGTTTCAGATTACTAGACACGCATCCATCCTTAGTAAAATCTGCTATAGTCAAGGTAAGTCTGACTTATTTTTACATAGTTTGAATGTAATTGTTGCTAATTTATACTAGCAACGTGAACGTTTGTAAGCTTACTTAAAATAGTAAATAAAATTCACTCTAAAGGATGGGCATGAAAAATGAATAAATACAAATTAAATTTATAGTTTACCTGATAAACAGACTTTAAATACATAATGATAATTCATTTAAATATTTATTCAAGAAATACTTTTGTAGTGGATATTCACTATTCAGCTAAAGATGATAAAAGCGTATTTTAATACAATTGAATTAGTGTTATGGGGTGAACAGATTATAGTTCATAATGTGAAACACGCAAGTAACAATTTTGTTGTGTCTTTCGTTTGTTTCAGGCGCCCCCAACACTAGACGGTAAAAGTTTTAGCCAATATGAGGCGGTTTTCCTTCAGTTAGCTGACGAACACAGAACTGTAAATGCCTTCGAACTACAAGAACTCCTAGATGCCTGTTTACCAAATGGTAACTTTCTTATTCTTATGGTGTGGGTTTTCATTCAATGGAATGAGTGTTTGACTTTATGTTCACTGTTGCAGACTACATCAAAAGCTGTGCCTGTATGGAAGTGTGCAGGCAGGTCGTCCTAACGTTGGATGTATCCTTTTCATCAACTCATTGGGCCAAATAACGGAAACAATCATAATAGGCCACTAAAAATATAGGCTACTGTTTACAATCTGCTGGCAAACAAATACACTTCTATAAAGAGGAGATTACTCATCGTTGATTTGTTGAAACCTTCAGTGGCGCAGATAAGGAGGTTGCTTAGCAGCGCTATCTATTGTTAGTTTGAGTCTCCAATTTCCACTTCTGATCCATTGCAAACATTCTAATTCAGTGCATTCCAAAAGAAGCTGTGGTGAAACTGTAATGGAGCAAATTGCGTAATGTTTGAGTGGGTCTTTATGAAACATAGTGTAGTTCTTGATTGATTTGACTGCACCTAAAGAGTAATCCAGAGTTATGCGGAATTCCTTGGCATCTTTGCACAGGTAAAGGGAGCTATTGGCTACTCAAAATAGACTAGATGCATTCTGATGGCAAGAAAATAAACTATTATGAGGATGAGTATAACTGTCAATTGTGCACTGTTGTTTTTATTGTTAAATCATCAACGACACAGGTAAGGTGCACTGTTTGTTAACTTGATCTTCGAACATCACAATTTAAATTAATCATTTTTCAATACAAATAAATTCCTTCTAAATTTCTGCTTTACCTTGATACATGCCCAATTTAAAGTATGTCTCTGGGTTATTGTTATGTGTCTCGTCATTTTACTATGTGCCCATTTAGGTGGCACTCACAAGACTGCTTGCTGCAATGCATTGTGGGTATAGCGGACACAGTGCGATAGAATAGAGTTCCTTGACCGAGCTGCCTCAGAGTTCTGGAAGCGGCCGGCTCAAGTTTGGCGACTTCAAGGACCTAATGTGCAGCCTGAAGCATTGGCAAACGGCGTTCAAGAACCACACCCGGGAGAAGACCGGCATACTGAAGGCGGAGAGGGTTCGTGATGCCATGTTGGAAGTTGGCTACCAGCTGAGCACAGATGTGCTCTCGATACTTATACTACGCTACATGCGCAAGGATGGCACACTGCGCTTCGGAGACTTTGTGTCCGCCATTTTGCACCTTAGCGTCGCATTCAGTGAGTGCATACTCTCATTTTATTGATTGATTTGGACATTAATTTAATAATTTATCAGTTAAACTTGATAGTTCAGTTTAATAATTCAGTTTACTTCACTCAAAAGCACATATTTGTAATTTCCTTCTGTTTGTTGCAGATATCTTTGAATCGAAAGATCCCCTACAAAACGGCAGCATAAAACTAAGTATTGCTGAGGTAAGTGTAGACACTGTACATTAACTTGAATAGGTACAGTCCTCCAGGCTGTGATTGATTCTGACCCTCCGGCATAAATCTACAGCCATTATTGAATTTCCTTGAAATGTTTACATTTTATTATCACATAAGGTCAATATGTTTGTCTAAGGTATAAAGTGTTTTTGTGCTTTAGATTCAAACCACAATTGATAGGGAACAATTATTGTTGATAATGTTTAAAGGATGCAATAGTAGTGTAGTTATAGTAAGCATAGATTTGCTTTAACACTAGAACAACATAATACATTAGGTTATCTTCTTGTTACAGTGGTTGAAATCATCTCTGACCTGCTGAAAGTGACTTGTTGATATCTCCAAGAAATGTACATGCTGTCAATAATTATTTATGTATATATTATATTATATTAGTCATTAAGTACATTACGAACGATCGTATGTTTATTTAAATAATATTTTACTTAAGAATAATTCAATTCAGAGCCACGAATGTGAATCAATGAAGCTCTCTAGAGATTTTCAACGTATCTAAAAACATGACTATGTACATTTATAAGCTGTTTGCAATATATATTATTTTCATAAAGTAGTATTGCATGATGTATTTATTTATACCTACACTCTCTACCACTTCATCTGTTCATCTGTTACCCCTTCATCCAGCCAAGTCTCTATAACCACCACTGATTTTTTTCCAACGTGCCATATCGTATCGTGCCAGATAGTCGCCTCGACTATTATGAGCCCTGCAAAAGCACTGTTTGAAAATTACAGTGTATAGATAGTATCAATCAATTTCTATAAATTCAACTTTTTTCCAGGGAGGGCAAGATAATACCTTAGACAGACTCTTGCCCATAACTCTGCCCCCCTTCCCCCCCCCAACCCCAGCCACTATGCAAGCTACCTACAACCTATCTGCGGTTCCGACATCACTGCACACGCCGTTTGTGCTTCAAAGTCGACAGTCGAGCCGTGTATCAGAGATGTAGGAGATGCAAAGAGGTAAGAAAATCAATAAGGTAGGTACCTGATTCGTTCCTTCACAACTATTCCAAATAACAGAGATAACCAGCTGAGAGGGACATGGATTGTTCATGGGCAGGTTCCCAAAACGAAATTAATTATTTTTTAAATAAATTATTGATATATTACGAAGAGTGCGTTAACATACATAGTCGCAGAAATCGCAGGCGAGCTCGAAAGTCGCAATTGCAACGGCGTTGGAACCGGGCGAGGGGGGTGGCTTCCCCCCTGAGCTTGCACTTTGCATAGGGGATCAAGAGTATCATCCTGCGCCTCCCCCCCCCCCCCACTGGAAAATTGTTGGATTTATAGAAATTGATACTACGTTGTAATTTTCGAGCTGTGAGCTTGATAAAATAAAATAAAAACACAAAAGAGCAAAGTGATATCATAGTTTCACCAAATGCCGGCCCAAAGTTCAGTGATTGACTCATATCACACACAGCATCATCCCCCCCCCCCCCCCCCCTCACAAAAAAATAATTGCCGTGATCGAAGGAAAAGCCGGCGACATGTCGGTGCATATAACTCGTGTCTGACAATAGCTTGCCAACAATGTGCTGGCAAAAATACACCCGTGTCACTCACTCAAAGTCCGACAGGGTATATCTTACTATCTTTGGTCCAGTTTTTCAATCGTCATTTGCAAGAGGGTGAGGGGGGTGGGGTTTGCTTGCTTGTAAGGGCAGTATTATTGGTATTATGCGGCCCGCGAGGCTAGATGGAAACATGAGAAAATTGATTGGAAGAATACAACAAACACAACCATATAATACACGCCTTGGCTTTCGACTATCCATATTTTGGAATTTGTATGACATGAGATGTGACAATTAATAATGTGAATTTTTTGAAAAAAAAATGTTGCTGAATTTTTATATAATCGAATGATCGAACATATCTCATTCCATCACATTTTATTCGACCTTCGATATATATCGCTGTCAATACTCCATCCTGCCATCAGCTGTTTCGCTGTCCAGTCCCGGAAAATGGCTTCCTAATAATATTCAATTTCTGTTTTTAATTACCACATTGGTAATCATAATCACGTATCAACCATTGTGAATTATAAAAAAAGTGAGTAGAACAATTTCTTATGGAAACACCGAAACAGGTAGGCCTAGGCCTAGGCTAAAACGTGGTTCATGTTCTTGTTCATTATTGCACCATTGCACTTTGACATAGGGGCTAGGCCTATACGTGGTATCTTTGTATGACTCTTTTAGAGAGAAACACTGGAGAAACAAAAGTGAATTAGGCTAGTGGTGTTACATAGGGCCTAGTGTCGGTTACAAGCATTAGGCTGTTGGATTTTTATAAACCCAATGATTAGGCCGTAGGTCTAGGCCTAGGGCCTAGCCACCAACAGGTGGTAGGGCTAGGGCCTAGGCCTAGGCCCAGTATCGTGTCTTATAGGCCTAAGTTAAAACAGTCTCTAGTGTAGGTAGCCGCCACAACAATGTAAGCTCAGAGATAAGATAAGATAAGATTTAACACTTAAAGGCTGCAAATGGGCCACAACTACCCGGTGGCAACCTCTCCAAACCTCCCCCCTCCCCCGTCACCTCCTTTTCGTCAATCTATTTCTAAATTCCCTTACTGACTCACTCTCAACAACCTCCTCGGGTACCTAACTCATTCCATTCCCTTACCGTTCTCTCAACAAAACCAAACCTACCCAGATCACTTCTCACTACCCGACGCTGAAACTTCCAATTATGATCCCCCCTCCCTCTATAAACTCCTTCTTGCAACCTGCTCTGGATTTCCTCCCACCCTCCCTTCCCCCTAGCTGCTCTATACAGATTACACATCCTATTACTCCTCCGTCTCTCCTCTAAGGACTCCCAACCCAGTTCCCCCACCATTGCTGTAACACTATCATAAGCTCTTACCACATTCCCTAACCTATCTTCCACATACCTCCATCTCCTAACTTGTCCTGTAACCTTTCTTGCTGCCCTACGCTGCACCTTCTCTAATTCAATGACCTCCCCCTTCCTATATGGATCCCACACCGCACCACCATATTCCAATATAGGCCGTACCACTGTCTTGTAAGCCATATTCTTTACCTCCCTACTAGCTCCCTTCAAATTTCTCATAACAAACCCTAAGTTTCTATATCCCTTTCGCACACTTTCCTGCACCTGGTCCCCCCATCCCAAATCTTCGGCCAATACAATTCCCAAATACTTATACTTCTTTACCTTTTCTAAAACTAGGTACCCCCTCAAGAAAATACTCTCTCGCATCCCCCTTTAATTTACGCGTGAACCCAACCTTTTTGCACTTTCCCGCATTCAAACCCATCCTATTAACATCAACCCACTCCTCTATCCTGTTCAAATCATCCTGCAACAACTTAGCATCCTCCACCCCCTTAATCACCCTATACAAGACGCAATCATCAGCAAACAACCTTAATCTTGACTCGATATCCACCTTAATCTTGACTCGATATCCCTTCCTATATCATTAATAAACATTATAAATAACAGTGGTCCCAGCACCAACCCCTGCGGCACCCCCGATGTAACTTCGATAGTTGTTGATACGCTATCCCCCACCCTTACCCTCTGCGACCTATTTGCTAGAAAATCTCCCATCCACCTTACAACCCCTTTATCTGCAATCACACTATCAACCTTCCTCATCAAAATCCCATGAGACACTTTATCAAAAGCCTTTTCAAAATCAAGGAAAACTGCATCAACCTCCTCCCCCTTATCTAGAGCCTCCCCTATGTCCTGAACAAGACCTATTAATTGCGTCTCGCAAGAATACCCCTCCCTAAACCCATGCTGGCTATCTACCAACCATCCCTCCCCCTCCAACACCTCCCTAACATAATTTGCTACTACCTTTTCCATTATCTTACTCCCTACCGAAGTGAGACTAACAGGTCTGTAATTCCCTACTTGACTTCTATCCCCCCCCTTATGTATTGGCACTACAAGTCCTTCCCTCCAACCCTCCGGTATAGTACCTTCCCTTAACGATTTCCTGCAAATATCCCCTACAAACCTAACAACCCCCTCCCCCCCAATTTTCAAAAATCTACACATCAACCCATCCTGTCCTGAAGCCTTTCTCCCTCCCATCTTTCCTAAAACCTTTCTAATATCAAGATTCGTTATAGTGAGAGGCTTGCTACCCCTCCCCCCTTCCCACTGCATACTAGAATCTTCCCTCTCTTGGAATACCTCCCCATAGTGCGCGTTCAAAGCCTCCGCTTTATCCTTATCACCAGTAAATAACTCATCCCCAGTCCCTTTAAGTGTGGGTATTTTGCCCCCCCCCCTTTCTGGTTCCTTAGATGTAGATACAACCTTCTCCCTTTACCTTGGAATCCCTCATCATCCATTAAGTGCAACATATAATCATCCCTTGCATCGCTCAGTAAGCTGCATACTAACTAGTAGGCTTAGGCTTCAAGCTGTAGGGCCTAGGCCTAGGCTAGTACATCAAATGCTAGGTCTAGACCTGAGCTGTAGCCTAGGGCTAGGCTTATGCCTACCTAGGCCTAAGTCCAACGCAACTTTTTGTTGATGGTGGCTACCTACCTAGGCCCTAGACCCTAGGCATAGGCCTAGCTACTCTTCCACACTTGGGAAATTAGAGACCTACGGTTGCTGATTAATGAAAATAAATAAATTGATTAAGTTGATAGAACAACGACAACCATGATTGATAGACGAACATTAGATGGACCCGGTCGAGGTGGGTTCCAGTACCGTAGACAGTTTCGTGTGCACTGACTGCAAAGTGATAACACTTCGTGGGTGAGATCCATATTGTGCACTTACCTAATTCTAGGCAGTGGAGCACAGGTGTGCTCTGGTCAGGTTTGGTGGTCACAGGTGTCTGACAAGCCTCTTGACCATTGATATCATCTGTTGACAGGTGGAGGATGGAGTCGCCAGCGAAATGTCAGATCGTGACCTAATGCTGCGCTAGCCCAGGTCCTTGACAAACCCCACGAAGAGGACTGGACCAAGAACAGAGCCCTGCAGTACGGCCACCCCACGAGGACACTTCACATATGGACATGAACTTTCAAGCTGGTACGTTTATTAAAATTGATTCTTGCAATTACTGATTTACCCTAAGCAGAATGTAGCTAGTCTAGACCTAAATGATAAAAATTGTTTGGTGTAGATGCTCTAGGCTAGGGCTAGCCCTACAGGGACTATGATATGCATGCTTACTGTTAGGCCTACTGCTAACCTAAAAGTCAAAATGCTTATTTGTTCAGCTTTCATTTTTTACAGGTAGCCTAACTAAATTCAGCTATTTCTTTTGTTTCAGAAACATCAAGATTTTCTTAGACCCTTGTCACTCATTTCTGGTCTGTCATCAAGAAGCCAAGATTATAGGATTGGTTTTGATCGGCATCAAGACTAACTTCAGTGTTCTAAAAGTAAATCCTGAAAAAATATTTATTTATATTTTAAACTTGTACATAATTCCTCAAGAACTGTGGCAGAAATGGACTGATAATATTCTTCTGATCCACATGAATTGAAATTGATATACTGTATGTTTAATCAAATTGTTAACCAAATCGTGTTTGAAACATAACATTTTTAATCAACATCAAGACTAAACATCAAGACCCCAAGAACTGTGGCAGAAATGGACTGATAATATTCTTCTGATCCACATGAACTCTAAGCTCGTGTTTTACGTGTTATATCTGTGCATGTTTGTATTTTCTCTCCTAGCAGGTTAGGTTCGTAGGCCACTCAAGGCCTGGCCTGGTGTCGTCGTGGGATTTCTGTATGAGCCAGCAGGTGCAAGTGGTAAGTTACTTTTGAGTTTCAAAACGAAATTATCTAGTAACAAGCCTGCGAACAAGTAGTACCTTGCTCATCAGGCATCTAAAAGCTACATTATTTTCAGTGTGTTAGGCCTGATTCATTTCATTTTTCATGTCCAGTAAATTTCTAAATTATTATTTCACAATTTCTTATTAACTGGACAGTTATGGTGAATTCACGACCTTGCGTTGCGCTACGCAACTTTGAACTTCGAAGTCGTAGTCTCAGCCAATCATGAGCATCATCTGTGCGCGACTGTGCGATGCTGCAAACATTGTTCTAGTTCAACTTTCCAACGCAATAACGCAAAGCAAAGCCTTCTTGATCCTCGCGGCATGTATGATCCGGGATACTCGGTTTAAAGCACAGCCTTCTCGAACGTCGGTTCAATCCAAGGTCCGTAAATCCCCTGGCGGGGACTCGTCAAACTCCCAAGTTTTTACATTGAGGTTTACCGAACCTCCGCCAGGAGATCGACGGACCTTGGGTTCAATTTACGCAAGGTCCACTTGATCGGAGATCAAGTAGACCTTGAATCCGCGGTTTGACCTGTCGAGAAGGCTGTAGTTTAAAGCAAGGTCGTGAACAGATGATGAAGTCAACGCAATGCAACGTAACAAAGTCCAACGCTCAGCTCAGCGCAACGCAAGGTCGTGAATTCACCATTATAGTAGCCCTAGGCCTTTATATTTTTTTAAAGGTTATCTATCATCAAAATCCTACACAAAGAATTGGCTTAATGCATTGCATTTTGTCTAGGTGATTCCGATACTTAATCCAGTCAATTCGCGTTGGTTTTTTAAGTTATGTTTGCTTAGGTCTAGGTAATTATCTATAATACTCTCTGCGTTGTATTTCACATTTCAAAACTGTGCGTCATATTTCAGTAACACTGCAAGACCGTCTGCAAGTTTCGTACACCGACATCAACTTCAGTCGACTCTGCGTGTATTCGAGACCGCGAGCATCGACATCGACTGCCGGCGTTGGACATAGACTGAGGAAACATGTGTGAGCCGGTTGTGGGACCACATATTGTGGGGTGTAGAAAAGACCTGAGCCCGTTCCGTTATTGCATGCTTGGTAGGATAACGGAGTGGACAAGGCAACTTTTAACTCTGTGAAATTGTCAACATTCAACAATGAAAACAAACAACTTCCAGTAGGTACTAAGGTTGGAATTCATAGTCGGCCCCTACACCTAGGGGCACCCATTGTTGCTATGGATTTGTTTTGTTTATGGGAAATAACATGGAAACAACTGTTACCTTGGCAACAATGGGCGCCCCTAGGTGTAGGGGACGACTATGAATTCCAACCTTAGAATTTAATCCAAATTTAATTTTAATTTAATTTTAGTTTTTATTTAATTTATTTTTTAACTTTAATCCAAAAGTTGCTTTTCTGGAGGCAAGAAAATAAGTAGTAAATGTACAATGTGTTAATTTAAAACCTCAGCTAAAATTCTGTCATAGGCTTACACACAAACTTCTGTCCAAGTTTTTATTTAGGCCTAATCATATCATTTTAGAGTGGTGATCGTTCACATCGAGTCAAGCTCCACGTTTAGACTGCGCCTGTTTCAAGTCTGTGATTGATGATTTCATTGAGTTCAGAGTTATGACAAAGTAATGTCATAGTAGTTGATACTATGTGGTGTTCACTAGTCCTACTTCACAGTTCACAAAAGAGTAATGACACTAGTATTTATAAGCCTAATCCACTTTCATAAATATTAAGTTATAGTAACGTCTTTCTTCGTGATTGTCATCATTCTAAAGATGGCTCATGGCTACATACTATTTTATCGAAGCACAGAATCACGAAAGTCGTTGGAACCTATTCTCATCTTTGTGCTTATGTGGAGATAGCCTATTTAATAATAATAATAAATTAATAATGATAATAATTTAATGCAGTTGTTAACTACATAATGCTCAATAGGAATGGAAACTCTTTATTTTTTGTAAAATTAGCAATTTGTAGCGCTTTCAAAACTATATATTTACACCGATTTTTCATTGCTGTAACGCTATCATAAACCCTCATCGCATTCCCTGACATCTTCTTCATACCTCTATCGCCTAACTTGTCCCGTAACCTTTGTTGCCACCCTACGCTGCACGTTCTCTAGCTCCAAGACCTCGCCCTTCCTATATGGATCCCACACTGCCCCCCCATATTCCAAAATAGGCCAAACCACCGTTTTATAAGCCCTATCCTTTATCTCCTTACTAGTTCCCTTCAGATTTCTCATAACAAACCCTAGGGTTCTATATCCCTTCCTTACACTCTCTTGCACTTGGTCCGCCCATCCCAAAGCTTCTGCCAATACAATCCCCAAATACTTATACAGTATACTTCTTTACCTTCTCTAGAACTAGCCCTTCAAGAAAATACTCCCTCACATCCCCTTTTAATTTACGTGTTAACCCAACCATTTTACATTTTCCTGCATTCAATCCCTTCCTGTTCTCGGTAAACCACTCCACTAACCTTCTCAAATCAACCTGCAACAACTTGGTATACTTCCCCCCCCCTTAATCACCCTATACAGTACGCAATCATCAGCAAACAACCTTAATCTTGACTCTATTCCCCTACCGTACCTATAGCATTAATAAATATTATAAATAACAGCGGCACCCCCGACGTGACTTCAATACTTTGTTGATACATACAATAAAAATGATGCACATCTAATGATTAGTAGGTTATTAATATTGAGGATTCAAAATCCGGAAGTATAATAAGAATAGAAGAAAGATAAATCCAAGAAAGTTCTGGTTATTTCAAGATTTTGTGCTCTTAAAATTTTGAAGTTAAATAGGCCCACATGAAAAACAAACCACAACAAATCGAGATAAAAACATTCTTTCAAGATTGGATTAAAAAAATCAATATAATTCTAAAATCTGGGATTTATACCAAATCCAAAATTTGCCAGAACAAAAATTTAAAAAAATATTTTCTAAAAAAATGTAGGCCTATATCCTATTTGTCTCATTGTGATTGCAGAATTTAATTTTCTAAAAGGAAACAAACGATGTCTGAATTTGGGTGAAAGAACATCGTGACACGAATCTTAGTCCGACATAGAGATCCGACATACAGACCTAGACCTAATGCTCTCTTGTGAACTGTGTTGTGTTGCCTAGTGTTAACTATGTAGTTGTTGGTGGTGGGTATGCCAGCGGTGCAATACGGATACACATTCTAGAGCTGCCGTGAGTGGAGTACATACACACAAGTAAAGCTAAAGCAGTATGGAAACCAGTCTAGCATGTAAGGTAGGCTACTTGCATGTATTTGCCTACCACACATTTATATCGTAGGTAGGCCTATTGATTTAATTTAAAGTAAATTCAAAATTGTCCTCCTTTGTAAATCGGTTTCATTACTGAATAAGATTAAAGTTAAATAAATACGTACATAAAATATCTGCGAAGGTATCAGGGAGAGGTGAAAGGGGGAATCAGCGTATGAGAATCTTCTCTTGCGGTGAGGCATAATTAGAAGCTGCCGGGAATAAGTAGAACTTGATGTAGGATTTAGATCAAGACGTTGTCATACGTTTATCTGGTTTGTGGTTAACGAGGGGGTTTCAGATGAGTGTCAATGCTAAATAAATAGGATTGACAAAGAATTCAATGTAGTACATTGCTCGCATGTTTCCATACTGTTTTAGTAGGGGCCGGTCTACACTCAACCTTCTATTTCACAGTTCTGGATGGATTACAAAAGTTCACTACCGCTACTCTAGTTATGTTTTCATTGGTTTCATGTGTTGTGTTAAGCCACCGTACGTGTGTGGGCCGAACTAGATAAACTTACAGCATCTACTATTACCTCTCAGGATTACAAGTCTACTGTTTTTGTACTAGACAGTTAACAATTATTTATAGGTAGTGATTTGTTTGAGAATAATATTTTGAGAAACCCAATGATTCAATGAATGAAGATAATTTTCTAATAAATATATTTACCACAAACATGATCAGGCCTAAATCCTAATTCAGTATTCAATTCACAAAGCTACAGTAGCTGAAGGCTAACATGTCTGTGATAAGGAACGTGACTGCATTTAGTTGTACTCCTAGTATTACATGACTTATTCCTGTAACATAACTTCAAGCCTGTAGAAAGTCGTTTCACGACGGGCGATTATATTGGCATTTTGTGCTGTACAGAATTAGTAATGCAATGCATTCTAGTGTGAAGAGTTTCAGTTTTATATGTTTGTTACCAGGTACTGAAAGACAGGCAAAACATTTTTTGATTTTGTAATCCATCCATGACCGTGTTACCAGTAGCCTACATAATGGGCATAATACGGTACATTACACAGTGAACTATGTACATGAACAGCATCATTCATGCGCAAGGGTGTCGTATTGGCCAGTTGAGAAGCAAGGCAAGGCTCCGGTCGTTCTGTAAGGGCGCGAAGCAGACGTAGCTTCGTGAGGGAAACGCTGAGCCGTGGTTTGAAATAACGAGTTCCCGATTAACTAAAAGCCATATTTTACTCAACCTTATCTATCGTTCATGTATTTTTTATTTTAGCTATGTAACTTCTATCGAGTATCGATATTCACTTGTGCTGGAAACACGCGGATCTCTTGCCGGCTTACATTCTGTAGTATTACTCATGGACCAAATTTAAATCTATTTCTTTAAAGAAACATTATCTTTGACGCTTTTAAGTCATTGTGTAAAATTTGTGAATATTGTTGTTATTGTCCATTCTATACCAATTTTGTTTTTACTGGTAATGTTACTAAATTTTGCTATTTTCTGGTCTAAAATCAATAAATCCATGCTCATTTTGTGAGATTAATTCCTTCGTATGGCACGCCATTGGGAGTTTTATTTTTTTAAGCCCGATTTGAACCGATGTCCACAGTTTTCTTTAGTATCTTACATTAGCTGTGACTGTGATTGTTCTCTCTCGCTCTCTCACTGGGGCTGCCGGCATCTCTTGTCTCACTCTCGTTTCTGGCACCCTGCAGAATCGCGCGCTGCTGCGTATACGTGACACTTTGTTCTCTTTGTCGTCAGTCGTCACATTAACAAACTATATGAAATAACTTAATCAGGGTTCAAAAGGGTTTGAAAGTCAAGTGCGCAGTTGGCCGTTTTCCCCTCAACATCACTCAGTTTGTTTACATTTTTCGGTTTTATCTTAGTTTGCTAGCGTTTCTCACAACCTTTCTGTTGTGCGTGTCGTGAGAGTTGTAGTACAATTTGGTTGCAAGACTAAAACCTCTTGATGCTGTTCACGTAAATAGTTCAATATTTCTCTGCAATCATGGCCATCTGGAAATCATGATGCGGACTTGCACAAATGCACACAAGTAAAATTAAATCTCGTGCTTTCTCACGGATTTTTGTGGCGTGGTATAAGCAGAGGGTATTGGGACCGTGTTAATTCTCTATAATTAGAATGTAGAGTCCTTCTATTTTGATTAGTAATGTTCAGTCGTCGCCGTGACGCAACAAAACTTGTTTTTAGTATCGTTGTTTAAACCGTCTGGGCAAAATAGAAATTTAAATTTTGTACTAGGTCTACTTCTAAAAATTGAGTAATGAAATCTTGAATTCCTCAACAGTTTAGAACGCAAAAGTTGTTTTGTTTCAGTTGTGAACAGGAAAATTGCATTCAAACTAGATTCTATAGTTGACGTCAGCCATTACTCGCGAGCACCAAATTTGTGATTTTCGAGAGTTGCCTATTCCTGCATTCAGTTCACAATTCACTATCAATACACTTTGGTAAATTAGGTCGGAACTTCTAGATGAATACACTCTTTGTGTTTGGAGTTGTGCTCTTTCATGCCAACACTATTCATTATTATTATTATTGTATATAATATGAATAGAAACATTTAATAAATAAAGAAATACTAAGTCCATAAACTAGTTCACGTCCATTAATTAGGTCGCAGCCTCTATATGACCTTCAAAAAATATACTAAGTCCATAAATTAGGTCGCAACCTCTAGATGACCTTCAAAAAATATACTAAGTCCATAAACTAGTTCACGATGAATTTGTTGTCTGATCTGTGCTTCGAATTATTCATGCTCATTGTTGTATGCGTACGTAGTGTGGTGCTGGTATCTTTGCATGCGACCGATCCTCTCGTTCAGACAGGACTGATGATGGAATTGTTGGATAATATTTCGATTTCCGTCGTCAGTCCTGTCTTTGCGTTGGGGTGAACACTCTGTGAAGCTGAAAAGTTTCGATGCTAAACCTGGTTGCTTGAAAAATGCAAAAAGACTTAGGGTATATAAAAGGGCTTTTTTGGCCTATTTTTCCTATTTTTTGCTTAATTTTTTGTATTTTTCCTAGATATTTCTTAAATTTTATGAAAATTTTTATAATTTTCATAAAATTTATAGAAATATTTATAAATTTTATGAAAATTATTATAATTTTCATAAAATTTATAGAAATATTTAATATTTCTATTGTAATGTTATTATTGGAAATAAAATAAGGATGGAAAAAAAGACTATCAGTTTAATTACCCACGAAGGGTTAAAACCTATTATTGTTGTTGGTTGATTGGTCTATTGATTGGGAAAGGAAGTATCCAGGATTTGGCCTTGGAAAAAAAGACTATCAGTTTAATTACCCACGAAGGGTTGAGCATGGGAAAGAAAAGGATTAAATAACAAGTAAACACAACAGCATGAGTTCAACAAGATGTATTGAGCAAGCAAGGTTGCACACAAATGACATACAAAAGTAGGCTATGTCCAATGGCCTTGAAAAAGCAAATGGTTAGGGATTAGCATGTAGAATGCTTACAAGCTCATTGCTTCAGAGGTGTGCATGGCATGTAGTCGAGAGAAGAGACGAAGATGTTGAAGTGTGGCCAGCAGATCGTTGTCTAGAGGAGAGATGAAGACGTTGGAAGTGTGGCCAGCAGATCGTCGTCGAGATGGTCGAGAGAGGCGATGGATGACAGTAGTGAAGTGGTGCATTGGTGACGGACATAGACATATGTCGAACAACCTGAAACAGAGAACATTGTAAGAAAGAGATATTGCATGTTGACAAGAGTGCTTGTTTAGGCCCGATATTACGACCGCCCGCTAAATATTCGGTCCGCAAGCAACGTTTTCTCCATGGCAACTACATTTTGTAGTTGCCACGGAGAAACCAAGTTAGTCGCGGACTAAATATTTAGCAAGCCGTCGTAATATCGAGTTTTAGGCAGCCAGATGGAGAGAGTTACAAGTTATACAGCATTGTGGACATGGCATTATATCGATGACGTTAGCACAACTGGGACTTGAACCCAGACACAACCATACAAATTATGTGGTTTAACGGTTTTGAAGCACGATGAATGAATGTTTCTGCAGCTTCTTTTGATCGTAACATTGAACTTTAATTTGTTTCCAACAATTATGTTTGTATGTATAATTTGGAAGGTATTGGTAGATGACCAGATTCCAATTAGTAATTTACGTATTAATATCGCTTACGTAGCAGATATACTTGTAAGGTAATATGGCATGCTATCAATATCGCACAGCGTATTGAGTTTTGCACCAAGTGAATGTTTACAATGGAAGTTTATGGAAAAAAAGTTAATTCTTAGGGCCTTTGTTCAAATATAAACTTTTGTTAAAGATAGTTGTATCACAAATTATTTATTGTCGTTACATGCACGAAAGTATACAGGTCTAAGATCTTTACTACAGCCAACATTAAAATACTGCATAATTAATCTTCTTTACTAACATCTCAAGAACGTAATATAAAACATGAATTCTGTAGAACGAGGGTCAGCAGTTTCCAGTGGTGTCATGGGGGGGGGGGGGGGGGGACTATACACTACAGAGCAAACAAAAAATGTTTTCCTCCTGCAGTGTATGAGGGGTGTGTCCCATGGTTTTGTTTTAGAGTGAATTTTGAAACTATTCGCAACTTTTGCACGAGGGATTTAGTTGTGAAATGTTTAGATATACTATAGTGTTATTCCCGGTGGCTTTAAAACTACGTAACTTGGATTGAATCTCTTGAAAGCATGATATTATGCATCTACACTAGACAAATTGGAAATATATATTGGTTAGTAATAAAAGTGTCCCATCGTTTGTGCTTTTCGTTACCTACTAAAAACATGACTAATTTGTATTTCGATGTTACTCGCCTATTTTGACCAACTTTGGTTTTGGTGACGATTCTGTGTGTGTAATTTCAGCTTTAAAATAGGGCCATTCATGTCCATTGTAAAATTTAATACAGTGAAACTTCTAACAAACGTCTTTATAACAAAATTATCTATATAACAAACTGTTTTTGAGTTCCCAAGAGATTTTTATGCATGTAAAGGTAGCATCTTTATAACAAAATAATAATCTGGCCCCCAAGAGTTTGCTATAAAGAAGTTTTCCTGCAATTCCTAGTTTAGAGATATGTTATTTTAGCATTTTAAGTTTTAGATGGTTAAAAGCGAAGGATACCTCTACGTCAAAAACCGCAGAAAATTTTTATTTTTTAATTATATCTCAAGATTGAAACACAAAATCGAAAATCTAAGATATCATAGCGCTGTGGTTTGGTAAGCCCTACAGACTGAATGATAAATCTATTTAACGTTATAATCAGTATGACTGTGATAACGATTTCTTTAAATTACTAAGGAAATCGTTAAAAATTACTAAGGAAATCGTTATCACAGTCACTGATTATAACGTTAAATACATTTATCATTCTGTCTGTAGGGCTTACCAAACCACAGCGCTATAATTTCTCAGGTTTTTTATTTTGTGTTTCAATCTTGAGATATAATTAAAAAATTAAAATTTTCTGCGGTTTTTGACGTAGAGGTATCCTTCGCTCTTAATCGGTGAACATGTCGTATTTTTTAAAACGATCCAAAATGCTAATTTTACAAAGATGATGTGTTCCCATTCTTATAGAGATTGACTTAAGAATTCCATTCTAACCCTTTAGTTACAAATTACAATTGAATTGATTTTTAAATATCTTCTAATTGTCTTGGAAGTGTAAGACAACCCCTCATATTTAAGGTTTTGATGTAAAGAAAAAATAAATACTATAAAATGCTAAATTTGGAGAAAATTTATGCTAAAAAAACATATCCGTATCTATATTTGTTTATTTTTACTCCTCTACTCAGTATACCTAAAAAGTAAAAATATATTTGTGGTATACATATATTATCTACGAAAGCATGCTCAAAATAAATTGCCACCATTTACAATGAAAACTCCCCCCCCCCCCCCCCCCCCCCCCGTTATTGTATGAAAGTGTGTGTTTTGGCCTTGGAAAGACTTGTATATTGTTTTAGGATGACACCACTGGACTGGACAAAGAAGTTAGGGCATATCTCACTGCTCTATTTTGACGCTAGTCAACTAGCCTAGTAGACTAATACAACAATTGTAATGAATTGTCACTAATTGTTACAATAGTCCACTAGGCTAGTCGACTAGCGTCAAAATAGAGCATTAAGATACGCCCTTAGTGGGCACGCAACAGCATTGTTGTCAGCGTCCATCTGAACTAGTACCCTATATATATAACGGGCTGGGCTACGCTACGTACTAAATGGATGTTCTTACATTTTGTTTGGTTTATTTCAATTCTTAGCTAATTCCAGAATTTACATTAACAGATCATTTTATTACAAACTAATTAGCATAAAATGTTCTTGAGATGTATTAACAGGAAACCATAAATTCTACTAGATTCTCATATTGGCTGTAGTAAGGTATCAATTAGCTTTTATACAATTGTGCTAGAAGTGATGAAACAATCATTTTGACATAACAGATTGCAGTGTGGGACATTTATACAATTCATTATGTGCTTCATTGTCATGGCAGTACCAAAGTTACTGTTATCGTGTATACCAGTATAATATAGATCGATTAAAGTAAAGTTCCAAAGTTTAAAAAACCCTATCCCTAACCGGCAATTGAACCCTGGACCTCCTCGAATCGAAGCATGTATAAACACATTAGACCCGCGAGCAAAATAATTCTAATTAATTAAGCAAGCGTCTCCATTAGACCTTTATGGCACTTCGTTCTGTTTGTTTTTTTTGTTTTTTTATGTCTGTCGATAACGGTCGAACGGAAAGTCCGATCAAGTTGAAACACAGTAACGGCAAAATGTAAGGCGGCTATATTATAGTAAATTTTGGTCCGGACACAAATATACTAATCTAATCATGATGTGATATGTATTAGAGGCAGAAATTACATTTCTATTGCTGTCAATAAGTGTTAGTAACTGTGGCGGACCGTGTCGAAAACACTATTCGAAATGACAATGAAAAATCTTAGCAACGCACTTTGCAAAGCGTTCAACAATGTCGGGAAGTATAATAGCTATAGAAATTAGACAAATTTTGCAATGCCATTCTTGAATCGTTGTTAACTGTTGTTTTTATTAGCTTCGAGATCTTTTCGACAGAAAGTTCGTAGATATGGACGCGCTCGCTTATCAACGCATCACACAGCGTTTTTCTAGTTACGTTTAAAATGATAACTAAATAAATAATGTAATGTATAATTTGGATACTAATTTTGTTATTGGTAACTGAATGAATTACCGGGCATAATATTTTTGGTGAATCCAGTTAGTAATTTTTGTGAATGTCAAAAGATATCGAAAGTTCGTAAGATCATATCTATAGCGCAGTATACGTATGAAAGTACAGTGGAAGAAGTAGCAAGATGAACGTAGCCAGTAATATTTAATATTTTGTAATTATTTAGGCAACATTTAAGTGACACGTGAACTTCGATTATTCGAGTTTTCAGAGTTTGTCCAGAGTAAAATGCAAGTTTTAGATTTTGTGTTCTTTTTTTGTTTTATATAGGAACATTGTTGTGCATGTGACCAAAATGAAAAGTTTCTGGACGTTAATGCACTGGCTCTATACTGTATTTGTAATTTAGAGACATTATTGGTCTGATAAATATTGTGTATCAACAATCGAATCTTACTTCTTTTGACATCCATAGTCCATCCATAAATTTTGGCCTTGGAACAAATCTTACAAACACCTAAGGTAACTCCGTATATTTGCATGCTGATCCTACGTTTTAGTCTTTAAATCTTTCAGGTAGTATGAAACTAGCATTACAAGCCTTCGTTGCTACAGCCTTTTTAAAAAATCTCACGCTGAATTGATTTAATTTATTAATGTTAACCAATTTTAATTTTCAACCGACTTTACATTTTAATCTATCCATATAATACTGGTGTATATAGAGGTGAGACTTTAAAGCAGTTATAGCAATGAGCCACACAATAAATGGATTAAATGGTTTAGCGGGAATCGAATCCCGAATCTTCTGCATTGGAAGCGGGAATAAACCCACTAGACCTACGAGCAATACATATGAAAATAATACATATATAGAGGTCCGTGAAAATCATTTTATTTTGGAGTAAATTCGTTTTTGCGATAACATTTGGGTTTATTCAGTAAGTAAAAGGTGTATTTCAAAAGTACTTCAGTTCAGTTGTTCAGTCATGACTAAGGGTGGCTTGTACACTCGATACACTCAATAGTGTATTATCACGTGTTCACACTGGCCAAATTAATAAAGATATGGCCTTTGCTATAAAATGTGTGATTTTTTTAGATTGTATACCATTAACAACACAATAACGTGAATTTCAGAGTTTATCACAAATTTTGCTACAGTACAACCTTGTTATTACGTCGCTCAATAAAACACCGTCTCTCACACTAATTACGTCATTTTGATACATTCTCGGTGAATCCCACATAAGGAGCAATGCTATTTTTCTCTAGATAGTAAATAATAATACTGTAATAATAATATGTCCCCTGATGGAACCTCGAATGTGATTGTAAGTGTCCACACTCCCTACAGCAGTAAAATGATTCATATTTCATACAGTAACACTTTTTTATAATGAGCTCTTTGGGGGCCAGATTATCTATATATAAAAACAAAGGTATGAATGTATGTTTGTGTGTGTGTATGTGCGTGCGTGTGTATGTCCTTCATACATTACTAAACCATTCATCCGATTGCGATGAAACTTTGGCGAGTTGTTGTGCGCACGCCTGCGATGGTTTCTGGATGATAACAACCCCCTCCCAACCCCCCCCTCACCCCCACCCCCACTGATACACCAACATGCAATAATGCTTTCCTAAACCATTCATCCAACTGCGATACAATTTTGGTGGGTTAATGTATGCACACCCGCTAAGGTTTCTGAATAATACCCCCCCACTGAGACACCAACATGCAATAATGCTTTTCTAAACCATTCCTAAACCATTCAGCCGACTGCGATAAAATTTTGGTGAGTTGTTGTGCCCACGCCCGCTAAGGTTTCTGAATGATAACCAACCCTCTCCTCCCCCCCCCCCCCCCCCCCCCACTGAGACACCAACATGCAATAATGCTTTCCTAAACCATTCATCCGGCTGCGATAAAATTTTGTTGAGTTAGTGTATGCACGCCCGCTAAGGTTTCAAAATGATAACCCCTCCCCCCCCCAAACCGCCACCCCCACTGAGAAACCAACATGCAATAATGCTTTCCTAAACAGTATGTTACACAGATTATTTTGTTATAAATAAGTTTCACTGTGCTATAACATCGTTTCAGATAACTTCAGTTTAACTCAACTTATTCCAGTTGAATGGAATTCTGTACTCCCCCCCGTCTCCAAACCCCTGCCTGGTGCTGGCAAAACCAGACCCACAATGATTATGGTGTAATATCGATTACGAAGAAAAGTAGGGTAATTTTATTTTATCAATGATAATTAAACTAAAACCCGGGAGTTGCTGACCTGGTTAATTTTAATGGGTATACAGTATACATCTGTCGACTGTTCCTCTCAGCAGATCTGTAGCCTCGATCGCCTACGTTCAATTATCGCGGCCGTATGCGAGTTTCTGTGTATGTTTATGAATGTGTGCGTTTCACTCTCCTAATTACGTTCACCTCGAGCATTGAACGGTGGTATATGCGTTTTACTTGTTTAGTATCTATAGGCTACTAGCAACACCAAAAGACATCAATGAAACAAATGAATTGAATCGATGGACAAACAACAAGCTGTCAAAAAATAATTTCTTCTGATTTTGGAAAACAAAACAAAAAACCAACAAATACATATACAAAACTTTCACTTAGTCGTTGTCCATCATTAAAAGTTTTAAATGGCGAGCAGTTACTATTGCTACACTTGTTTTTATTTGTATGGTTGCAATTTCCAATTTTATTATTTTGACAGATGATTGTTTGTCCATCAGTTCAATTCATTTGTTCCATTGTTGTAGTCCAGATGTGACGCGAGTTGCGAGTTCCCTATAGATTAACGCGTTATATTTGTCGAATGCAGGTGGACTCGAATCCTGTAATATATTGCACTACATATAATTAGAGATCCGTGAAAGTAGCGTTTTGTATTATATAGATGCTACAAAGTGCTACTTCTTCAACTGAAACTACGGTTTTTCTGTTCTAATTTTACTGCAAATTAATTTTAAAATAAAAATGTGAGAAAACTTTACTCTCAAGTAGCCTATTTTAATGTTGGCAAAAACTAGATGCTATAAAACTACAATTGAAAAAGCTATTTACACAAGTCTCTACCAGTGTTGCCAGAATGAAATTTCAAATCGTACCAACCGCAGCACAAAAAACGTACTAGTTTAACAAAAAAAGTACTAACTTCCATTGCGCGTCTTTGATACCGAAATGTATCACATGTTATACACTCCCTACATTTTCCATATCTTTTTCCGTGATTTACGTTTCTGATGTTTTTTTTGCATTTTTTGTGCATAAACACAGTTGATTGCAGCGCATCAGTGGATCTTGGGATAACTTATTTAAATTACATTAATTTCTAGTCTATCCAGCCAGCAAGGACGGTTGGACTTGGGAACCATTAATAAATAAAATAACATTTCCTAAATTATGTGTGCATTTATTGTTATTGATACAATAATATTTCTTGATGTTTTTAACAATAGAGATCTGATAACGTTACGACTTATTTACAATGCATCAAGAGATTTTTAACTTCGATGTTCATTCAAGACAAAAAATATATTGGGGGGTACATGGGTTAGCTTACATTAGATTACATTTTTACTTAATATACATTTGAAACATTAAATAATTACACAATATCAAAATACCTGCGCTAGCAACATTCTTAATTTTATAAGACTAAGGACGTGTCCGAACTCCGAACGCCTGTCCTATCGTTGCTAATTATTCTAGGTCCAAGTTTAGATTTGACGTCATCAATAATCTGTGACCGGAAGTCGCCCATTGTTGATGACATAGGCTGGAATTAGCAACGATAGACAGGCGTTCGGATTTGCCTAATAATATCATATTATATTATTAAACTCCAACAATGAATGCATTCGGAAATATAATAGAAAGAAAACACTTCTTTGTGTGAAACTAAAAGGTGATATCTTCATCAGGAACTATTTCATTCTCATCTATTTTTCTGTTTAGCATATTTTGTGTAGGTTGCCATGTAAAACAAGTATCATTTTTAAGGAGTGCTTTCGTGTGGAGCAATGCACTGCAAGTTTCCACCATTAATCTGTTTCGTGTTTTTGTCTTGATGAGACTCAGTTGTGAAAAAACTCTCTCGGCAGATGCACTGCTGTGTGGCAAACACAAGATGCTTTTAATGAAGCTCGAGAGGTGTTGGAACATTGGTTCCCCAATTCCATTTTTAATTTTTCCCACTTTACACCAAAATTCCACTAACTCCATTTGTTTTTCGAAAATTGGGTCTCGTCTTATTTCAGGCAGTAGTCGCCATTCAGTATTAAGAGTTTCTATGTCATTATTGGGAACGAAATTGGGGAACAGTGAAGCCAATTGAATAATGGATGCCACTTGCCCAGAAAGAGCTACTTCTGGGCCAATGTTTATTTTTGGTAGTGTTTGTTGTATTCTCCCAATTAATTTTTTCCAACTGATTGGTTCGCGATTTCAAAAGCATTATTATTGTGTTGTTTATTTTTCTTTGAATCTGTTGGAAATAGTACTAGATTTGGGTGATTTTTGGGAAAGTGGTACTGCCGTACTAGAACTAACTTTTTCGTACTAGATCTAGTACAACTGTACTGCACGTGGCAACACTGGTCTCTACACATAATATATCGTCTCGAACTATCAAAACAAGAAGAAACCAGTTCATCACTCGTGCGATGTAAGCTTAGCTATACTTGACAGTTGTGTTATCTCTTCCTTGATGCGAGCAGCGAGTGACAGCTGACTGACAATAGCGTTGGCAAACGCAGCGTTTGCGCGAGATAAGGGGATTTAAAAACGGCTAACAACCCTCCAAACTGTAATTTATGCGTAAATTTAGTACGAATTCCTACTTATCCTTTTTTGGCGGTCATTTATGGTTGATTCTAATATCACCCAATTTTTTAAAGAACATACACGTGTTGATTATCCGAGTCAAGATTAGTTGCGTTCTATTTTACAAATTGCACGTACGTCACATATGTGCACGTGGCGGCCACATTTGTGATCAAACTTTGACGTTGCCATGGAGAAACAAAGGAAGCCTGTTGTGGTAGACTACAAATCCTCAGTTCTTTAAAATTCAACCTGTCTGGTAATTTGTGATTTTGTTTATTACGTATGTTAACTTTCTAAATGATAAATTATGCTTATTTAATAAATTTTACTAATATTCAGTGTTCACCAATGATCTACGATAGGACTACTTCAATTGTGTCTCAATCATGGCCGCTGTGACGTCACGTGGAAACTGTGAATAGTTTTTTGTTAGGTACCCTTAATTCCTAACTCTACAACAAATCTTATCTGTCACTTTTTTATTCCCTTCGTTATTTAATTAAATAAATAAATAAATTCACATTTAGAATCTACCCACTCCGTGAAATGACTATATATAGGACCTAGTAATTGGACTGTACACCGTTCCTAATTGTCACCTATAAAAACAATTTTAAAAAACGCAAATATTGCGTTTTTAAATTGTTTTTATATGTGACAAGGAACAGTGTACAGTCCAATTACTAGGTCTTATATAACGTTTTACAAGACTGATTTCCAGTGGGGGAGTTCAACTTAAAGCAACTAAACCAACCCTACAGGCTCTGCGGATATTATAGAGTTTATGTGAAACATTGTGCTTGATATTACCAATTACCATAGAGTATATTACTTCCAACTAAGCTGTTAAGCAGTTATTACAGAGCTTGTGTGAAACGTTGTGCATGATATTACCATAGAGTATATTACTTCCAACTACGCTGTTAAGCGGTTATTTCAGAGCTTGTGTGAAATGTTGAGCTTGCTTTGTCGACAATCAATATTCCCCCAAGCCACGTTATATCAAGGTTGTACTGTATTTGGCGGCGAGTCAATTTCGACATTCCCGATTTAAAATTTAATCATTTATTTATAGGCCTACTCATTTTGTGAAATGAAGGATGCCTACATATTTCGGTATTATTGCAATTCGTAATTATTCACGAAATTCACGGACCTCAATACCGTAAATACAATAAAGAGTGCCAGTAAAATCATTGCAGATTTGTTAAATATGTTGAGTAAATCACGCAGTGAGTCTAGTGATACGTTTTTTAGCGATTAAGGTTTTAGAAACCAAATAGGAGAACATATTTTTGAAAATCTTGCAAAGTGCCCATTTTTATCTAATTTCTATTGAGACGTAATTAAAAATTGCATTCTAACCCTTTATGTAGTGAAATTGAAATGATTTTAAATACCTGCACATAATTTTCCATTATAAATGCAAGAAACCTCCTTATATTCAAGGTTTTGATGAAAAGAAAACAAAGATGCAAAAAAATCTTGAGAAAACTAATCGTTAAAACGTATCTCCAGCCAGTGACCCTAACGTTGTGTGTCAAAGTAGACCGACCAAACTCACCAAGAGTAACGTGAGACGTGGCCGAGCGGCTGCCTGCGGTGTGGGAGACTTCGAGGTAAGCTGGTCTTAGTGATGGCTTCTGTCAGCTTCCGTCTTGAAGGTGATGCAGCGCCGTGAGACGAGCTGACATTCTGAAAACAAGAACGTACACGTCAGTCAAGAGCTACAGTCAAAACAAACCTCTGAGGACCAATAAAGTGATTGTTATGCATCTAATGCTAAAGACGTCAAAACTTCAACCCCTATGGCACCTTAAAGCCACTGCTTTTTTACATCCTCACGCCCACAAATTGAGCGTGTACAAATCATATTCATATAGCTTCATCTACATTGAAATTAGGCTAACGCTATGTACGCCAAGCGAAGATGTGGTGAAAGTTCAATTAAATCCACCTCTTTCTAAGATTTGACGACGTAAATTACTAATAAAAATTTGACGACGTAAATTTATTGGTTCTAGACGTCTATCCTAATTTGTCAAAATCGCGAAATTTGCTGACGTAATTTACGAATGTTAAGTGGATGTAAACGAGGCGTTACTGTGACAGTAGTTTACTTACCAATTAATCTTTATCCCAGTGCTCTTCAACATAGTCTCGAGGTAAGCTGGATGTCTGCGAAGGGTCCGGTGACAAGTCTAGACGTCTCTTCTTACGGCGAGGTATATCAGTGTTGTGAAGCCGTTCACCAGTACACTCATCTCATCTGGAAACAAGAGATTCAACGTCAGTCATATTCACAACGGAACTAAGCCTATGCATATGAATCTATGGTACTGTACTCTGTACTCTTTTTATTTGAACTTTCTTAATTTACCAATACTAAAGAAATATTGTTTGTATCATACCTCAGCAACTAACTAACATGGGATAGGCAATTATATTGACTATGCTAGTTATGTAATTAAGATTTATACTGGTAGCCTAACTTTACAAAAGACTATTTATTAGATGACAAACTCATTAATACATATTTGTATACATAAGGCTTCTTTTGTAATAGTAGGCTTGTAAGTCACACAGCATCTAATAAGTTGACTGTAAAATAGAATCCTCCCTGAAATTTCATTATCATTTCATATCAAAGAAGCAAGTTTATATTTTTTGTATTTAGCTACATGTACTTATGCAAAACTCTTTCAATTATAGTGCTATGCTGCTGTAGTGACATGTTCTATACCAACTAGGAATACAGTTCAGGTACTCACCGAAACACTTTTGACGCTCGTACAGTTCAACGCTCCAGGAAGCTCTCAAGGTAAGCTGGCTTTCGGTGATGTAGACAGGCTTGTGGGACTGTTCTCCGGTACGATACCCTCATCTAGACGAGAAACAAAGAACAAACATTAGTCATTTGCATTACGGAACTATGCCTTTTCAGAAATACGAATTAAAAACACGAATAGTTTTTAATTTACCGATACGAAAAATTGTACTTATACTGCTTCAGCAACTGGCAATTTTATTGACCAGCTAAACAGTTTTAGATAAAAAATGACGATTGAAGGAGATTCATCGGCGTAATGAAAACGGGATTCAAGATAATAAAAAAATGCAAAAAATACATAATTGAAGTGGGGTTTGAATCCACGTCAATTGGCGTTTTAAAATTTAAATGCATTAAAATAATAATAAACAATGTAAAATAATATGTATAATAAAAGAAAATATATAAAATATAAATATGATAGATTGAAATAAAGCAGTCTTTCATTTTAGGATAGTTTACTCACCGAAACATCTGGACGCTATAAGTACCGCCCAACGCTCCAGGAAGCTCTCGGGTGAAGCTCTCGAGGTAAGCTGGCTGTCGGCGGCTGCAGACCCTGCTCCATAGTCTGGAAACCAACAAAGAACAAACATAAGTAATTTGCATTACGGAACTAAGCCTTTTCAGAAATATGAATTAAAAATAGTTTTTAATTTACTGCGATAAACTTGTACTTAAAAACTGTTTTCACGATTGGCAATTTTATTGACTACGTTAAACAGTTCTAATTCAAATTTGAGAACTGAAGGAGATTCATCGGCGTAATGGAAACGGGATTCAAGATAATAACAAAATAAGAAATATACATAATTGAAGTGGGATTCGAACCCACGTCAATTGGTTTAAAATTGAAATGCATTAAAAAAAAAATAATAATAAACAATGTAAAATAATATGTACATTAAAAGAAAATATATAAAATATAAATATGACATATTGAAATAAAGCAGTCTTTCATTTTAGGATAGTTTACTCACCGAAACATCTGGACGCGAAGTACCGCCCAACGCTCCAGGAAGCTCTCGTGTGAAGCTCTCGAGGTAAGCTGGCTGTCGGCGGCTGCACAGACCCTGCTCCATAGTCTGGAAACAATGAACAAACATAACTCATGTGTATTACGGAACTAAGCCTTTACAGAAATACGAATTAAAAACAGGAATAGCTTTTAATTTACCGAGATAAAATTGTACTTAAAAACTGTTTCAACAATTGGCAATTTTATTGACTACGTTAAACAGTTCTAATTCAAATATGATAATTGAAGGAGATTCATCTGCGTAATGGAAACGAAATTCAAGATAACAAAATAAGAAAAATATATAATTCAAGTGGTTTTCGAACCCACGTCAATTCATTCATTTTCTTGAATCTCTGTCCACATTATAAGAGCCACACTTATTGGTTTAAAATCTAAATGCATTAAAAAAAATAATAATTAAGTAAAAAGAAAAGAAAAATATAATAAAAGAATATAAAAAATATAATAATTATAAATGTGATATATTAAATTCAAGTTACTTTTCATTTAAGAATAGTTAACTCACCGAAACATCTGGACGCGAAGTACCGCGTAACGCTCCAGGAAGCTTTCGTGTGAAGCTCTCGAGGTAAGCTGGCCGTCGTGTCGGTCCAAGAAGGTCTCGAGGTAAGCTGGCTGTCGGCGGCTGCACAGACTCTGCTCCGTAGTCTGGAAACAATGAACAAACATAAGTCATTTGTATTACGGAACTAAGCCTTTTCAGAAATACGGATTAAAAACATGAACAGTTTTTGATTTACTAAGTTAAAATTGTACTTAAAAACTGTTTTAACAATTGGCAATTTTATTGACTACGTTTAAGTTCTAATTTAAACATGATAATTGAAGGAGATTCATCAGCATAATGAAAACCGATGCAAGATATAACAAAGTAAGAAAAATACGGTACATTAACCCACGTCAATTCATTCAATTTCTCGAACCTTTGCCCGAATCATGAAAGTCACATTAATTGGTTTAAAATTTCAACGCAATTTAAAAAAAATAATAAACAATGTAAAAAAAATAAGTTTAATATAAAAGAATATATAATATATAATATAAATGATATATTGAAATAAAGTTGCGTTTCATTTAAGAATAGTTTACTCACCGAAACATCTTGTTGCGAAGTACCGCCCATCGCTCCTCTCGACGTAAGCTGGCTGTCGGCGGTTGCACAGACCCTGCTCCGTAGTCTGGAAACAAACAAGAAAACACATCAGTTATTTGTATTACGGAACAAAGCCATTGCATAAATACGACTTATTTTCGCAAATAGTTTTTAATTTAAAATCGTACCTACTGCACCAACAACAGTCAATTTTATTGACTATGTGGAACAATTTTAATTAATGTAGTTGTATTCAAAGATGAAGATTAATTGACTTGCAAATTTGGGACTCAAGATGGTAACAAAATAAAAAAATTTCATAGCTGAAATGGGATATTTGAACCCTTCGTCAATTTGTTTCATTGTCAAACCTTTATCTGAATCATGTGAGCCAGGTTATAAGTTGAATCTATTAAAATATAGCATACGTTGAAGAATTGCATTTCACTTGGTAATAAATAGTTGACTCACCAAAACTCGTCAACGGTTGTACCGAAAAACGCTCCAGGAAGCTCTCGAGGTAAGCTGGCTGCCGGCGACGCAGGTAGCCTCGTGGAGCGGACCCCTTCTTGCAGGCGACCACACAGTCAACCAGTACAACACCATCTAGTCTGGAGACAAACAAAGAACACAAATCAGTCATTTATATCATGAAACTAAGAATTTGCCTGAAACCTTGTGATTTTTAAAATTTCTGAGTTGGTCCAGTGGTTAGCATCCCTGCTTCCAATGCAGAAGGTCCCGGGTTCAATTCCCGCTTCAGGCAGAAGTTTTTTAACTTCTAATGTGGATTCAATTCCATTACTTCTTGGCTTAGGAATAAGTAAACGGTGACTTTGGAGCCGTCCTAGCAACGAAGCACTCAATAAATTCAAAGTTGTTCTGAATCGGCCTTGTTGATTCTGGCATTTGTTCGCACTGTCCAATCACTGATTCATATGTTTCGTATTTGAAATATCGATCTTTGATTGGTTATCGCTCACTTGTCGATGGTGTTCGAAGCCTACAGAGTTGGTATAGTCACTTTAAATTAAAGTCCCCCACTGCAAATCAGTTTAATTACTGAGTGGGTAGACTCTAAATGTGAATTTATTTATTTATTTAATGAGATGCTCCCCCCCCCCCCATTTTGGTATTTTAATAAAATGCCTCCTATCGTTTCATTTTCTATAATCCCCCCCCCCCCCCCTAAAATAAATCAGTTCACGGGAAATACTAAAATAATTTTCACGGATCAACAGCAAGAATTATAATGACAAACTCACTCACTATCCTTTGTGTAGTTCCGAACTACATTCGAGCGTGTAGATTGTAAAGCAAACAGGGTGTGGCACGCCACAAGTACGATCAACCACATGGTTGCGCAAATTATGTCATAGAAAAAGCAATCATAATTATTAATTAATAACACTATTGGACTGAATTGGGCGATCGATATTAATACACAAATAGCAAATACACAAATAGCAAACAAAACAAAACAACCGAAGACAAAGAATTCAAAAGGGGGCGGACGTTTGAAATTAGTCACTAGACGATGTTTCTTAAAACCACGATGAAGGTAACTAGCCTAATAATAATAATAATAATCATAATAAAATTAATATGATTACTATTGAATATAAAAGAACAATAATATTGGAGCCGAAGACAATAAAGTCAAACGGGGACGAACAAAAGCATTGACGAAAGGTATAGCTCAAATTAATTACATAAGCACGTAGAATGTACGTTTCTAAAACCACGAAGCGGGTAAATAATAATCTAATCAACAATATTATTTGAATAAATACTGTTAGTTTAAAAAAGCAATTAATGAATTGAACAATATTACCAATAATCTTTGATATTACACAGAAATAGCAAACAATGAAACACAACAGGCAACAATATCAAAGCGGACAAGTAATGCCGAGGCATTGTGGCCGAGGCTTACCTGCTGATGTGTTGACTCCACAATATCTGAGCAGCGAATGGGACATTCTGCAAGGGCGCAACAAAGTAAATAGCCTCGCTCGCATCGCGTCATCATCAACCAATCGTTGTCACAACCATGTTGCTATGCGGACAGTTCCAGAACTACTACTATCATGAGACAAGAACGAGGTACCCGTATCGATTATTTTACGTCAGAGAACTATAAGGCCCCACCTATGCTACGATGATGACGTCACGTAGCCTACTCCTGCCTAAAAGTAGTGTACTTAAGTTTCGTGGAGGGTTTGAGTTTTTTTTTTTTTTTTTTTCTGGTTTTAAAAATTTCATATTTCTTAAAAAAACTTATTTTTTATTTTTATTTTATTTCACGTACTTCTGTTGAGAATGGACTTTGTACCGTTCGATTGTTCAAGTTCTTTCTGTGTGGCAAAGACGCGTAGCATGGCATAAGTTATGTCATGTACCGTGTACGGTAGTATTTCTTCTTATACTTCCTTTGAGTTGGGAGGGGGGGGGGGGGGGGTATTTTATGTATTATTGTATGTACTGTTGTATGTAGTATGTGTTTTGACGAAACCTAAATTATCAGGTGACCAGACGTATTGATTTGACCGGTACAGTACCTTTTTCAGAACACTTGTACCAGTGAACCGAGAAATACATTGAAATTACGTATTTGTACCGGTTTGTAATTTGAATAAAAAAAAAAAAAAGTGTTCCGGTATTCTTTCAACTAACGACAACCCTGTCGATTGCAATAGCGCTTGGGGGGTGGGGGGGTGGGGGGGGGGGGATTTATATATTTAATGTATAGGCTAGATTGCAGAGCCACCGTCTGTGCGGAGGCTCTCTTCAGCCGTACAGTTAGTTACACATGTAAATATAAATAAAATTACAAACCATTAAGTACAATCATAAAGTACAAAATACAAAATAGGTACAATCTATTTGTACAGTAACACTGTTACAAAATACATTATGAATAGATATAAAGAAATATAAAATAATACAATGAAATTATTGTAATAATATATATTAATTATGAGGAACTAAAATACATTATGAATAGATATAAAGAAATATGAAATCATACAATGAAATAATTATAATAATATATTAATTATGATGAGGGGAAGAGGAGATGGTGCAGTATGAGCGCGTAGCGTGTGACAGTGACTCACACGGGACTGCTGGCGCTGACTCACTCACTCACGTGTCATGCCGATAGTCAGCATTTTCAACGGGCGGCTGGCGAAATACGACCGGGCATAACATGGCTATACAAAACTGTACATATTCAATTATTATAATATATATTATTTATATGGGGCTCTGCCCCAGACCCCGTCCGCGGAGTTCGTATCCTTACACTTTGGTTGTCCCGGTTTGTAAACTTCCAAATATGGTCACCTTATACTAAATTAATGTAAATTGATAATGGTGAATAAACTTGACTTAATTTGATTTGATTATTGTTTGTTTTGTTACCGGAACTTGTTGTGTATTCATTATTTACGTTTGCAAACATCTAACATCGTGTATAATCTTGTTTAGGGTCGGGGTAGCTCTGCCTGTCATACGAGGCGACTTAAACAGCTGACGCCACATCCCATCACAGTGTTAATTATTTATGACGTCGTTAAAAATTAAAATAATAATAATAATTTCGAATATCCCTAATCCAGCACACTATAGCAAAATTCTGACCTTCCCAAAATAAAATCAATAATGTTTGAAGAAGTAACTTTCCCTATGAAACCAAAGTTCAAATACCATACCCCACACAAAATGCAACCATTGTAACCGCGAACTTTATCATATTCATAAATATCTTACAAATTCAGTTGCTTCAAAATTAATACATTATTATAATTATTTCATTGTATTATTTATTTCATATTCCTTTATAACTATTCATAATGTATTTTGTATAAGTGTTATTGTACTAATAGTTTATACCTATTTTGTATTTTGTATGTACTAAATGTCTTGCAATTTTTGTTTGTATTTACATGTGTAACTAACTGTACGGCTGACGAGAGCCTCCGCACAGACGGTGGCTCTGCAATAGCCTGTACGTGCCTGTACATTAAATAAATAATAAAGGTAAGACGAAAGACTCCATAACTCGGGAGGTCGCCGGTTGGCTACCGGTCACCGGTAATTTCTGCTGAAGGTTTTCTCCTCAGTCAAAAAGCGAAAATCCTGGGACTGAGTTCTATTAACTCTACTATAACTTGTCTTGTTGCCTCGGACATTCCTTCCCAACTATTATCAATGTTATCACTTCACTAACCTTATCAACTTAGTAAACGGTACATTGAAGCATAATTCTGTTTTCAGTTTTCAGTTTGTAGTTTTGCCTTTAGTTTTTACTCACTGCCATGTAGTAGTTAAATCTATAAACTAGTTTTAATTACATTATAAATTTATTCGCTCTTTTTACAAAGAGTTTAACAATGTACCATGTACCTTGCAAAAGAATAAACATATATTCTATTCTATTCAATTCTATTCAAACGCCCTGTGTAGTGTGTACCTAGTTATAGTCACCTGAATAGGTACAGCAATTGTATGTACCCTACAACTGGGATACCTATGAAATATTTGTAGTATTACCTTAGATTTGGAACAGCATGCGGTCACCCACCCGTCTGCTGACCTGCACTTGTGACCCCTAACCACCGTGTACAAAGTACGTACGGGACCCGCCCCAGCTACAGTGAGTGACTCGGTAAGTCAACCTTATCATGTTCTATGTGAGATCATCTGAAATTATTGAATGACTCAACACTTGAAAACAACCAAGACCTCGGTTGCTCAGTTTGAATATTCCAAAACACGTTACTGATTGGTTGTCTTTGAAGTGGGTCCCAACCGGTGGCTCGCGGGCCATCAGTGACCCGCGGAGGGGTAGTCAAAATATCAAAACTGTGCGAAATACAGTATATCAGTCATCTTATCTCAAGAACAACACCGATAACATTCATTCAGTGTTGAATTCAGAGTTTTGTCCCCGGGGGTCATCATCGAATAAGGGGGGGGGGGGGGGGGGGTGCAAATTTGCATAACCACCACTGCTTCCGCATTACATTTTACTAATAAACTGTCAAGTAATCTGTATATGCTCAAGAAATGTGAAAGTGTAAGTATTCCATGTTGACATGTTTACTCACAGCTGGATGTCCAGTTGAATTTGAAAAGTGACGGAGTTTAGATAATCCTGGCCTTTCTCTGCTTCTTCTGCTTGTTTCAGCTCTCTTGTTACCTACTTTTGTGACCCACACAAAGCTTAATATAGGTACTTTTAATTAAACCTTCAAAACAATATTTCCGTATAATATATTATTATAGAGTTTGTGGCCAATTTATTTCCGGAAGGAGGGGGGGGCAAATGACAATTCCCGAGGACAAATAGGCGCGGAGAATGGACGGGGTCTGGGGCGAAGCCCCAGCCGCCGGAGGCGAAATTTTTTTTGACCTCTAATTACTTGAGGAAGGTCTTAAAACGCATTTCAAGGTAATTATTGACATAACTTTTATTCAGACAGAAGTTGATCAAAGCAGCCACTTGTGTGTTTGAAGCAAGGGCACCTTCTGCCACTCGCACCTGATCTTCAGTCTTGTGGCCTTTTGGTGTGAAAAAGTTTGTAATTTCACAAGCAGATTCGCTAGTTCTAACGCTGTTTTTATGCTTCTGGCTTTTGAGATGGATGTCCAAATCTAACGCACCTACAAATAAAATGTGTGTAAGTTTAAAAGTTTACAGGCTATCGCAAATTCACAATCAAACTATTAGTCTATACTCTGGATTCTAATGCATGTATCAATTATCCATATGTATAATTATAACGTAAGCCTAGACTAGATATGTACATAGCTTACCCTTGTTGGCGATACAACATACATATCTATCGCCAATGAACTACAACAGTATCGATTAATGTAGATGATTATTGAGTGTGAGGCACAGTCGCTGGGTAGAGCTGGATCGAGTAGGTTCTCTCAGTGTCTGTCTCTTCAATACTCTGAAGATGGACTATGCAATTAGTCTGAAACGTCAGTTTTTAACGATGGACGCGGTGACATTATGCATTACAATATTGTAGAATACAAACAAATTAATACTTTTGTATTAAACCATGAGAGTGTAAAGGCCGGTTCACACACTTGAATAAGGCTAGTGACCAGAAGACCCAAGCCGTGAAAGTAAGGTAGAGTAGAGGGTTTTTGCTCTCCAAGTACGCATACTATACGATAAGTGTGAGCCAGTAGTCTTGTTTAGAAACTTAGATCGCGGCGATATCCTCGAATTGGTCCTATTTTTCCCTTACGTCGGCAAGGTAGTGTCATTTTTACCTCATTCTGCAATTAATTAACTCCCATTTCTGGCACGAAAACTAATTTTACTATCTTTCCCATGTATGGTGACCATGGAATGAGCGATTTGCGATTTGTATGTCTAAAATGATTAAAATGGTACCTTGCTTGTGATTGGCTCTCGTCGCTGACAGAAGTCTTGCAGCGCAGGACCCTTTCTATGGCCGGCTCACAAGCTCCAAGTGTGTGAACGCTTCAACGTAAATCGTACACTTCAACTTTCTTATACCTTAATCGTTAGTCTTAGTTATTTTGTGTGAACCCGACTTTACACTACCCTATAATTAAGTGTTAGTTCATTGTTACCACTTGTATGATAGAAATACTATTTAACTTGTATGTTAACTGACAAAGTGAGATATTTCTGTGTTTGAAATAAATAATAAAAAATAAATAAATAATAAATAATACTTGGTATCTTATCTTGTGATTGGTTTTAAAGTCGGTGTTATGTTGCAAATAATTCCCTTAAGCCGCAATCACAATCTTGACTAGTACTATGGTTTAATGATTAAGACTATTGTTTAAGAACTAACCAAAATACGAAGACTCCGCCTCCAGGTGAAGGCAAATCAAATCAAATCAAAAACCAATTCAAAACATGTGACATATCTATTGCTGATTGGATGTTACTAACAATCTGACCTAGAGTGATTAAGAAGTTGAACATTAGTCAACTTTCTAAATCACTAGTCTTTATCATTAATCATTGTGAACGGTACAATGTAAAATCCTATACTTTAACTTTTAATCGTTAGTCTTAGTAAGCATTGTGAACGCGACTATACATGCCCAGTATCTATGTGTCAACTGTCAACCACCACCCCTGACAAAAATATGATCCTTCCACTCTTTCCAAGAATAAAGGAAAATGCATGGTCTGTTATTGAAGATGGAAATTGTTACAAAATCAAGCAGCAAGACAAAGACAGGAATTTAAAACTGTGATCACAAATTTTAAACCACATACATTCTTTATTTAGTATGGTAGACAGATAGTGTACCAATAGCAGGATGTTGGGCACCAGTAGTATTGAGAAGGAAGCAATGTATATTGTACCGTTGTATAGCATATTCCATAGATATGAACACTGGTCACCACTTAGGCACCACAGTTAATTGCATATTGCATAATATGTTCCAGTATTTCAAATTGATTTGATTTACCTAGTTTAGGGTGTAACTGTACTCAAATACCTATAGAGAGCTACTTTATGAGCGCTTATGTTCAGTGGGCTGAACTTGTTGACTAGGGGGCACAGATTAAAAAGAAGGGAGTGTTGTAAATTAGTCAGGTCAACACCTCCAACTGTATACACAGACAAAGAGAGTACATTGGAACATGTATCAACTATGTTGTATGACGGGGGCATAGTTAAGCTCGTTACAAAGTACAATACTGTATTATTGGCATGGAACACACAGGCTCATATACATTAATGTACATGTAAGTCGATATCTAGTTTGTAGACGAGTAGTTGAAGTGGTGACTCAATTACAGTACAGGCGACTTACGGTAAATGTTAAAAATAGTTGTTTTTTATTTATGTTGTATACTTATGGGTCGGGGGAAGAGTGTGACTTAATGGCAGGGTAGTTATCCCTGGAATAATGTTCAAATAAACTTTAAATAACACGTCATTGTTGGCATCATATAAGTTACAGAACACAAGACAGTTGTACATCTGCTGATCAATGGTCACAAATGAAGCTGTCTGATGGACACAGACAAGTTTGACATTCATGAAGCAAGAATCACATATATCTTCTTCCCTTCTTTTCGGCTGGACAAAAACCCACAAGGTTCAAAGTTTTGAACAACCCATCGGCACCCGTAAGCAGACTGGTAGGTACGCACATTCTAAACTGCCCATGGAAGCCAAGCGGAAAAATAGCAATAGCATTGCGATCTACTGGTCAAGCTACTAGTGACACATATGCTTTTTTTTCAATCGGACTTATATATCGATTTTATTATCGAGCTGAATTCTAGGCATCGTCTACCTATCAATATGGTCAAACATAAAGAAACACCGTTCTCGGCAAACACAAGACGAAATCAGTGATATTTTGGTTGTTCTTGGTTCAGACTTGAGCAAGAGTGAAGATATATATACTATAATTATGTGCATAGAACTGGTGCCGATGTTAATAATGATGTAGGTCTAGTGATGAAGAAAGGGATGTTTGCATAACCACATAGGTTTTAGCCATAATTAAAGAAGTTATGGGGTTTGTAGTGGAATTCTTGTACTGCGCTCTAAAAGTATGTGGTTTTTTGGGGAGTGCCACAAATCACAGCGCGGGTGCGGATGGGTTTACACATGAATACTGGTGGGTTGTATAACAAAGCTACAAGTTGCATAGAACAATGTTACCCACTCAATATGACCGACAGATGATGATACCGGGTCTTAGACCCAGCACTATGACAGCCCGCTGAACATTTAGCTGGGGACTTATTGTTATTTGTTTTCTCCATAGAAAAAGCACTTCTGATTGGAAGTTGCCTTGAAGTTGAGTGGACTGTCATAACACCACATGTAATTCACTCATCACACAGTGAAGTGCGGAAGCCATGTTTTTTGGAAAAAGATTTAATAATCAATTACTCACTGATATGATTTTAAATGCAGAATACTAACCCATGAGACACGTGAAAAACGTTTCTTATTTCTATACTACAGAATGTTTCATCTTTGGATGTACTAGCTAAACAAACAGCATCTTGCACCACTTTAAAATAGTGATCCACTATGTATCCATCAGCCATCACTAACCAGGAGTAGCGCGTTACTTATTACTGTAGCGAAATAATTTATGTTTGATCTCGGAGAGTAGTTATAAACTTCTTACAAGAGCTTGAACAAAGAGATATTCCGCAAATAAATATCGTTTGAATTGCATTTCTAGTTCGGACGCACATCTATAAGTTTCATACGAGCGATGATCGGAAACTTTGTTATCGAATCAACATTCAACATCATATGTTTACTCATTGAAATACAGACTTTATAAGTAAGTCACTAAAGTAGTATCTGCATAAATTATCCACCAATGCGCCGTACGAACTAAGTGTTCAGTTTCAAGGCACAGATTACCTCGACACATCATGTCTTAAACAACAATATAACAAACTGTATTTTACGCATTGATGGACATTTTGATTATTGATCGAAAGTATCGCTTTTGCCGTACATCCCTCGTTCCTAAATTGCCAGAATGGATCATAACAATAATACACGGATAAACCCTCACTGTACAAATAAAGCACGGACAGTGATTACGACTTAGTTACACAGACGATGACAAATGTTGGTTTGTATTAGACCCCTAGAGAATTGTGCTAGATGGAAGCCAACGAACTACATTTGCCCAGTTGTGCACGGATTCTAGCGAAACCCTTATCCATCATTTCCCTGTGTACTGGTATCTCCAGTGCCCCATACAGACTAACTTCAGATTTACTTTAAGTTACCTCTAGGGATAGTTTTATTTACCAGTGCACCATGAAGAATCATATGTAACTATACAGACATAGTATATTATTTGAAACTAAGAGTACCTAAAACTAAAGAATCATGTTTCAGGGTGGCAACAGTACAGAAGAAAGGCGGCTTACATTAAAAAAAAAAAAGAAATGTAGGTAGGTAGGCTACTGTCTTTAAGGCAAGCTGTCATGTAATTGTACCTGTCCCCATACTGAAACATGACTATTCACTTACTTTTACTCCTAGTTTTAAGTATCAGTCATGTTGGCCTCCATCCACACCTATGACACATTAATACTGTAGGGATGACATCGGGTACCCGGGTATCCGGCTCCAAATATTACCCTGAGCCGTTTTTCGGGTTCGGATAACTTTTAAGTCTGTTTCTAAGATAAATTTATGGGCCAGTATTGCTGCGGTTGATTCTAGTGGAGCCAGCAGGTACGGCGCGCACCGACTTGCATTTGTTACTGTTTGTTCTTTTAACATTCTGATGAATATTCTGGCTAATACTTGTTCTATTACTATTTATTTTCCTTAAAAATCCTGTTTTATGTAAGTGCTTCAGTTGTATATTGAGAAACATTTTTTTACTCGACGTGATTACTGCAGGCGTATTCTGAGAGGGTACCCAAGCGGGTGGCATGCATATCGTTCGTCCCACGTCTTCGCACCCCGCGCACTTCACAAGGCCTACCGACGACCTTCAAATCAAGCCTACACATCGAAAAATATGTTTTCAGGATCCGGGTACCCGGGAAATATGAGAGCTGGAACCGGTTCCGAATTTTATTACCCGATGTCATCCCTACTATATACCATAGTATATTACTATGCAACCAATGATTCTGGCTTCTGAATACAACTAGAAACAATATTCATCTGCAAGTTTGCTTCTTAGACAAAACACTAAACAATTAACAGCTTCATGAATGACCATCTTCCACTTAGTTTGTTTAGTATGTAATACAGTACACTGTAATACATCCATGCCAATGATACACAACACTTGATTTTCCTAAAAAAAGGTAAAACAGCGCCAATGATATGATTTCTCAATCACAATTCTTAAAGAGTAATTAAAGTTAGAAATTTTTTAGAAATAATAACTAACCTCACCAACATTCACGTAGTATCACTGTTGTTGCAACCTGACATAAATAACAAAAAATTATTCAAGTTTATTACTAGCCTATGTTACGTATAGAAATTATGTCCACCACATCGCTGCAAGGTAATGTTAATGAATGGTTAATTGTAATTGAAGCACGAATGATTTCTCCACACAATTCATCCCACTTCGTAGCACTACCTTCGTCGTTTCTGTCGATCAGATTTAACTATGGTGACCAGAACGCACTCGCTCGCATTAGCTCTTCGATTCCGTCTCACTTCACAGACCTCTTCAACTTGCACAGTACACTAGTAATACATAAAACAGTGTTGTTTTGCTGGGAACGTATTATAAATACGTACGCATATTGTCTCAAATATATGGTAATAATATATAAATATTAAATGTTATTCACTGTTATATAATTATATATATAATATATAAGTTTTTGTATCAAAGATTTCCGACGAGCGATAATAGGAGCGTAAGTCTACTCTGAGTCGTCGTCCGGGGAGTTATCGAAGGGCGAAAGGTCTACGGGGCCGATGAGGCCTTTAGCAACCGCGTACTCGATGAGTGCGAGATGACAGAACACGTACTGGTCCGGCATCTGGATGGAATAGGCCCGCTGGGATCGGATTCTCTCCACCGTTCCCCTGACGTCTACGGTTCCGACGTCTTCTAGTCGGCTCATGCAGATGTCCAGCGTACAGAAGGTTCCTGAAAGAATCAGACATACCGATACGTGTTATCAGAGCACAGACAACCACTTTCTTCCCCCAGCATATAATAAATTTGTTAATAACGTTTTTACAAAAAAAAAGTACAGGTTTGGAAAATACCTGGGTGAAAAAATATCGATAAATTTTATAAAATAGAAAAGGATAAAATGATATTTAAACTTTCATGCTATATTGTTTCTAGAAGGAAGAATTAATAAAAAATCTGTCGCACAAAGAAGAATTTAAGAGCCTGGGGAAGACAGAGCTCACAAAGCATTAGAATTTAAGTATTTCAGTTCGTATCTTTAAATAAACTTTTCAAACCAAAATTGTGGGTGGATACCCCAGCTAGATAATATCAGACCTGATCCTTCCATTTTTTTATACTGCTCGACTCGATTCGATACCCACGACCCGCGAGTAGTTGGCAGCTCGACTCGAACCAAAAAGTGAGTAAACGGTGACTTTGGAGCCGTCCTAGCAACGAAGCACTCAATAAATTCGAAGTTCTGAATCGGCCTTATTGATTCTGACATTTGTCCGCAGGTGTTCGCACTGTCCAATCACTGATTCATATGTTTAGTTTTTAAAATATCGATCTTTGATTGGTAGAGGCAAGGATTTTTCGCGACGTGTTTATTCACGAAATTGATTTTTAGTGAAAATTTCATACATTTGTCAGTCTTTTAGGTCACAACATGATGTCCTGCGCCGAAATTTATTCGCGAAATGACGCGAAAAAAACGTGTTCTTGCGAAATCGGCATCTTTTCTCTGGAATCGCGAATTTCAAGCGAAATGCAATGATTGATTTCTTAAAATTCACTAAATTACGTTTTCCGCCGAAATTTTCAAAAATTTCCGCCAAAAATTACCATTTCCGCTCAACACAGTTTCAACAACATTTCGTTTCACTTGGCGCGCTATGGGCGTGGTTTACACGAGCATCTAAAAGGCAGTGAAATATCGAAAATATCTCGATTTCACTGCCTTCTAGATGCTCGCGCGTAAACCACGCCCATAGCGCGCCAAGTGGAACGAAATGTTGTTGAAACTGTGTTGAGCGGAAATGGTAATTTTTGGCGGAAATTTTTGAAATTTTCGCGGAAAACGTAATTTAGTGAATTTTAAGAAAAAAATCATCGAATTTCGCTGTTAACCTCGCGACGAAGTGCTTATATCGTAGGCCTATTTAAGATTTGCAATAAATATTTTATTTTATTTACCGAAATGTTTTTTTTTATTTAGCGAAATCCTCTACTTTACCCCGTTTTTTAACCCGAAATTATGAATTTTATATGACGAAATTTGAGAATTTTATTTACCATAAATTCTTGCCCCTATTGATTGGTTATCGCTCACTCGTCGATGGTGTTGAGAGCCTCTACAGGGTTGGTTTAGTCACATTAAATTTAAATCCCCCACTGAAAATCAGTTTCATTACTGAGTTGTACTTTAATTTGTACTTTTTTTTTTTTAATTGTACTTTAATTTAATTTATTTACTTATTTTTTAAAGTAGTACACGAGTGTAGTGCGAGTAAGACACCCACCTGTCCGCCCAATGCCGGCACTACAGTGAACCACAATGGGTGGCCCCCTGGGGTGACCGGCCCAAGTATCACCGAGGGCCGCCACCATAGAGGACTGCGTTCTCCGCACCCCCTCGAGGAAGTCCAGCATTGCCATAGCGCTGCCCGGTACGCCGTAGTCTGGCCAGCTGGTGAACTGGTAGTGACACACCTGTCGAGTCTCGTCCGTCTGCAACCAATAACCATAGACATTCAATTTAGTTAGTTTTAGTTTAGTTTTTTTACAAATTTTAGTCAATGTTCTGGGACTACAAATAAAACAGTAATAGCATACAAACTTGAAATAAATACACACTTTTAAAATTTTATTTTGAAATAATGTAAGTCTACTTTATTCATAACTCCCGTCACAAAGGCATCTTGATAATTGTAGGCCTATGTTTGAGACAAGTATGAAATAACAATGACTTCTGAGTTTCCATTTTTAACTTTTAACTTTTCGATTTTTATTTGACAATTTCGATTTGTTTGAATAAAAAACGCGCAACACACAAATGCGTGATTTTTAATTTCGATTTTTTCCAACAAAACGCCGAACAGTTTTTACGCTTTCACAATTTTATTTTCTAGCACACAATTTTAGCAGCCCAGCACGGGCTCAGCTCGTAACAAGTGTCTGCATGTCTAGCGGAACGCACCTTGAGGTCGGTGACCCGCAGAGCCGTGACGGTGTAGTCCGAGAAGTGTTGTATGTCCCCGGTGGTGATGGAGAGCGAGCCGTAAGTGGCGACGCCCCCCTCCTCCACCTCCCAGTACTGCCAACACTTGGTGCGACCGCGCTCCACCACTCGCGTCGTCATCACCAGCACCAGGCAGTGCTGCTCCCACACCATGCGCCAGAAGTCACCCGCCGTCTTGGGGAGCGGACCTGTGCAGTTCACATACACTTATACTACTTTCTTGGCTTCTATTTTATTTTATTTTGTTCAGTGTTTTCTTATATTTTTATAAACATGCTCTTAAAAAAAAAAAAATTAAAAAATGTGTATTTAGTTATTTTAGTTTTTATTTTAGTTTAGTTTATTTACTTATTTTATTTTAGTTATTTATATCTATCAAAATAAAAAGTTAAAATACTATATGGGCTATAAATACTGGGCTATTTTATAGAATTTTATAAATACAGTATAGTCATCAAATAACATTTCATATACTGCAACACAACAACAACATTTCAATACTGGGCTATTTTATAGAATTTTAAAAATATTTTTTTTCCTTCTTGTGCCAAGATGGCCTTTTCAGCCATTCTTTTGTCTAACTTTCCAATATGAAACAGCTTCCAATATATAGCCATCAAATAACATTTTATTGTAATTTGTATAGGCTAGTTGTATTTTGTATTTATTGTCCTCCTTTGTGAATCAGTTTTATTTTATTTTGTTCAGTGTTTTCTTATATTTTTATAAATATGGGCTTAAAAAAAAAAAATATTAAAAAAATTTGAATTTAGTTAGCCTATTTTAGTTTTTATTTTATTTTAGTTTATTTACTTATTTTATTTTAGTTATTTATATTTATCAAAATAAAAAGTTAAAATACTATATGGGCTATAAATACTGGGCTATTTTATAGAATTTTATAAATACAGTAGTCATCAAATAACATTTCATATACTGCAACACAACAACAACATTTCAATACTGGGCTATTTTATAAGATTTTAAAAATATTTTTTTTCCTTCTTGTGCCAAGATGGCCTTTTCAGCCATTCTTTTGTCTAACTTTCCAATATGAAACAGCTTCCAATATATAGCCATCAAATAACATTTTATTGTAATTTGTATAGGCTAGTTGTATTTTGTATTTATTGTCCTCCTTTGTGAATCAGTTTTATAGAGTCGAACTTTGTCAGGACGTTTTTGAGGGGCCAAGAAAAAGTCAACGTCATAAACGTGAAAACGAACGTAGATTACAAAATGCAAAAAAGTGCAATTTTCATACTATTGGCACAAATGCGACTCACCTTGCGTGGAGATGAACGCGTTCTTCTGCCGGTACCCGTCCACATAGTTGGCATTGATGTAGTCCGAGGCCGCGTCGTCGTCTACGCGAGAGAGGAGAACGCGACTGTGGTCGTAGCAGAGTACGTCCGTGTATCGGTTCTTGGGCAGGTTGGCTCTCATCCGAGCGTGGTTGAACGAGCCGTCTGGAGGCCTGGCCCGGATCTCGGCATAGTCCTGTGTGCAACACACGCACACCTCAATACATACACTAGACAGCCTAACTGAATTTAGGGTTTTGTTTTGATAACAATATGTGAGCTTTACATCTCATATCTTGGTCATGATGCTAATCAATTTGACGTGTGGGGGATGACAACAATAATAATAATAATAATAATAATAATAATAATAATAATAATAAAAATAATAATAATAATAATAATAATAATAATAATAATAATAATAATAATAATAATAATAATAATAATAATAATACAGTGATATAAATGAAAGAAATGAAAACAATCCATAGAATAGATAGGTATGCCCAAGCCAGGTTTTGAACCTGGAATGTAGAAAAGCTATGGTTCAACAGAAGAGGTCACCCTCATGAAGAAAAGCCTTCTTATATAGGGTACGCACATCTGACGTAACAGCCGAACTACAACAATGGAATAAATGAATTGAACTGGTGGACAAACAACAAGCCGCCAAAGTAATATCTTTGCAAATAATGAGGAGAAACAATTAGTTGTAACGATAGTAACTGCTCGCCAGTAAAAATTTATGTTAAGTAATGGACAGCAACTATCTGAAAGTTTGTAAACGTTCTGAACGTTTGTTTTTTCCAACTTCAGAACTTCATATATTTTTTTTGACAGCTTGCTTGTCCATCTGTTCAATTCATTTGTTTCATTGTTGTGTTTTGGTATTGTGCGTACCCTATAGATCACTTGTGTGGCTTTGTCTTGTTTACTTCAAGAGATAATGTTACCATGTAGTCACAAAAAAGATATAAGCTTTTTTGTGTTTCTTTTTTGTGTTTCTATCGACTCCGAAGGCCGCAACTACTACAAGGTAAGCTGTTGGTTCCTTCCTATCCTTCCCCCCCTAGCTCAAACCTAGCCGTTAGGCAAACTAACGCATTCACAATACATGTAGTCACAAAGTGAGGGTTGTGTATTACCTGGACTAGCCCCGCCCTGCCCCGCGCCACCACACTCGAGACAAACTGTGCAGCGGACAGGGCAGAGTGACCAGCGTCGCCGTGGAGACTGTCATCGTCCGAGAAGCCGCTGGACGCGGAGGAAGCAGCGGCCGTGGGGGAGGAGGCGCCTGAAACACAGCGGGGGTTGAAAATAGAGGTCTGCACGGGTGCGGGGGCCCGGGTACGGGCCTTGGTATGTTTATTAAGACGGGCCCGAGCCGGGCCTGGGCCTACATATCACCGAACGAGGAGGGATTTTTTGGTCTTTTTTATTTTTTTTGTAATCGATACCTAATTGCAATGAAGGAAAAGTAGTGTTATTTTACCAACATTTTCAAAACGTAAAACAAACCCGAAATAGTATAAACTTCCGGTCACAACATTTTTATTGTAATTCTTTTCGTTACATACTTTCACTGGCAATAGTTACTAATTTCGTTTCATCTAATCTCCTTTTTGTTCCCACCCTGTCGTTCGGATTCCTTGCCAAATACTATAAAAATCAACTTGCTGCTATAACAGTTGAACGGGCTTTTACGGGCCAATTTACACTTCAGGCGAGCCTGGGCTTTAATTAGCTTACTCAGTACGGGCCGGTACGGGCCCGGGCCTGAAATGCCGGGCCCGGGCCGGGCTTCTATATTTAGGCCCGTGCAGACCTTTAGTTGAAAACACGGAGACAGCCCACCAACAAAAACACCCTCGTTAGTATTTATGCCTTAATTTCAAGACTGGCTGCGAGTGTTTCTGTGACACAATACAACTTCACGACAATGTGCAGTTCACGATCTAGAGAATATAATAGTCGACAAGAGGTGTAAAATATACAGTCCTGACCAGTGCACTGCTAACGATCGGGTTATAAATGGAGGAGAATGTAATATTCAAAAAAATTTCCACATGTGAAGGGGACTGAACGACGGAGGTAAAATTTGGAAAAGCGTACTTACATAAGAAAACTAAACAATTCTATCCGAAACCTTGTTACAGTAGCTGAGATCATTTGCACCACAAAAACCTTGTTTTTGTTTTTTAGGAAGTTTATAACTAGGCCTAAAGTTATATTGTAGATAAGATTGTTTGACATTTTAATGAATGTGAGACATAGTCCATCTCTGGCTGGGATCGTTTCTAGCAAGATTGAACCAGAGAGGAAATAAACATGTGGGGACCCCCTGAAATTGTACTCTGCTTACTAATTTAAGGTTAAGTTATTTTAAACACATACTCTGTCATGCATGTACTTACATTAGCTATAATACCATAGTATACAACAGATGGACATAATTAGGCCCAAAACATGAAGTGTGTTTTAAGTAGAATAAAGCAGGGTAATACCACAGTATAACGAGCATACAGTAACGAAAGTGCTATGCCTGGCACAGCAGACGACTTGCGGCACGGAAGCGGGTGGCGTTCGTAGCGGTGGGTTAGACCAAACTCAACGAGACCATGGACGAGACCTGGGGGGAGGGGGAGAGGGATACCTCCTCGCTGCCCCTCGCCGCGCTCCTCGCCTACAATATGAGCTAACTCGGATAACTCGCCACCAGGGCGACCGTAGCTGCGCGCGCAGGAGTTTGCCGATGGAATATCGCCCAAGTTTCGGTACTGTATGCTCCTTATACTGTGGTAATACCACAAGCTATACATATAATAATACCCTAGTGACAGGACACTACCTTGTACACTGGCAGCCTAGCAATGAAGGGAGGAATATGCTCAGATGATTGTTCCAAGAGTAGTGTGAGCATGAGAAGTTGTCAATCCTAAGGCTACTGTACCTCATGGTTAAAAGTAGCACGCAGTACACCGAAACAGAATTGTCAAGTCCCCTTTGAAACTTGGTACAGTATTACATATTAGTAAAACACACCCTTATAACGTCGGCGAGATGTGGATGGAGCATATTTTGAGCTCTGAGCCATTACGTAAACATGGGTGGCACACATTGCTATCGAAAAGTCGAACCCCGGTTATATTGCTGGGTAATACTCAACAAGCATTGTTTCAAGAGGCAAATATGTTAGTTGCATTTATTACCAAACATTCCATTGTTGAAATGAGTCCAAACAATAACAATAAAACAATTAAGCATGCACTCTCTGAATACTCTTGCCATACCATAAAACGAAACTCTACTCAAACGCTTCTGGGTGTACATTTGTGTGGCGATGACGTGTATGGTATTTGTCACGTTTTATGTCTCTGTAAGAAGAAACTTAGACAGCAATTCTACCTTGTGAAGAAACAACTCTGAAAAACTTTGAACTTCTGATGTCTCGGTTACTCAGCAGTAGCACTATAGCTAGCAGCAAACTACCCAAGACACTCACCCCCACTGCCAGGCCCGTGTTGCCAGATGTCTCCGTTACTCAGCAGTAGCACTATAGCTAGCAGCAAACTACCCAAGACACTCACCCCCACTGCCAGGCCCGTGTTGCCAGATGTCTCGATTACTGCTGGCGGTGGTGATCTCGAGATCGTCGTCTTCTTCTTCTTCTTCCGGCGAGTGGCAGGAGCGTCGTTCGATGGTCTCTACTATCCCGCACAGGCCGTCCCCCTGACCCTCCTGAAGGACACACTAGAATTAGGGCCTTTGCCAAAAAAAGTACTAACCACTACTAAGTAAAGCCCAGCTCATAGTAGAAACGAAACGTTTAGAGCTAATGACCAATGTTTGTCTAATAAACCGTGAAATAAGGTTTATAGGGCCAACGGGTGTTGTCATTTCCTTGCAATTTTTATTCTTTCAAAGGGTGGTATTCTTTCGACTTTCTTTTATTATAAAATTGTCAACCGTGTTTTTCTAGTAAATCTTGGTTTACAAGCCGATTATAATGGTTCAATACACAAACATGGCGCATTAGCTCTAAACATTTCGTTTCTACTATGAGCGGACAGGCTTTAAGTACGCTTTCACGTCATTTGATGACAGAGAAACGTATACATGTCACTTGAATTGCGCGTCCATCAATTGTGTTGCCAACCCGACAGCCTAGTTTAAATCAATTACGATGGTACTACTGGATTATCTCATTGCCCAGGGTCCAACATTTATACTCCGGGTTGTGCAGTGCAATCAAATAAACTATGCAGATATGGCAAGCACGATTAGTTTTAGTGGTCCCACTGTGGAACATCATTATTCCATAAAAGGATGGGTAATTGTACATTTCAACAACATAGCCATGCAGACTTTAGCATGATATTTCAATTCAAAATGGTAGTTACTATGTTTTCTTTGTAGAAAATATATAGCAAAACAATTGGCGGCTACGGCTTGGTCTCATAATGTGCCGTTAACCATCGTTAGCTCCGGCCTAAATTTTGGCTCGGGTTAAAATTTAGTACGGGCCTCACAAAGCATTGGAAAAGCACATATAGGTAGGCTTAATATGTGCTTTTCCTATGTAGGTATGTGCTTTTCTAACCCTTTTTCCAACAAAGGCTGCACTTCTTTCTCAATTGTTAGACATATGTTGTTTTCTATTCAGATTCCAGACATAGCACAATGCTAATAGCAATCATATGCAGATGTCCCCTGGGAGAACACACTGAACTCCCGAAACACAAGTTTTTACTATTGTGATTGACTGGGACAAAATTAGTAAAACATGAATTGAACATGATATAGGCCCCTAATCTTAAATAGACCAAATTTCAAAATCAAAAGGAGGCAGACACCTAATAATTTAGCCGATACCTCTACGTCAAAAATGCAGAAAATTTTCATTTTTTAACTACCTGTTTATCTCAATTGATTGAAACACAAAATCGAAAATCTGAATCAACAGCGCACTGTGGTTTAGTGAGCCCTACACATTGAATGCGCTAAGTCGTGACTTATATTATAGTCAGTACGTTTTTTAATAAATAATTAATTTTATTACTTATTATTGAATTATAATCAAAATACTACGCTTATGGTTATAATATTTTATTCAATCTGTAGGACTTACCAAAGCAAAGTGTGCTGCTGATTTAGATTTTCGATTCCTTGTTGCAATCTTGGGATATAATTTAATAATGAATATTTTCTGCGGTTTTTGAAGTAGAGACTACCCTTTACCCTTAACGCAATGTCATGGTACCTGTTGCGGCGGGAATACGACGACGCCATTGAGGGGAGGGGGGGTGGCCCCCTCGTCGTCAAGGCAACCGGTCACCAGGCCGGTCGCCAGATCGTCATGCCGGTTGTTGGTGGACTTGAGGCAGTGTAGAAGCCAGGAGGCGTGGTCCACATCCAGCGTGCCTCCGAGGGTGGCCGGCAGGGACTCGCGAGGGATGTGCCCGCTCAGCTGGGGTATACTCACCTGCGGATATCAACAAACAAACCGTTTATTTTTTTTATTTTTAGGCTACCTAGAAAATTAATTCAAATCATTTTCTAGAGATAAAATATCTGCAAGAACTCTTAAAAGATACAAAAACTTACATTTTTCCATTTCAATAATAATTATCTATAGCCTCTCATTTCCAACTGGAAATCATTATTTTTTTCTGGATTTTTTTAATTTTTACTGCAACTTTATAGCATAGTTTGCTTAACATTAGAGGGAGACTAAAGCAACGAATTCGATTTTACAAACGTAGGAACACGTATTCAATTGTTTTGTATTTTACTTTATGAATATGATTTATGCATATTAAACTAAAACCATTATCAAGTTGAAGAGGGTGAGGGGGAGGGGGGAGGGCCTAAATAGATATTATCACATCGTATTACCCCAGCTATATGTATCACCTCTTGTATCACCTAGTATATCCGCTACTGTAACTGACAAGATATACAACCAACAATAGCACATTGTTCATACAAAATGTCCACTAATTGGTTATATCGATCAGAAATGCACTAGATCGATTATTTTCGATTTCCAATCGATCGAAATTTATGAATCGACTGACGAGAACTCACCGTGAAGACCCGGTCTCGTAGTTTCTCCCTAACGAAGAGTCGGAGGATCTTGAACGGAGCTTTGAACCAGAGTGGCGCGGTCACGATTAGCACCTTTTTCAACTTGGCGGGGTACGCTCCCTGCAACACACACAGCAGACGTTACACAAGAACCATCATCGAGTGGCTGTTAAATCAAGTGCATGGACCAATAGGCATTGACCGCATTGTTGTAAAATTAAATTGAGGCTTACAGTGAATCAGTGGTGTATCCAGGAATTGGGAAAGGGGGGGGTTGTCAACCCATATAGAGAGTGGATGCCGAAACATAATTGGAGTTCCGGGGGGCTTGCCCCCCGAAAAAAATCTCGTCAAGGTAATTTTAGTGCAAATCTGTGCGTTTTACAGCGGCCAACTGAAACAAGATTACTGAGTTTCTGGCAACACATTTTTTCCTTAGCACCGCTAATAAAAGGAACCTGAATCAATAATTTGCATATTTTTCGTATTGCTTTTGCTTTTAATTACAACAATATACAATAATTATAAAGTAAAACATCTAACTGTCTATTGAAATACTGTCTATTGATACTGTCTATTGAAATGCTGTCTATTGAAATGAAATGTAAACGGTCATTTTCCATGTTTCCTTTGCAAAAGGGGGGGGTTTTGTCCCCCCCCTCCCCCCCCGTGAATACGCCACTGCAGTGAATCCCTATATATACAAGTGATCACTGATCAGTGCACGCAAACCACAGTCCACAGCCAAAGCATTTATTCCTTCGTGATGTAATGTAACCACATGTAAACTGCATTACAATTTACAATTCATTTCCCACAATCGTCTGACTTTTTCCTCTACCCTACTAGAACTTCCTGTTTTGAGGCGTTTGACCAGTGGTAATATGAGTAGTTCGGGTAGAGTTTACGTCCCCCTAATCAAATCTACGAGGCCTATGCTGGCTGGAGCCAACCACAGGCAAACTCGTGTGTCTGTCGTCATCACACCACGTGTTTGTTAAATGTCCAGTCTGTCTGTCTGTCATAACGAGCAACACGGGCTATAAATCGTTGTCCCAGTTGGCATTCCGCTGCAATTAGACGACGACGACGACGATGCTCGGCGGACGAGCTTCCGAATAATCAATACTCGCCCCCCCCCCCCCTACCGTCCCCCTCAACAATCACGTGGCGCAACAGCTGTGCCTGCACACAGCCGACAATACACGACGCGCGGCGGCCGGATCCATGTGAACAGATTTTAATACAACATGTAAAGTTGCTCCAACCTAAATATTCTCATGCTTACGTAATAGCCGACTCCAATGGTACCAACTTAATGTTCTACTTCCTAATCGCAACAGCAGTGCGATTCTGAATGGCCGTGATAAGTTTAACGCATGCTTTTTGTCGTTACAGTAGGCGAATGCAAGGCGGTGATTGGCTCATCGCCTTCTTTTAACGACAAAAACTCAGGTTAAACTTATCGACGTCCATTCAGAATCGCGGTCCAGGTCCGTTAGGGATTACGACCTTCGGTTGGTTACCTGGACAGAGGGAACCAATGAGGCTTGTGCACTCTACTGAGCGGTAGACTAGACTGCGAGTGTGTGAAAGAAGGCCAGGAATCTGTTGATTTTCGTTGAAGCAGAGTGCATGAGAGGGGCAGTAATAAGGATCTGACCTCGGTATAAGATTATTTCCCCCGAGTGTATCATACCCACCCGACAGGGTATATCTTACTATCTTTGATCATAGTATATATAAAACCGAGTAATTGGACTGTACACTGTTCCTTGTCCTTGCCACACTGATCACCAGTGTGTTTTCGCCTGTTGAAGAGCTCTGATCAGGGTTCGAAATATTGCGTTTTTAAATTGTTTTTATATGTGACAAGGAACAGTGTACAGTCCAATTACTAGGTATTATATAACGTTTTACCTGTTCTACTATGTTTCCGTTTTAATTATCATAGTATAATCAGATACCGTAGGGAAAGGAACTTTGTTCCTAGAATGCTTGAAAGAGTGTGATCGACATGAATTCATATGGAACAATTTGTATACCACCCTATGGACGTGTGTAATAAGGGTTGGTGAGTCTAGAGCGATGAGGCTTGTGATTGGCTGCGCTGGTTGCATTCAGAGAGATCGATAGTGTGCGCGATTGATAGACGTGAGTTCGAGCCTCGTTGGGGTCTAACAGGTGCATCGCTCGACACTCGAGATGTCGGAGAGACAACTTGAGACCCCGACTAGCAGAATGCGGTATGCAACATTAGTAAATCTAGAGTGTAGGTGGCTGAGAACATGTACATGTACATGTGTATGATCACCTAGACTGCAGAACTCCCGATTTTGGTCTGTTGAATTGTCCCAAATGTAAATCAAAATTGTCATCCTTTAGAGAATTTAGCGCTTTTTCTTACGAATATTTCTTTGTTCCAATCAATATTTCCGTTTCTTCAGATGTTTTGTAATGTGATGTTGCTGGACACCTTTCACACCTAATTGTAAGAACATCTGCAAAAACTGATAAATTTATTGGAATAAAAAACTATTCATAAGAAAGTATATTAAATTCTCTCCATGATGACATATTGTGAGTTTCTTTTGGGAAAATTTATTTTACTTATTATCATCCATGTATGTTGTCTATTGATTCATAAATTAGATTGAGCCAAAAAATAATGGGGTGAGTGTAGGAGAGTATGTGAGAGTAAAAACATGTTCTGTCCTACCCTTGATTTACATGTCGGCGAGTATACATACATACATCAACAACGCAATGTACAATGCCAGCAACGTAATCAACCCCGACAGAAAAGACGTATAGTTGGAAATGATATAATCATACTTTGTTGTAATGTAACCATATTGTTTTACGTGTTATGTAGATCTGAGTCGATGAAGAAGATTCCCCGTTGGAGAGAAACTAGTTTATCGATGTCGATGGAATGACAGAGAAAACCCGCTGAAATACTTGACTACAACAAAGACGGTGGATACATACATTCTCTACTGTGATACTGATGGATGATCGGATGTAAAGCCCATGGATTCGGCGCCTTCGCTTCGAGGGACTCGGATAAGTCGGTGAACAAATGCGGCGCGAAGCTCGGTTGGAAGGCTCTATAATGGATCGCTTTGTCTTGCGAATAAGACCTTCAATTTCAACCCCTTTCAGTGTCCTGCTCACGAAATAGCACACTCCAACAGTACAAACGTAACTATTGCCCCAATGCCTAACATCTACTTGCAAGTTGAAGTTACTTGTAATTACAAGTAACTACGACCGTTTATTGGAGTTCTGAAATTCCCAAACCCAGTGGGCGTGCACTAATGAAGCTAGTGCTGTGTGGAGGACCGCCTTTACGATTGTATGAAATAAATAACGCCAGGGATCTGTTGAGTTTTGCTGAAACTGGATGCATGAAATGAGCAGTAGTTGATCTGATGTTCGTTGGTCCTGTGATCATTACTCCAGGAGTACGATATTGACAAAACGCAGTTTTTGTCCAGAGGTAAGTGCACTGGGAGAAACCGTGAGGCGTTTCTTTGTCCGGTGGTAACTTACTACATACAACTGTGATGGGAGTAACGTTAGTTTACCTGCTTCTCGAGTTGGAACAACCGAAACAATCACAACTGTGACAATTCTGTGTGTTTGTCCAAATGGGGATAAGAAACTTATGATTCGATCTATTCTAATTTCCGTTACAATTACCGTGGTTGAGTGAGACAGGACAAACGACCAAACCTATAGGCCTAGTGACGTTGAAACAACGTGACCCCTGACCGGCGACAAGACCCTTCCATTTGGAATTGTTTATGTCAAAAATTTAAATTGTTGTGTGTGAAAATACTGCTTTTATTGGTTTTTTTATTATTGATATTTCTTGTATTATTATTTGTGATTGTTGTAGGCCTAGTATGTATTGATAGAGATCTCAGGAAGTAGATCGAAATATTAGCATAAAATGAATATTTTTTTGAAAGAACACTGTATAGTCTAATGACATGTATTTATCACACAGAGCCTGTTGCGCGACAGTTTAGGTAAAGTATAGTTCCACAGCAACTTTGTGAATACTGACGTCATAAACGCTCCATGCATTATTGCATAAATGCTCATAAATGCTGCTGTATGATCTGTAGCAAATACTGACATTTGGTTGGACAATCTGGATGTCACACAACTATAACGTCAGCATCCAACCACGGCACGACACGAGAGTCAAAAAGCACGTCTGAACGCTCGGCACGCGGCAAGAGTGAGGTCGTGAATGCACGGCGATCAATAGTCTATGTAGCCGCTTACTGGGGGGGTTGCCCCTTGCGACGGACGAAGACTCCGAGTACAAACAACCCTCGCCGCGTAGTGCTTACCGCTCACACAAAGAACTCAGGAGCAGGGGATGCTGTTTATGACATATAATATTCAACAACAACAACGAAGTAAGGTGGCTCAGCGGTAAGACGCGAGACTCTAATTCGGGAGGTCGCCGGTTCGATTCCGGCCACCGGCAGTCCTGACTGAAGTTTTTTCCGAGATTTTCCTCAGTTGTAAAGGCGAATGCTGCCGCTGGGATTGAGTCCTACAAATAGCCCTCGGACATTCCTTCCCAGCTATAAAAAAAACACTTTAATAACCTATTCACCTGAAGAGGGGCTCATCAGGAAAAGCTGGTGTGCACCCTAACAAACAAGTGATGGTACACAATAAGTCATCAACGAACCGAATTGGCCAAACGTGGGAGGGCAAGAATTACACAGAAAAGTCCTACGAGCGATTCAGTGGCACCCTCCTCCCCCTCCCTCCAAATTACTCCCATAATACATCACGAACGACTCATGTATCACTTCGTCACATGTAGGCCTATACCACTTTATACGGAGAGTTATTCCACAAAAATAAGAACAACGGTGAATATTCCAAAAGTAGTTCCACAACAATCTTGTGGATGGTGACGTCATAGATATGTGAGCCATTGACCAACCACATGTCAGTATTGGTAATAGCCACCCGCTGATTGGCTCCGACTCACTCATCATCTATGAGAAGATTCAAACAGAGAGTCGGCGTAAATAGCTTCGGGTATGACCCGTGCCATGATAACAGAGAGGATGCACGCATGCACGAGATACTCTGAAACTGTCACGCGATGTCACGTGTAGTTAGTGTGTAGTACATGTGTGTAGTGAAGTACATCGGTGTGAGAGACACTGAGGACGCGGCGGTCGTCGACTTCGATGTAGGTAACTATAGCAACCTCTCACGTCACTCATCACACAATACTCGCGGATAATGAAAACTAAATAGTAATATGTTGCAATGAGAGGAGGGGAGGATATTAGGCCGCTCTATATATGCGCATAGGGGATGAGGCGGGGTCGGTGGGTAGGTATTACACCCCTGCATGCAGGATGCACTTGTGAGTCTATTTGATCTCTGCTATAGAAGATCTATCTTGTAGCTCTGCGTGAGGACGTAGGACTCTCATCGTAACATCCAGTGGCGGACCACAAGGGGGGAGGGGGCTACCTGCCTATAATCACCCTAGTAGCTGTTGTCCCAGCGTACTCAGATTTTTAATGACTTTAGTAAAAAAATCCATACATTTAATTCTATCAAAAACAGCACTTTCGCTTGAGGCTTCGACGATGATATTTGGGGTTGGATTTTTTTCTCACATTTCTGCAACGATGCTAATCGAGACGATTGAAGATTCGAAAAAAAAGGTAAACGCTCGCAATGTAGCTGAAGACTTATGTGAGCATAAATGTTTTGCTGAACCACATTCCATTTTACATTCGGTTACTATTTTAGTGGCGCGCCATCTTGGCAGAACATTCGCGACTCTTTTCTTTTCGCTTTTAATTAATTAAATAACGATTGATTAATCCAGACAAAAATGTATTTTGCAAGAATCCTCTATCCCGACAGAAACTTCCCACTTCACAACTATTATAACAGCAACATGTAACTTTTGTCTGTTCATTCGTGTCCCACTTGGCAATAAAACAACTCGTGATGATGATGTTGATAGAATGAGAGTGGATAGATTCAAAGGGAAACCTTCTTGCGTAATATTCACGTGGAAGGATTCATTGGGGCTGGACGGACACTTCTCCATGTGTAACGTGTTGGCGCTTTCTTGCAACGCGCAGCGAGTTGAACATTATAGGTCAACTCAGTGACAACGACTAAGTTGTTACCATCAGTGACATCACAAGATGGTACCGGTACCGGCAATCTTGAATATTGATGGATTTTCACAAGTCAGAAGGCGAATACTGTGATTATGAGTCCCACTGACAGTCCTCGGACATTCCTCACAAACTATTACCTATGGTTGCCACCATGAAGAGGGACAGCTGAAGACAACATACAGTTATAGTGTGCTCATAGGTGGGATTTTCCTACGACAAGTCGACAATTATAATTTTCTTCGATGAGTCGAGTGAAGACATACATTTTTTTACTTACATTTTTTTTTACATCCCTATTTGAAACCAACATGCTATGAATACAAACGGCTCGAAAATCGAAATGCAGCTATTATATCGTATGTACGTCCACTTCACCCCCCCTCCTAACGTACGCCCCCTTTGTACGTCCACTTATGATCGTGAACGAGCTGCGAGTTCTCTCCCCATACTTTAGAAAGAACAAGAGCGCGAAGACGACGCGGGCGTTGATTTATAAATGAGCGGAGCAGCCTCGGTAGGCGATAACTAACGCACCCCCCGGCCCTGATGAATGTGGGGGAGGAGGGACGGGGGAAGGGGTGACACTGTATAACAGCACCTGGAATTAATTCCTATACCCGCGGGGACAGCGATGCGACATCGGTACTCGCGCGCACGTAATAGGATGCGGTCAGTGTGAGGGGGGGGGGGGGGGTGCACCCTCCCTTGGGGCGCAGAACGGGAACAACCAGCTATAGTTGTCCCAAGACTACCTTACACATGCTTTCGTCACAGGCGACTGGTTCGTAATCGTAGCCAATCAACGATCGTGTGTGTGTCTCGGGCGGTTCGCTGGTTGGCTACGACTGCCCCGGATGTGACGAAAGCAAGTGTAAAGTAATCTTGGGTCCAGTATAGTGTGATGATCACTGACACTCGGGGTCGACCACGGCCATTAATATAGAGCGAGTGCAGGTTTATCTCCTCGATTGCGGTTCACAAGGCCACTATTAGAGAGTTCAACCTGACCGTCTTTGACCAGGTAGAGTAATCAGAAGCGGGATTAGAGTAACAAACCACATCGACACAGTAATTCAGAAGCGGGATGGATGGGCGTACAAACCAACGCGCCCACGTGTTGCCCGACGGATGGAGGTGTCGCGTGCCGCCAGCAACAATCAATACCACCCCCACGAGATCAGATCAACCACCGTAATGCACGAGGAGGCCGCCCCATATCTCATTACCAAAGCGCCATCGATTGTGCTGCTTTGTTTTCACGGACGGCATAACTTCACGTTCTGGCAACGTTCACTTCCGCTAGCGGCGAGATGGATGATGAAGGGAACCCGACCTATAATAATTTATTACGATCTCAAAACCCGTGGTAAACAGAATATTATATCGATCTGGGACTGATTGTCGAGTACGTACTGGCTAGTACTACTATAATAAAATAAAAAAAACAATGTAGGACTTACACAGTTAAAAATTTTCCGGTGTTATTCAACATCACGTCGCGCAATATTTCGACAGCAGCACTGCTGTCATCATCAGGCACGACTACAGTGTTTTTTTATTACATATTTACCACTTACCAGTTAACTAGAGTGTTTTTTTTATAATTAGTACTAAGATTACGTAACATATTATGCTTTAGTCACAGGCGAGGCACTCATAGCCAACCAGCGAACCGCCCGAGACACACCCGCGCAAACACCGATCGCTGATTGGCTATACGACCCCGTCGCTTGAGACGAAAGCAAGTGTAAGGTAGTCTTGGGACAACTATACTTGACCGACCTTGTGTACATGGCTAGTACGAGTTCGGCTGCTCGCGTGGTAAACGCGGTTATTACTTATGTGCCTGTTTCAAGTGGATGGTAGGAGCTAGATATAAGAAGAAAATTAAGTTGGTACCATTCCACTCTGCTATTGCGTCAGTATGAGATATAGTCGCGTCAAATTAACTTGCAAGGTGTGTCGTCACGGATTATGTAATAGGGAAGTGACGCGTGTGACAACTACCAACCTAAATCTAGTTGCATCCCGTTCTCTTGCTTATAGTATTGTAGTGATAATATCGCCCGCCTGTTGAGACGTGGTGGGGTCGCACTCCATTCACGGTCGGTGCAGTCAATGCAGTGGACAATAATAATACAGGTATCGGGAAATCGCGCGGTGAATACCGTTGTAATAGACCGTGTGGAGCGACCGTTTCTTCTCAGAATTTTAGGGGACACCTTGCTTCTTACGGCATGGCCAGTATATATAGTTGCGTTGGGACAACTCTACACCAACGCTGGCGCTAAGCCGATCTTATATAGACAGTAGTGCTGCCAACCAATCCGCGATTCGGTGAGACATAGCTTCGCCTTCTATTCACAGTTCACACCCCCAACGTTAATATGAGAGTTTGTTCATCACGGTCTTGCGATGGAAGTGAGATTGAAGGGAGAAAACACTCACATAGACCAACTAAATGAGTTTTCTTTTGAAAGGAACCGATATTGAAGTGGTGCTACGAGAAGTGGTGGTGTGGTTGTAAGTCCTATGCTGGCTGGCGAGGAGCAAAGTTCTCGACCAATATTAAAAACGCGCAGATTGACCCAGTTTGTCTAGTATTAAAGGTCTCTCACACCAAGAAGTAAGACAGTGTCAGGGGAGTCAGGACCGCCCACAATTAGAATCACTAACGTTTTCCCCGATTATCTAGTACAATTTGGTTGCGTTAAGTTTTTTGACGAAAACCTGCTTGCGCGTTTTCTTGTGCGTTACCGTCAAAAAACTTCCCGCTACCAAATTTTACTAGATAATCGGGAAAAACGTCAGTGATTCGCGCTTGTTAAGTTGGAAACTAAATGTGGGCGGTCCTGATACTATCTTACTACTTGCTGTGAGAGACCTATACCTTGAAAACTATACAACACATATAGAAAACGAAAACGTGGTTCATTTCATATACATCCACGATGTGGTATCGTAAAAATTAAATTTTGGATTAAAAATGTTTCAAATAGTTGTTATTGGTGAAGTAAACTATAATAACAATTATTCACTTAGTTTCCACGGAACAATATTAAAATACCAAACTTTTTTAATCCGATTTCTAGATTTTACGAAACCACATCGCGTGGACACAATAACTTTTCGACAACACTGTGTATAGCGTTCTCCTGATTATTACCGAACAAAACTGAATTTCGCGCGGTTTAAATAATGCGTCTCTCCTCACACTCTCGGTAATCACTTGGCTGGATTGAGGCGTCGAGAAGCCGACAGAGTTGGCGCGTTATCGGTTTCCGATGCTCTCACAATGCGCCGTTTAAGAGGCCACTTTGTTCCGTTCATACGCACACAAACAAGTGGATGGCCGACTTGAGTGTATTGTGGGCGTGTGGCTTCGCTAAACGTGCTCTTATTTACAAAGAAAGTGTTTTTTTTTTTATAGTTTGAAATACGGAAGACAAGCCACGGAACTCACGAACTAAGAGGAGGTAACTTTACTACCCTTGATTATGTATAAAAAATTTTTTACAAATATTTATTTAAAAACCCTACGTTTGATACGTAGCGTATTTTAAATTAAAAAATTTACCGCAAAAATTAACTTAATATAAAACGGAAAAAAGAAAATTGTCGTCAATATAAAGTGTAAATCTAGCTTTACTTCAAATATATATATATACACATTTTTTAAATTACTATTGTTGCATTTTAATGAGGATTGTAAATACCTACAGTAATTATTGTTTGTTCAATTGTGACATTGACATTCCCAAGGATTCCTCTCCAGTATCATATATCTGTATTTGCAAGCATATAGGACAGTAATCTTGGTCTGTGCCGGCCGAGTGGGTGAGTGATCGAGCTCGCTCGCCTGTGGCTGCGTTCAGCCCGCACAGTCTCTACACATCTAATGGATCGTACCGAGTATTCAGTACGGTGATTCGGCGTCACATCGCGTTGTGTGGGCGGAGGGGGACAAGGAAACCCCAATCTCGAGATACCGAGGGCGAGATTGTGCTTCTGACTCACATACGTGGAATAACTTTGCATTCAAATGTGACGGTTGGTTCTTGGAGTCACAGCAGTGACACGAGGACACTAACTAGTCACCACTTGTATGGAACTTGGCTTTCTTTACACATATACGCACTTATAGTGTATTCCATGTAAAGATTGCAGTAGCTTTGCATTTCTCTGCCACTGTCTACCCCCACCCACCCCTTGTGGCGAGTGCAAAAGTCAGTATGTGAAATATACCGGTCAAGATATCCCTTATAGTCTTTTGCACTCGCCACTAGGGGTGGGTGGGGGTAGACAGTGGCAGAGAAATGCAACTATGTACTGCAATCTCTACATGGAATACACTGTATAATAGAACAACAATCTTTCCATTATATGCTATACTGGCCACGCCGTAAGAAGCAAGGTGTCCCCTAAAATTCTGAGAAGAGACGGTCGCTCCACAAGATCTATTTCAACGGTATTCACCGCGGTATTTCCCGATACCTGTATTATTATTTATTATTGTCCACTGCATTGACTGCACCGACCGTGAATGGAATGCGACCCCACCACGTCTGACAACAGGCAAGCGATATTATCACTACAATACTTCAGGCAAGACAACGGGATGCAACTAGATTTAGGTTGGTAGTTGTCACACGCGTCGCTTCCCTATTACATAATCCGTGACAACACATTGCAAGTTAATTTGACGCGACAATAGCTTCAACGAAACATGTTCTGGCATTCTTTCGCACATTCGTAAGGATCTCAGGTCCCAGACGCCAAATTAACGAAGGGTATCGACTACGTAAAGTGTTGCCTCATAACGCAATTGGTATATTTAGTGGGAATTTGGTTGTGCCCATGAGACGACCATTTGACGTTGACTGAAACTCCACAAGAGATTAGCCTTGTCCCTTGAGTCAGCTGCAAGATGGCCCCCTAAATTCTCTGATATTGGCTTGTCGCTATACTAGCCCCAAAGCAACTAGTGTCATACCGACCTCAGCCGCTTATCTATGGATGCTACCCCTTTGATGCACACTGCTTCGACGAAAATCAACATATTCTTTACGTTCTTTTCAGTCTTTCGCCAAGCTGAGTGCACACTTACCTCATAAAAGTCACGCCAGCTGTGTTTGAAATCTTCCGGCAACAAACCCAAGGTCCTGAATTATTCCTTATATACCTGCATGTTTCAAGAAGATGGTACAAGCTAGTCCTATTCATGATCTACTAACTAAAATAACCTTATTGGACCGAAATCTGCTATTTCGTAGGTCGGGGCAACTTTAGAGGCGATCGCGCCTGACCGACAAGATTGAGCGAGTGGCAATTTCTTCGCGGCGCCGCGCGACAACTCTTCGAGGGGTCCCGAGGAACGGAAGCGGAAAGAATCGCTCCAATAAGTGGCCGGCCGGCGTCGGAGGAAATCGCAACTCATGTTTCCAGTGATTGAACCTGCGTCATATATATCGGGCAGTCAGCGCTGCGTTGGGTCACTACAAGGGTTCAGAGACAAGTGAATGAATGGAAGCGGAGTCCGTTGTTAGAGCCGTGTTCATAGCCATGTTCATAATATAACAACTATGCATAGCTGTTCCTATAGCAACGAAGCACTCAATAAATTCAAAGTTGTTCTGAATCGGCCTTGTTGATTCTGACATTTGTCCGCAGGTGTTCGCATTGTCCGATCACTGATTCATGTGTTTCGTATTTGAAATATAGATCTTTGATTGGTTATCGCTCACTCGTCCATGGTGTTTGTAGTCTACAGGGTTGGCTTTGTCGCTTTAAATTAAAGTCCCCCACTGAAAATCAGTTTCGTTGCTGAGTGGGTAGACTCTAAATGTGAATTTATTTATTTTTATTTTTTAATATCGGCCCTTATTATAATTTGCTTTCATATGAAACCATTTATAATCGCTCCAAGGTGCCGCACTCCGAGTTACAGCGGACGAGCAGACCTGGGTAAGGAGATATATTGTTGGATCATGGAGGGGACACTCTAATCTAGTGTGCTCACTAGTCGTTCATCAGCTTGGGCGTCACACTCACAGGAATGATAAATCAGGAACCAAGCACGCGACCTTCCGTGAAAGCGCTCCCGCTATGAAGCCCCCCCCCCCCCTCCCTGTCGTGTCAACCACGCGACGACGACAACAACAACAACAACCACAACCAAGTCGGTCAGTCCCGAGACCCAAGGCATGGAATACTGTCATCTAACGAAGGAGAGATATTAAATAAATAAAATAAATAAATTCTCATTTAGAGTCTACCCAAATAGTAACAAAACTGATTTTCAGTGGGGGACTTTAATTTAAAGCGACTAAACCAACCATGTAGGCTTCGAACACCATCGACGAGTGAGCGATTATTCATTTTTTATTTATTTAAAGAACGACAGGAATCTTATAATTTTCGTTAGAACAGAACAGCGTGTACGAAAGGGGCAATAGATACGGATGAGGTCAGTATGAGGTGAGACTTGATCCGTTGGGACTAGTTAGATGGATATTATAGATATAGATAGATAGATACAATGAGAGATATACCCACAATATTACATTATGTGCATAGGGGCATTTCAGCATAGTGCTCATACCCATATGTTTGTGGGGGGGTTGATTGGAGGGGGGGGGGGGGTGTAAGGCGTAAATGGAAGTAAAAAGGGGTTGACACTCCCAATCAGTGGCGTAGCTACGCCTTTACGGGCCCGGGTGCAAAGTGGAAACGACGCCCCCCCCCCCCCCCCCCATTTTGTGTTGTCCTTAAGAGATAATGAATCGTTTATCTTGAAACGTTAATTTCAAGAGCAACAGCAACTTAGTTGAAGACTTCAACTAAGTTGCTGTTGTTGTGTTTGATTCGTTTATCACTTTCTTTTTTTTCTTCCTGTTCATGTTTGAAACCTAATTTTAACTCACTGTACATAGGCCTAATAGGCCTACTATATTTCAGTAACTCAATCCACACGACACAATCATACACAATAACCCAACAAATAATAGTTTTTAAAATATGTAGAACTAACTGCAGTAAAAGCACTAAAAGGAACGGGAACACTCACCTCACACACGCGCCCACACCCAATAAGGGAGCAACGAATACTGAATTGATTACCAACCCTATCCTATAAGAGAAGCCATCAGCCCAAATAACTTTTCCTGACCATGGCAAATCCGTATGTTTGTCACTTATTTATTTAATTCCAAGAAAAGCTAATTGGATAACTATTTATAGTAAAAAAAATAGCCAAATTCGTGTGTAGGTGCAGTCAAGCAAAGATTACTCTTTGAGTCGTTTTTGTAGAATTGAATAGGGGGATTACTATCTTTTGTTCCCCTATAGATACAAGCTTCACATTTTTACTCAGTTGAAACTCTTTTCACCTGTCAGTTCTTGCATGTTGAACTGCCAAGTCTAATGCCAAATTTTTCTTGCCCAATGAGAGCGAAATAATTGTAAATTGGTAGCCTCAATAATTTTGCAACAATAGAAAATTGTCATCAGCTTAAAACCACACATCGATTAATGGGACAAACATGGAGTTCGAGAGAGGGCCCGGGCCCGAGTGCAACTGCACCCTCTGCCACCCGATAGCTACGCCACTGCTCCCAATACTGATGTGTCTAGATCCTTCACTGATTACATAACAGAGTAAACTCATTAGGACAACAGTAAACACGGTGACGATGCAACAGTGAATCTGTTAGCCGGGTGTTCGGCTGCTGCGTATTATGTACCTATACTTACACAACAGGCGGCGACGCAGAGGTAGAATCGATTGCAGCGATCAAAGGGGGCGAAGGGTGATTGAAAAAACGCGTCCCGTTGTCGCACACAACACTTCAAAGGGCGCCTCTGATGAAAACGTCGACACGTAAACAGGCGGACGAACACAAAACAAACACGGTAAAACATGATGAGCGACACTGTACTTGGGGGGAGGGGCTGACGTCGACGTTATAAACGGTCGTCTACTTGGAGGAGACGCGAAACGATAGAATTTCTCGAGTTTTCTTGCGCAATCGGCTACAATCGGCCACGTAAAGCGGCGATCAGCTGGGTCTGCGGAAATAGACCGCCCAACAAGTCAACAAGCTTTTAGATTGAGACGTTGTGGCTGCGACGGTCAACAGCTACCCCCCCCCCCCCCCCCCCCCCCCCCACCCCCACCTACCCGCGGCCTCGAGGTTCTACACGAAGCACGATGCTAAGAATTAATCAAGACGATCGCCGCGTGGATTTATTCTACGATGAAACGATTCTAGAATACAAATGTCCAAGCAGAGATTCGATAATAAATTATCAGATAATCAGATCCATCACACATTATCGGGGGATAAAAAGGAAAAGTGAGCAAAGGATGATTCAAGATATGCACGAGAGCCCTCTTTACTCTTTACGGGTATCGGTCGCCACGAGGAGGAACAACTTGCCTGAACCAACTACTCAACCACGGTGATTACGCACGCTTACCATACCACTATATAGGTTATAATAATAATAATGATAAGAACAAACAGCACCGCTCAACTAAAGTCGAATTCTAAATAGAACCTAGGCCTAGTAGGCCTAGGCCTACATACCTCAAATGATGGGTACATGTGGGTGCACATGACGATAATGGAAATAGCTTTGTGAGTACTTCATTTCGTGAGGTACGCAGGCTCGAATCCCACACAAGGTATGCATTTTTAAACGATCTTCCTCCTCCTCCGATCTACTTCAATTATTAAAAAGTATTAAAATAATAGTATAGGTAGGTTCATAATACGCCCACTGCCTGCCAATAATTGACCAGAGCTAGTAATTACCATATAATTCCACCTCGAGTTTGTTTGTTCTTGAACCCAATCACAGGCCTAAACTTTGTATTAGAAATTATATTTATTTACTGTTTTCAGAGTATTTAGGCCTAGCAGAAAATCAATTTTTCTCAGAGTTCCGTTTTATTTTTCGTTTTCCGGGGGGAAAAACCTCAGCTCCAATTTTTTCGGAAATTTTAAATCTGTTCACTCGGCTACAAGATTTGATTGTCAGCGACTGGGGTGTCCGGGTTCGACTCCCTCCGCCGACAATCCTGTAACGTTCCTTTGCAAACTACCAGATGACCCGTCAGATCTTGGGCCGGGCCGCTATTACAAACACCGAACCAGCTACCTACTTGTAACTAATAAGGACTACGATTCAAAACATTTGACATGTGATTGCTATATAAATTTTAAAAAAATACAAGTTAACTGTACATTGTAAAATGTAAAGCGGGGGAGGGGGCGGGGGTTCTTTCAAACAATACTGATTCTCAGTGGTGGAGGACGTGAGTGTTCTGAGACCGAGGGGGATCGAACCTACGACCTTCGCTCGGCCCCAAGGACGCGACCACGACGAGCCCTGGCTGGCTCGAAACGTCACAAACAAAACACGTCATTATATTGTACGCACCTTGGTCTATAATTAGGCCAGACATTGCAACGAATTGTTGTGCACGGACATTGCCAACTACTTGGGAACCATTTTATACCAGGAAAGTAGAGAAATGGAGCTGATTATAAATGAAAATGCATTAGATACAAAATCTTTGCACGTCGATAATTGGCAAAGTTGTGGCCAAGTATCGACGAAAGAGCCAGTGCACCTGCACGACGCATTGCAACAACCTACCTTGTATTTCAGGCGAGAGTGGTTCCCAGGCGGTATATAAATAGCGTTCACTCACACACTCACGCACAATGGTTGGGATCACAGAGTACGATATGCAAGAATTGAAAGAGAGAACGTCGGCTTCACTCTGCGAGCAGAGAATATCGACGCGTGCGACGGCCTCAGATACTCTAGAGCAACTCGACACGAGACGTCGCGGGCGTCGCGACGCCTGTTGAGCATGCGCACGTCGCGAGGCGCCTTCACACGTGGTGGCGCGACGAGGAGGCGCCTTCACACGCGCTACAGTAGACGTCGACGCCTGTTGAGCATGCGCACGCCACGAGGCGCCTTCACACGTGGTGGCGCGGCGAGGAGGCGCCTTCACACGCGCTACAGTAGACGTCGACGCCTGTTGAGCATGCGCACGTCGCGAGGCGCCTTCACACGTGGTGGCGCGGCGAGGAGGCGCCTTCACACGCGCTACAATAGACGTCGACGCCTGTAGAGCATGCGCACGTCGCGAGGCGCCTTCACACGTGGTGGCGCGGCGAGGAGGCGCCTTCACACGCGCTACAGTAGACGTCGACGCCTGTTGAGCATGCGCACGTCGCGAGGCGCCTTCACACGTGGTGGCGCGGCGAGGAGGCGCCTTCACACGCGCTACAGTAGTTGTCGCGACGCCTGCTGAGCATGCGCACGTCGCGAGGCGCCTTCACACGTGGTGGCGCGGCGACGAGGCGCCTTCACACGCGCTACAGTAGTCGTCGACGCCTGTTGAGCATGCGCACGTCGCGAGGCGCCTTCACACGTGGTGGCGCGGCGAGGAGGCGCCTTCACACGCGCAACAGTGGACGCCGACGCCTGTTGAGCATGCGCACGTCGCGAGGCGCCAAACACGTGGTGGCGCGGCGAGGAGGCGCCTTCACACGTGGTAGCGCGGCGACGAGGCGCCTTCACACGCGCTACAGTAGACGTCGACGCCTGTTGAGCATGCGCACGTCGCGAGGCGCCTTCACACGTGGTGGCGCGGCGACGAGGCGCCTTCACACGCGCTACAGTAGTCGTCGACGCCTGTTGAGCATGCGCACGTCGCGAGGCGCCTTCACACGTGGTGGTGCGGCGAGGAGGCGCCTTCACACGCGCTACAGTAGACGTCGACGCCTGTTGAGCATGCGCACGTCGCGAGGCGCCTTCACACGTGGTGGCGCGGCAAGGAGGCGCCTTCACACGCGCTACAGTAGTTGTCGCGACGCCTGTTGAGCATGCGCACGTCGCGAGGCGCCTTCACACGTGGTGGCGCGGCGAGGAGGCGCCTTCACACGCGCTACAGTAGACGTCGACGCCTGTTGAGCATGCGCCCGTCGCGAGGCGCCTTCACACGTGGTGGCGCGGCGAGGAGGCGCCTTCACACGCGCTACAGTAGTCGTCGACGCCTGTTGAGCATGCGCACGTCGCGAGGCGCCTTCACACGTGGTGGCGCGGCGAGGAGGCGCCTTCACACGCGCTACAGTAGTCGTCGACGCCTGTTGAGCATGAGCACGTCGCGAGGCACCTTCACACGTGGTGGTGCGGCGAGGAGGCGCCTTCACACGCGCTGCAGTAGACGTCGACGCCTGTTGAGCATGCGCACGTCGCGAGGCGCCTTCACACGTGGTGGCGCGGCGAGGAGGCGCCTTCACACGCGCTACAGTAGACGTCGACGCCTGTTGAGCATGAGCACGTCGCGAGGCACCTTCACACGTGGTGGTGCGGCGAGGAGGCGCCTTCACACGCGCTACAGTAGTCGTCGACGCCTGTTGAGCATGAGCACGTCGCGAGGCACCTTCACACGTGGTGGTGCGGCGAGGAGGCGCCTTCACACGCGCTGCAGTAGACGTCGACGCCTGTTGAGCATGCGCACGTCGCGAGGCGCCTTCACACGTGGTGGCGCGGCGAGGAGGCGCCTTCACACGCGCTGCAGTAGACGTCGACGCCTGCTGAGCATGCGCACGTCGCGAGGCGCCTTCACACGTGGTGGCGCGGCGAGGAGGCGCCTTCACACGCGCTGCAGTAGACGTCGACGCCTGTTGAGCATGCGCACGTCGCGAGGCGCCTTCACACGTGGTGGCGCGGCGACGAGGCGCCTTCACACGCGCTGCAGTAGACGTCGACGCCTGTTGAGCATGCGCACGTCGCGAGGCGCCTTCACACGTGGTGGCGCGGCGAGGAGGCGCCTTCACACGCGCTACAGTAGTCGTCGACGCCTGTTGAGCATGAGCACGTCGCGAGGCACCTTCACACGTGGTGGTGCGGCGAGGAGGCGCCTTCACACGCGCTGCAGTAGACGTCGACGCCTGTTGAGCATGCGCACGCCGCGAGGCGTCTTCACACGTGGTGGCGCGGCGAGGAGGCGCCTTCACACGTGGTGGCGCGGCGAGGAGGCGCCTTCACACGCGCTACAGTAGACGTCGACGCCTGTTGAGCATGCGCACGTCGCGAGGCGCCTTCACACGTGGTGGCGCGGCGAGGAGACGCCTTCACACGCGCTACAGTAGTCGTCGACGCCTGTTGAGCATGCGCACGTAGCGAGGCGCCTTCACACGTGGTGGCGCGGCGAGGAGACGCCTTCACACGCGCTACAGTAGACGTCGACGCCTGTTGAGCATGCGCACGTCGCGAGGCGCCTTCACACGTGGTGGCGCGGCGAGGAGACGCCTTCACACGCGCTACAGTAGACGTCGACGCCTGTTGAGCATGCGCACGTAGCGAGGCGCCTTCACACGTGGTGGCGCGGCGAGGAGACGCCTTCACACGCGCTACAGTAGTCGTCGACGCCTGTTGAGCATGCGCACGTCGCGAGGCGCCTTCACACGTGGTAGCGCGGCGAGGAGGCGCCTTCACACGCGCTACAGTAGTCGTCGACGCCTGTTGAGCATGCGCACGTCGCGAGGCGCCTTCACACGTGGTGGCGCGGCGAGGAGGCGCCTTCACACGCGCTACAGTAGACGTCGACGCCTGTTGAGCATGCGCACGTCGCGAGGCGCCAAACACGTTTGTAGCCATTGATTTCAATATCTATTCCACATTATATTGGATGTTGTTGGGTTACTGCATCGGATAACTAGGACATCAAGTGGGGATTTGTTTAAGCTTTGTTCATTACAAAATATAGACACGTGTCTAATAATGCTGGGTTTACACACCGTAATAAGGTTTATGGTTTTAAGATTTAATATTGTGTTTCTAGGACAGTATTTTCTTAACTGATTTACTAGGATCGCTACCATTGGCCGGATTTATAAAAGGTCGCCTCTCATTGGCTGGGCTAAGAATTTAAGGGATAAGAGCTAAAAAGAGTTAGAATAGTTTCAACTTTCGTCCTAGCCCTTAAATCTTAAGAAGTTATGTGAACGCCATGATGCTACTGGGTTACTTCGTTAAATCTTAGAGCTTACACTTTATTACGGTGTGTAAACCGGGTTTAAACTAGGCTAAATATTACGTTTATTATGCTATTAGTGAGCTATTAACGGCTACGAGATAAACGAAAATAACACTTTGCGATAGTCACTTTGTTACCACTTCCGCGTGAGAACTTTGGCCGGTGAGGGGGCCAGGTTGACGTTAAGACGCACTGGACAGAGCCGGAGCCTGGAAGGGTGACCCTCACTGTGTTGGATAGCAAGTGTCAGCCTTTATACGCGACGCGAGCCTCTACCGCACCCATGTGCGTGTGTGCAGTGGCAATAAATATACTCGGCAATCTCGAGTTTCTCGGAAGTGGCGAATGAAATTGACGCGTTGAGCGACATGTTTGGACAGGGCCGCGCTTTCGAGGAAGTGTGAGGCTCACACATTGTCGCGCGATCCCGTGGCACGATCATGACCTCGAGCCTTGTTGGGGGGGGGGGGGGGGGGGGGGGAAGAGATGCATTCATTGGGACGCGATATGGATAGCACATCAATACACATCAATACAAAATATAGTTTTATTATGTATGTTTCCGCGCGCCTTCTTGAAAGTGATTTGAGTGTCTGTTTGTTTTTTTTGTTTTTTTTTAGACAGTTTGTCCCACGAATACAAATGACACACATTTTTTGGGCGAAATTGCTGATCTCTGATTGGCTACATAGTAAACGTAAAAATAAGTAGATAACCAGGGACATTATTAAAGTAGTACTATTATTGTAATATCCTTGATTGGGAAATTAGTTTAGTGGTGAATTAGTGCAGTTGGTTATCCTTATCGGGCGTGGTATTTGTACAAATTTGATATACTAATAATGTTTTTAAAAAATACACTTTCGTAACTGTGTTATAGTCTGTACAAATGTAAGTATATATATATATATATACCATAGGTAACACAGCTATAAATTATCAAGGTATACAGAAAAAGAAACAAAATATACAAAATTCATTACCTTGGATAAAATCAAGTAAAACAATAATATCACAATTATTGGATTTAATCCAAAAGTAAATAATTTTGCAAATATTTTGTTTCGTTACATTTTGTAGACCCCGATATTCCGATAATCTAGCTGCAGTTAAAGATACAATCGGAAACATCAAATTCACATGCCGTTTTAGCTCCGACTGCCGCAAACTCAAGAGATGGCCAATATTCACGATAAAAAGAAACAAATCACCGACGAAGATAGTTTGAAAACTAAAAAGTAAAATTCAACAACAGTACTTTCATTCCACTCCGGCTCTCCGAGCATCACGGAGTGAGCAGTGGCTGGCTCAAGTTTGATTTCAGATGTGTTTGAAAGTCAAGAACTAGGGTTGTAAACATGCACATGCCTCCGAGCAGTAACAACACAGGGAACCTGTGAGAGTGATGCACTATATAGTGTGCATATTTATGTTTAAGCCAACCATTTCCATCTGCTTTAAAACTATTAAACACACGAGATCAGATCGGGAGAACTTAGAAAGAAAACGGCGACAACCGGAAACAGTGATGGATCATGATGAACAGTAAAAATTAACTACCGTAAATACGGTACATATAAAGCAAATTAAATTCCATGACAATCATTGTCTACATTGTGCACATGTGTGATGGATGTTGCCCTGCATCTGAATGATCTATATCGTATACCAATCCTCGATAATTCCACTCGCCATCTCGCCATTGGCGAGTGCAACATTGATAATGGCGAGTTACAAACTGAGTGTAACAGGAGACAGAAGGGCAGACGAAAGTAGACAACTCATTTAACTGTAGGGCCTGTCATGTTGAAATTTTATGGTTTTAGAAGTAGTCTACTCTGCAGCTCAGGAAGTACGTTGGTAGGAGAATAAAATATAACAAGCAAGTAGCGAGGTCATACCTCTGATATTATCTTGATAACGCTGAACCGTTGACTTTCAACTTGGGTCTAGCAATTAGTCATGCATTTAGCAATGTAGGCCTATGTACTAACAGTAACAAACCATCTAGGTTAGGCCTAATTTCCCCAAACCTGAAATCACAAGTAGGCCTACAACCCCCCGCCCCCTCCCCACCAAAAAAAAAAAGTTTGGCGGCGAATGCGAATTTACTTGGGCGAATTAGATTTACAGTGATTTGTCGAGGGTTGCCGTATACGAAATATGGCAAGCAACCAGCACTCAGCTGGGACACTCCACTCCACACGAAGTTGAATTAGTGGAGCTTTTACTCGGCTTTGTCTGGCACAAAAGGTCACAGGTCACCACTCTCTGCACGGATATTGATTCCAACTATAATATAAGGTACTCAGCAAGAGCACTTAGTGTACCCGGTACAATAAAGAGAAAATAGAATTACATTTCATGAAGTTAGTTCGGCGCAATTGCTGCCGGGATTGAGCCCAATGCAATTACGGTGGCATGCGTACATAAAAAAGCTCTCTAGACCTCAATGCAACAGGGACTACTGGGGAAATGATTGAACTAAACTGTAAAACACTTAACAACCATCTATTAGTTTCACATTTACGTTACTTCTTTCTCTATACTTATAGAACACACAGCTTTACCTGGCTGGCCTTTTGGCCTCTGTGCATCATATAATACAGATCTCTTCTAAACTGTACCCTTGGTACCTACATGTTTTCTCAATTGTCTCGTTTACTTGAGAGTATTTGCCTCTCAAACATTAAATAAAAACAAATGGTTTGCTCCTAGTTCAAGCTAGGGTATAGGAATTAGGTATACTGTATTCATAAACTCACCTAAAACAGTGCATGTTGATTAGAGGGCATTCAACAAGTTATTATACCTGATCATTTTCATATTTAACATCTAGTCAGCATTTACATGTAGTCTACACCACAGCACTTGAGTAGCAGTACCTACTAAGGGTACAAAGATATGAATGCAAATACTGGTAAGAGAAGAAAAAGGGAAATGTCTTCTAGACAAACCCTAGCACGCGAGACCGTCACAGACGCGCTCAAGAAACAGAAAAGGGTGTGATCACCGTCTAGTGTGCAAAGCTGTAGTTTGTCGAGGAATAACTCAACATTTCAACTACTATTTTCGGTAACTGTGGGTGGTAAAATTAATGGAGCGTCCGCAAAAGAATCTAGATGGAAACGTTCGTCGTCTGACAGACGCTTGGGAACACAACGGGTTTTAAAACTTTTGAGACAACCATTTAGTTTTGTGTATTCTGTACACAAACAGTACGCTTGTAGAATGAAGCACATCAGAGCTCGAACTATAAGGATAATTGAAATTTGAGAGCTCCATCATGTCTAAGACCAGTGTCCTACACACAGCCACACCAACTTGTCCCGAGTACAGTGTGCAAGGCTCTAAACATGGTCTTACCTTTAGTAGCGTGAGTATTTTCTGACTGAGGTCGTAGTCAAAGTTGGAATATTTTGAGTCCGACATGTCGTATATGAAGACAAGGCCACAACGTTGCGTGTCTACGCTCTCGAGCGCTACGTCTAACTGATACACTACACCCTGAAACAAAAACATCAAGCTATAGATAGAGTAAAAAAAAAAGTCTAACTGATACACTACACTCTGAAACAAAAACTTCAAGCTACAATACCCTGAAACAAAAACATAAGGCTACAGAACGAGAAAGTTTCTAGTTGTCAAACAGAAGACAAAGCTAATCATGGATAGGTGCGAGTGCAAAGTGTGTTCTGTGTCAACTGAAAGATAGGCCCCTATCCATTTTAGTTCATTTACAGTTAGGCAAAAAGAACTAGTTAAACAAAGAGGAAGACCACAGTTACCAGGTCTTACGAAGTGCAATCCAATAGTAAAGTCTGAGCATCATTTTCAGTCTATTTTGTATTTTGTATAAATAATATACAGAGCTATAGTTGTCTTATACTGTTATAATGACAATAATAAGTTACAATAAACAATAATAATAATAAAATTAAAAATAAGCTTTTCTATTGGCCGTGTTTAATATTTCCAACGGGAAAATTTATGGGGGATTCTACCAGTACTGCTCTTTGTGCGGCATGGAAAATCAGGCTAGCACATAGATCTAGAAACATGGTTGACTAGAGCTGGAAGCCAACGTGTAGTTTTGGAAACGTTTATTTTTCCGACGTACCACCCCTCCATTCACAAAATGAAAAATTACGTTTGAATTTTCACTAAGAAAGAAATAGCCTACTTAACACAACTGAACGAATAAACCAATTCATGAATGCGTTTGTTTTATAATTTATTACATTCTTTGTTGATTATACCCTCTGCCTTTTGTGTCCAACTGTGCACTGTCATTTTGTCAGAGAACACAATTAACGACGGGAGAGTTGGTAACCTGTTGCATATATACACACCTGTAACGTGGTCTGGTGTGTGGAGGTCTGAGGCGAATGGATCCGAGCGGTGAAAACAGCAATAGCTGCTCCCGTCTCATCACGTGTGGGCTGCGAAAAAAAAAAAACATTGTTAGGAACTATCTGAAACAAGTCGACTTTAGCCATTGGGGAAATAGTTTACTTTTCTTTTACCTCCAATACTTTACCTCCAATTTGGCGGACAAAAACATACATCGTGAGGATGCAGGAAGTATTGTTATGTAGTGTATACACTTTTGATGACCCAGCAAATTGAATTGACCAATACTTCATGTCATAGCATTGGCATTGTGTTTGCCACAAGTTAACATTGAGAGAGTCTGCCTACGGAGCACCACTCTGATGCTCAACCACCCAACACTTTCCAGGTAAGCTGCTGGTTCCTCCTAACTATCCACCAACATCTAACCCAGCAAGACAGTTTATTTCGGTCATCGGACATAACTTTTCCATTACACAGCTGATTACTCACAACAACTGATTGGAGTGTCAACTATTTCAACACTGACACAGAATGCCGAAAAAGGGGATTCAAAATTGGTTATGTTTGGATAAAATTAGACACTTTCAGTATCTTAAATTAGCTAATTTTATGTCAATAACATGCAATCAATTTAACATCGTCATATTATGATATCTGTAGATCTTGATAAGATCTAGCTCTAGCTATCCCAACATTTTGACATTGAATGTGATCTTAAAGATATGAATAAAAAACATTTTGACTAAATGTTCACCCACCTTGAGGAACACCCGATTTTAGTCTGTTAAAATTGATTTGAAGGTGTCCAGCAAACATCACATTACAAAAGGTTTCATTGAGAACAACTGAAAAACCTAAATATTGATTGGAACAACGAAACATTAGTAAGAAAGAGCACTATTCTCTACAGGAGGACATATTTGTATGTACATTTGGGACAATTAAAACACCTTTGGAAACCATTTAAAACAGACCGAAATCGGGGTTCCGCAGGTTAGGCGAACATAGAGCTTTAAATTCTCAAGCTTATTCTATTCTACTAATATAGAACGGTTGAGAGATGAGGGGTAGGGACTGACCAGTATGGAGAACTTGGCGGTGTCCAGTTCGCTCTTGAGCGGCTCGACAGTGGGGTCCAACTTGACGAGGCCCTCCCGATACCTGGTGAGCTCGTGTTGCTCGTAGAGGGAGACGGCGCGGTTCACGTCGAACTTGCGGGCGGCGAGGAACTTGACGGCCGTAGCCCACGAGACTGGGCCCGTGGCGCGACGCCGGCGCAGTCTGTTGACCACCTCGATGAAGTTCCTTGTGGCCTGTGCGCGGAGACAAGGGTGGTTAGAACACACTGAATACACCACACAACACACCCTGCGAGGAACTTGACGGCCGTAGCCCACGAGACTGGGCCCGTGGCGCGACGCCGGCGCAGTCTGTTGACCACCTCGATGAAGTTCCTTGTGGCCTGTGCGCGGAGACAAGGGTGGTTAGAACACACTGACTACACCACACACACAACACACCCTGCGAGGAACTTGACGGCCGTAGCCCACGAGACTGGGTCCGTGGCGCGACGCCGGCGCAGTCTGTTGACCACCTCGATGAAGTTCCTTGTGGCCTGTGCGCGGAGACAAGGGTGGTTAGAACACACTGACTACACCACACAAACAACACACCCTGCGAGGAACTTGACGGCCGTAGCCCACGAGACTGGGCCGTGGCGCGACGCCGGCGCAGTCTGTTGACCACCTCGATGAAGTTCCTTGTGGCCTGTGCTCGGAGACAACGGTGGTTAGAACACACTGACTACACACACACACAACACACCCTGTGAGGAACTTGACGGCCGTTGCCCACACGAGACGGGGACGGGGGAGATTGGCTGTTACCAATGGTAAAGGTGCTTGGCCAATCAGAAACTTGCCGTGCCTGCCCTGATTGGTTCACCTGACTTGCCGGTCCGGAAAAGCGCCTTTACACATCGATACTACGAGATAGGTGTCGGTGAAAGGACATTGATACTTGAAAGAAGCAACCCTGCGCACAAGGCAAGTGACAATTGCAAATCAACGTCCACTCAAGTTGTGTGGCATCTACTTCCACCCACGTGGCTATCAATACCGCAAGAGCATCTTACTTACATTACCTCTTGTTTGCGGCGTGGACTAATGGCGATCGCGCTCTGCAAGACTACCATACCACACATGAAGAAGACGAGCCTCATTCTCATTAGACATTACAGAGAGAGAGCTATAATTATCAATCAGTATGTCACGCCTTATAAGTGCGTGTGGGCCCAGATTGTTGTGACTGTTTTGGTTAGCGTGTCACAGCAAACGTGCCGGCATAGAGGACAACACACCATTACGTGACATGGCGAACAACGGGGCCTCGTGGCCAAATACGCCGGACAATGGTAAACACGGCTGCGATTACTATCGAGACGATTTACGAAGTCCTCACAGATCAGTGGCGTAGAAAACGCACGGATTGGTCCCAGTTGGAAACGCAGGGATTCAGAGGGGCCTGTGCCCTGGACAGTGTACAATTAAGTAAAAATATAATTATTTTAAATAGAGTCTTAAATTCCCTTCCTTTTCCTACCCCGTGCGGCCCTCTCGTCATTTATCAGAAAACCTTACTGTTCACCAAAGCAAACTTAGCCCCCCACGGTTCTCCACCCTCCAACCCCTTCGGAAAAAATGAAGCAGATTGATTTGCTGATTGATAGTTTGTGATTTTCTGCGGGCCACGGTCGTCGTAAAAGTTATGATTTTTAATCTTCTTTTATTCTAATTTGATTGGGTTTAAAATTCAGAAAAAATAAAGTTGAAGAAAAATTCCTAAAGAGCACTAACTTGCTACTAACAAGTAGCACTTTCGTCGTTAGACCGTCCCAATTCATACCATCGGTGTTCGTGAATGTAAGGTTAACTAAACAGCAATAGGCCTATTGAACGTTTTGACACTTCAATACCCATCACAAATTACCTCAAGAAGGAAGTCACGTTACATGACACGTGTGATAATGCAAGTATAAGTGACAAAAGTAATTCTTGCGGCAAACACTATACCTAACCACGCCAAGCAGTGCACTACTTACTACTTACGTCTACACTACCTAACCACGCCAAGCAGTGCACTACTTACTACTTACGTCTACTTGTCTCGAAGGAGCAGCAGAGCCCGCGCTCCGACACTACCTAACCACGCCAAGCAGTGCACTACTTACTACTTACGTCTACTTGTCTCGAAGGAGCAGCAGAGCCCGCGCTCCGACACTACCTAACCACGCCAAGCAGTGCACTACTTACTACTTACGTCTACTTGTCTCGAAGGAGCAGCAGAGCCCGCGCTCCGACACTACCTAACCACGCCAAGCAGTACACTACTTACTACTTACGTCTACACTACCTAACCACGCCAAGCAGTGCACTACTTACGTCTACTTGTCTCGAAGGAGCAGCCGAGCCCTCGCTCCGACGAGCGCGCGACATTATTACTGAACTTCCAAGAGATTCTCACCAGTGATATTTTTATCTCCAAGACTAATTTCATGAGTTTCGTCACATCTTCCCATACACCGGAAGTCCGGAATCACTGACTTTTGACGTAACTACTTCCGGCCTGTCTTTACGATGATGCTCGCGCTGGCTAGGCGCCCCGTTATCCTCCTCCACTCATCGGTGTTTCGCACTGAATTAATGCACTCCCCTAAATAAACCCCTAATTATAATGTATCTTCTTGTCCGACACTTAGCAGTGTTAGTTTGTACCGGGAATAGGTTCTGCACTGACTCGCGAACACAACCCAGCACGTTCAATGCGAATACATCACAATAAAAGACAGGGAAAGTTGAATTCTTCGGGAATACTGTTACAAATTTAAAAAAAAAACTCCGGATAATATTTGCACAAAACATCTCTCGCAGTTTTGAAGACAAAAACGTTGTCAAAAGAGAGGACATGGTCTGCGTGGCCATCCGCAGTTGCTAGTGAGGCTGGGGGGGGGGGGGGGGGCACAAGTGTAGGCCACCTAGGGACGTGGGTTCGAGGCCCGTATAAGGAATATTTTTTGTATTTCTCCTCCATCTTCATCTATCGCCCCACGTCGTCTCGAATAGCATGACTGTACTTTATAGTGACGTCAAGTAAAGCAACAAGAATCTAGTCTGTGTCTGTGTCTGTCTTGGCTCTGTGGCGTTAAGATCGTCAACGTAAAGATGCAATGTTATTTAAACACCCTCTGTATCTCCGAGAAAACTAAGTATCCTACATCCTCAATGGGTATATGAAAGTCAATAACTCTCATTCTGTTGCATGTGCAATAAATGTCTTTGTGTAGCATGTTTTGCAACGCCGAATATTGGGTGCGAGGACCCAAGTAAACCGGGACAGTCTGTGGTAAAAGTGTCCTTGTCACGTGTGGGCCTCGCACGCGCACCTTCAAGCGAACTGAATCAATAGCTGACTGAGTGCATGGGGGAGTATAATAGAATCCCGATATCTTGGCAGGTCGAACTATACAGATTGATTACTATAGAACTTCAATCTTGCACGTCGGTAACCAGCGCTCGATATGACTGTAAGGGCGACGAGATAACGAACCAACCAGGGGCGGACTGGCAGGTACGGAACTACGGAAACCCGTACGGGGCCCCCCCGGGTGGGGGCCCCCTTGGGGGCCACCAACCAACCCCCTGAAAATATCTTACGCTATATAGTTTATGAAACAATTGTAAGAGGAGCCTAATATGTATCACATGTCAGTGACAAGGGCTATATAGACCATCTAGATGTGCTACTGAGATTTCCGCTTTTCTCCTCAGAGCTTACTTTTTTATAGTTTAGTTTGAAATATAAAACACGCCAGTGCTGGTAAAGTTCTTTCTTTAATTTAATTTTTAAAATGGTGTTCACAGTTCAACATGTTGTTCTACATACTTATCGTCGTTTACCGTTTTTAAACGTGTTTATATGTGTTTTAAACAAATTATAGGAAACAATATAGTTTGAAATATCCAACTGCCTGTTTTGGGAAAGTTTTTTCTTTAATTAAATTTTTAACAGTGGTGTTCACAGTTCAACATGTTCCACGTACCTATCATCATTTATCGATTTGTACACGTGTATATGTGCGTTCTAGGCAAATTCATAGGAAACAACAACCCTCAAAATTTCTGCTCGCTAGCTCGCAACTTGAGAGTGACTTCGATAGTTTGCGAGTAAATTTGGTTATATCTGAAAGTACCATTTTTCCCATTTATAAGAGAATAGGCTCAGTAGAATTGAAATAAAGGAGTTTTAAGTCATATTTCACTACAAAACCACTTTCCATAAAATAGCATTGACAAATCGGGCTGATCGCGTGTCTATAAGCGTTCAAAATTTAAAAAAGTGAATTTTGTGGTAAAAATATATCTATCAGGCACCTACTGAAATCCGATCCAGCGCAGCACTAGCCATAAGATTACTTCTCAAATGACATGATCGAACTCCTATCCTAGACCTATGACGTAAGGAATTATCAATCCAATACTGACATTAGTTTCATTGTTTTTCATGATAAGATTTTGCCTCAAAACGCATTTAGGCCACTAAGCATCATGCAGGGCCGAAAATTGTTTCGCCTTCGGCGACGTTACCTCCATAGGCGTGCGCAGAGGTTGATCAATGGGGGGGCACAATAAATTTCCATTGCAAGTACTTCACGGCGGCGCCAATGGGGGGTGTGGGGGGGATGCCCCCCCCCCAAAAAGCTCCGCAGGAGATTTTTTAAAGACATGCATTTTTAAACGTGTTTTTAAGCGTATTAGGAGGAGTACAGGTTGTCTGTTCAATGGGTTAATTTCACACAATTATTTGTGGATATCAGAGACATCACTGCTACAAAGTGAAGGAAGTGGTCAGTCCCACAGCCAAAATCTTGGCGATAAGGTAACATTTGATGTTGAGGTCTGTCAGCTGATTTCAACGTCATTCCAATCAAGGGCTTCAGGTAAGATTAGAACCATTATGTCAGGCGTCAGCATTTTTGTCGCCCATTACGACAGGCACTAATTCTGGACCTATTCTTTCCCAGGTCAAACGGGCAAGGCAGTTGGGGCAACAGTGACAGTTTGAGGAATATATTTAATATGAGGAAAGTGCTATAGGTCCTCTTCTCGTCTTTTACGATCGGCAGGCGTATACGGTACCCTGGGCCAAATTCTATTTGAAAAAAAAGCTCACCTATCCTAATGGGGGGGCCGCTGCTTCCCCTTGCCCCCCCCTGCGCACGCCTATGGTTGCCTCGTGCGGCAGGGGCCTCGCCCCAGACCACAGCTACATCCCACTCACTCGTTGCGAGTACAAATTATACAAAGCGTACACGTTGCTCCAGATTAATATCGTCACTATCGATTTTTAAACGTGTTTATATGCGTTCTAAAGAAAATAAAAGGCTGAAAAAATTTTCGCCTCCGGCGGCTGGGGCTTCGCCCCAGACCCCTTACAACTTCGCCAAGTCCCGGGGCCCCTAAGATCCTTATCCGTACGGGGCCCTTACCCCCCCAGTCCGCCTCTGCACATACCTAACATCATTTATCGATTTTTACACATGTGTATAGTATGCGTTCTAAACAAATTAATAGAAAACAACAATCCTCCAAATTACTGCTCGCTAGCTCGCAACTTGAGAGTGACTTTTGATAGTTTGCGAGTAATCTTTGTTATATCAGAAAAATTACAAATTGGGCTGATCGCGTGTTTATGTGTTCAAAATTGTCAAAAGCAAAAATTTTGGCAAAAATATATCTATCGCCGCCTACTGAACTCCGATCTCGCGCAGCACTATAGCCATAAGTCTTTCTCAAATGAAATGATCGAACTTCTATGCTAAGTAAGGAATTACAAATGCATTATTGACGTTAAACTCGTTTTTTTTATGATAGGATATACCGCCTCAAAACGCGTTTTAGGCCACTAAGCATCATGGACCGAAAATTGTTTCGCCTTCGGCGAAGTTGCCTCCGGCGGCAGGGGCTTCGCCCCAGACCCCACCTACATCCCGCTCGCTCGTTGCGAGTACAAATTACACGGTGCGAGTGACAACTAGTAGTCGATCTTTGTAGAGGGTTGAGAAACAATACAGTTTGAAGTATACAATATAAAACTACCAGTGTTGGGAAAGTGTTTCTTCAATTTCGATTTTTAAAGCGGTGTTCACAGGTCAACACGTTGTTCCACATAACTGTCATCATGCATTTATCGATTTTTAAACGTGTTTATATGCGTTCTATACAAAATAGTGGGCTGAAAAATTTTCGCCTCCGGCGGCTGGGGCTTTGCCCCAGACCCCTTTCAACTTCGCCAAGTTCCGGGGCCCCTCAATTCCTTTTCCGTACGGGGCCCTTACCCCCCCAGTCCGCCTCTGGAACCAACATCAGCTATATAATAATAAACTAAACTCGGTTTGTCCCTTTCGAATTTGAAAATTATTGGGCATGTCAACTGGTAGAGATATATTTTGTGATGTTAATTTAATTCTGATTTAAATTTGTTTTATATTTAATTATTTATAATTTGTATTGTAAACTATTTTTAAAGTTAGTTCAACAACCTTTATGAAATAGGAACCTTTCAATGAGATGTCCGTTTACGTCGCACGATCGAAAGATTCAAGACGCGGGATCGTGAATGGGTTTGTCAGTTGAGTTCGCCAGTATCAATCACCGTGATCACACTGTCGCACAATCGACGAAGCCCTGTATCCGGCCCCCGAAAAAGCCACACCACAGAGCTCCGAATGAGTTGTGCTCATCACCTGTCACCCCAATGAGATGGTTGGGAGCTTTCGACTACTAACCCACCACTCAACGGTAACACATAAACGGTGTTGGCGACAACACGGATGAATGTTGTCGCACTTCATTCTATTCCCGCGTATAGCGCGCCTGAGAACATCACACCGCAATAAATAAATAAATAAATAAATAAATAAATAAATAAATAAATAAATAAATAAATAAATAAATAAATAAATAAATAAATAAATAAATAAATAAATAAATAAATAAATAAATAAATAAATAAATAAAAAGTTCAAATCGCATGTAAATCACGCCAACCAATCAGGGACAAGGACTGTTTTCTATGCGGTCCGCGTTGCCGGAAGGTGCCACAATGACGTCACCTGGCTCGACTCTCGCGTTATCAGAACGGACCCCCAGTACAGCTCGGAGTTGCGATCTAAGATAAGTCTCATGAATACTCATTTCATCGATTCGTTTTCGGGGTAGAAGTTTGGAAGAGATCCCACCGAGATATTGAGCAAGAGCCGTACGTCACACACCACCCACCTCACACAAACTATACTTATAGGCGAGTAACTTGCCTCGACACCATCGCTTTCAAAAGCGATACAACTGGCTTGTATGGGGGTAGCCCCATATTTCCTACTATCACACATTATTTACCATCGGATTCAAAACGATGTGCCTCCCGACGTCGAAAATTCCTCCGTAATTAGCGCAAGAAGACGGATGCTCTGTCTTGATTAGGCAAACAAAAAAAAGAGTTAAATTTTGGAAAACTGTGTCGAGAACTTTGCATACCAACCAGTTGTACGTGATCTACGTAGTTGTACATATTCAATATAAATAAATATTATGTGAGGAAAATTATAATAAATAAATAAATAAATATTTATAGGTATTATAAATAATATTTAATTTAATTATATAATATTTATAAATATTTATTTATATTATAATCTGAGGGAAACAGTGAAAACCCATGCACACTTAATAATAAGTGTGGGTTTTCACTGTTTCCCACTTTTCTATTCTATAACAATACCAACACAGATGAAATCAAACAAGAATTTAAGGTTATTTTTAAAAACATAATGTGAAAAAATAATTATAAACGTTTTATTTCACATATTATCACCATTATTCGTCAATTAATTGATAGTTTTTAAAATCGAGATGCAGCTTTATGAATCTGATAGCAGTAGCACCAATGGGCGGGGGGGGGGGGGGGGGGGGGGGGGCCATAGAAAAAGAATAAGTTTGAAATACATTTTTAACACAGAAAATATTATCTACTGAATGAATAGATAAACAATAATCTATTTCCAGAGTTAAATGGAAGACTATCAAATATCTTGGGCGGTACCGCAAGTTTATATGGAAATCTCGTTAGTAGAGATGTTCTCATTCTTTCCGAATTCAGCAAGAAATTGCTTGGAAGCAACGATTACTGACTCCGTAATCTTTGTTGGGAGTCGGTGACTCGGTGACCATCCAATTCGATGAAGTGACGTCACACTTAGAGGTCGCGACTTGATATCTGCAGGTGCAGACGCACTCGTTCCATTGCACCAGAACACGACATTTTCATACTCAACTCTACTTCTTTTGTAGAAGGTCCATACGTTTTTACTTTGTTCAAAAAAGTGTTCAGCGCCACAAAGCGGATTAATCAACGTGGTCGTTTGTTTATCTTTTTGTTGCGCGCGAACGGGACAACGACATGTCAAGTGGTGGGTGCTAGAGCGACATGTCAAGAGCTGCGTCGCTTTACGCTTGTGACGACCTGCAACACCCACCGCAGTTTGAACACACTTGCGGCATTGGGTTTGAACTTTTGAAGTTAAGGGCTCGCGGGCTCTCTCACCCCCCCCCCCCCCCCCCCCCCTGGCACAACAGATAATGTCCGAACCCCCTATTTCTGTTTCTTAAAATTAGTGCTCTATTCTTAGTTATGTTTTTTGTTCCAATAACTTATAAATTTCAGTTTTCCAAAATTATATGAAATTAACTGTTGTAATGTGTTCTGGCAACATACCTTACATAATTTGAATTAAATAAGAACATTTTAAAAACGGAAATACGTACTGGAGGAACAAAGATATATTCACAAGAAGGAGCACAAAATTCTCTCTCTCTAGCGGGTCATGTTTTTGTTTACTCGCCAGAAATCGGGGGTTCGTATAGGTGAAAACGAAGTCTACGATATCGCAAATTGTTATAATTAACACGAATTACCGCTAATCTACGATCAAAAAGAGTAAGATTTTAATAATTATAGCCGGCCTATTATGGTATGATACTACAAATAGAATACTCGTAATGTTAGGTGGGCGGTTCTACAATAAATGAACTCAGACTTATTTCCAGAACAGCAGGGCGATTCTGTATGGGCGAGATAAGTTTATCAGCGGTTTTGGTCGTTTTACTGAAGGCGGTGATTGGCTCATCGCCTTCTTCTAACCACCGAAACCGGCGATAAACTTATCGTCACCCATTCAGAATCAGGGCGCAGGTCCCCATAAACGTTACGGTTTGCGAGAAGAAAGCAAGCCTTGCCGGACGCAAAACCCTCCGGCAAGCCGTGACGTGTATGGGGACCATGTCGGCGAGTTGACAGCCACGCCGCGAGGGAGGGAAGAAGACTCGGCCGGCGAGGTCGGGTGGCGCAACACGGGACATCTTCGCCTGCACGCAGTGTTGGGCGTGACGTCACCACCGGGATGCCGAGTGAAACGCTTCCTTGTCCTCTCCTCGCGTCCTCCCGTCATGAACTAATGAGATCGCCGTTTACCTCATTAGGCCCGGGCGATGCGGCGCGGCGCGGCACACCAATACATTCACACTCAACGGCCGCATTCATTCGTTTCAATTGTGTTTTAGGATAAGAAGAAATAGGACACATTTATGAAAATGATCCAAGCCAGGACTCAAATCCGGATGTAGGAAACATAGTTGTTACGGCTCTTTCCTTGTAAGCTACGCAGTTGTATAACAGATAGCGACCGTTGTCAGTGTCACTGGACTGGACTCAATGTAGGAAAGGCTAATCGCGACGAACATGATGATGAGTCCACACCACCAACAAGGCGGGGAGGTTGGTTTGGTACCCGTGCACGGTACATGGGATGGGGGAGGGGGGGGGGGGGTTGTGTTATTTCGCTACGTTACGTGAATCAGAAGAAAATTAATTTTTGTAATTATACCTGGTCCCCCCCTCCCACCCCCACTTTAATCAAAAGTTGCCGGGGGATTGAGAAAACCATATCAGCAAGAACATCACATCGTGTGAGAGAGCGCCCTTGTACGCGCACCACTCACCTCGCGAGCCCCGCTCTGACGTCACGCGCGGCGCGGGCTCGAACCCACGCACCTTAGACGGGAATAACCTTCGAGCGCACCGACCTCACCTCTGTCACACAGAAGGCTGCGGTTCGATTCCCACCACAGGAAATCCTGACGGAGGGGTTTTCCTCAACCACAGTCAGTGTGTAAACTGAAGCTACGAGATAATATATGATCGACCAACTGCAACGCCTCAGTACGTGCACAGTGTCGTCGTTCGTCAAGCGGACCCCTTCGCCTCCCTTCTCGTCTCGATATATACGCACGAACGTGAAGGAGTAGCGCGATCGGAAGGGGGGGGGGGGGGGTGCACACAAGACAGTGGTCAAATTGTAAGTTGATGTATGATGGAGGATGGTACAAATTTCTCACGTTACATGTCAACTAAAACTAACTATTAAATTATAACAATGAATAATAAGAATAAGAATAATGACACTGATGGTTATTATGATTGAACAGTCGAGATAATATTTATAATATATTAGGCGCAGGCTGACACGATTATTAGAAACACGCAGCTTGCCGGGAGAGGAGGGAGGGGGGGGGGGGGGGGCTAAATACACAAAAATCTCTGTTGCATCCCCCGTATCCCGACGAGAAGAGACAACCAGACCGAGTTGAGTTCGGACCAACAAAGCGCGTCCAAGTCACATCGTAACGGGAAACACCGCGACTGTTTGTCACGTAGATAACACCTGGTCCCGTTAAAAGAGCCGGCCCGGCCCGGCCTCCGCCTGGATGGATAATACCGGTTTCTTTCGGAGCTTCGCCGTCCATTTGTTGTCTCCCATGCGTGACCACGTGGTACACTGGACTCACGGCGTGGTATCGCCTCATTGATCCCAGAGACACAAGTATACTTTATAGCCTACAATCAATTTACAAAAACAATGGGCAAATAGTTTGTCTCAGAACACCTTCTATGAATGATCAGAGGAGCGATCAGCGATCCTAGTACGGGAAGGAGGGGGGAGGGGAGGGAGTCCCCGTGCTGGCGACACTTACGGAGGTTCGTCGCACCAACGCCCACGGTTACTCCGCACCTGGCCGCTGCGTAGTCACTTGGCAGGCTCGTATTTAGCGATGAGTAACTTCGTCAACAGTTATATTGGTGGGGGATTGAGGAGGGGGGGGGGGGGGGGGGGGGGTAAAGAAAAGTGCGCGCAAAGTATGAACACGAGGAGACATGTATGAAACTCAGGCTACTCGTTTGTGATGAGCGCTACCCCTAAAGGGGGATTTGCAGTTGTACTGATTTTTCCGAAAAAAGTCCAGACCAGCATGCGCAACTCAAAATTTATAAGATCCGTCCCAACCAATTGGCAGAGACCACTCTCCGACTGTCACGCGCGTAAACACGTTGCTTAAGTTCCAAATGAACGTTTGCCTACGATATGCGACGTAAGTAACATCACAACAACAACGAGCTCTTCTGCAATCAGTTTTTAACGAATGTTGTATTTTGATTTGTAAAAAATATTGAGCCAAAAAATAAATAGGATGAGTACAGAAGAGTGGTTAGAGCCAAAAGGCAAGTTCTCTAGTGACTTTTGATTTACTTATATGTCGGCGTCGGCTTTTCGTCGTAATGGTCGTCGTAACTCGTAATGGTCGGTAATGAAATGAAAGAAATCATTACGCCATAGTCGCTGCACTTTTGAGATGCTCTCGTTGTGTCATTTTACCTTACCGACTTCCGAGGTGCTGATGTTCGTGACGACCAATTTCAGTTTCTCCTGCTACATTTAAGATAGCACGAGCTCTGGGCCTCCCTGCACTCTTGTTTAAAAAGTTAGAGACCGTGCTGAAGATGGACCGTGTAATCGGTCCAAAACGTCAGAATTTTAAATACAATGCATGCGGCGATACCCGACAGCTCAGTTTTAATCAAGACTCCGGCCGCGAAACCGTTTTAGCTTGACAGAGCAACTCACTAGATAACAAACAGAAATTTACGTCGAAACAAGCCAGAAACCGAAACCTTAAAACCTCCCCTTGTTTTCTAAAGCCAGACCTACCGGTAAGCTATACTTACAAACAAAGAGAGACATCGGCAGTAAAATAGCGTTGTTTAGAGCCTCGTGTCTAAGCTGACAGCCGTGACTCCACGGGAGGCTCTTGGTTCGACTCTTGTCCCGCCAAACATGTCTAATGGGTTCGGAATTCGCGGGTCGGTGTTCATACGGTTGGGGGGGGGGGGGGGGCTGGGTTCGAATCCCACAGGTTCACCAGACGAGGGATATGAATAAGTTGACCCATCACAGCTGGCATTCATACGAATTAAACATTAGCCAGTTAGCCCCTCTTTGATTGACCGGAGAGATTATATCGAGTAGGAATCATAATCCAACTTGTGTTTACATGTCTCAGATTCAATTCAACCCTCGTTCGCTCTCGTATTTGATTTCGGCCTTCCATCCCTGTCATGTTCGGTGCGAGGTCCAATCATATACGCTCGATCATTTGAGACTTTGAGTGGAGTGTGAGTGGGTTGAAAAAGTCCAACCCTCGTCTTGAGGAGTGAGTGAGTTGGGATTGAATTTCAACCACAAGATGAAGCTAATGTGAGTAGATGACAGCGAGGCGCGTGCCGGTTGGTCGTGTTCCTGGTGGATATAAAAACTAAAACGACGAGTGCTTTCTAACGTGACAAATGATCGGCTCTGTGTCGTGTGACGTACCCAACATGGCGGCGGCCCAATCAAAGTTTGGCACTCGAATACACCATCGTCACATCACGAAGAACGTCAAGATCAATAAAGCCCCCCCCCCCCCCTCAGCCCCCCCACGTCAATAGCTCGCCAAGCAGTCTCGTGGCGGCTTCACTCCACAGGTTGTCGTCTCAGAGGTGCTTGGGGCGTCGAGAGATAAACAAAAGACAACCCTCTCCTTCCCAAAAATATTAGCACTTCGCTACAAATGAATAATATATTAAAAATTAACTATGTAGAAGCCTACCTACCTCTATTATTTACATTTTGAGACCATAATATTGTGTTTCAGTTAGCCTACCCGTCGCAATGCTGTCGACCAATGGGCAACAGTGACAGAATGGGAAGACAAAATATGCGGCAATGCAAGGGCGTATACAAAGGGCCAACATTGAAATTTATACTTGCCAGCCTCTGCACATTGGTGTGCGAAGTTATTAATAATTTTGTATTACTTATTGGATGAGCTTATTTTTTTTTTTATTTATAAATAAGAAAACTCGAAACATAAAACCAGTACTAAAAGTAAGACTCGAGACCATACTATCTTTGCTCGAGACTTGCAGCGTTTAAGACAATGAGACAAATGTACAGGCTGGGTCGCAAGCTGATTGCCTAACCTACCGCCCCAAACACAAAACGCTTGAGAAAAAGACATCAAATAGGCCTAAACAAAGATACAACTATTATGTGTTACAAATACTTAGCACCTATTTTATAAAAATCATCAACAGCTTCGAATGCAGAATATTTTACTTTTCGTTTTCGTGTATGCGCAACGAATTTATTTAATTGGACTTATGGATTTAGGGCGCTTAGCTGAAGGGTAGGCTGAATAGCCAGTGTAAGAGTACGTACAGGCGAACGATTTACACTGACTTACACGGGTACAAACAAAAGAACTGCTAACTTACACTGGCTTGCTTACAGGAGAGGGCAGGGCAAGGAAGCTATTACATTGTATGCAGGAAGTTCGTTGCGGTGTGAGGATTGCTTCAGAAATAAAGCGATGTCTAATGAATTTTCGTCTTTTTTTTTTACAGGTTTTACAGTCTTGAAGGGGGGTGGGGGGGAGGGGGTATACCGTATTCGGAACCCTTTCTCCCCTCACATTTTCTTGAAATTTAGGCCACCTATATACCTACATATATTCTCGTCTCATGCACTCAAATATCCCTTTTTCTTGAGAACTTGTTTAGTCACTTGAGTAAAAAGAACCTACACACATACTTGGCTCAGTATAAATTGCAACACAACTCTTCCCTCCTACCCTCTCCCCTCCCCCCAAACTAATTGTAACGTACTTCCTAAGCGCCAGCTCCATACAGTAGGACTATGAGATAATATAACATAATATGACATGTATAATATAGACCTACTTGGCACAAATAAATCTACAGAAAAGTAAACGTTTTATAATTTAGTTTATAAATTACCGTACAATTGTGCCCGACGTTGTGACCGGGGTCAATTACGTGGAGTACAATACACCATGTCTCCTGTGTAGCAGAGGTACGAATCCCATCTGTTTTTTTAATATCTTCATACCAAGTCTTATCATTGGGTTGAACCTAGGCATGATGATGGTTGCACAGTTGCACCACCTAATCAGTAGGCCTGCGTTCACGTGGGAGGGTCTACATGACGCAAACTTTCGAAGAACCATGGTGGGAGGGGTCATCCGATCGCAATTAGGACTAGCCGTAGGCTACTTTTAAAAACTGAAATTAATTTTAAGTTTTGTATACAATGCCATAGCCCATGAGTGACCCCTCTAAAACTCTGTAGTTGTTACATCCTCCTGCCTACCTAGCCTAGTCAAAATCTGTCGAAGAGCACGTTATTAAAAGGGCCTAAGATGCCTACATCATACTATGACAGGTTCTACGCAAACCTACAAACATGCCGACGTTTGGTCTTGTGATTAGTCAGCTCAGCTGACAGCTGTGGAAAGTGGGTCGAGAATGTTTTTCAAACGAGGGTTGGGAAGTTATTTAAAGATAAAGGAAGCACGTCCTGTCACTTTGACTTAGATAGATGCCATGTGTACGTATCGCGTCCTTGGTTGGCAGCCTACACGATTTGACGTAAGTTAGTCAAATCAACTATTGGCGGAAAGTTGACAAACTGTAGGCGTCAAGAGAATTATACCTTGGAACATGGCAAATCGCTTGTAATAAAGATACAACTGTAATGAAAGTACTTTCGACAACGTAAACAATCACAATTTTAATTAGGCCTAGCTCACATTGAAAGCAAGGCATACCAACATCACTATCCCCCTAGCCTACTGCATTTAAAAAACAAATCGGTACAACTATTAAAAGTCTTTACTTTATTGCGTAGCGAGTGCTTGAAATGCTCAAAGCGTTCACATTTTATAATTCCATCAAACATTTATAATTAGTAGCACACAATAGTTTATAGCACAAATTAATACATACCTGCTCCTGTTCGACGGTCAGCATGGCTGCCATCTTGGATTACTCTCGGACCCAGCCGCGAGCAACTGTCACGTGCACGTGCAGTTTCCTCTGGAGCTAAATGGAACGAAATTCAAATTTAAACAATTGACGAATTTTTCCGGCTTGGTTGTAGGGGTACGTGGTACCCGACTTTCCGGCTCGGGATTTCATTTTGTAACAGGATATGAATATGTATTATTAATCGTAGCCTCATAGGTCACCTTTCGTTGTTTGCTATAATACAACATATTTATTATTCAATATAATTGCGGTTACCCATCCAGCGTAGTTGTATGAAAATGATGCCTGATTTACAAAGAAACGCAGAAATTTAACAAGGCTTTCACAATGAACGAGGAAAACAACAACGAAACAAATATAATAGAAAATTAAAGAAAGACAATAACAATGTGTCAACATAAAATTACAATAGAACGAAAAATAAATTGGATTTTTTTTTAACAACAACGAAACAAATATAATAGAAAATTAAAGAAAGACAATAACAATGTGTCAACATAAAATTACAATAGAACGAAAAATAAATTGGATTTTTTTTTTTATTATTTGGTGTTAACGACTAGCTCATATCAGACCACCATACCATACACCATACCTTGCGAGCGAAGCGAGCGTCTCCACTAGACTTTTCTTGCACTCCTTCTGTTTCATTGTTTGTTTGTTTGTTTGTTTTTTGTTGTTAATAGCCTTTGTCACCTCAGGAAGAGCTACCCTGGGCCAAATTTAGATTCTAACCCAGACCCATACAGGGTCTGGTAAAATCGAAATAGAACAGGTAGCCTACTGCATAAAAATAAATGAAAATCCAATACCTAATAAAGTAATGTCAGCTGACCTAGTATACATACTTTCCTAAGATTTAAATTTGTTCCAAACACGTACTTTCCTAACTGTTTTACTTAAGATCGCTTCCATTGGCTGGATTTATAAAATTTCGCCACTCATTGGCTGGGCTAAGAATTTGAGGTATAAGAGCTAACATTGCTATGATCTCTTTAAATCTTAAGAAGTTGTGTGAATACCATAATGCTTTTGGTTTGATTCGACTTTGTTAACCATTATAGAAAAATATTTATTAAGAGGAAGAAAATTAATATTGGGAGGCGTACAACAAACGACTACACTGCAGCGTTGCGAGCGCTCCAGCCACTGAGCACTGTCTGCCAGAATTCACCAGAAACCTCTCTAGGAGCCAGTGCACTAATCATTATTGGGAAAATATTCATCACTTCCAAAGAAATCAAGTACCGGTAGTCTTTCCAATGACTTAGAAATGAAATTCGTATTGCTGAAAGTTGTGTGTATCCAATGACTGTTGGCTGAATCGCTTAAAACGCTGTGTGCACTTGTAATTGAAAACTCAGGCCAACAATAGATAGCGCTGCCACGTAGTTATCTGTGGCACTGCTAAGCAATCTGCTTATAGCACCATTGATGATTTAACAATAAAACAACAATGAATATGACAGCTAAACCAAATACTGTAATAGACACTATCTCTATTACAGTATTTGGCTAGTGCTGTACCTAGGCATAACATTACTAATTTACATAACATGTTTGGGCATATTGCCCCATTGTGGCAATAATTGAAAATTGACTTGTGAGGCAGCATGGTGTTATCAGTTTTGGCGCATCCAACTGGCAAGTCGAGTATAAAAACAAGTTCCATGCATTTTTCTTTCAAACATTTGCAGGCATCTTAATTCTTCATACTTGTAGACACAACAATAGATCACAACTGCATTCTTGGCATAGTAGTATTTAATTGAAACAATAGTTAATTAAATACACAGAAGAAACGCCCGTTTCAGTAAATCTTTAGATTGCCCTACCAAGCAAGCCTTTAATGACCAACTAAGGTGTTTGACTGTTTGAAACAGTTAACAAGTATAATTCAAAACGAAGAATGCAACCCACCGTGTAACTTTTAATCAGTAGCAAATTAAGTACACTAACAAATTTGTCTACCTGGATTTAGTTGTTCTTGATACTCCTGTCTGAGCAGAACTCGAAGCAAAACTCAACCTGGCACAGTGCTGCCGTGCCGTGCCGCAATAGTCGGGCCAAGTTTTGGTTGGTCACTGCGCATCATTTTGCCGCACGGCAAGAGACATGGAAACCGGCCATTATTCCTAAAGTTTCTACAGAGACTTCTTCACTATATTGAATTAAATATAAATTTAAATTAACATGCATAGTTTAAATTCACAATAGACTACTCACTACTGTACCACTGAATGCTGTTATTAGACTTAATTTAAAAACAAAAGTGAATTTAGTTCATCAGGTGATTTAAAGATGGAAATTATCTTCATTTGGCCCAGGAATGGATTTCTAGTTGTTTTCAGGGTTATATCTATTTCAAGAGAGGTTGCCAAACCAAAAATAGAGTTATCACATTGAGTCACTTTGCTTCTTTAAAGTACGGTAACTTGATTATAGTCTTGGGTTAGCCTCGTTGAGAGTTATTTCAACCCCACGTAGTGAATTTCTTATCTGTGGTTCGACAAACAATCCAAAGTCAACAACATCGGACGGAACGTGTTGGAAGGAGTTTGGATGGGGTGCAAGATTGCAAGACATCTTGTTTCAAAGATTTTAAACACAATTATTTGAAAATAAAAACAGATTTAATCAACTATGGGAAGCAACCAATACCACAACAGTGGCTATAGCAGCATACAAACTATGTATTTGGGTTCCATGGAACTGATGACTTATATTTTGTGGCTTCAAACAACATAATATGTACTGTATTGTCAGTTTTATGTGCTGATGGTTATTTCCATCCTAGACCATGAGAATTCATTACCGATAATTGGCAAATTGTTGAATACTAATCACTCAATAATTTAATTAGTGTTACAGTGTGGATCCCTAGTACTATCTACAAAGTTAGAGTGTTTAACATAATACTGGTACAGTACACTGTATGCTCGAAGCAAATAACAATTAACTTTTGGACCCACAATAGCAGCATGCAAGGAAATGCCAATGCTGGCCAGCCCATAAACAATTATGGCTACACCCATTATACTTCATTAGTAGATATGCCATTGGCGGTTATACAGCATAAACCAAGTATTTATTACTTTTACAAAGAAAGTGTTTTTTCTTCTCATTATTGACAATATTCGAAACACTGGCCTGGTCTCTTCTAGGGAGAAGGAGTTGCCTTAGTTGGTTGGCATAGACAAGTCCAAGGTAAACATAAATATTATTCTTTATTCAGCTCACAATTCATAATGTACTTTATTTACTACTGATAAAAAACAATGCAGCAGGAACATGTGTGCCAAGTTGTGCCCCAGTATCACACATCAGTATCACATCAATACAATTCTATCTATGCTTGTCTTGTTCCATCTTTCTGTGGTCTATACTCTACAGTCTACACTACTCCAAAGGCTGATTAATAATTAGTAGTTACGAGACCTGGGTACACGTAAAACACGTAAACGTAACGGAAGTAACGCGTTACTGTAACGAAATTACTTTTCTGTGACGTTGACGTGCCACTAATCTCATTACAAAACTAATTACATTAATTCTCAAAGTAACATGTTATCGTCGGCAGTGATGCCCAATACTTTGCCCGATAGCATATTCATTAATTTTTAAAACTTTTTATGAAAATGTAATATCAGATTATTAAAATGACTGAGAATGATGCTAAACAGAGCTTCAAATTTTCCTCACTCTTAATGTGGCTACTAGTTAGCAATATAGTACTACAGTACAAGCAGATCTGTGTAAGGAAATATATATCACTGGATCATGATTCTACAAAGTCCTATTATACAAGGCTTACAGAGACCCTGAACAGCCCACTAAATAGATAAAAAAAAAAAAAAAAACAACAATAATAAGTAAACAGTAAACAAACACCCATTTTTACCCTTAGGCCTTGGCTGCTCATGCCTTACCTCAGTTTTGCATTATAAATACATACAATTAATACATTTCAAGTGACCAGTATGTGTAAAAGGGATTCACTGTAAGATAAATAGCTTTAGTGTCAATTCAACTGTTTAAATATATATTTGTATCAATGGCTTGGCTTCATACCCAACTTTTATAGTCGTGTTGAGGGGGGCAGGTTGCTACTCCATCTAACAGTAACCTGTTTATGCCCAAAGAAATTCGAAGATGAAAACTAAAAATGTTTTCAGTGATTCTACTTTTTCTATGGCACACTGGCTATGCATTTTTCTCAAATAAAGAGGTGTCATACCATTTTAAATGAAAATGCATTTTCCCTCAATTTCAACTTTTAAGTAGGCCTACACATGAAAATGTAGGCAGTAGCATGGAAGCACAATACCAATATGGTATGTAGAATACTGTCTTACCCACAACAGCCAACCTTCAGTCAAGATACTCAACGCTTATAACATAGCCTAGGAATGACTTAACCGGACGACGGCCAGAGCTTCGAGAAATCTTGAAACACTTCCCTCAAAACAGCCTCTCGGTCAAACTTGAAGTCGGCCCACGAGGGCGCCCGGAAGGCGAAGGGAGCGGGATCGACGGTCGCGCCGAGACTGACCGCGTCCTCTTCGTTGGCAAAGAGTTGGCGCTTGGTAGCGGGCTTGCTACCCTGGCGTCCCGTCGAGCGCTTGAGAGACCTCAGCTCCTTGGTTGCGTCTCTGACCGCGGGGATCTTGCGGGCAGCGTCTGCCGACGTGGTGACGGGACGGACTGACAGGAGTGGCTGTGGCTGCGGTTGGGACTGTGGTTGCGGCTGTGATTGCGGCTGTGGCTTGTCGCCCACGGACTTGTGGCGCGGTCTCCTCGTACCCTGGGCCTCCTGACTCTTCTTCTGCTGGTGGTTCCACAGCCATGTCCGTATTTTCCTGTCGACGGTTAGAAAATATACACTCGACCACTGTTACAGACTTCTAGGGTAGACACAGTATCCATGCCAGAACAATCTTGGAATGTTGCAGAAATAGTGTAGTGTATGTGATCAAGGGTGAGCGTATGAGCAAGCAGTGTAAACGTATGTATACTAAAATGACTTAAATATACGTTACTGAGTGGGTAGACTCGAAATGTGAATTTATTTTATTTTTTATTTATTTACTACCGAAATTACGTAACCTACCTCTCTACAATTACGTAATGTGTAAATGAGAATGTGATGTTAATGTTATATAACTGCAATTCCTTCAAATAATGATGATTTGGGTTTTAACATGAAAAACAGAAAAACTAATAAAGTAGAATTTTGGCAATGTAGTCATTTTCTTAAATATTTCTAGTCAATTTATATAGGCCTAGAACTAAATATGTCGAACAGAACTGGGCTCCACAGCTAACATCTCCAGCAAACAAACACTAAGTGCAAGGGTAGTACGGAGTTAGCTTCAATAGTTGGTACCTAGCCTAATCGATTGCATTCACACTAGGTCAATAAAGTAAACTTATACCTAGGTAATTAATCCTTCTACAATGCTACAAAAGGAATCCTGTCTCTATTCGACGGCACGACAACACATGAAATTGACAAATACTGTAGACCAATAATTGTGGGCATATGAAAAGAAGATTAGAAGGTTCATGTTTCAAAAGATTTAATTGTATTATAGTAGAGCCCTACAGAAATGGTTTAATTTTTTCCCAAATTTTGTTTTTCAAAATACAACAATACTTATTGCTGGCAAATATTTAACACTTTTTAATTATTTCGGTCTTATTTCGCGAATACGCAAATATTTCGTGGATTTCGTGTTTTAAGCTCCACATCGCGTTATTTCCCCATTCAAAATTTGCATAATTAGCATGCTGGCACGACAGTTTTATTGACAGTTTAACTGTCCACAATTATCAGTTAGGGGTATAACTACAGTTTATTTTTATTTTGTAATGCAAATTTTACTTTGCTTCATTTATTAGGTATTTACTTGACAAACGGCAGAACCATGTAGAAAGAGTTGGGTCCGACTCCCGTCTTGGCCTTGGTACTCGTGTCCTTCTTGTTGGTCGGAAGGTCGGCTATCGCGAACCACTCGACGTTCCTGATCTCGTTGCGCGTCTGCGGCTGGAACTTTGTGTCGTGCCTGATGCCGGGCACGACGTACAACCGGGTGAGCTGGAAGTTGACGGTCGCCTCGATGAAATCGTTGGGGTCCATCACCTGTGGTAGATCCAGAGATAAACAATCGTTAAGTCCGACTACCGAGGCCGAAAAACGACGGATGATGATATTTGGGGTTTTACGTTCCGTATCTTTCAACGAGGCTAATCGAGATGATGCGTGGGTGATTATGAGGATGAAATATGCGATATGACATCCATGCCCAAGCCAGGATTCGAACCTGGAATGCAGAGACTGCGATTTACTAGACCAACGCCTAACCAACCTCGGCCAACTTAAGGAAAGAAAAGAATGTAGTTTTACAGTCGGTACCTGCATATTGTAATCTACTGGTACATGGAAATGAAATAGTGGATTACCTGGCAAACAGGATGGTAAAATGACATATGAAGCCAAAAAACCTTATCGTATAAGGCGGTAAAATCCCATATCTCGTCGTCCGCAAAGAGAATGGCAAGAAAACAGTGGGAGCACGATGCCGAGGATGAGTCGCATGGCAAAGCTGCCAAAGCATAGTGACAAAAGAAAAGCAAAGCCACCCAGACATAGCAACAGAATGATTTCAAGAGCACAGTTCAGACGGGACATGACTCGCCGAGTAAACATCTGCATAGAAAGGGAATGGCACAAACCAGCTCGTGTAGCTCGTGCGGAAAGGAAGAGCAGAATAGATGACACATTTTCAAGTGCGATGCAACTAAGGGAGAATTGGAGGAGAATTGCCATACAGCATAATGCACATATCCCAAGGGCACGTGCCCGACGTCGTGCGCACGACGGCCATATATAGGCAAAGTGTGGGCATTTTTAAGAGAAAAACCAATACGAGGTGGCTCAGCGGTAAGACGCAAGACTCTAACTCGGGAGGTCGCCGGTTCGATTCCGGCCGCCGGCAGTTCTCATGAAGTTTTTTTCAAGGTTTTCCTCTGTCGTAAAGGCGAATGTCAGGACCGGGTCATACTATCAGCCCTCGGACATTCCATCCCAACTATCCAAACACCCTAATATACCTAGTTAGTCACCTGAAGAGGGGCACATCAGGTAAAGCTGGCGTGCACCCTATGGGGAGGTATAACAAGTGCACAGAGCGTGTTGCAAGCGATCCGGCCAACGGTCATGGAATATTAGATACACACAACTTGCAACAACGTGAATTTCCAAGTCGTTGGAAAAAATACTTGACTTCTTTGGAATCGACGGATATTTTCCCAGTAATAAGTAGTGCACTGGTTTCTAGAGGGGTTTTCAGTGACCTCTAGCAGGCAGAGCTCAGTGGCCGGAACGCTCGAAGCGCTGCAGTGTAGTCGTTTGTTGTACGCTTCCTCATAACAGGGATTCATACAAAAAATTGAAAATATAAGGTAAGGAGAAAAACCTTGCTGATGTCGCATCCCGTCTCTTCGAACACTTCCCTGGCGGCGCAGCGCGACGGGTCTTCGTCAGCGTTGACCTTGCCCTTGGGGAACCCCCACGAGGTCTTGGCCCAGAAGCTCTGGACGAGCAGCACATGCGTCAGCGCCTCGTTGAACACAATGGCCCCGAACGTCGGCACCGCCTGCTTGTATTCGCGCCACTGCTCCCACACGCCGTCCAAGTCCTTGTAGAACGGTTTCAGAAACGGAATGTGCTGCGAAATGCGAGAAATCGATACGTATTGTCGGAAACTTGGAATCGTAGGATTAAGTGCAACATTACAAATATTATTTTAAATGGTGCTTCGTAAATAGTACATTCAAACGGTGCATTTGGATACAATGTTAAACTCTGAATGGCACAGACGGTTTGGAAGTTACAAAACATTTCATGACAAACTAAAAGTGCAACAACAAATATTTGAAAATTTGCTGAAAAAACCTCTTGAAAATTTTTAAAAAACATTTTAATTTCACTGAACATTTTTAACTAGCTGTGCAGTAGTCCTATGAAACACGATGACAACCATAGCGGTAAACTTTTTTTTTTAAATCACTGCATGTGCATACATTCACATAAAATACATGCATAGAAATAAATAATACAAAATGCCTACATGCTAAAATAATAATAAAAATAATAAAATACTGTACATGCTTTTAAGAGCGAAGGAGACCTCTACGTCAAAAACTGCAGAACAATTTCATTTTTTATTTATATCTCCAGATTGAAACATAAAATCGAAAATCTGAGAAATCATAGTACTGTGGTGTGGTAAGCCCTACAGAGTGAATGATAAATGTACATCTAACATTATATTCAGTAAGACTGTGATACTTATTTCCTGAGTAATTTAAGGAAATAATTATCACAGTCATACTGATTATAATGTTAAATAGGCTACATGTGTAGGGTTTATCAAACCACAGCGCTATGATTTCTCAGATTTTCGATATTGTGTTTCAATCTTGAGATATGATAAAACAATGAAAATTTTCCGCGGTTTTTGACGTAGAGGTATGCCTATCCTTCGCTCTTAACTGCAGTGGAGCACCGGTCAAGGAACCAAGCTATGAGCCATACAATGACTTCAAGGCCTATACGACCTTATGATGTAATTTTTAACTCATCTTGACAATGTACATAAAATCTTGTATTGTGGTTATACAGCTAAGAAATGATATGAAATGGAAAGTAGGACATTACGACATGGACAACACGGTGAAAACTGTTTCAAATAATTATTTCATACATTATAAGTAAATTTGTAATTGTATAAATATTATGTGTCCTAATAAATAAATAAATAAATAAATAAATAAATAAATAAATGATCAAAATGTAGCTGCATAGCAAAAAAGTAGGAACCGGTAGTACAACATTTACCATTAGGCTACTTCTAAAGAAGTTTAAATTTATTCATCACATGAACATAAACATTGAAAAGTAAAAAATACACATACCGTAACAAAATAAGGTTGTGATGACTTTTCTATTCCCTTTCGTTTGTTAGCAAAAAGAAATGAGGAAGGTGCTGACAAATGTTCATTCATGCTGACACGCTCCTCTACCACCCTCATACAACCACAGTATAAGGAGGATACAGTAGCGAAGGCGCTATGCCTGGCACAGCAGACGACTTGCGGCACGGAAGCGGGTGGCGTTCGTAGCGGTGGGTTAGACCAAACTCAACGAGACCATGGACGAGACCCGGAGGGAGGGGGAGAGGGATACCTCCTCGCCACCCCACGCCGCTCTCCTCACCAACAATATGAGCTAACTCGGATAACTCGCCGCCAGGGCGACCGTAGCTGCGCGCGCAGGAGTTTGCCGATGGAATCTCTCCCAAGTTTCGGTACTGTATCCTCCTTATACTGTGATACAACCCTCAAATTTAAATTAGTATAATAAATATAAATATTTAATATTATAAATATTTAATAGATAAACATAGGCTATAGCTACAACTAACTTGGAATATGTGAGCTGCAAACTCTTTTATTGAGCACGACCGCAGCTTGCTGTTCTCTGGAGCGCAGTAGAAGTCTAAGTAGTACCAATGGGCTTGTTCAATTTGAAAAAATATTCGAATGAGATCTTTGCGTTCTTCTTCTGGAACATTTATGATGAACCGGCTAAAAAATAAGAGTCAAACTACAGATTAATGATAAGTTTGAGGTTACATAATGAAAAATGAATAGAATCTCTATGCAAGCAATATATGCAGCTAATCAGTACCAGAACTCAATAATGAAAATCAATGTTCAATCAAATGGTCAAAATAAAAAATGTTTTGGAAAGTTGTATCTCTAAGTTATTACCTTAGTCAGGAAACACACCCATAGGTGAAATTGTATACGTTCATAATAAGGAAGTGTGGCGTGATAGGAGTGATGACCCTGCAAAATACTCGCCAGACTTTACTTCTGGGCACGTTCCCTTTAGCTGGTAGTGCTACGCCTGGGTCTAGACGTAGGCCTACGCCTACTCACAGTTTCTTTGGAGAGGTGAAAACCCTCGAATCTGCTAGGTCTATGTAGGCGTAAGCCTATACTGATTTGCAACGAATGTTATTTAAACACATTTCTATAATGTGTGTTCGTGAATCGTGATACCTAGTAGGCCAGGCCAAACGGTTACCCGAGTGGGCCTGGGCTAGGCCCGAGCAATTTCATTACAGTAAGGTAAATCAGTAAATCTACTAGGCCTACGCCTAGGAACAATATTAGAAGTGTAGTAGGCCTAGGCCTAGAACATCGACTTTAATAATAACCAAAAAATCTCCAGCCCTAGGCCAAGCATTAATTAGGCCTGGGTCCTACCTGCTTAAATCATTAAGAATGTCCAGAGGGATCGAATGCTCTGCAGTCGATTCCATTTGAAGACTAGGCAAATGCTTAAGAGATATTTATGAATTTTCACTGTGATTCATTCAAATCAACGAATAAACGTATATTGTTGCTATTTGACACAGTTTGACGTCTACATGAACATTTGTTTTGGTCATACCCACAGCCTTCTCGAATGTCGGTTCAATCCGTGCATTGACTTATCGAGAAGGCTGTGGGTTTAGTGCGCAGCATAGGTGCGCAGCGGGGGAGGGGAAACTTCTTTATCGACTCTGATTCAGCTATGAACACACTCATGATTGGTCGTTTTGCCAACAGGTAGCGCTTCAAGTCTAAAGAGCGAGCTATTTTCTCAGATCATCGAATCGTCTCGATTAGCATCGTTGCCAAAATATAATTATCATAATGATCGAATATTTTTAAGTGAGTGTAGTGAGCGTCTCGATTGGTCTCCACACCCGTAGAACTCGTTTTGTTTGTTTCTTTGTTTTCTTTTTGTTTTTTTCTTATTTTTTTTTAATCTCGCGGTAGCGGTCGAACTGATAGTCTGATCATGGAGTTATCGTAGGTACTATTATAAATCCATGGTCTGATCATGGAGTAGTACCGTTGGAACTATTATAAATCCATAGTCTGATCAAGTTCAAATTTGGACCATCCACAAGGATCGATGTAGATTGAACGCCATTAGTTTTGTGGAAAAATCGGCCAAGAAATTACATCACAATTACTCAAAAGTTTTTTTCTCAAACTAAATGGCAGCAAAATGTGAGAGCCATGTTATAACAAATTTCTGAACTGAAGCCCATGAGAAGGAAATATCGTAGTTCACACTCTAGAGAAATACTCTGTGTGTGGCGTTGATGAGCGACCACGTTCACTTTGTCCAAAAGCTGTAAAACTACCGCCATATTTGAAGAATGTGCATCACCCAGTGCAGTCTTCCAAAAACCCTCACGGAAAGTACGCTGTTTTATCAATTATATTGCTCTGATCTTTATTTTCGAAGAGCTTTGTTTTAGGTGACGTTAAAAAAAGCATTTTCCGAAAATACAGATAAGGGGGTTGAAAATGCGGTGTGGGTGAATTTTGTACCTATGAGCTCAAAAACGGAAGATGTAACAGACGTGAATTGGTATTTATAGATTCTTCTTTCAAAATAAAGAAACGTTTTTAAAATTCCTTGAAAATCATTTGGGGGGGGGGGGGGGGGGGCAATGTTATATATTAATTTTATATCTTGAAAACCCGAAAATAAAGAAATACATGTTTTAACATTTTGTGTAGGCTACCACAATTGTACAAAACCCTGAAATCCATGTGATCGAAGCCGCGGTTGGGTGTATTATATAGTCAAATTTGGTGATTTTCTAGCTACCCCATTAAAAAAACGACTAATAAGAACATTGAGACCAAAGATGTAATTATATTCCCTACGTGGTTGAGATATTCACTTCACAACCAGATTATACTAATGTAAACAACTTTGATTTACGTCAACATAACACAGAAAATGCATTGGTGTATATCTGTGGTGTATTTTGACCTAGTCTGTACACCAACCACGTGACTTCACTTCGAACACGCGAGTTGTAGGAATCAGGGCCGAGTCGTGTGAACGTTTAAACGTGTACATACACGCCCACGCGAAAATGTATGTGTACAAATTGTCGCGCACGGTTAACCGTGCACTGTGATTAAATGCCTATAGTGGACACAAAAAGCGGCAGGTATAATCAAGAATGAATATAATAAATTACAAAACAAACACTTTAAAAGCCTAGATGATGTATTTATCGTTGAAAATTTTATGTGTGGAGATGCAAACTTCATTGTTTTAATTATTGTTTTAATTATTTATTTTTTATTTTCAATTTATGTTTTAATTATATCTATATTAATTATTATTGTTTTAATTGCCATTTTAATTATTTTAATTATTGAACTGGAGGGGTATTACGTTTACACGTTTAAACGCGAAAATTTCCGAAAAATAAACGTTAAAAAAATTAAACGTTTTTTTCAAGCCATGGAAAATATACAGTATATACACCATTGTAAAAATGTTAAGACAGCAAAGATATAATATCACGCTCCGAACTGGGGCCGAAGGGCCAGATCTCAAAGGGCCAGACAGCAAAGATATTATATCACGAGGGGGCCACTTCTCCAGGATGATGCCAGAGGGCCACACTCAAAGCCCAGCCCCCTCAAGGGCCAGTGCCCCCAACATCGCAAGATAGTGACAGCTCGTCATGTCAGTGTCACTGTCATGGAGAGATATTGTTGGATAGTTTGTGACCACGCCCATTATATTATAACCAGGGTGATCTCCGCGTCAAGTCTTTGATTCCCAAACACTCAGCTATAATACACGGTGCTCAGAGGAGGAGAGGGTTTATAATCATCCCCCCTCCCCCCCCCCCCCTCCCCTCTCCCGCTACGCCCGGCCTCATCATTAGCGCTGATAAACAATGCACAGCATCGTGTTTTAAATTACCATCTCTTGCTGATGTCGCTAATAGCGGCCAGTTAATTATTCACGTATGTGCGTGTGCGTACGTGTTTTACAGGCACTTACGCACTTAGTGCGTGGTTTCACTTGGCGACGGTGAGAGCTGCTCGTCCAATGATTATGAATATTTAAATCGTCCCGCTGCAAACCGGGCTCCCATGGGAAGCACGGGATGAAACTAGGAGCTAGAGAGCTGGGAATCTAATCAACTGTTGAGTCATTAGTGTGCGATGTCATGGTAGCTGTCGTCACACACTCGACTTTAGTTTCCTTTCTTTCATCCGCATTAGATTTGTGTTCATTTTAGTTGGCAGAACAGAACCTACATCTTCAATCGCCATTTTTAGTTGTTGACTGCCAAACCATTTAATAAGATGTTTAACTTGTTTTGCTTTTACACGCACCTTTCATTAGGCCGATATAATATGTGTCTTAATAACCATACTAACATAATCATTTTCTCGCTTATGTTATATGTATTTTATATTTATTTAATTAATTACAATCCTTGAAATATTTTCATCAAAAATGTGTTTCTTCTAAACTTCTATCGGTTTTTGTACATCATATGGTTTGTTTTTATTGTTTTCTTGTACAATATCAATATTGTATTAAGGGTTTTACTATGTAATTGTAACTGAACACAATCCCGTCGTCGCCGAACACATTTATCCCCAGAAAGATCATCAAAACTCGGAATGTATTGACCGTTCAGGCCCCTCTCTTTCACATTTATTCCAACCGTCCCCAGTCCAAGACACACCAGTCCAAGCCACACCAGTCTGTCTCTGGTCGACCACTATAAATAGTTCAACGTGTGCAGTACAGAACTTCACAGTAACCCAAGTTATACTCATATCAATGGATCGAATTAAAATTTATAATAAAATTAAACATTCACGTCCCTCTAGTCTAAATCTTCAACGACAGCAATGCAAAACAATTCAAACTGGATTTCAAATGATATGTGAAATGGTCAAATTGCGTTTTCCAATGGCCGCAGTGCGTCTTTAACAATAAAAGCAACAATGCACAACAATATAACAGGCGCACTGAGTGCAGCTCATTGAAAAACGCCAAAAATGTATTTGTCATTGTTGTGCATTGTTGTCATTGAATAATTAGAGGGCCATGATTAATTCTATATAAGGTTCCTAGATCAATTTTGAAAATGGTCTATTTGATTTGGTTCATAGAGAAGAGAAAATATTGATGCAGATTATGGTATTTGTACAATATCCTCATTATTTGCCGTTACCTATTCTAAACGCGGTTTCTGGACACGTCGGCCGTAGCCAGTATTGCAAATCACGTAGCCTATCGATGTCAAGAGAAACACCTGACCAATCTACTGTGGCAGCTCACGTCCGGGCTGCAACTATCGCCCGTTCATGCCGATCAGCCCAACAAGTCGGCATTCAGCACGATCCATGAACAACATCACACTTTCGAGAACTCGTCGAGTAGCGAGCTCCAATCTGTGCGGAAGATGCGGGTGACGCTGCTCAAGCTAATTGTCGTAGGGTTGTTCGTAGCCAGCGCGCAGAAGGAATCCAGTAAGGACTCCAGTAAGGACTCCAGTAAGTACTAGTCTACTTGTTCCTATGACACGACATCAAGCATTAGGGCTGGCAAGGATTCTACCTGCGGCGGTGCATGGTGGGTTTCGAACCAAGGACTCCACCAACATGAGTCTCGAGCGCCATCTTTGAGGCAAATCCCGTCTGGGCCCGGAGTATAACTGGCCCGGAGTGACTTTGCTAGTCGTAAGAGGCGACGAAAGGAACCCCTTTCCCTTTCCCTCTGACTGTCCCACTGAAGATTTCCCTCCTACTAGGCCCTGTCCTCACTTGCTGGACTCCCCTTATGACGATCCCGCGATGTGCAATGGATGTGATTCGGACAGGTGGAATTTTGTCATCTTCATTTTCATATTTCACCCACTCATCGTCTTGATTAACCAAAGTTACAAAATAACGGGACGTTAAAGACAATCATCATCATCATCACCATCATCATCATCTTTGAGCCAACACCAATGTCCACTAACCAAGAAGAAGTTTCACAAAATGAGGTATCAATATTATTATTCCAAGTATGACTGAAGTGATGTATCCTTGCCCGTTATATTTCAGAGGATGAGACGAAAAGACCTCCAAGTACGGCGCCCCCGATGAAAGCGCCTAAGACGCCGCCGACAACGCCGAGGACGACGGCGAGGACGACGACGGCGATGGTGAATTACAAGTGGGGGGTCCCGAAAGCGGCCAGCATGACGTCACCACAGTCTCTCGTCAAAGCGATTGTGACCACGCCAACGACGACGACTACGACGACGTCAACGACCACGCCAACGACTACGACGACGTCGACGACCACGCCAACGACTACGACGACGTCGACGACCACGCCAACGACTACGACGACGTCGACGACCACGCCAACGACTACGACGACGTCGACGACCAATACGAATGTGTCGCCCTTCAGCGTGACCGCGTACACTATCCCCGCCCCCAATGCTACGGCGGTGAACGATACATCGAAACAAATCACGCAGAACAGAATAGTCGGGGGAAAGACTATTGATATCACGGTGCTACCCTATCAGGTAAAATATAGCTTTCTTCCACAACGGGCAATAACGCAGACGCAATAACAGGACACCTTTCACAACGGCCTATATTGTTTTGAGTTGTTTCAGTAGTTTTTGCTATTACATCCCTTTTAGTGCTAGGCAGGCTCAGAGCGTAATGCAGGTATCTTGCAATGAAGTATCATTGCCGTATGGCTGTGGCTCTTACTACTTTACAGTGAGTGAGTGCTCAAATTAAGATCACTTGTAATAAATATTAGTACCGAGTAGTCTGATACATTTTCTCAAGTATAGGCTAGCTATTTATCAGGTAATGACAATGGATTCTTACATCTTACGAAACGGAAGATACTCTTTCTGAAGTTAATCTTCATCACGTTAATGGCACACACAGTGTCAATATTGTTTATGTCTGAAGAGTCTTTGAATCAGCTTTCGTAGTTATTTCTTTATAAATGTCCAGTCATCAGACAATTGGCTCATATCTGTTGAAACACATTGAGGTAAGTCCATCACGAATATATAGAACAGCAAAGGACCAAGAACTGACCCTTCAAGTACCCCTGAGGTGACATATGCTGAAATTGGTTCTGTAACCTGAACCACTACTTTTTGTGATCGTCGTGTTACAAAATGTTCTAACCAAGAGTGCAAGGATCCACGTAAACTATAGTATAAAACCGGGTGTGAAATAATTTCCTGGCGTGGAATCTGATCAAATGCTTTAGACCAATCTAGAGTCACTACATCCACTTGCTTGCAAGGATCTTTCAGGGCACACTGCCACATCTGCGGCGCCTGCATCATCAGTTTACTGTGGGCACTGACTGCCGCACATTGCGTGTCGGACACTCAGGCTTATAACTGTGTGTGTGTTGTCTAGCTGTCGCTGCGATTGGACGGAGATCACATCTGCGGCGCGTGCATCATCAGCCCACTGTGGGCTCTCACCGCCGCACATTGCGTCTCGGACACTCAGGCTTACCAACTGAGCGTCCGGGCGGGTAGCTCCACCATAGTGGACGATGGTTCCGGAAGCGTTCACCAGGTAGAGAGGGTTGTGTCGCATGCACAGTACAACATGTACACTACGGAGAACGACATATGCGCACTAAAGGTACCGTACTTCAAGACTATCGAGATAGTCTATTGGTTTGTTAAATTTATGTTAATGTTTCTAGATTAACATGTTTTCCATTTTTCTATTTTAATTTTAGGTAAGTTGTTCTTATTATGAAGATGTGTTTTCTCCACAGTTCGGCTGACATACTAAAACTCGAATTAATCTCTTGCCTGTCTACAACATTAAAAGATTACTGAAGCTCAAATCAAACAAATTGGTAAAGGGTTCATTCGGTGTTATAAAATGGTCAAAATATCGATCTTCTGGAACTTGATCGATTAATTAGAATACAGATGAATCTCCTCTTCTCAGCTCATGATCCAAACTCGTCTGTAGAAAGACTATAAAACGCGCAGAAAAGATGGGAGAGGATTAGTCAATATTCTTACAAATGCATCAACTCAGATCAAGTTCTATAAATTCTACATCACTTCACTCAGACTTTTGGAAACAAGACGAGACACCGTTCTGAAAGTAGTGAGCCCATGGTGGCGTACTCACCACAGGCTACACCGCCGTTGTCAGTGCCAAAGAGTCGATAAAGAACTGCTCCCTACTTCTTTATCGACTCACCGCTCTTGTGTCACCAGGTAAGTGTGGAGTTCCGTTTCGGTCCACGCATCAAGGCGCTGCTTCTGCCCGACGTCTTTGACACTGTGATGGACTACACCTACTGCACGATATCGGGCTGGGGCTACACGCAAGTAAGTCTACAAACTGGAACCAACGTTCATCTGAGTGAAGTTTCGGAGCCATGTTAGCAGGGTGCTTTGATTTGTTTGCAGAAAATGTTACATACAATATTGTTGACGAAAGTAGCTGTTAACTCGTTGTTATCTAGCGGCTTGAGATTTCGCTAGATAGGACACATCATTCTAAGTAATACCCTAGAATGTAGCTGCTGTATCGTTTGCGAAGGTAGTAATTTTACCGTTTATCAGGAGGTTACATGAATCATTAATAAAGACTATGAATAAAAGGGGATCTAGTACTGTAACTTGCGGCACACCTTGAATGCCCTTGTTCTGAATACCTTGCTAATGATGTTCACCAGATCGCCTAGCCCCTTCAGGGAGAACAACCAAAGCTCCACCAACTACGAGAGTAATGTATAGACTCCAATAGATGACTTATTCTTGACCGTTACAGTAGCAAGATGTCAAGACTAATGGACAATAGTATTCCTGAAATATGCCACGGGTTGAGGCTTTTCCTCGCATTCAAGGATATAAGAGTTGCAGTAAAGTCAATGGCTTTCTACGTGTAGAGTATGTGGTCTAGTGGAAGGCTCCATTGTGTTATACAAGTAGCTTTTGGCATAGACCTTATACTACAAGTTATGACAATGATCTGTATTACCTATTATCGGCCGTGACATCTTGAAGCAGACTAATTGAGGCTCTATAGAAGCATAAATCCCAATTTATAAATATTTGCAGACCAAGGGTACATCCTGCTCTCACCAAAAACACTCACAAACTTTACAATTGCATTGGACACAGCCATGGCACGTATGTCCAGACGTCTTATTTTTAGTTTTTACTTTGGCCTAAACAAACCCCACATTTTCGAATCGTATTTGGTCTTGTATTTACACAGAGGCCATCAGTGATTCACTGGACTAACGTATGTTGGTCCGCAGGAAGGCGGAGAGACCAGCCCGGTACTGCAAGTGGTTCTGCTACCGATCATTCCTGCAGTGATCTGCCAAGCGATCTACGGCCCGGGAGTCATCAAGAGCAGCATGTTATGTGCGGGCATTGCAGAGGGCGGACAGGACGCCTGTCAGGTAGGCAACATGCTTAGCCAGGACCTCGCCACCACATGCTGAATCAAGAAAGTGCTTAAATTGTGGAAATTCTGAAATCCCACTCCAAGTGATGCGTTATTCTCGTCACCTATACATCGGTGTCTATGTTCCAGGGTGACTCCGGAGGACCTATGCAATGTCAGGGTAGGCTGGTGGGTATTGTGTCGTGGGGCGAGGGTTGCGCGCGCAAGGGGTATCCAGGGGTGTACACGAGGGTAGCGAGCATGAGGCCTTGGATCGACCAAGTTACCGGGATCGGACTTAAAACGGACAGCCTTGCGCCTGCCCCAAAGAAGAAGAAGGGTCGCTAGTCAGTTACAATCGTTTCCTTTAACATGATACACTGAACGTTAGAACCACACACGTTCACTGGAGCAACTCAACGCGGATTTGACTATCGTACCATAAAGCGTAAAGCCTGCTTTATGAGATTATCCTGCTTCATCATCATCTTCATCTCGAATTGATCATCATTATTTCAATTGTTTCGTATTAAACACGTGTCTCATCATGAGTTTGATGCATTTTTCATATTTGTGAACGGCTTTCCCTTCTGTAAAACACCTGTGACAGGGGCTCTATTCCGTAAAGTGTTATTTTATATCTCGAAATGATCTCTGCCCGCATTCGGACTTGTTAACTCAATTTAACATAACATTACTCACAATAAGTTCGAGTTCAGTTATAGAATTCGTTTCGTGATTCACAACAAAAAGTTACATAATAGGGCCTCATATCTATTTTATTGCTCACCTTGGTGTATTGTTAATTTGTAATCATCTGAATAAGACAATATTTACTATGGTGGCTATTCTGTGGCAACCAACATTGTAGGATTGCAATATAGGTAACTGTTTTTTACTCATTGGGCTGAAAAACGTGGCAAGAGTGTTTTATGTGAGCGTTTCAACCAGTCGACAACAAGATCATTATGACGTCAGTCACCTTCAAGAGTTACTGTCAGTTACCTTCAAGAGTTACTGTCAGTCACCTTCAAAAGTTACTGTCAGTAACCTTCAAGAGTTACTGGCAGTCACCTTTAAGAGTTACTGGCGTCCAGAGGGTGTAACTGTCCATATTATGTTCATCCATCACCAATCATTTAACTATATTTTAGGGAAAATTATATAAAAATTAATTTACCTTACCACCACTATTTTGTTGAATTTTGAACTCTACTTTGTACTCACCTACCTATGTCGTTGGATGAACAGAGATATTTTCTACCACAAACATGAACGCATTCTTCTTCTTCGTCTTGAAAATAGTTTTTTGGCATCTGGCATGCATATTTGTATCAAATATGACGAGCATGGCAATAAAATGGCTGATCTGTCAGTTCTTTTCTATGTTTAATGATATGGCTTAAACCATAGACGCTGAAACCATGGCCAGCGAAATGTTAATTGTTATTTTAATTTGATAATAATTTACTTAAAATTGACAAAGAGTGTTTTGTAAATAATGATTTATTTCTATTTGAAGAATGTGATTATATGCAACACGAATCTTGCGAGTTCTTCTAATCACTGAAATTGATTCATTCGTGTATTGGTACTCAGAGTATTGGTCTTGAGTGCATAGGATAAATCACTACGACGTACTCTTTGTTGTCATTGGTCTGAAAATGTTGAGAAGTCCCGGTTTAAAGCGCTCACTGCTCGTTTCAAGGTAACATAGTGATAGTGATGATACACAATGCACGATAACCGAAGATTCACAAGATTCATAAAATAACAACAAAGTAATAAGTTAGAAGATAAAGTCTAGATCAGGCACATAATGCTGTCTCTTATATAATTGCTTTGTCATCCGGAAGACCAAGAACTAGAATGCTAGGGATAAGCACAGAACTTGGAACCTAATAATAGGATCGTTAATTTTTTACAACTCAGTTGAACATTTTTAAAGGGAGAGATTTTGTATTAATTTAACCGAACTCACCACATAAGTTTGAGTTTCACGGTAGATTTAACGAACGGAGAGGAAGAACATCTTCCTTGACTTTTATAGACTTTCTGAAGTCACGCACACTCGACGGCAAATGAGACGGGATAACTCGCATACGTTCAGCTATACGCGTGTTTCTGTCCAGCTAGTTGAGACACGAGGAAATACTGAAGAAGATAGAAGAGCCAGGACATGATTGAATCATGGTAACAAATAATCCAGAAAATACGTTGATATTAGAAGACTGGTAGAAAAGAGGAAAGAATGGAGAGATGTATCAAAATCTATCCACGGATTGATAAAACGAAGAAAACTAGTCATGTATAAGTTTTGTGCGGAAATGAAAATGTACAGTACGTCCATATATTGTCTACTGTGAGACAGTCCACAACTTAGTATTGTGAAAAACAGATAAACAGATTCTCAGTATTATTTCGCCGAACATTTTCGACGAAAGTAATTTATTTGCATAATTCAAACATGAGTATATTATTTTTGAGCAGGCTTGTTACGAATGTATTTAGTACCATGCGTAGATATCGCATCCCTCTGTAATTAGGTAAAGTTTCATAATAATCCTACTATTTGTTTAAGAGCAATTAGTTGACTAAAAACGTCAATACTACTTCCGAACGCTCTTAATGAGCAAGCACCCTCTCAGCTACGTTCGCTGGAGGGCATTACAGGTGGCTCCTTGCTGTGACTGAGCCAAGTCAGTGGGCCTATGTGAGAATGTTATTCAAGGTAAGCGAATCAACACCCCACAACATTGAATGGAGGAACAATCACAAGGAGTTTCTAGCCGTGAGTTGGTCCTTAACGTCCTCATGTTCACTCTGAGGACAACGGGGAGGACACGGGGCAACCTAGAAGTATGGTGGAGGCGCCGAATTGGTCCTTAACGTCCTCATGTTCACTCTGAGGACGACGGGGGGGACACGGGGCAACCAAGAAGTATGGTGGAGGCGCCGAATTGGTCCTTAACGTCCTCATGTTCACTCTGAGGACGACGGGGAGGATACTCTCACGGTATACCGCGATACGGGTGTACCGGTACACTAGTATTATATAGACTAAAAGTTGAGTCCATTAAATTAATTAAAATGCAGCCCCTACAAATAAGTTTGGAGTGGCAGATACTCCACGAGCAAACAAATCAGAACTGAGGGGAGCTCTTAGATGATGTCCCGCAATCCCACCTGTTTTACGACTGACTGGTCGAGGCAGGTGTGCGGGGGTGGGGGGTGGGGGTGCATGCACGAGCGAGCGCACCCTTGCTAGCAGACTCAGCCATGCTTCACTGATAGGGAGGGGTGGGTGGAAGCACAGATAACAATAAAAGAACAAGGGCAGGAAGAAAAAGTCATCTGGTTACCCCAACCCCTCGTTTTAAATACATTACGCAAAACGAATGCAGTGAAGTTGAAATATCGTAACGCGAATGAGGGAATAAAAACCAAAGACAAAAAATACTTATATAGATTCATGATCTGATGGTGGCACTAGATAGTTGTGACTGGCGATGTTGTGTTGAACATTAGGGGGATGTTGTGTCACCCCTATTGTATTACTCAACCAGGAGTATTGGGGTGTACTTCGTAGCACTATCCGCAAACTTGGGTTTAAGTAGGGCCTACTGAATAATTGGACAAATAAAAACATACCTATAACCGGGATTCGATAATTATTCGGTATTGGCCACCATGGCCAGGGGGTTTGTTGTTGGAAGAAGTCAGCTGTTTTGCTCCTTGTCAGCATTATTGTCTAATCTAGATCCATTAACCAGTTATAATTCCTGAGTCACATTGGTCGCAGTTTCAAGAGGCGAGATTACCTACCATGTACATCCTCCAATATAAGTAAATCGAGGCTAATAAAGATATCGTCTGTCTATATCGACACCTCTTGGACACGGTGCCTTCTACTGGACTAGCCTTCATTCCTCAAAAGGACCGTTGCAATTGTCCTGTTGGCACTTTTATTTGTATCTGTCATCCATAACATTCGCGTTTGATGTCGCTACATGTTTCATTACAAGGGAATAATATGTTTACGTTATAACGAAACGATGCCTCGTGTGTACAAATTCGTAAAACACGCAACAGTTTAGTCGCGACTGGAGAACGCAAAGCGAGCTAGAGGAGAAAGACCCCCCCCCCCTCCTCCCCCCCCTTCCTCTTATATACACCCGACATCATTCGAAATACATTACGCAAAACGAAAGCATTCCGCTCCTGTATCTCATCTCGGTCGTTATTGACTCGGCGATGGCAGAGTACAGATTTTTTACATTCGATTCCATTCGTCGTTGAGTCGGAGGAACAAAAAGAGTATAGTAGTACCATTAACTGGCATCCGCCGCCGCCGCAGCGCTGCAGTCGCCATTAGCACGAGAACAAATGACTGGCGTCGTGCGTGCGCTCTATCTTGTCAACGGGTAATTTACTACGTCCGAAGTCGTTAAGGACAAGAATGGTTTTTACTTTTTCTTTGAGATTCGCTTCTTGTAATCTTTATATGTTTATGATTCGAATGGCGGTTTGCGGGTTTGCCAGCCAGGCCCCAATTGATTACTTTAGTTCGGGCGGGCATATGTCGGTGCTATATCAACATTATGGGGCATTTACACAAGTTTTCAAACACATTTACAAATTATATGATTTATTAAACCACCCGAACTCAGCCAAGTTTAACTAAACCTCCGCCAGGAGCACGCAGGTTCCAGAGAGTTCCAAGAACCTCCACTAGGGGAATAAGAGGACCGTCGGCCTCATAACAAGTCCTTTGGAGCAACATACTGAAGATTTGTGAAATTAAATTATCGGTATGTTGCTGCTTTGTGCGTTGTTACCAGTATTCCTACTTTCAAGGCTCGCGCTGGTAGATGCGGGGCAAGTAGATGGGGTGACCGGGGCGAGTAGGGCAGCAGAGAGGCGCATGAGGTAGGCTATGTCCCTTGCAATGTGTCGTCCACGTCCATGCTTTGAACCCACGTCTCTTGGTTCCACGCCCTAGCTTTGAACCCACGTCTCTTGGTTCCACTTTCAAGCAGCCCGAATGAAGTCATAAGTACGTGAAACTAAAATGAAACTAAAACCCCCATCGTTTATTTACCTCTAGAACTAACTCACAGAAACTATCAATTGTTGTCGGAAAGTTTTCCTCCTACACAAATAATAAACTCGGAAAGTTGTTCAACTTGAGTACTTTTGTTTACAAACTGAAACGGGGCCACGAAGTAGACTTTGAGTTATTTGCGTCCCAATGCTGAGAATTTCCGGGGACAGCTGAGTGGTACAATATTAAATATGTCCCGGGACAGGCGTGGCACAACGCTGAGTATGTTATGTCCAGGGACAGGAGGGGCGTACGGCTGAGTATGTTATGTCCGGGACAGGAGTGGCACAATGCTAAGTTCCGGGACAGGAGTGGCACAATACTGAGTGTCTCCGGGGACAAGAATGGCATGATGCTGAATGTCTTTTATTTAGCTACTAACAGCTACAATACAGCTGCAACAGCTTTCAATACATTTCCACTTATTTATAGCACAGTCTTCATTCCATACAATATAACATAAAATATTTCATAACATTACTTGCATTACTGGAATTTCTTACTACTGATGAGAAGTCAGTTATATCTAGTCAGTCAGGCATGGACTTGAATCACTCCAGCTTGGCATTATATTCCAAGCAGTTACACTTCACCATCAGTTTTAGTCGATCCGACAGCCAGTGGGAGAGATATAGTACAACAGAACAAGGAACAAGGAAGCGACGCTCACTGAAAGGCTATACCTGCACCCCTCGTGGTAAGCCTCCCTTAGACTGGCCATACAGTGACAAATGAACACTGTCCACATGAATATCAAACAGCGCGTCCATATGTCTGTCTGTCTGTCTGTCTGTCTGTCTGTGATTAATGATGCTGGTTACGAGAGGGCAGCGGACAAATACTCTGGGTTCACTCGGAGTTTAAGACGTGCGATGGTCAACAAAGACTAGTATTTTAATCAGTTGGCCTCTATATCCAACACCTGCTGTTGATAACACATGTGAAGCATAAGGTGAGTATTTGCCATTCACGGGTCACATTTACCAAACAACAAATCCGATAACCGTATATTTTATTGTCTAGGCTAGCGCTGATTTTCAGTGTAGGACATTACACAGTTTATTATGACTGAATTCCCATATATTTTCATATATTTATAAGCCATAATTGTTCTTAAGTGAACGCTTATGTCTTTATTCCCAAATCAAAACGGTATGTTCACCATTAAAACCTTCTTCAGTGAAAAACTGAAGCAAACCCTATAATTTGAACTAAATTGATTGATTTGACGTAATAAATTGAAGCGTTTTTAGGTGTTCGTACTTCGAACTAGCAGCACATTGGGAAGTACTACCACAGATAAAGGATTCAACTACAAAGCACTGCAACTACTAGTAGTAGTACTTATATGAGCGGGCTCGACAGGACGAAATAACAAGTTTTGTGTTCTAACTATAGGAAATACTCATAAAACTACAATCCGCCCATATTAATATGTGCTTTGTAGCGGGGGATGTATATATGAGTGCACCGAAAACAGTAACATTTCTATCCAAAATTAAATGTTAATATAAAGGCGAGTTTAGACAAAATAAAACAAAGAGTTGACAATTTCCTTTTGAATATCTAGAACCGAAACAACGTAATTTCAATTTATAAGGCAATATTGAGAGTAGTGCGCCGTCAAAATGTGTGTTGTATACTATAGGTCAGGTACCACCATTGTTTAGTTCACGCAAGGTGTTGTTTGTGTGGATACATTCTAAGTAAGATACAACTGACCCGTATTGTGCCCTAGCGTGGGTTGTGATGGATGAAGTGTCGAATGCAGGTCCCCGCTCGGCTGAAACGTCGAGGTGGAAAATTGGATGTACAACATGACTGAGAGGCCCTCTCTCTGAAACACTGGTGCTATGGGAACAGCTAAATACTATACTAGTGCCAGGAGGTGATCGGGGGGGGGGGGGGGAGGGGGCGTTAAGTGTGTTCTCTCCCCCCCTGAGCCTTGGAAAGTTAAATTGAATTTGGGAAAATTGAGTATTGAGCAATAAGGCAGTTTCCCCCGCAAATAATAGATAGATATTTTCTAATTAGTTTGTTTTGTTTACTTTTTCACTAAAGAGAATCGTTTTAAAAAATTAAAAAAAAAAATCAAAACCTGGAGAGCAGAAGCATCGGCTTAACTACTATTATCCTGGGATGAGATAGAATTTAGTAACACATATAGTTTGAACATGAATTGAAAATTGCACAGTGAGACGGGTTTGGAGACGATGCCTGAGTGTATAGCAAGCGCACAACGCAGTTTTCTACACAGAAGGCAGCAAGAATCATTAACGGAGAACGTCATTCAATTCATTCAATTCAATTTTTTATTCAGAATTCAAATTCACGTGACAGGTCACCAGCAAACGAATCATCATTTCATCTTTTAGTTACTGTATTTCGTGTTTTGCTAACTTCTCTTCAAAGTATTTCTTCCCTTCAATACAAATTGAATGACAATTGAAATAAAAACTAAATACAAATGACGTGGTATTTCAGAATCTTGTTCCACCCAATAACAAACATTGTCTGGTATCATGTGTTATTATTATTATTATTATTCCACTTTGTTTTCAATCAGTTGTTGACCACATTTTAAAAAACGTTATACAAATTACAAAAATGCAACTTTCTTCTATATTTAGCCGAGTTGTTTCCTCCAGTAGCGCCGACGAGCGCGTCATCAGAACACGCGTTATTGTTCAATGTGCTACGAGGCAATGCAATGTTCCATCCTCCTCACTCAAAGAGACTTGCTTATACATCACTCGTGTGTGTCTTTCCAATCCTCTCTGTAATTCTATTCAACTATGTAAAGTGCTTTCATCATCACAGCTTAAAAGCTATTCCAACACGTTCCAATTGAACAAGTTTAATCAATTTAGGGCTGCACTTAAAAGGGTTTAATTTTCTACGCTGTAGAAATTTACTTCTCAGACTGATGTTAGATTTTCATGAAGTATGAACAATATTATTAAGCTTCAATGAGAGTGCATACTTTAATAAAGTACCATTGAACATATGATACCACTTGTATATGATTGCATATAGATTTTCAGCTGAAAATGATGCATGGATCGTCTTATAACCGTCGCATTTTAGAAATCTCTCATAATACAGTTAGTTTTGATATTTTAACAAAATTCAAAATCGATAGGTTTCTGTTTATTTTTGACGCACAATCATTTCTACTCTAATACCTATGCAAACGTTCGGACACATATGCCATAAGTCGACCAAACCATTTATCACAGTCTGAAAGTAGCGGTCAATGTGGGCCCATATCCGAGTTAGTTGTGTTGTTAGAAAGGAAATACCGCGCCCTAGTTTACTGCCTGGTTTTCGCAATCATTAATAATATTTACCCTCCGTGGCTGCGTCAAAGTGGCTTCTCTACTCTGCTTTGCTCCCCTGAGCGGAGCGAGCGGCTAATGATGTTGCGCTCAAAGATCGTGTTTGCATAGTTGACATTTTCCACGTGAATCAACACAAATACAACATTTAACGGGCCGACCTGACTTGGTTGGGGCTAGGGGGACTTCTGTGTTGGTATCTCGATTAGCCTAGGTGCATTAGCGCTAGCAACGGTTTCTACACCACACAACACTTCCTGATAGTAAATAATACATCAGCATACTAATTGCTATGAAGCCAGTTTAGCAACCCATGCACAATATAGGGGTAGAGTGTTAACATCGACAGACTAAATGAACAGTCGAGTTAAAAAGAATCTGTAAACGTGCCCAAACCACAGAAAAGAAATTCACTACGTGAGTGAATTCCTTATCTGTGCCCTAACTATTCTCGTACCTACAAAATATCCTATGCTCCCATTTTTGTTGTTAAAAAAAGTAATTTTCTTCATTGGAAACAGAAAACGATGTTGATTGATTGATTGAATACTTAAAAAAAGTTGGACGTGTTAAGAAAGAAATCTTATAACCAGTAAGGCTCACGCGCAAACGTACTAAAATTTGTATTTATTGTTTGTGGCCTTACAGGTTGTCTTGAAATTTTCCAGCGACGCGTGTACGAGCTTTAAGCTCCGTTTGCAGAACGATAAATCAAGAGAACGTTCCAATGGATTTGTTGGGGTGTAAAGAGAACAATAATCATGTTACATTATAACAGCGAAAACAACGCCTGAACTGAAACCACGCTGAGCTTTGTTATTCATCTCAAATACTGTTTGTAATGTGAATTTAATAATAGTTATGTATGAGTATCGTACACACAACCATCTTTGATACTCATCAGGACTGAATTTCACTGGAAAACAATACATCAGTATATCTTAGCTTGTCAAAATAAATGTATCTTTAAAAAAAAAGTTTATTTATTTCCCAACTAAAAATACATGTTTGTTAATTTTCCACAACATAGGTGATGAGAGAGTTACCACAGACACTTACGTCCGTATGCATAGTCCAGACTCAAGCCTTCCTCTCCTCAGCCTCGCCCAACCGCCAATCACGGGACGGCATTGCCATATGGACGGCTCTGTGTTTGGTGGCGCTGAGTTGCGGAGGAGTTGAGTGTGAACTATGCATTGGGGTCTAAGGCCCGGTATTATGAGGCACCTTAGTGTGTAGTGAAAAGCAGAACGCACATATTATAACTCTTGCTTCGAGTGTTGCCTAATATCATGACGCCGACTGTCCTCTTGAACTGCAAACAGTGAGAACAAGTCACTAATTAACACAGTACGGTAATAGCTGGATACATTACATGATGATGACTTGCTTATCTCTGGCCGGGCTATTTTTAGAACACGAATTAAGAAATGCATTATTTAACTACGCTTGACAAGGCTGTGAAGAGTATATTATTAATTGTCCAGCCCACGTCTCGTGAAACTCGGCTGTGTCTCGCGTTTTGCGAGATTCTCACAGCAGTACCTAGCCCTGTTATGACTATCAGGGGCATTGCGCATACAGTATGCAGGTATTAGTGCCTAGTGGTTACAAGGGCATGGACAGTGGTGTCATTCCAAACCGGGTATACCTCTTTCTAGGGAAAACTGCAATCCTTTTGTACAATGTGGGGTATGGGGTCTGTGACCGTGCAAATCGCAGAAAATTTAAGATTATTTCTTTGGAATTGGTGTCATTTTTTGAATTTTGAAAATGCTTCCGTATCCGATAATTTATATGTTGTGTGATAGTTGTTTGTTAGTACTAATGAGTGTTGTGATTGCGAGGATATATTATGTTCTATGCGTTTGCTATGATTCTGCCACCAAAGCTTGTGTCAGTTGTCTGTGCTTGTGTCCTTCTACCAACCAATGGTTGTCTCGTAGGTTCTCGCACCCACATCGCCGCGTAAACGAGATGGAGCCTTATGACGTAGCGGGCTCGTAATGGAGTCTGCGTCCCTTGTGGCCCCGTAGATGCGACACTAACCGGAAGTGACATGTGACGCCCGGAAGTGATCTGCGTCCCGGCGGCGGGCGCGACGGTGCTGCGCGGGGTGGCCGCGTGCGAATTGAACGAGCCACCTAGGCGGGTCAACCCTGCTGGCTGCTTGCTGGGCACTAGACCACGAGTTACTCCTCAGCAGTTACCCCCACCCATCAGGCAAGAGAAAGCAGTTGGCAACAGGCCTTGCTTGCACTAAAGGTAGGACCTACCCCCACCCATCAGGCAAGAGAAAGCTGTTGGCACCAGGTCTTGCTTGCACTAAGTTAGGACCTACCCCCACCCATCAGGCAAGAGAAAGCAGTTGGCAACAGGCCTTGCTTGCACTAAAGTTAGGACCTATACCCCCACCCATCAGGCAAGAGAAAGCAGTTGGCAACAGGCCTTGCTTGCACTAAAGTTAGGACCTACCTCCACCCATCAGGCAAGAGAAAGCAGTTGGCAACAGGCCTTGCTTGCACTAAAGTTAGGACCTACCTCCACCCATCAGGCAAGAGAAAGCAGTTGGCACCAGGCCTTGCTTGCACTAAAGTTAGGGACCTACCTCCACCCATCAGGCAAGAGAAAGCAGTTGGCCACAGGCCTTGCTTGCACTAAAGTTAGGACCTACCCCCACTCATCAGGCAAGAGAAAGCAGTTGGCCACAGGCCTTGCTTGCACTAAAGTTAGGACCTACCCCCACTCATCAGGCAAGAGAAAGCAGTTGGCCACAGGCCTTGCTTGCACTAAAGTTAGGACCTACCCCCACCCATCAGGCAAGAGAAAGCTGTTGGCACCAGGCCTTGCTTGCACTAAAGTTAGGACCTACCTCCACCCATCAGGCAAGAGAAAACAGTTGGCACCAGGCCTTGCTTGCACTAAAGTTAGGACCTACCCCCACCCAACAGGCAAGAGAAAACAGTTGGCACCAGGCCTTGCTTGCACTAAAGTTAGGACCTACCCCCACCCATCAGGCAAGAGAAAGCAGTTGGCAACAGGCCTTGCTTGCACTGAAGTTAGGACCTACCCCCACCCATCAGGCAAGAGAAATCATTTGGGACCAGAACTGAGATTTATCAGTTTTATGATTTCCCGTCTCCTAGATTAGGTTTTCCTCTGCGCGATTTTCATCACCGAAATAAATTGCTTAAAAGATTCCCTAGACGTCCTGTCTTCCCACCCCACAGGAAATATAAAAACAACATTTTGATCACCCCCCGCGCTATTGACAGCTCGACGGCGCGCGGCAAATATCAAATCAAATCCCAGAGCTGTCAATTTGCGCCCAAACACGGCGATGGTTTTACTGGGGCTGAAACCAGGACACGGAAAAGCTGTTACAAAGACACGAAACATCGCTGACAAGACTTTTTAGCTTATCGGCGTCGGAAGACATTTCTACAAAGTACAAAGTACAATACACTCGTTGACTACTCATTCCATTACCAAGCGATTGTAGCATTACCCCTATGAGGAGTAATAATGAAAATAATGATATATAATTATGGGATATACCGAGTAAATGGCAGTAGCAGTTGATAGTAGTGATATTATTACTTAGTTGATATAGTAGCTGTGTTATTACTTCCACTGTTACTACATTATTGATTTATTTGTATTTATTTATTTATTATATTTAGTTATTGTTGTATTGCATAAAAATCGATAAAAACAAGTGTTATACTGTACAAACATAAATGTCAATATAATATCAGTATGCCTACCTCTGACCATCTGAACCGACTTATGAAACAGGTGAATTGAAATATATATATATCATTGCAATGAGTATCAATATTCAATATTACTGCAATTCATATGCCTGACTAGGTAAAGTAAATATACAAATACATATTATGACAAATATTATCCAGCAGAAAGTGTAGCAAGAATACAATATGAGGTAGACGCTATAGCCTACAGACATTTCTATAAGCTCTACGGCATAGCTTGACACAATAATGATTAGAAATACTATTTAAGAATACAGTGATACAAATCAGTATACTGTGTATTATCCAAACATGTCTGGTAAAATCCAATTTAACGTCAATGATGATTATTACTAGGAAAACGCTCCGCGTTGCCAGATGAGCGATTTTTTTTCAATAAATCAAATAAATTATTTGCATAATATATTACTCTACAAAAAAGATACCTTTATAATAAACATATCATTTGTTTACAGGATGACGGGTTAAGTTACAAACTTTAAACTTGTGTACATTTTTTCTCGATATGTTGCTAATAACTGCACGAAGTATTATTTAAGTTTAAAAAAAAGCAAGGCTTATGCGGGATTCAAACCCACATCCGTAAATCCAACCGCATGACTCAACGCGGGCGCCAATGCATGACAGAGGTGCGGTTGAGAACAAATATGAACACTCAGTGTAGAAGAAGCAATGTTGTTGCGAGTAGTACACATTGTTCGTGACGTCACCAGCAGCGGTCGGCGCAAGAAAACACCCCCGCACGTTAGCCCGGATATTGATTGATAACACTTTTTCGTTTTGTTCATTCATGGAAAATGGCCGAGTGGCTGTCGATGAAAAATGGTCTCACGTCGTCTGCGCCTTCACGTCCTGACGTCACTGCTATCGTTGTCGGTCATTACTTTCATTTCCAAAGCGCTTGGAAAGTAGCTTCTTATTTGCAAGATCGACCTTTCTAGAGTCTAGTGGCAAGAAAATAAACTATTATTATGAGGAGTTTAACTGTCAATTGTTAATTGTTTTTTATTGTTAAATCAAATATGGCGCTATAAGAAGGGTTCTTCTTCTTAGCAGCGTTATCTATGTGTTAGGCTCAGACCTAGAAGATGGAAACTTTTGCAAGAAGTTTTAGAAAGTATTTTAACCAACTCTTATCCAAGCCTATAAAAACAAAGGACATTACCAAAAACATCTAGCTTTAACTAAACAAGCTAAAACTATCTATAAACCTTTCAAAGAACTTTTAGGAACGGATAAATAATTATTTTACCAACGTTATTTGTCCAATTAAAGTAGCCGAGAACCTTTAAAGAACTTCTAGAGCAACTGGTAATACTAATATGTATTAACCAATCAAGCTATTCAAGTAACTTTCAAAACCACTAAACTTCTTTCTTTACCAATACTCAAGTCAAATCTGGCCTACATAGATTATTCATAAATTATAGAGTTTGATATTTTATGTTCACATCACAATTAGCGATTTGTGGCTTCTTTTTTGTGATCAACATAGTTGACCAACTTACAACTCAAATAACAAATTCTTATTTTTTAACGAAATACTCTAATCAAGTTAACGTGTTTTCATGTAGACTACTAGACAATTAAAATATACACGTTTAACTGGTAGCGAGTTCAAGAACCAAACTCAACTACCGAGATAGTTCACTCTCTCAATGTCTAGGCTCCAACAACGAGCATTCCAAACATCTTGTTAAGTTCCTGACAAAATTTATATTGACTTCTTTGCCATAAGTAATCACTTTCTAACGAAGCTGACATGTGGCCAACCCACCATTACGCGTTTGAATAAGTTAAGTTATTGTCTACACCTGTGGTATATATTCTGAGTGCGTTGTAGGGGGGGGGGGGTTGGGGGGGGGCTATTCTTACTAACTGACGCACTACTTTATCACCCGGTTGCCCGGTTGAAGCTCCCCCCCACCCCACTCCAATCGACCCAACATCCAATAAAGACAGAAAATAAATTACTATCAAGGTGAAAGGTTAAAAGCTTCTCAATGGAAGCGCGTAAAAAGCGAGGAAAACAACAAAGTGTACGAGGAGCTGCCAATCCTCTCTCGGCGGAGAGAGACAGGTGACTGATTGCTTTTCGTGCGCGTCTCAATATATTACCCGGGCCGAAGGTGCTACAAGAACAACAATCATATCTACATGCTTATACATTCCACATATACTCTCATCTTTATACAAACCTTTCAAGGGAGTAGGCTTCGGTAGCTTATTTATTGTTATATTAATTTACACAACATGTTTTGTACCATTATTAAAATTACTGTCAGTGTTAGCATTAGTACATTATTATTATTGTTATTATTACTATTATTAATAATAATAATAATAATAATAATAATAATAATAACAATATTATTAATAATAATAATAATAATAATAATAATAATAATAATAATAATAATAATAATAATAATATAAAAAATAATGTGGACAATGATATATTAAGTAGTTCTAAGTAGATTTTAATAAGGTAAACACATGGAAATACTTGACATTTTGTGTCCGTACAACATGTTTATGCCGGTTTTGACCGATTTTGTATGTATTGCAACAATAAAATAATAATAATAGTAATAATAATAACCGTACACACAGTAACACGACGCCAAGAAGACACACACGAAGACAACGCAAATAAGATTACTGTATACAATGAACAATTGTACTAAAAAGACAGTAACTACTGAAGTTGAACAAGGTACCTCATGGAAATACTTGACATTACATCTGTATTGTCCGTATAACATGTAAACACCGGCTTTGACCGAGATTGATGACTGTTTAAAAAAACTAGTAACATGTGATTAGTGAAGTTAAATAAAGTAGACACATGGAAATACTGGACATTTCGTGCGTATAACATGTTAACGCCGGTTTTGACCGAGATTGTATGATTGTGATACATTAAATAATATAATAACAATAATAATAATAATAATAATAATAATAATAATAATAATAATAAAAATAATAATAATAATAATAATAATAATAATAATAATAATAATAATAATAATAATAATAATAATAATAATAATAATAATAATAATAATAATGATAATAATAATAATTATAATAATAATAATTATAATAATAATAATTAAATAATGATAACAATAATAACAATGATAAAGTGGTTACTCAGCAACCATGTGAATGCTGCCGTCATAGATGAGTAAGTCAGAGCCAATCAGCAGGTGGCTTTTCCAAAACTGCCTTTTGGTTGACCAATACCTCATTCATCTATGACGTCAGCATCCGCAAGGTTGTTGTGGAACGACTTTATAGACAAGCAGTCAAACATGCAAACACATTTCCTGGTAAGATGAGTGCGCATCTTTTCTCCACTGTTGCATTTAACGCACTCTCAATCATATGTTCGCATCGACGTAATGAAGTGCATTGTTTGCACAACAAGTTACGTCACAGTCATTGTGTCTGCTTGCTGCTCGGCCGAGACGAGTGCCGCAGTAATGGATCGTGTCACCGTGGTGGCGTTGTTACTGTGCCTGGGCCTTGTTGGACACGTAAGTCAGACCACTAGCATTGTTGCTCGGCCGAGACAAGTGCCGCAGTAATGGATCGTGTCACCGTGGTGGTGTTGTTACTGTGCCTGAGCCTTGTTGGACACGTAAGTCAGACCACTAGCATTGTTGCTCGGCCGAGACAAGTGCCGCAGTAATGGATCGTGTCACCGTGGTGGTGTTGTTACTGTGCCTGAGCCTTGTTGGACACGTAAGTCGGACCACTAGCATTGTTGCTCGGCCGAGACAAGTGCCGCAGTAATGGATCGTGTTACCGTGGTGGTGTTGTTACTGTGCCTGGGCCTTGTTGGACACGTAAGTCAGACCACTAGCATTGTTGCTCGGCCGAGACAAGTGCCGCAGTAATGGATCGTGTCACCGTGGTGGTGTTGCTACTGTGCCTGGGCCTTGTTGGACACGTAAGTCAGACCACTAGCATTGTTGCTCGGCCGAGACAAGTGCCGCAGTAATGGATCGTGTCACCGTGGTAGTGTTGCTACTGTGCCTGAGCCTTGTTGGACACGTAAGTCAGACCACTAGCATTGTTGCTCGGCCGAGACAAGTGCCGCAGTAATGGATCGTGTCACCGTGGTGGTGTTGCTACTGTGCCTACCTGAGCCTTGTTGGACACGTAAGTCAGACCACTAGCATTGTTGCTCGGCCGAGACAAGTGCCGCAGTAATGGATCGTGTTACCGTGGTGGTGTTGCTACTGTGCTTGAGCCTTGTTGGACACGTAAGTCAGACCACTAGCATTGTTGCTCGGCCGAGACAAGTGCCGCAGTAATGGATCGTGTCCCCGTGGTGGTGTTGTTACTGTGCCTGTGCCTTGTTGGACACGTAAGTCAGACCACTAGCATTGTTGCTCGGCCGAGACAAGTGCCGCAGTAATGGATCGTGTCACCGTGGTGGTGTTGCTACTGTGCCTGGGCCTTGTTGGACACGTAAGTCACTAGCATTGTTGCTTTACTCGCACTTGTGGAATACCGCACCGTAGTTTTCTGTCTTAACCTGTAGTTGCTATCAGTGTTCGGCATCTAGCATAACTCTCGCAAATGAAGAGAAGATCCAATACTGTTTGGATATATCTGAAATATGTTTTATTGCTATATTCGTGATTAAAAGTTACAATACGCAATTATGCATTAGAAGCAGGAAATAGGGACCTCGATTTTGCGGCCATAAATTGCTGTTGACAGCTGACGTGTTGCTGCTGACGGTAACGGATTCTCTTGTGGAAATCAACCAGGAATAGATCAAAAACCTAGTCCAACTCGAAATCGTACACACAGTGTACACTTTCTATTGTTAGACCCAACTACGGTTTGCGATCTAAAGCTTAGTAATTGATAAACGAAGACGTATATAGACCTTGACCAGCAAAGAGCTTTCAGGTACTTCTATTAAGGATTCAGTTTCATTACTTCTTGTCTTAGGAATAATAAACGGTGACTTTGGAACATTCCTAGCAACGAAGCACTCAAAAAATTCAAAGTTGTTCTGAATCGGCCTAGTTGATTCCGACATTTGTCCGCAGGTGTTCGCACTGTCCAATCACTGATTCATATGTTTTGTATTTGAATCGATCTTTGATTTGTTATCGCTCACTCGTCGATGGTGTTCGAAGCCTACAAGATTGGTGTAGTTGCTTTAAATTTAAGTCTCCCACTGAAAATCAGTTTAGTTACTGAGTGGGTAGACTCTAAATGTGAAGTTTTTTTATTTTGTATTTACGTCGTGTGTTCTAGGTGACGTCACAGAGGATAGTGCACGATGATGTCAGCAGAGGGAGAATGACTCGTCACGTGATCTACGAGACTCGGAGGGACGTCTCGGACCCAGCGAGAAACAAGACTGCGGAGAGTAGAGACAACGGAGTGGTCAAGTCCAGGTTGTTGGGATAGGCTGTGCTGTAGGCTACACTCAATTGGCAGAAGACTTCAGTGACTTTTGGGGTCTTGCTCTTCGATGCCGAGATATGACACTTACATGATACACTATATAAATAAAGATAATATACCGATGTCCTACAACAGTTATTATTTACAGTGGTCGAAACCTACTGAGAATAAATAATCGGCCGACCATGAAAGGGTTAAGATAATATGTGATGGTTAGATAAAGTTGAAAGTGAATTACAAGGACAAGTTCAACACTGGTTCAAGTATACATGAATTAATTGTAAACTAAACACTCATAACAAACACTCATTAAAAACACTCATAAAAACACTCATTTTGTCGGAAAGTGGCACTAACTTATACTTTTCAATTATCGATGCACATTTCTTTCCAACTTGTCACAAATATGATGAAAGACCTGCATTTAATAACGCACACACAACAACTGTTCACAAAATGCTAATTTGTCCATTTGGCAAATTCACGTGATCAGATTAAGATGATAGTGCTATAGACAACTGAATTAATGCTGGCTACTTCTGGGGGGGGGGGGGGAGAGAGAGAGAGAGAGAGAGAGAGAGAGAGAGAAAGAGAGAGAAAGAGAGAGAAAGAGAGAGAGAGTTAGATAAATGTATTTATTTTTAGGCGTGATTAAGGCCATTTGGGCCTTGTCTTATCTAACATCAAAGAGAGAGAGAGAGAGAGAGAGAGAGAGAGAGAGAGAGAGAGAGAGAGAGAGAGAGAGAGAGAGAGAGAGAGAGAGAGAGAGAGAGAGAGAGAGAGAGAGAGAGAGAGAGAGAGAGAGAGAGAGAGAGAGAGAGAGAGAGAGAGAGAGAGAGAGAGAGAGAGAGAGAGAGAGAGAGAGAGAGAGAGAGAGAGAGAGACAGAGAACACCTCCACGCGGCTTCGCAACAACAGGAAACATGCAATAAATATTATGCCTCGGTGTAACTGCTGACTCGCACCGCGTTGTTTGTATTAGCTAAGCAATGTCGCGAGACTAACGAACAGATTTATAAACATTATTTCTTCCAATGTGTGAACACGTTTTGACGAGTAAACATTTAGGCGGCAAACTGGGGAACTTTACACGACTTTCGTAACATACGAAAGTCGTGAATTTCGTAATAAAGGTCTTTGAAAACACCCTTGGCAACGAAATCGGATGCACGGCTACATACACAACTTAAGTACTTGTTAAATGTTGCTATTGAACTTATACATCTGTAAATAATTTCATTCAAGCTAGATGCTAAAGGTCTGTATGACTTGAGGTTTAGATTTAGATTATGGATTAAGGGCGCTTGAACAGCAAAGATTATTAGCGCACCGATGGTTGTGAAGTGTGCGTATTCATTCTACTGTTGAAGGCAACAGATATTCATAGGTGCAAACATGTTGTTTGGGGAACAATGTGTAGTTTGGGGGGTCCCACGTACAGGGCCAACCAATCCGCCGACCAAGGGTCTGCCTCATCAATACATCACTCGGAGCTACACCAATACACCCAAGATATCAATTCGTGCATGATGTTCTTTTATTTTCCCTCGCGTATAAGTGACAGCCGGAAATTTAATTTGTTGGCGAGATTTAACATCAACAAACTTAAAACGTGTTTATTGTGTTCAGCCAGAAGAATTATTTTGCCCTTGCTCCAAACACGAGGCTGAAATCCCAGCTCGGTTGACATATTTTTAACATTTGAAATATTCTTTTCGTGTACTTTTGTTATCAGCACATGTGACGGCTCTAAATCGTATCTCGGCTTTCCTCTCCTTTCGGAGCGAGAGAGGGGGAGGGGTACGAATCCCACCCCCCGAAACCAACTTTATTTCCAGGAGACACGACAAAGCGTCCGACGTCGACAGCTTTTTTCCTTCTCCTCTTCATAAAACGAATCACGGCTTCGCGTACACTCGAGACCAACACAATAAGTGACACTTTTTTCAGTCTTATCATTTAAAAAAAAAAAAAAAGTTTTGTAAAAAAAAACGTCAGTCAGTTCTGAATGCCGTGAATGCGGATGTGAGGTTCGATACCGCTCGCAGCGCCCCTGGCGGCCACCGGTGAGGTTTATTAGTACGTTCGAACAACGTGGAGATAAAAGAGTTTCCGTTGGGTTGGAATGAATGTTTTGTGTGGTTGGTTCTGTCTCGCTGGCTTGCATGGCACACGGCTGACTAGTAACAATCACACAACTTGAGTGCATATTCAATAAATAATTCTATACGGGAGAAACGAAATTATTTAGTGGCATTATTGACGTTAGTAATAACGCATACAATTTATAGTAAATAATATATGAATGGTGATATCCTTGATTTCCGTTAATTTGGAAATATAAACCTGAGTAAAATATTGTCAAAAGAAGCCTGGAAGCTATCCTAAAGTCCACATGTTAGGATGATTCTTTTCACCGTATAGGCGACGGCCTTGTTTTTCTGTTGTTTTACTTTTACTTTTTAGCAAAGACTCAGTAATCTTTGTTTTTAGTTTTACTCTTTTCCTTTTAGTTCTTTTAGTTTTAGTTTGTTTTACTTGCGATCAACCTATCTGGCGCTTGCACCGCCAAAGATCCTAGAGCTGTATGCTGTATAGTTGATGTCTTTGCGGCGCTAGCTACAATGTGGTATCTAGTTTCTCCCCACGAGGGACATTCACGTATCACGTCCAATACACTGACCATGATAATGATTAACTTACACTCTGTTAATTTGTGTGACTAATCACGAAGTGCTCATTTCTAGTGGCTGAATGATAGTGTGTCACAATCTTTTATTTAATCAGATTTATAAATAAGGCAGAAGTTACAAACATAGGTGTCAATGAATTTAGAACGTTGCAGAACATTTCAATTAAAAAAGTTATTTGAAAAGTTTAAATACCCGTTAGCGTACGGTTTTTTTTAATTTTGAAAATCAATCAATACTTGGTGTATATAAAAACGGTGACTTTAGAGCCTTCATAGCAACGAAGCACATAATAAATGGTATACATGAAAATTAACTGAAAATCAGTTCTTGTAACTGAGTGGGTATACTATAAATACAAATTTGTTTATTTAATTTATTTAAATCATATTTTAAGATGTCTATGTGGTTTGCCAACGAATCTAAACGACGACCATTGTAAGTGAAAATGGGTGGGGGCCGGCACGTAGACTACTCCTAGCGAGAGGAGAGCACGAAGGGGGTGAAACGGAGACCATATTGATCCACAAGAAAGCGAGGGTAGGTGTCCCAGGTGGTGACGTTCAAAGTACTTCCTCTGGCAAGACAAGGTGTAAGATGGCCCCCCCGCCCGCCCAGGCTACATATCACTAGCTGCTACTTGGCTGTGATTGGCTGGATCTTAACCCGTCAGTGCCACCACCTCCGCCACCCCCCGACCTCGCCGGCTCCACCCCCGACCCCGTCATTCCACCTCCAGCTCGGAAACTGGGCTACGATGGCGTCCATGAGCAAAGTCATCCATTCTGCAGCTGCGAGGCGACGCGGTAGGCCTGGCTAGTCCATTGCTGGACTCATGGACTACAGCTAACTCTCCTCAACTATCTGTCGAGCATCGTCCCTGATTAATGTCCTAGTAATTGAAGTACTAGTCTAGGTTAGCTCCACGAGTAGGATCACATTTTACCTTACGAGAAGTATCACATCAAAATATGTGCCTAATAGGTACATATTATAAATCATTTTATTGACATACATTAAGAAAAATTATTAATTGAGATTGTACAACTTTATGTCTTTTGATGGTGCATTAAATTATCATTAACGACTTGGTTTCACCTTCGACAATAACTGTGAAGTATATAAGTCAGTCTTGACGTAATGATAATAGTTATCTTTATTACTTTTCTCAAGAAGAAATGTTGAAAGAAGAGTGCATATAGGTTTGATTGCTACTGATCGGGAAATATATTTGCATCGTTTTTTAAGTAAATGGATAAGTTTTACACATTTTTGTAGAACACGTTTTGTAGCCTAGGCATATTTCTCATTAAATGAACATTTTAAATGGTCCGTGCTTAAACTAAGCTATAAAGGAGCAGACGTAAACCTCACTTGTCATAGGTATTGAAGAATATCCCATATTTTGAAGTTAAATTTATTACAATTTATTTACTTCTACCTGCAGGATCAGTAGGCTTCAACTACCGCACAGTCATAAGATGTAATCTATCTGCAGTGACTGTTCTTATATCATCAAATAATCGTATATCAAGTATAATCTCACCCATCGTTATAAAACACACTCGTAAATAATTCATGCCCGGAAGTTATTATGGATTTTAATTACTTATACTAATTGGTGCAATAATGTAATTACTTAATGGCAATGTTAGCGGACTACGCTGACTACGCGTTGTGTAATGGGTAAATAAATCAACGGAGAGTTGAGCTTTAGTTGGTGGTCGGTCCACCGAGTCGCGTGAGACAAAGAGGCGTGAGTTCGAATCCCTCTTTGCATACATTCCATGTGTAATTCTAGGCATTTACAAAACTGGTTCACAAAGGAGAACCGTATATACACAACACAAGTGGGATAAATATGTAGCCATAAAGACATTACTAAAAAATCGCTACATATATACAAACGTTCTGACAAGTGAAATAACGTGAAGTGATAAATTGCAAATTCAGAAATAATATTTTTTAAACCATTTGAAACTACCCCATCAAAATTGCCCTCGCTCGCCAGCAACATTGATATTATCGTCGTAGATCGAGAGCTGAATATATTTATGTAATAACACTTCCTCTTCGAGCGTCAAGGATAATAATATTGCAACAGTTTAACTACATAACGCAATTTATGTAATTTCTTATTTACTGTAATTCTTAATGAAAGGGAGATGGCACAAGAGAACAGTTAAAAACACAAAAGTGACTATACATACCAGCCCACACTAAAATCGAGCACAAGGTATTAACGGTAAACATAAAATACGATAGAATGAGTGGATGCACTAAATAACTTTGGTACCTCGGTCTCCTAGTGCAACATTGGCAACAGCACTAATCATTGTGAAGTGATGCTAATATTATATTATTATTCATTCATATTATATTATTATTACTAACTATTAATAAAGAGATCTACCCACAGAGTTATGATTAATTCACAACAGTCAACATAATCATAATGGTGTGTAATCAACGTAAATAATGCAAATTAAAAAAAATTGTAATTTTTTTGTAAAATAATCCTAAGTATCACCATTGTCAACATATATTTTCTGTTTTGTTCACTTTTTCATATCTTTAACTCAATTTACTTTACTTATTACTTTTTATTATATTAATCTAGTGCAGTATACCCCACCTCAAGTTACGCTTATAGGAGCATACAAATATATATAACACATTATAATTGTAACTATTCGAAACAAACAATAAACAAATAATATTATTTGGAGAGTACATGCGAGCATGATGCGAATTCTTTAGTACGAACTATGTACATCATGAACGCAGCGCTCACCTCTCATCCAGTAGCGCCCTAAGTGGATCTCACTTGTCTCAAGGTTAGTTAACCAATGAGAACACTGAGCCGGGAATTATTCAAACCCATGAGTCATCAACTCTGATTGGATGATTCGCTCTCTTGGGCCGAGTTTACCGTGTCATCAGTTTACCGCGTCACAAAGAATAAGATCACTGTTGGTTCGGTCGCTCTAAAGTGATTTAAAACTCGGCGGGAGGGGCGCGATGCGACACGCAGTTATTTCGCTCGTACCAAAACTTTACATTATTGCGACGAATGTATTTTTTGAGATAGAATATCGTAAGAATGCAAAAAATAAGATCAATATTTCACCTTGATAGTTTCCCGTTTGAGGATATAATCTGTTTAAAGGTTGTATGTTGACCTACCCTGCTTTACTCCCGGTATCGGTTAAAATTGATTTAAAAAATGCTTTAACTTTGTTCAAAAGTAAACCAAGATACGTCAACCCGTAGAAAATGTTACATTCTTTCTCATAATTGTTTCTCTGTTTCATTATTATTGTTTCCGTCTTTTAAAATAACTTATTTCTTATTACTTTTTGTTTCGCAATTTTAAAGCATTTGAAACGACATAAATCTAGGGTTAACCAGGGCAGATCAACATACAGTTAAAACAACTCATTTGATTTATTTTGCGGGTCGACCCTCTAATCTGAATAACATGTGATTGTTAAGACAACCTGACTCTTCACCAGTATATGGAAGTGTCGCGCATCTAACGGTTACGTCACTACTGCTCGGCGCCTCCACCAATCACGATAAGGAGTATAAGAATATCTAACGGTGACGTCACTACTGCTCGGCGCCTCCACCAATCACGACAAGGAGGATCAGAATATCTAACGGTGACGTCACTACTGCTCGGCGCCTCCACCAATCACGACAAGGAGTATAAGAATATCTAACGGTGACGTCACTACTGCTCGGCGCCTCCACCAATCACGACAAGGAGTATAAGAATATCTAACGGTGACGTCACTACTGCTCGGCGCCTCCACCAATCACGACAAGGAGGATCAGAATATCTAACGGTGATGTCACTACTTCTCGGCGCCTCCACCAATCACGACAAGGAGTATCAGAATATCTAACGGTGACGTCACTACTGCTCGGCGCCTCCACCAATCACGACAAGGAGGATCAGAATATCTAACGGTGATGTCACTACTTCTCGGCGCCTCCACCAATCACGACAAGGAGTATCAGAATATCTAACGGTGATGTCACTACTTCTCGGCGCCTCCACCAATCACGACAAGGAGTATCAGAATATCTAACGGTGATGTCACTTCTGCTCGGCGCCTCCACCAATCACGACAAGGAGTATCAGAATATCTAACGGTGACGTCACTACTGCTCGGCGCCTCCACCAATCACGACGAGGAGTATCAGAATATCTAACGGTGACATCACTACTGCTCGGCGCCTCCACCAATCACGACAAGGAGGATCAGAATATCTAACGGTGACGTCACTACTGCTCGGCGCCTCCACCAATCACGACAAGGAGTATCAGAATATCTAACAGTGACGTAACTTCTGCTCGGCGCCTCCACCAATCACGACAAGGAGGATCAGAATATCTAACGGTGATGTCACTACTGCTCGGCGCCTCCACCAATCACGACAAGGAGTATCAGAATATCTAATGGTGACGTCACTACTGCTCGGCGCCTCCACCAATCACAACAAGGAGTATCAGAATATCTAACGGTGACGTCACTACTGCTCGGCGCCTCCACCAATCACAACAAGGAGTATCAGAATATCTAACGGTGACGTCACTACTGCTCGGCGCCTCCACCAATCACGACGAGGAGTATCAGAATATCTAACGGTGACGTCACTACTGCTCGGCGCCTCCACCAATCACGACGAGGAGTATCAGAATACCTAACGGTGACGTCACTACTGCTCGGCGCCTCCACCAATCACGACGAGGAGTATCAGAATATCTAACGGTGACGTCACTACTGCTCGGCGCCTCCACCAATCACGACGAGGAGTATCAGAATACCTAACGGTGACGTCACTACTGCTCGGCGCCTCCACCAATCACGACAAGGAGTATCAGAAAATCTAACGGTGACGTCACTACTGCGCGGCGCCTCCACCAATCACGACGAGGAGAATCAGAATAAATTGTAATCGTCAAGAGAAAACCTCAGCGCTCAAACGGATATCTTTGTGATTCAAGAACTTAAGACTCCAGCACTACACACAACTCTTGCCCCATGATCCAGCCCCCAGCTACTAACAATCCTAGCAACAAGATGTTACAAACCACAACGGATTCCTTCTTAAAAAAAGTGGATGCCATACAGGGTGTCATTGTTCTTATTTGCAAAACACAAATAAGTAAAGTGTTTTTCCCTATAAACGTTTGACAGAAGATTTAAACATGATAAGTATTTCCAACATTTCACAAAGAAGACACTTTCGCTGTGTAACCATACAAAACAAACTGTTTCGAAATATATCTTCATCTGTGGTTTTCACAATGATCGCGTTAATCTTTCTGAAAACGCGTTAGAAGAGATTGTCATGATAACGGAGGAGGGTTTGTGGGGGGGGGGTACGATTCAGCCAATGAGAGGGGTTCGATTAATACCCGTAATCTTCATTAGGCAAAGAGCAGATCCCAGGTGCGACGCCTGCAGTGGTATAGATGACACCTCCGTGGTTCTAACCCGCAATGATGTCAGAGCACTTCCACGCTTCGCTAGCTACATAACAGCTAAGAGTTGAACCATGGGGTTAGTCATTTCGTCGATTAATTTGAAGACCTAGCTTCTTGAATGTGTTTTTATTTAAACTCATTTCTTTCGGAGAATGAGTGGTGTGCGAAATAAAAACCAAATGGTTATAGCAATTGTATTTGAAGTATATTCTTCTATATATGTAATTTTGTATCTAAAATGTTTGTATATATAAGACCTAGTAATAGGACTGTACACTGTTCCTTGTCACATTTAAAAACAATTTAAAACGCAATATTTCGAACCCTGATCAGAGCTCTTCAACAGGCGAAAACACACTAGTGTGTTTTCGCAACCACAGGTTGAGAACAATTGCAATAGACAATGTGTGCAGTTGTTGCAGTCTACCACAAAGAGTGCGATCGACCGACAGGTCTGGTATTGACGTCAATACAGCGTCGCCATTGAGCTTCTCCAACGAGTGGCAGTTTCGTCTCGATTAGCCTCGCCAGAACGACGAGGCAACAATGACACTGTGAATGTACGTGCATAATATATTACACATGCACACTTTGTTTTGGACCGTTAATGTTGTAGTGTCAAAACATCCACGTTAATTTTTGTCGTTTTGGATGATTGTCCCACTTCCGGCCGGTAGTGATTGTAAACTCATCCGCCAGGTGGCAGCGCGCTTGGTATAACAGTTGATGACCTTGCCACACGTAGCGTGACAATCACCCCCGTACTCGCAGGACACGGTCAATTGATTTCGCCTTCCGCACTCGTCGCAGACAATTACGTAGGCCTAGTCTTGTCTCAAACACATCTGCATCGAAAGCATGGTTGTGAAATGAATTATCTTGATATGTTTTCCTACCCTGGGGATCGTGTAGAAAACGTCTTCGCTGCAATGGGATATCTTGATAATTTACGAACTACAATCAGGATAAGGTTCTATAGTAGGCCTAATCACTGTCTCAGTTAGGAAGTATGATTAAACCATATCAAAACCCGTATAATCATACTTCCCAACTCACAACATTTTGATTCGTTTGATTCGTAGCTCGAGAATAAAATTTAAAAACGAAATTTGGAATGATGCCATTATAATGAGTCGACCTATAGATAGATATTCTCCAAGAAAGGAGGCAAAATTGGTTCCGCTTGGATAAAATTACACAATTTCAATAAAAGCACAATTTTTTTACTTTGGTTCAAACGTTATTCATTTTTCTAGTCCATTTTTCAGGATTACTGTCGATTTTCATCAAACCTACTCCCGCACAGTCAAAAGTTTGATATTGAACGTAATTTTAACTATACTAATAAAATATTCTCACGCTTTACAATATATATTGTATTCATTGTGTGCCGACATCGAGTAGTGACGTCACTGCCCCAGGGTTCCCCGAAGTCGTAATCCGAGAAGGGGGAGAGTAGAGACAAAAGAAACCTCCCCCCACCGGTGCAGGTGTCCGGAACACTGACCTCCAGTGACCTTCGCGTGCCGCACGTGGGCGTCACGTGACAGGAGGTTGAGCTGTTGATCGACGCGTTCAGAGCTCGATCCCCACCGAGGATAATAATAATTATTATTATTATTATTATTATTACTATAAATTAAGACAATAATAATAATAATAATAAATATGATTATTATTATTATAAATGAAAACAACAACAACAATAATAATAATAATAATAATGATAGTAATAATAATAATAATAATAATAATAATAATAATAATAATAATAATAATAATAATAATAATAATAATAATAATAATAATAATAATAATAATAATAATAATAATAATAAAAATAAAAATAATAATGATTTTTCGTAGGAATGCCCATTATAGGGTGCAGACCAGTTTTGCCTCTCTTCATGTCACTAAAGGGTGTTTGGATAGTTGGAAGGAATGTCCAAGGGCTGTTAGTAGAACTCCATCCCAGCATTCGCTTTTACGACTGAACAAAACCTCGGAAAAAACCTTCAGTCACGATTTTCGGTGGCCGGAATCGACCCGGCGTCCTCCCGAATTAGAGTCTCGCGTCTTACCCATAGGGGTCTAAGGTCTTAACGCTGAGCTATCTCTATCGAGAGTAGTAAGGACGTTACTGCATCATTCTTCAAGTCAGTGCAGGCTTAAAGTGTCCCGAGACAACATTTTATAGATGCTTTTGTCATAGAGTCATAGACGATCAGTGATTGTGTAATTAAAAATATAGGACACACTGTTCCTTGTCAATTAAAATCATTATAAAACGACGCAATATTTTGAGAGCTAATCAGCTCTCTTCAACAGGCAACCGTCCACTTCCAAGAGACCATTGACAGATAGATAAACGTCAAAAAGTCACAGCCTTCAGTCACAGATCAGTGATTCAAGCCCCAATTTTTTAACACCGATCGCTGATTGGCCACGAGATCCTCGTCGTCATAGACGAGTATATGTGCACAGTCTTGTCGGAGGAAGACGATGAAACCCTATCCGGACTGTGTAAGAGAGCCGGGCCTCTTGCACGTGGCCGCTCAGGTGTGTGATCAAGATCGAGAGAAACCTTACGAGGAACCCACAGTATCATGATACCCGGCTTAAGATTAGCCCTGGTTCAATGTCACTGATACATTGAGCTTGTGTTGCGTGTTGGAGCCCAAACAAGTATTATCTTTCTTATGTCCAGTCTTACAATGTGCCAATAACTACTTATTCGTCGAATAGCTTGTTTTCTCCATGGCAACCACCAATCAAAACCCTTGAAATCTTTCAAATAGCTTAACTGCTAAAAAAAACTTTCTTATTAGGAGATTTTAAGACCGATCCTTAGCCACCTGGGTTCAGTTTAAATAATAATCTGGGTATGTCTTTATCTTATTAAGCAATACTCGGTAATGTACATTACTGCAAACGATATTATGTTTTTGATACAATATTTACTTTTCAAATTAGGTCATTGATATATCTGTGTGTGCATAGAGATGGGTAAAATATGTTATGGTTTGCACAATCGTTGCTTAACCAATGAATGCCGATTATTCAAAGTGTTAAAAAGAGCTACGGTAATTCAGGAATATTTGCTGCAAATATTTAATATAATTTCAGCAATAGAAATTCACTTTTCACAGTAAATGAATATTGGTTGAATGAGGACGTAAAACATGGGCTAAATGGCAAGAGTTTTGGGGTCATAAGTTTGAATTTTTAAAAGTGCCATCAGACCAGGCCTGTTGTAAATATTACGAATTTTTTTTCCAAGAACACAATACTTTTAGGAATAATAATACAAGCTCAAAGTGCTAACAAGATTATTTTTTAATATGATAGTGCTAAATATGCCCATTTAAAATCCTATTTGTACATATAATTATACAAACTGTATTATTCATACACATGTGTGTATTATTTTAATTTATGTAAAGAAAAATTTCACTGCACCATAATACTAACCAACGAGTATACAGCCTAATGTAGTATTGCACCCACAAGTGCGTATACGAATGGTCGATAAATCGCAACGGTGGAGCCACTTCAAGATGCATTGATTGTTTCGTCAGCAATCCAAACATAACTACCAGACTGTGCACCAGATGCACAGTCAAGTAACTGTCAAGTTATTAAGTATAGGATTTGTTGTATACATATTGAGTGTAGCCTCTTCCCAAGGTAACGGGGGCTCGTTGGTTTACCAAACCTCCGCTAGGAGATTGACGGACCTTATAAACATGACTGACGACAAGACTTGAAGAACCACGCTATAGACTTGAGCCCAGAACAATGTCCGTGACGACACGTGAATATCAAGAATGAGTGTAGCCTCTTCCCAAGGTGACAGGGCTCGTTGGTTTACCAATTCTCCGCTAAGAGATTGACGAACCATATAAACATGACTGACGACAAGCTAGACTTGAGCCCAGAACCAGACCACGCTCTGTAATTGTCCCAGCACATTATGCCAATGACTCGGGGGTGCTAAACAGATTAAGGAGCGTCGCTCCTTGGGCTAGCGCGCCTCCGCCTTGAATGCACTGCCCTGCTGACGTCGGTTATTGCACTGGGACTCGGGACGGCGGTGGGACGATCCATCATCTCGACTGTCCGACGTTCGATGATCGATTCGCGCTAATGCGAGCCATGCGGCACAAAGCGGAACTACCACGCAGCGTCCCCGGGGATCACACCACGATACAAAGTTTGATCCTCATGATTTGTGTTAGAGACCGGAGTCAATTGTTCCGTCCATGCTACAGTTGCAGCTCTTAACACCGTGTAGCTACAGAGCTACATTCACGCACGTTACGACACTCTACGGTACTCTACGGCGCTCTACGGCACTCTACGGCACTCTACAAAACTCTACGACACTCTACGACACTCTACGACACTCTACAACACTCAACGGCACTCTACGACACTCTACGGCACTCTACGACACTCTACGACACTCTACGACACTCTACGACACTCTACGGCACTCTACAACACTCTACGGCACTCTACGACACTCTACGGCACTCTACGACACTCTACGGCACTCTACGACACTCTACGGCACTCAACGACACAAACCATGAAGAAGTAGTAAATATATCTCTTTGTCGACACCTCTTTGGGTTGGGCTTGTTCCCAATTCAAACTCGCGCCTTATTATCTTACGCTCGTTAGAGCGCGACACTGCCGATTGCAGCATAATGGTGGCGCTGCCATCGGCTACTTCGGAGACCGATATGTGCGCATGCGTATGTAGCTTTCAATAGACGTCACGTGGCGGCCATTATGAGGTACACATTGCTTGTTTACATTTGTTCTGTCAATAGAAGACACATAGGTTATCCAGGAAATATCACAGTTTCAAGCCGTATAGATTGATGTGGGCAGGTAAAAGTTCAAGAAAATGATAACACATGCAAATGATTGTCTTCAAACAGAGTTTACGCGTTCTTATTTTGTTTTGAGTCATAATACGGAACCTTTGTTTTAAAACAGTTGATGTGTCAGTCAAAGGACATCTGCAATATTGCAGAATTGAACTTTCTCAGAGGAAAAAATGTCTGTATGATGTAACTTATTATAAATGTCGTAGAGGATGAGGACAAGTAGAGCGACGAGTATGGAGCGTGCCGGGTACCACACTAGTGCCACACACAGCGGGGGCGGCTCACCCCCCCCCCCCCTGCTCGGGGTACAAAGCGGCCCTGCAGGTCTCTTACTACGACCGTCGGCCGCAATCCAACAAATTGAAACCGCTAAACCAACACGAGCAGTGAAACAAAGCGCGGCCCGATTAGGATATCGGGGCGGCCGGACAATGGGGATTGATTTTATACTTGGGCGGATCGATCATGTCCGAGGCGACATTGCTGAGAGAAGACTGGCATAGCGGTGCCGCAATCACTGTTATATTCGAACATGATTACAAACACTCCAATCTGTGCACAGAAATTGGTACCACTTAATAAACTCTAATTTTGAACTTTTCCCACTTAATTTGAAAGAACATACTATACTTGTCCATACACCTTGTGGGATCCATTATCATAATATTAGTTACACACACATTTGTACATTTGTATTGAATATTATAATATTATTGATAGCTTCACACAACTACCAATAACGTAATTAAAATGGAAACATAGTAGAACAGGTAAAACGTTATAAGACCTAGTGATTGGACTGTACACTGGACTGTATATGTGACAAGGAACAGTGTACAGTCCAATTACTAGGTCCTATACCAATAAATAAAAAATAAATAAATGAATTCACATTTAAAGTCTACCTACTCAGTATAACGAAACTGATTTTCAGTGGGGGACTTTAATTAAAGCGACTAAACCAACCCTGTAGGCTCCGAACAACATAATAACGTGTAAGTCCGTGTGGCAAGTGTTGGTTCACCTATTATTGGCCCTGTGCCACATTTGTGACGTCACACGGCAGCGTATGATGGATGCGGGGGTTCACCCCTACCCCCCCCCCCCCCCCTCCCCGCCCCTCCCTCAACCCCAAGGGACGGAGTGAGTCGAGAACTCACTTTTATTGCATCGACAAAAATGTCATCGTAAAAAGTGTAATAGCTCATTCATCATCGGCAAGATCTGTATCGTGTGCGTGTGCGTGTGCGTGTGCGTGTGCGTGTGCGTGTGCGTGTGCGTGTGCGTGTGCGTGTGCGTGTGCGTGTGCGTGTGCGTGTGCGTGTGCGTGTGCGTGTGCGTGTGCGTGTGCGTGTGCGTGTGCGTGTGCGTGTCTGTGTGCTTGTGCGTGCGCAACAATACGCAGCTATGCGTATGCGTGTTTGGTAGAAAACAAAAAATGGAGATGCCATCAATGTTGCTTCATCTCAAAGACTATCGTTACACATAATTATTTAGCTTTCTATTCTCTAATCACTCATTTACAAGTACTTTCAGTGGGAGACATTATATAATTTAGATTGTGCTTCATTTCATAAATTCCATGGTTCATTCCCAAAACGGGAAGTTTATAACAATGTTTTTATTTGTTTAGATGTGCGCATCTCTATGATGATTCTCAAGAGAGTTAAATTTGCTGGAGGTTTCGCAGGTTTATTTTAACATGTCTGTACATCTTAGTGATTCCTCTCATTCTCTCTAACTTGATATTAATTTCACAACATTAGTTATGTTTTCCCAATTATATTGAAAGGGAGAGTTATAAATTCTTGTACAAATTAAGATATGTGATAACATGACACTTTTCTTTGAAACTGAGGATTGAGGTTGTTTCCCTATTCTCGTTTCCATCGTCCTTGGAGATGATAGGCTACTGGTTCCTCGCAAGGAGTGGGCTACGTTCCCGTCATGGAGGTGACATAGCCTGATTTGCTTCCCGGCTCTACGGAACATCACTCCCAGAGTATCAACAGCAATCTTATTCTTAAAGAAAATGTCTATTATTAGAAACGTCAATATTTTTCTTCCTCTCGGTGTCTGCTTCTGTTTCTGTTCCATCTCTCCACTGCAGTGTCATGTCACAAGTCATATCACTTTATCCCCCTCCGTCAACCACGCTGCGGTCGGTACAGTAGGTGTCTGCGTGCCCCACCCCTCGTAAGGCAAGGTAGTCGCCTAGACACAGCGTGTGTACCGGCCGTGCGGCGTCAACGCTCCGACACATATAAGAGAGGGGACAACACGGTCCCTGGGGTACGTTGCAAGTGTATACTTTTTATTTTTTATCTTCCGCTCCGTCGAGTTGGGCCGGGAGAGATGATATAAGGCATATCGTGCGCTGAATTGGCATCAGTGTGACAATATTCGCTCACTGGATTCATATTTCAGTCGTGAGGCGACGAGTGGTCGGAAACTGTTCACTAAATAAATAAAATAAATAAATTTACTACAAGACAACTTTTATTATTTTATTGATCTCCAACAATTAATCCACAATGTTTCCTTCAAGGTTCACTAATCGCCACTAGCATCACGTACAGTGCAGTTCGACGAGACTCCAGCAGTGGATTTAGTGGACCTTGTGTTGCCTTCTTATAAGGGTCGAAAATAAAGGTATGATGTCTGTTCGGTCACGTGTGGTACAGGTGTTACGATGTTAGTTTGCTTTGAATTAATTTTTTTAAGTTATTGAATGAAATTGTGTGTGCTTTACCGTGGGGGTTTATTACCCATTCCAATGCAAACGGTCCAGGGTTCCATTCCCGTTTCGAACCGGGGTTTCCTTCCTTTGGAAACTGTATATGGGACTGGTGTATGTATTAACTGTGCATAGCAACAGTGAATACAACAACAACTGCTATAATGTTCCGTACTGAAAATCAATTCTTGTATCTGAGTGCGTAGACAATAAATAGTATAGAGCACTCAAAATACACTAGACGCATTCTGGTGGCAAGAAAATAAACTTCTATTAGGAGTGGTCTAGCTGTCAGTTTTCATTGTTGTTGTATTGTTATTATTCATCAATGGCGCTGAAAGGAGGTTGCTTAGCAGCGCTATCTATGTTAGTTTTGAGTCCTCTTGTGTATTTAAAGGCTGTAAACTAGCCCATATGTACGAAAATAGGGTGGATCATTTTATTACATATTTTCATCACCATTATTTCCCCTCTCTGTTTCAAGCCTACAACAATAAAATTAAGTTTGATGTCTCGTTTCGACCGAGATTCTAGAAATACGACCGACCGGTCACAAAAACAATACCAGGTCAAGGTCAGATGAATCGCTGTGTCACAGATTCCTTAGGCTGTCCGTAATTAGTTGGACCTTTCGTAACTAATGTATTTGTAAACCCAATCTGTTATAGGGCCTAAGGTCACATTCAATAAAGATAGTTTTTATACAGGCCATAAAATTCCAGACAATTAAAGTGACATTCGTCTTCTAGGAATTAATGAAATGTTAGCATGAAGTGTCGTTCATTGTTGGTAATTGAGAGCTGCGCTCACAGATGGTGCTCGCATCTGTCTGAGGAGTTAACCGCCATTTGAACTATGACCCGACGTTTAAAAATAACCGAACACGAAGTAGTAGTTCTATAATTACTCCAAGTATGCGTCTACAAGGAAAACACAGTGAGTGTGTGTGTACTGACCCAAAATAGTTGTCCGAGGTTACATCAATTGCAGAGTTCAATAACTTTTATGATGTTGTCAGCTACACAGAATTAGCCGAGATAGGTCGGCTTGGGGTTAGAAATCAAGAAAAACTGACCCCTAATTAGTCTATGGAGATTGGATCCAATATAGTTCAACAGGCAAACATATTTAATACATGAGTAATGCTCGTTTAGTGACTGATAATGCTGCCGTCTGAATGACCAATCATATTCTTGTACAGCAACCACTGTTCATAAAACACCGCTGTGCGTTGCATTTCGTGGGTGTGTGTAATAAAACTGTACACAAACCATAATTAATGCAACAGGAAAAAAACATATTTCAACGAATCTTGTATTTATTAAAACTCACCAACCAATAGACGGATCAATGTTCCGTTCAAGTTTACTTTTGAATTCAAGTATACAAAAACGCATCAAAACTACGTATAGATAATAAAATGCAACAATGCTCCACTTTCTTTGATTCGTTTTTGTTTTGAATTCAAGTAAACTTGAACGGAACACTGAACCGTCTAAAATCAGTTTATTAGACAATACGCTTGTTTTAGTTGCCGCCATAAAAGTGCTGCTCTTAGGAGGAGATCAAGAAGACCTTGCTAGAGCTTTCGTGTCATATAGTTGGCCGTGTTATTTTTACCAACAATATTAAACAATACTAATAACAATGGTAGACGCCTTCTATATATTGTGAGCAATTAATTTGCAGCAGCACTTCAATGGCGCCAAATTCTAAGATGTCAGCGCCCATATATTTCCTCTAAAACAACCGTATAGCGTTATTTTGTTTACGTTGGGATAACTTTACAAACAAACATGTTAAATGTTTTCAAATCAGTTTGTCGCGACATATTTGCATGGCCTATATTAGCATGAGAGCCCTCGTGCGCGAGCGAAGCCCCTCCTCGTCATTCTATCTCGGTATCACCACATCTCCCGCGTGTTTACAACTCGCGCTGGGTTGTCAATCTTGCGCGGTGATCTTCGAGCGTTGTCGTCGTCGCGCGGTTTAAACTTACCATAAATTACTGTGCGAGTCGCGATCTAAACCGACAATCTTTGATTTTCCTCCCCATCTCGTCGTGAGTCGGCAATTTGACCGATTTGCATGGTAATGTGTCGCGGTCGCACATCCTTGGGGAGGGTATCAGTTCAGACTGATATCACTCGCTCAGTTTAACGTTTCTTACTTTAATGGAACAAACTGTTGAATACGGGGATCGTTGTTGTGTTGTCAACCTTCAGTATATATATAACCACAAACATGTGGCGTGAAACAGATGCATTTCAATTTTCAGTATTGTATAGGCCTACACGTGGAATAAGTGAATGGATTTTAATAAATTTAACTTGAAAATAAAGGACATTCTTCGATACCTATGAGGCTATGACAAGTGAGGTTTACGTCTGCTCCTTTATAAGTTACTTTAAACACGGACCATTTCTCATCTTCATAAAATGAAAAATTTCCATAGGTTATAAACCTCTTCTACAAAATGTGTAAAATTTATCTATTTACTTAAAAAACGATGCTTACATGTTTCCCAATCAGTAGCAATCAAACCCGTGCACTCTTGTTTCTAAATTTCTTCTTGAGAAAAGTATAACCATAACTATTATCATTGCATATATTTATTTTACAACCACTAATACGAAGAGGAATAGTCTTAGTTTCAAGTGATAGCGGATAACAATCGGTTGACATTTATACAAAAATAGCCTACTTCACTAATGTAGTTATACTTTCTGTCTCTATGAGGTCTCTGCACAGGGACTGCTACCTTATGATGGTGAGCAGGTTTATGTGCTTTGCTGACCCCAAGAGCTATACCGGCGGAAGCGTATGCTTCTGGTAGGGCCACCCTAGCCGGACAGGTCGAGGGGAGACGCCAGACGAAAGACAGTCCACGTCCTCCCTCTTTATTTTCCTCCCCGCGCCCTCCAACTTTCCTTTCCTCTTTCCTCCAAACCCCCCCGGACGACATATCACTATTGTCGAGTTCATCGTTAAACAACAAACAATAAATAAATAATCTAGGAGGTCCTTTTTACGGTACAGATCTCCTGTGTTCTCCACACTTGCACAGCAATGTGACTACACATGTGTAATCGGATATTATCGAATATGTAAGCTACTTAAGTTTAACGCCAAGCTGTATTCATAACAATTACCGCAATGTTAACACCAAGCGTGTTACAAAGTCCCCCTGCACGTCAGCTGTCCGCCGACACCGTATCATCCATCCCACCCACTTTGCCATGCACAAATCTTTTAAAATAAATCCCCTTTCACGTTTAACTCCGTCGATTCATCCCATCCCTCTGGGGGCCCTCGAATATAAAGTTGTCAGCAGAGCCCAACCCAACCCCATAATCTCTCGGAGACGAGAGGAGACGAGCTCTGATTTGTGAACATAATGGCGGAATAAGTGGATGAGTGGAATCTCTCCCGGGCTGAATATTCGCGCGTCGCATAGCACCGTTGCCTGAGGGCGCGCGGGGAGGAACGACAGCACGTTGACCGAGATGCAATCAGCCTATTTTACAATAAGAAATTATCTTTTTTGTGTTATAACATTATTTACGTTATATTGATGGTCTAGAATACTCATATACCGTATTATCATTAATATAATATACATAGGAAAACTTAAGTTTAAGATGCAAACATTTGTATCTTTATTCTCAGATAGAAAGGTTGGATGAGAGATAAGGTCTTTTTAATACGTGACACAATTTTGGGAGAGAGTTTTGTGTTTAAACAACAAAATATGTACAATTCAAGGACACATTCAACTGGATCGAACTTTGTTTGCTACAGTGACTTGCGTCATGCAAGGATACATCAAGCCACGAACAGCGCGGGCAAGACGACCCGAATACACGACTTTCTCGTACGAATACAGCAAGTTAAAGGTCTCTCACACCAAGAAGTATAGTGTCAGGGGAGTCAGGACCGCCCACAATTAGTTTCCAACTTAACAAGTGCGAATCACTTACGTTTTTCCCGTTTATCTAGTACAAATTGGTTGCGTTAAGTTTTTTGACGGAAACCTGCTTGCACGTTTTCTTGAACGTTACCGTCAAAAACCATACCGCAACCAAATTCTACTAGATACTCGGGAACTTAGTGATTCGCGTTTGTTAAGTTGGAAACTAAATGTGGGCGGTCCTGATACTATTTTACTTCTTTCTGTGAGAGACCTTTACACGATTACAAGATATATACTACATAACTCAATAACACTGTCGTCCAAGGCAGCTGTACAGTGTCGAGTGTGTGTTATTAATATCAATATAGTCGCGTGGACAACGGCCAGGGATCCTCTAATCCCATTAGGGCCCCTTTGCAAGGCGGGATAATTATTGCACACTTCCATTAGCCGCTGCGAGGAAAACATGGCGATAAATATGGCGGCCGTCTTCGAGTAATGCGTTTACCTATACAGTCAGCCAACCTAGGCCAAATCATCTAAAGTTAAATTTAAGTTGCACCATCAACAACTATGTAATACAAAAATATCTTTTTGTTTTTATTATTTAATTCATAATTTTCGACTAATCCCGGTGTTATGAGATCCAACCAAATATCTTGGGCCGTCTTCAGAGTAATGCGTTTACCTATACAGTCAGCCAACCTACGCCATAGTATCTTAAGTTACATTTAAGCTGCACCATCACCAACTTGTTATACAAAGATATATTTTTGTTTTAAATTATTTTATTAATTCATTCATAATTTTCAACTAATCCCATGTCTTATGAGATCCAACCAAATATCTTGGGTGTCAACTGTTATAATATGATCTGTTATAATATATGTAAGGGGCGAAAGGGGCATTCGCCTCCTCTGCACCCCTACCGTCGTTGCAATTCACTGTTGGGCTGACTTTTATTACATTAATTCTCTTCGGCCTGAGGAAAGTCACCATAATACACAACATGTCTCACTCTTCCCTGGTAGTTACAAAGCGCCTACCTACCTTGTGTTTACACGCACGGGTTATGCACTCCCCTACCTGGCCTGGGTTGCATGCACGGGAGGGGCGGAGGGGGAGGCAATCTGGGAAATTAGGCTCGTGGCTAATTTGAGTGGTTGTGGGGGGGGGGGGGTCTCCAAGCGACGCGCTTGGCCAGATGCGGCTTGCATGGCTCAATGCTATTGCGCTCAGTCGTCAAGATAAATAACTAACTTTCCTTGGTTTCCAACACTCACACAATCAAAAGTGTGGCGGCTGATTACAATCAATCTACCACGTGTGTAGGGCTCACATTCAACGACGTCATTTTGGAAAACGCCCGCTTATTGTGACGTGAATGTGTGAATGAATACCTATTAGAGGGAACATGTTTTAATCACGGATGTGTGTCATTGTACGTCGCACGTTTTGGAAGAACAGTCTTTCTTATTCGCACGCAAAGAATTCAGCAATGAACTATATAATAAAATGGTAAAACTTATTTAAATTAATAATTACATATTGTATTGTTGCAATATTGCAGATGTCCTTTGACTGACACATCAACTGTTTTTAAACAAAGGTTCCGTATTATGACTGAAAACAAAATAAGAACACGCAAACTCTGTCTGAAGACAATCATTTGCATGTGTTATCATTTTCTTGAACTTTGACCCGCACATATCAATCTATACGGCAATGTGTACCTCATAATGGCCGCCACGTGACGTCTATTGAAAGCTACCTATAGTAAAGAACTACACGTAGTTAGTTCCATGCGTGTACATACAATGACAATGTGTACATGTATATGAACAGACTATCCCAAGATTTGTGAATCGCGGTTTCTGCAACACAAAACGAGATTCATCGCAGACATGTGAGCATGGTTATCCTCCCCATGGTTATAGGCACATATAATGCGAAACACAACTTGAATCCAGCCTTAGATGTGAAGCTAATCTACAGAGATATGATAGTAAATTTGAGTACAATCGAGTACTCTTAATATATGCTGTCAACACCACCGCACTTTCATCAACGAAGCTGTACTCGCTTTGAGTTGTACTCAGATAACTATACTACTCTTATAACCCAGTTTCCAGTATTCGCTTTCTAGCAGCAATCGTCTAGATTAGCATCGTTGCCAGGTCATGAGACCTAAGGCAATTGACGGCGTGGGTTTAATCATTCTTCCAATGAAGAACGTCTAGGGTTCGATTCCCGGTTCAGGCCTGGCAATTTTAACTTTGAATCTCACTTAAATCTATGTGTATGGATGACGTATGCTGTGACGGTATTTATGGTGAGCCGTCAAGCAAACGAAGCACATAATAAATAGTATCCTATCCCCCACTGAAAATCAGTTCTTGTAACTAACTATATAAGTGAATAGGCAATAATTATTACAAATTTAATTTCCGATTTCTGTACTCGGCACCTCCACCAAATAACAGGATGCAAAACAACAATACACTCTAGAGATTATTGTAGGTTAACTGGTGCACACGGTAATAATATAATATTTCACTCTCATTGTGCTGAGACCCTCGTTTTGGCAATATTTTGAAGATGACTATATCAACTAGCTATGTTCTTAGCACCATGCGTTATAACGTTGGGTGTAAAACATGATACTGTACTAAATGTTAATGAAGGCATAATGAAGCAAAAGTGCTTCAATATCGATGTGTTAGGTTATGTAAACAAATCCAAACACACATTCAATTACGGTATTCTAATCTATGTGACGTCAGTATCTTTAAAAAATGTACGAAGGTGTTCGCACTGTCCAATCACTGATTCATGTGTTTCATATTTGACATATAGATCTTTGATTGGTTATCGCTCACTCGTCGATGGTGTTTGGAGCCTACAGGGTTGGTTTAGTAACTTTAAATTAAAGTCCCCCACTGAAAATCAGTCTTGTTACTGAGTGGCTAGACTCTAAATGTGAATTTATTGTAATTTTATTTTATTTGCTGTTCCAGTTTTCTGTCGACACTATTGCATGCGTCGTGTTGTCATAGTTACACTGCAGGTTGTCGCGTTGTGCGGGGGTGCGTCATGGCGTACCTGAGTTCTACCTGGGACCACGGAACAATGGGCTGCGGGAATAATTGATAAGCGTCAGTGAAGGGGTTGGCGGCGTTGCGGGGGCGTGGCGCGGTAGGGGGTGGTTGACTGTGGGGAGGGGTGAAAGGTCATTCGTTACTGAGACACACGCGTGCCAGATCTCCGCGCTGATTGGCGGCGAGGCTAACCTTTGACCCCTCCCACGAAGACGTGACATTGACGTGATCAATACACGAGGCCGCTCCATTTTGTTTGCTTGCCGGAAGCGAGGGCGACAGATGTTGTTCTCTTGTTGACACAACAATCGTTGCGCGCGGCCGGACATGTCCGATCCAATCAACCTAGCTGCTCATTTGTTTGGCGGTTACACCTATAGCCTGAAACACTCACGATTTCAGTCTGTTAAAATTGCTTTAAAGTGTGTTTAAATTGTCCCAAATGTAAATACAAAAAATGTCATCCTGTAGAAAATTCAGTGCTCTTTCTTACTAATGTTTCGTTGTTCCAATCAATATTTCCGTTTTTCAGATGTTCTTTATTACCTTTTGTAATGTGATTTTGCTGGACACTAACGGAAATACTTACTGGAATAAAACACCATTCATATAAGAAAGGGCATTTAGTTCTTTATAGGATGACCAGGGGCGTAACCAGGGTACTAATATTACCCGGGTAAGATGCGGAGATAGGTACTTCAGGCAAAAATAGCAGGATGGTTTGGGGGGCGAGCCCCCCAACAACAGTGCCGCAGGCGACTTTTTTTAAATTCGGGGTTTTAGAGTGATTTCTGAGCGTTTCAGAAAAATTACTGGACTAAATGCAAAACTGAAATACTGTCGTGTGTGTAGTGCACAAACCAGAAAACTTAAACACAAATGGAAAAATGGACGAGGATGATTAAGTACTATTGAGTTCTAAAGCTAAGTTTGGTCTAAGTTTGGGGCTAGGTTAGAGCGGTTGGTCCTAGTGGAATTGTAATAGCTGTAGGCATGCAAGGAACTTATACTTAGGGAATTTTTACCCGGGTATCTACCCGGGTTACCGATGCCTAGTTATGCGCCTGAGGATGACACATTCTAATTTTCTTTTGGGACAATTTAAGCCATTTTAATGCAACTTTAACGGACTGAAATCGGGTGTACAGCAGGGTAGGTGAACATACAGCCTTAAAGACAAGCGCGTGATTGGTGACACGGCTGTGAGGGCTTTGTAGCCGCATAACAGTAACAGTACGTTACAGCCCCAACACCTTCAGACGTGCTGGGTCGCACAGGTCCTTTGTACGACGCAGCACTGTGGCACACTCGCCTGCTATAACTTTATGTGTTAAGCTCAACCAGGCGGCGCTCTCAATCACGTGACATATTGTTGTACTGTATTCAAACAAAGCGCGTGGCGGCCATGTTGTTGCATTGTATTCACACAATGCGCGTGGTGGCCATGTTGTTGCATTGTATTTACACAATGCGCGTGGTGGCCATATTGTTGCATTGTATGCACACAATGCGCGTGGTGGCCATGTTGTTGCATTGTATTTACACAATGCGCGTGGTGGCCATATTGTTGCATTGTATGCACACAATACACGTGGCGGTCATATTGTTGTATTGTATTCACACAATGCACGTGGCGGCCATATTGTTGTATTGTATTCACACAATGCACGTGGCGGTCATATTGTTGTATTGTATTCACACAATGCACGTGGCGGCCATATTGTTGTACTGTATTCACACAATCGTGTACAATATGGCCGCCACGGCCATATTGTTCTCCAAGTGTGCACGTTTGTGTATTTGCGACTGCCAATTCATATTTGTTGAATTGTTCTACTTTATAACTATATACTAACAAGCAACGTCAGGAAAGTCCGTTTTCTTGGACACAAATAATTGCAATGACACAAATAATAATTCTCGTGAACTTTGGTGGGGGATATATGTAATAAAACTCTCACATTTCATGGTAAGTATATTCGTTATCTATTTATAGTTTAAATGTCATCATACATTTTATGGTCCGTTATGACCGTTGTGACGTATGTGAGTATATACTCCCTACACCGTTACTATTGCAGCTGAAACCCTATAGAACAGATGGGTAGCCGGATGGTTTTTAAAATTATCTGTTCGAACTATTCCTGTTTCCGTGATCAGTGGTACAAATACCCCCACTGAAAATCAGTTGTTGTAACTGAGTGAGTAGAATATGGATTTATTAAGGCCTACTTATTAAACTTCACGAGAACGTAATTTACAAATTAATTAAAAAGGTGTTTGCGTTCTACATGTCAGTAGTTCACGGTTTTAGTTGGAAGTCTTTTATAAAAGCGCTTACGGCACCCAAAAGTATCCATTTACATTAGTGTCATCTTTAAATCTATAAGGCACCTTAATAATTACAAGTACACGACTTCCATGGAACCATAACCTTAACGTTCACGCGATTCGCTAAGTATCTAACGCCTCATTTGCGAACTGAACGGCTTTACTCTGTAATCAAATCACATTGTCTAAATGTGCGCCGCTGCTCGATGTGAGAAGTGCTTGGTACTAAAACAACCAGTTAAACTAATTCTACCCCCTCCCCCTACCACCACCCCCCTCCCGCTCTCAAGCATCTTCACTTAGTTGTTTGACTTAGTAATTACAATATCCTTGTCATATAGCTTACGGGTTACACTTTGAAACGCAGCCCTCAGTGAAATCAACCCTTAGATCAAACAACGATCTTCCTGATTAATAGTATTATTTAACGAGACCTTGTTCTAGGGCTTCTCGGCGTTAACTAAGACAGCTGTTTATCAGCAAATACTCTGGCATCACTGAGAGGGTCACTGGATATATCGCAGAAGAGCTCAAACAGTCCTACATCTACTTTCACGGCACAACTATTATATTGATAACAGTTTGCACTGTCCAATCACTGATTCATATGTTTTGTATTTGAAATATCGATCTTTGATTGATTATCGCTCACTCGTCGATGGTGTTCGAAGCCTACAGGGTTGGTTTAGTCACTTTAAATTAAAGTCCCCCACTGCAAATCAGTTTAATTACTGAGTGGGTAGACTCTAAATGTGAATTTATTTTTTATTTTATTTTATTTTGTAATTTATATTCAGGAAGTAGTAGGTATTGTTGACGCTGGTTTGTTATCACTTATCATGCATGCAGTAACCTACCACGCCAGCAGATCTCCAGTGAATGATAACAGTTAGTGCGCGCGTTACTGCTATGCGTGTTGAGGGGGTTAAACGTTTACTACATTTATATGAATCTTAACCAATCTTTTTTATGCGCACATATAAAAATCATTATCAGGGGTATTATTTTTATTATTCATGATATTCTACCGAGCTCTATTTTCCACGCCTTGCTCGCTCAGTGTCTGGTATATCCCCAGGGCTTGCCCCCCCCCTCCCCCCCTCCCCCCCTCTGGGACTCGGCGGTATCTTGACTGTCAACTCAATCACATCACTTAATTAAGAGCGCGGCCCGAAGCCCGACCGATACTTGGCAAATATTTGAGTTCTCCCAGGACACGGTAGGGCGCGGCCTAGTCAGTCGTGACCCGTGGGGCTTCCCGCTCGACACTGAAGACCCATAACGCTGGCTGGAGCCGTCTTAGCCACTTCACCTACATCAGACGTGTTGTATATCCGTACAACACTCTATTATGTATGTTGGTGATGGTAAACGACACAAACAAAGGGAACATTATAATGTAAGACACTTAGGGTCAAATGCATAGTCATTCATTCTCATATGCTCATCAATTTGGTATTTCCTCGTGACTCGCCAAACCACCAACCACAGAGTGGCATTGCCATGTGGACTGCTCTGTGATTGGTGGTTGGGCGAGTCAGAGGAAAAGCTTAGTTGAGGAACGACTATGCATTTGACCGGAGACAGTCAAATTACAGCTACATTAATGTTTATAAATCTACACGTATCGGTATCGTTATTTGTACATCGTTATAGGAACTATCAACATTCTAGATACATCCATATTCACAGACGCAAACGCCAAACACCAAATCGTGGTTAAATTCAACAAGAGAATGCGCCACTGTCGCCTGTGAACAAACCAATATGGCCGCAGCATCGAGGTAGACCGTAAACATTGTCTTTCGCTATGGAAGAAAATACGTGTAGATCCGGCGATATTCCTTTTTCCTTTTCATTCCTTCTTAGATTCCTTTTTAGGTAAAAATAAAGTAATTTTCACGATCTAGAGCGTTATAACACCAAGATTAAGACTAGGCCTAGGCCAAGTGTCAAGTGTCAAGCTATACCTTTGTTTACCTCGACTCTCTAGTTCCCGTTTCTGCCGCATGAGTGCGTATTGCTAAAACTGACCGTCCTGTGTATAGGCACCGTGTGTTAGTACATACAGCGCTGTATGTGGCCAAATTTAGCAACAAACTGCTGAAGATTTCATTCCGCGGTTGAAAATAGTGCTGGATATTATTGTGATATATCTTGTTTTTTGTTTGGCGTTTGTTTCGTTTTTATTGTTGATGTGTATTTATTTTGTATTGTTGTTTTGTTTTGTGTTTTTGTTTTGGCTTTTATTGTCTTGTTTTGTTTGTGTTTGTTGTGTGTTATTTGTTGTTTTTACGTCTAAAACGTGTCCTGATTAAAATGGTGGCTTGCCTTTTTAAGATTTACTGATGGGATTCATAATCTGCGCGAAAATTTTAAAACCCATATTTAATTAAACAATTTTCACAATTTCCCTTTATTGACGTAGGAAGAACGACGCTGCTTCAGCAGGTTGTTGCGCGACTTTGCCACTTGGAGCGCTTCATTCGTTTTCACTAGCGCCATCAGTGGCCAATCTCGGTGCCTATAGTGCGAACGCGAAGGAAAAGAAGGAAAGGTTGTTTTGTTCTCTAAGACTGGTGTAATCACGTGGCCTAGCCTGGCTCCACGCGGTCTCGGCTCACAAAGCCCCCGCCTGGCATTAACTAATGACTGACGCAGGCGCAATATGCCCGCTTAATTAAACATCCATTGTGATGGTTACAGGCCCTGACTGACTAACTGACTAATTCATTACATTCTTCTCACCTTTTTGTTTTACTACCATTATCACAACCCTCGAACTAATTATTTTAGTTTGAGTTTTGACCAAGGCTATTTCTCAATGTCAATAATGAAATGAAATGGCCAACGTGTTTTGAACTCGAGTTTTCTGGCTGGATGTCTGGCTGATCCTCAATAACCTTCGTCAACATATCTTAACTTACTTTCGTTGGATTCATTTATAACAAACTTGAAGAAAGAAATATAACTGTCGAACCAATCAAAACACAATTCAAAACTTATAACTAATGTTATCGATCAGTTTTGGACCTCGTCACGATTTAGTAGATAATAATGACGACATTATCTTCTTCTACGCATGCAAGAATTTCTAGATCTATTTATGATTTAGATTTACAAGAAAAACTATTAGATACCGGTGTATTCCATGCTATAGCTGTGCCCGAGACTTCGTTCGCGTGGAACTTGAAATGATATATGTATTTTGAATACAAATGTTGACTATATCACAAACCATAGATTTTAATTTCTACAACCTACATATGATTATTTTCAAGTCTTACTGTTGTATTGTCTGTAGAAAGAAACAGATTACTAGATTGAGTTTTTGTAATTACATTTGTTTTACAGACTGCTAGTGAAGCTTTAGTGCACCGTGTTAGTGAAGCTATCTAGTGCACGCGTTAGTGCACAGAGTGTTAGTGAAGCTATCTTGCAACCTTTAGGGCACAAATTGTTAGTGAAACTGTATAAACTCTAGTGCACCCTTTAGGCCACAGATTGTTAGTGAAACTAAGGTAAAGCGTGTTTAGAAAGTAATCGAAAGCGACGATATTGTCGGAAAGGGAGAGCCACAGTTTTATAAACTCAACTCAAGCTCGTAATCAAATGAAAGCAGAGATTTATTGCGGCCTGTCAGCGTTAATCCCGCTCATAAGTGAGTTTCAAGCAGCCCCCATGTCTTCTTTGTGTCATTGCGCCAAATCGAGCGCGTCGGATCGGCTACACGAGATGAGTGCGCGGTAGCGGAGGTGGGGGGGGGGGGGGGGGGGTGAGGGGGGGGGATTACACGCGGCGCTGAGCACGAACAAGCAGTCCGCTCTAACATGGTTGCATTTGTATTCTGTCTGCATGAACAAAGTGATCTTATTGTGTTTTCCCTGCATTTGTTTTTAAATCTGTATGATGATTTTCAATGATTGCTGTTGCAGGATTCATTGTGATATCAGTGTTTGTGACGTATTTTAAAATTCTATTCGAAATTAAAGTAAATAACAGTTCTTTCTACTTGTAATTGTATCAGTATCAATGTATTCACGCCCTTAAACTGCTGCGACATAAGCTTTGCCCTTAAGATTTAATTTTTTTTCTCCTACTTGCCCCTTCCTCCCAAGAAGCCAACACCAACACTCATGACCCGACCGGTTATCAACCCGTGACTCTAGCACAGAAAGCTCGGGTCTCAGCTCAGCCATCAGACTGTTTGATTCATGTACCCGCCCGTGACAGACTCCATTCAATCCATGAGATGAGACGAGATGAGAGGGATATAAAAGTGTTTGCTATATACAGCGCTTTGAGGCGCGTTGCGGTGCTCATAATTAAAAACCGTGTGCTGACGGATCGGGATAGATGACTGGTGGCTTTGAAGGGCGGTCTTTGATGTTGTGATGCGCGGTCAGCGGTACCCCCCTCCCCCCCCCCCCCCCTCCATGATACAACCTTGAGGTACACCACCCTCGCAGGCACACTTTCGTGATTAGCGAGCCACAAGAACCCCCCCACCCCCCTCCTACATCATTTCAAATTTGCAGATTTACATTTTTTTTTTACTCCCATATTCCGACAATAAATTCCTATTTCTTAATGCGACATCAAAATAAGGCCTATATTGACAAAGAGCATTATCAACTGAATATATGGAATATGGGGAGCGCATACAACGAGAAAACTCCGTGCGAGAAAACTATACATAAAATACAGTCATGGGGAAATATGATTAGGCCTACTGGTTACAAAACTGTAATATTTTCACAGAAAACTAGAATACTTTTCATTGTTTAAGTGTGTATTGGCGTCAGAGGGCTTTCATATATATAAGGTTTTCATCAGCCATTATGTTTGTTGACTGAACCCAAATATCAACGATCAATGAACATAATGTACGATATGGGTCGTTATTTCACAGTGACCAGTAGTTCAGTGTTGTCAAGCATGTAAGTGTTAGCCAATCGCGTATTAGTATAGTTAGTTCTCGTTTCACTTTCCATTGAAAAACAATTGTAAACCTCGTTCAGTAATGCCAATCCCGTCCGGAGAAGTAGTAGCCTACAGATTTAATTTAAGTAATGCAAACTTATCGTTCGTCAGAGGATAACTTGGTAAGAGCTATTTCCCTTTGAGAGCAGCTTTCTAAAGAAAGCCTGGAGCTCTCAAAGGCGGTGAAAAGATATTAAAAATGTTTCAAACTTGAGTAATATTCGTTTGTAAGGGGATGGATGGGCTAAGCCGAGAATCTGTCGACGAGTCTAGCTTTGTGTTTAAAATGGGGGCAGACCCGAATGGGGCTCGAACCCTGGGGTCTCTAGCAGACAGCCATCTAACGTCGGTTCTCTATAACATATAACCTCCTCCAGCATTTAAAAAAAAAACTTTTTCCGGAATTCACTCTATATAATTAGTCCCTAAAGCTCGTGTATCCGCTACGTTCGCTAGTGAGGCTATAGAGTGAAAACAAGTGAAAGTTAGGGCCGGTCTTACAATCTCCTAATAAGAATGTTATTTGTAGCAATTAAATTATTTGGTGGATTTCAAGGGTTTTGATTGGTGGTTGCCGTGGAGAAAACAAGCTATTCGACGAATAAGTAGTTATTGGGACATTGTAAGACTAGACCTAAAGTGAATAGTTATATATAATTACTTAAGTATAAGTAAGTTCTGTCGTTTTTCAGCCTAAAAACTACGAAACAACCAAAATAAAACAAAAACGGCTCGTGCTACTGGGGCTCTGATCCAGCCCCCCCCCCCCCCCTTGGTGTCAAACATTAAATATTCATATTATAAGGAAACCCTAAGTAATGCACCCTACCTTGAGTGTACCCGAGCACGGCGAACTGGGAGAGTCGAGAAGAGACAAGTAGTTTTATCGCCCTGGCAACAGGCTACTTAAGTCTTCTTGCATGTGAAAATATCAGTCGCACACATCCAGTCCCCCGGGTCTCAAAGGCCGCGGCATTTCGCTCCCACTCCCGCACATATATCGCTCATAAAAGTTCAAACACTAATTCCCGAGCAACAGGGCGAAAGGTCGCCCATGACGTCACGAGAGAATCAATCGGGGCCGCGTCTGGCGGGGTTGAACCGTGATCGATACGATATGGGTGAGTTGTCTTTAGGTGTAGAAACTAGACATACGATTATCTGTCCAGCAAACAACAGAATATTCAGCCATGTACACTCTTTGTCTATGAAGTATATGAAGATATCTTATCAAGACCTCTTCGGTATAGTTCCCATTCTTTAATGTAGGTAGCAGCACTAAAACTAACAAGATGGTTCTCTCATGAAACCTAACGTTTAGACCTAGTACGGAACAAATGTATGAGAAAATAAATGCCTAGGTTCTCCCACAGTTAGGTGTTCATGTGCATTACAGAGCAGATAGTGGATATATCTTTGACCAGAGTCGATGGAAGAGTTCTCCCCATCACTGGCCAAGTATTTGTCAAACTATCAAGAATACGCCCTATGAAAGTTGTAGACAAAGTAAGTATAATAAAATAAAATATAAAAGAACTAATCTATTATAACCTTCAGTATAGCCTACATCTCTGCTCATCGCACTCATGCTCATACGAGCGTGCAGTCCATCGTCGCAATTAGCCTCGTGTCATTGAACACATCGTTACCACTCATGCGCAATGGCGAGACGGACAGCAACAACCATAAGGGGACGAACATACCTCACTAATGCAAGGAGTAATCAACGTTACATGTGGCTGCATGGCTCACAGACACTGATCCGAGCCTCAGGGATCCACTGGGCATGGGTCCGAGTCCCGCGTATATGTCTTGGTAGCTATTATCTATTCATCTATCGAACGTGTCTCTACAAGTAGACCCCACTAGCTGGTGATGTCTCTACAAATACACACACTACAAAACCCATCAAACAGTTGTATCTCTGATACTTAGAACCCACTAGATAGTTGCAAAGTTGATAATTGATAGTTGTATTACTACAAGTAAATTTCACTAGCCGGTAATGTATCTACACGTAAAACCCACAAACAGCTGTGTGTCTACAAGTATAACCCATTAAACCGTTGTATCTCTACACGTAGAACCCACTAGTTCAGTAACCTTCTGAAAACGCAACGAAGGCCAGCGCAGAGCCATAGAGTTGTAGCTAAAACACGACTCACCATTCTAAACGCATTCAAATTCACAACCAACATAATGTAAACCATGATGACCACACAGCCACTAAGAATTTTATAATAAACCCCTGCGCTCCCCCTCCCCCTCGAAAGACAAAGTAATTGAATGCAAGAGATACCGCTGACGTTATGGCAGGCCACCGAATGCCGCACCAATGAGGGCAATAAATTAGCCTGGCCCTGCGTAATGAAATTCTTGACCAACCCCCGGCCGGTCTCTGGGGACCTCCACGTTACAGATAACACGGGTCATGCGCGTAGCTGCAGTATGGGTCTACCTCAATAGTCAACACACCTTGGGCCTTGGTACGACTCTCCACATGCTCCCATTACACGGTATGTCACCTTCGTGAACTTTCATTTACTGTTCATATTATTTCTCTAGAACTGTGATGCTGTAGTGTGTGTGAAATGTGTAGTACAACACCACATTCCAAAAGTTAAATAGGCCTAAGTTCATATGATCTCTGTGTACAGAGCACATGCTCTCATTACACGGTATATGTCACCTTCGTGAACTTTCATTTACTGTTCATATTATTTCTACAGAACTAACTGTGATGCTGTAGTGTGTGTGAAATGTGTGGTAACACCACATTCCAAAAATTAAATAGGCCTAAGTTCATATGATCTCTGTGTACAGAACACATGCTCCCGTTAAACGGTATATGTCACCTTCGTGAACTTTCATTTACTGTTCATATTTTTTCTCCAGAACTAACTGTGATGCTGTGGTGTGTGTGTGTGAAACGTGTGGTACAACACCACATTCCAAAAGATAAATAAGTTCTTATAAAAAATGGAAATATTTATCGAAACAAAGAAACAATCACGAGAAAGAATACTAAAGTCTCTGGGAGATATTATAATTAAAATTAAAATTAAATCAAAATTATTAAAAAAAAACAATTAAAATAATTAATAATACAATAAAATACAATTGGGAGATATTTTTAACGAATGCTTGGGTTCACTTTTGGACAATACAAAGCATTTTAAAGCAGTTTTAACCGATATAAATCCGAGTTTCCGAATGGTAGGTCAACATACAGTCGTAAAAAATGAATTTTAGTGTAAAATCGTTCCCATATAAATAATATTTGGCCTTCGTTTAAACTCAAACCACCGTTCACCACAACAATTATATCGAACATTTCACCGTCTTTAAAGTAGCCTAAATTTCCGTTTAAACATAACAACAGCAATTATAATTCTGCACTTATCTCTTGCCAGGACAGCTGAGAGTTAGTTGTTGCATAGCATGTGAACCATATTAGTCCTTGACGACGTAAAAACGTGTTACGCCATCGTAGAGGTTTGTGACGTTTGTTGTTATGTAATATCTCCCCTTGTTTCTCCACGCCTTGCTCATTACAATCCGATCAGTCCAAACACTTCCCGGTCTTGAACAGGCAATGCATTGAGTGTAAGCCAAAGACAAAGTGTCACGTGAACACAAGAGCCAAATAAAAGGAGACTGTGGTGAAACTACCCGGCACCTCCACCAAACACACAATGACGATGAGATGACGATGACGATGACGATGACGATGACGATGACGATGACGATGACGATGCTTGTTGCTTTACATCTGTATTATTGTAATTATGCTACTGTAGACGATGAGAGGTGATTGATATAATTTTAAAAAATCAATTCCTTTTGCGAGATTCGAACTCGTGACCCTCGGTGGCATATCCCCGGGACACCCACGTACCCCCAGGACACCCACATATCTCCAGGACACACACGTACCCCCAGGACCTGTGTCCCAATCGCATGAGGCATCGCGGACGGCCCAAACACACAACGAATGTTGTCTACGGGGACAGTAATTACTAATTACTAACTTTTCACATTTACTGCGTTAATTCCAAATTAAAAAACAGTCATTCCACAGTGTTTTGTTACGGACAAACATTATGTGCGCGAATCATAGAAAGACACAACAATGAAACTACCTAGAAATCGATTGTTAGTCCGACCTGTTTTTTCACAGCCCCCTTGTTCAATATGAAGATCCTTGTCACACCGGCATGTGCTCACATTGTTGTCACACCCAATGATATTCAACAGCTATAGTAGGCTAGATGCGCAGCCTAGCAACCACAAGCGTGTCAATTAGAAGCCATCATGAAATGGGCAAATAACACAGGCGGGAATAGGAGTCTCTAGTGCAACTTTCTGCCGATCGCAGCGCTAGCAGTACTGAAAGGTCCAAATTAGCATGTAAATTGCCCATTTCAAAATGGCTTCAAATCGCTACGCTCGCTACTGAGTGGAAGGTTGGGGGACTGGTGATCTAGCCTACTATAGCTGTTGAATATCATTGAGTTTGTCACACCGGCATGTGCTCACATTGTTGTCACACCTATCGCAAGGCGGTGCACAAGATGGATTGTTGTGGGTACCCCCCGGGGTTACTCGAGTGGCTGCATAGCTATTGAGCGAAAATTTAAGTGCGCGAAAGTTCTAGTTAGCGAAATTCGCGCACCCGATCATTCGCGCAATAGAACTTTCGCTCACTAGAGTATTCGCGCATTAGAAGATTCGCTAACTAGATATTTCGCGCACTAGACTTTTCGCGCACTTAAGGTTTCGCTTACTGGAAATTTCGCGCAATAGGCTATTCGCGCACTAGAGTTTTCGCGGACTAGAGTTTTCGCGCAACAGATTTTTCGCGCATTAAGGTGTTCGCGGACTAGACTCTTCGCGCACCTTAGGTTTCGCTTACTAGAAATTTCGCGCAATAGGCTATTCGCGCACTAGAGTTTTCGCGGACTAGAGTTTTCGCGCAATAGAACTTTCGCGCATTAGAGTTTTCTTTGCATTAAGGCGCAGCAGGATATCTGCGGTCAGGTATACTGTGTATATTGTCGGACCTGAAAACGTTCGACTCAGACCGCCTGCCAAGAATATTGATGTGCCGTTCTTGCGCTTAACCTACCGTGCCGCCAAGGGTCACCCCCCCTTCCCCCCCCTCATCATCGCCCCGTCATCATCACCGATTGCGAGCGGTTGCTTGTTAATGTTACCTGTTTGCGTATATATATCACGTATTATACATTTTGTGCTGTCAGGTGGTCCACTCCTGATAACGTCAAATGACGTTGTCACTCAATCACAATTGACACAAGTATTATTTAGATGTGGAGAAAATAGATATCTCAATCTCCCAGTATTTTAGTTTTCACCGTAACTTTACTAGGTAGTAATAAGTATTCTTATACTGATGTAGGTTAACAATACAGTGATTTATTTACAATGATGTCTCCACACAAGCAGCATGTTCACGTTATCACACCCAATTGGTTTACACATTTTATTTTATTTATTTATTTAATGTCTATTCTATTCAGTAATATTAAAAGTAATATTCGTGTATTCCAGGTTCTTATTGCTTCACGAATTATTAATGGTAATAAATCAAGATAAACGACACATACAAAAACTCTAGTTATAACAAATTTGCGCTTACGTCCATTTCGGTATAATACACAGCGCAGACGCATATTTTAGTTATGAATATGTAAGGTATCGGTAAGTGATTTGATTATTTCGATTATGTACTTAATAACACAAGAAGAGCAACCTTTAATTTACCACGCGCACATTACTTGGAGTTAAAATATTCAGATAATATTACTATGCTTTTTCATGGTAAATCATATGCATGTAAAATGAACCAAAGCCAACGATAGGCGGTCATTGACGGCTTGTCGTTAGAGTAGTAAACCGCGGTTCTGGCATTCAGATTTGAATCCTGTGTAGCGCATGTTAACCATGACATGAATGCTTCTTCATAAATTAAGCACTCACTCATCGTCGCGATTTTCACTGGTGGTAAAAAAAAAAATGTAAGAAGACCCAAAATATCGTCACCTTCCAAATTTGTCCAAGGTTTAAATGAGGGTTGGTCTTGTACTTTACAAATTAATATTATATATTAAAAATGGTTAGTGGTTGGTATATAAAAAATGGTTGTGATCATATGTTTATTTAATTATATTAAAATGTAATAATTTAATTAAACGACGGGATTTCAGGGGAGGCTAAGGGGGAATTGACTCGGCTGAAGCCCCCAAGCCCCTTCCCCACTATACACGGCATTAGTCTTGGCGAATTATCAATAAACAAATGTTAATACGTATTTAAAAGGGAATTTTCCTCTTTTTTTAATTTTCATCTTCTACTAAATTAGTTGACAACTTCGTAAATATGAACACATTAAATGTATTTACTTAAATAAAAATACAAATTTTGTATTTTTATTTAATTAAATTATATCAATCATCCAATTAATCTGAAGTGTTCTACTTCTTTTTTACAAGTGATGAAACACATGACATTTCTTCAAAGTAGATTACCAATAAGATAAAATTTAACAAACACAACTTGCTTATATGATTATTGTATTCGAGGATATAACGAATCGAGAGTATATACAAAGAGAATATATTAATTTTTACTTTAAAATATAATTACAAAACGTAAAACATTTTTGCGGTATATGCAGTCCACTGTTCGATGTGTCAACAATACAACAACAAATTAATCAATTTAATAGAAGTTAGTTTATGTCGTCCCGGTAGCTCAAGTGGGAAGAGCAATGGCTTGCAATGCCGCAGATCTGTGTTCGATGTCAAGTCAGGGCATACTTATATTAGAATTGCTATATCCGTAGATTATCCATAACACTGAAGTTGGCTATAAACAAACATGTCATAATTTGTATGTACACCATACTTAAAGTAAATCGTGGATAGTAACAGTCACCTTCTGCTTGTTAATAGTAATATCAAAATACTACAATTTTGTTGTGATTCTCAATTCTCAAGTAATTCTCAAGAGAATATTGTAACGAAAACGACGCATGTCACACTATTTCGTTGTGTGTAATGAACGTAAAGGTAAGACAGTGCATGCAACGGGAGTGTACGTATCCATATGGGTATGGGTAGGTTTTATGTCAGAACGCAAATAACAACCACTTCTTCTTGGCACAATAATTTAAAGTTATTTTATCTAGTTGTCTATACGTTGGACGAACTGGAGTTCTATTATGGATTATATTCACTTTCGAGCACGTTTTTGTAAGTTTATTATTCACATTTCAGCCTACAATCAGGGGTTATGGTTTAAATAACAAGCCAGCGTTTGGCGTGACGCGTGATTCTATTAAACCGCGGTTGTTGCTTTCCAAGTTCGAATCCTGGCTTGGGTATGGATGCAATGTGGCGTTTTTCATATTTGTAATTACCCAAGCACCGTCTCGATTACCCTCGTGGCCAAAATATGAGCGTAAAGCCCAAATATCACTTGAACAAAATAAAATGCAACAACATATTTCATAAGTCCATTGTCTTCACTTAACGTGAGCATATATAATGAATTTAATATTTACACATTGCTATCTCATATATTTTATTGATTAAGTAAAACATAATCATGGTCGTCACGATGAGGCTGAAGCGAACATTGTCATCCCCATATACACCCCAACTGAAGAAGACGCCTGCATCCACACAACTAGCAATGCTCCGCTGTGTAGCGTATCGCCTACCATCCAGGGGTTACATCCGCCATTTACGAATAAATGCATTATTTTCACACAGTAGCGTAGTGCAGAATATGAGGAGCCCATGCGACATATAAAAAATTACCTACCAGTATTGAATAATTTATAACGTGCTTTAGTGGCTGTGAGTGTATCGAAAACGGAAACTAAGTTCAATCATCGTGTTCTCTCTCCCTCGGTACTGAATTTGAAACTATCAAATCAACTTGAAACTCAGTTATCCATGTTCTGTTTAGTGTCTGATTCCAAAATATTTCTAGGATAATTTGTCATCAATAGGGCATGCCTTTATCGTTTAAACTTTACTTAATAGTAGAAGTAATTTAATTTTCCATCATTACCGCACGCAGGATTTAATTCAGAGGGGGGTAGGGGTGTCAGGCGAATTGGTATTTACTACACTAAAGAAAAGGGATTGGATAATTTAGTAAAATTACCTTAGATTGAGGCAGTAAAATGCCTTTACAGTAATAAGATTTGCATTTAGAATAATTACTGTATGCTAGAACTGATACCATTATGCTTTAAAATAATGCTGAATGCTATTAGTTGCATTAACATAAAATGTTCACGAGTTTAGTTGGTTCGTTTGGAGGGGGGGCGGGGGTGGAGCCTTCCTCTACGCCAGTTGTTTCACATGTCAATTTTATTTGAATACATTCTGTTATCTGAACGGATTGACGTCCAAATATAACCACCGTTGTTCGATCGTATGAAGCGTGAAAAACTAAAAGAAGTTCAGTCATTTGATATGAATTTGTTGTGCTGATATGCCGTGAATGTAGGCCTATTGCCAAAGTCAAGCCCTGGATGCCACACTATATCCACCAAACATATAAATATAGTCAAACACATAATGCCATTCCTGTCAATTTTGAATTTAATTATACCATCATCTTTCTGTTTTTTAAATGTTTATAATAATAATGTAATAATTTTTAGTAGGAAACCGCCCAGAGACAACTTGCCCATATTCAGGTTACTAACAATTTATTGTGGTATTGGATGCGTGGGGAGGGTTGTCCAAGGGCTGTTAGTATGACTCAAACCCGACATTGTCTTTATGACGGAGAAAAACCTCGGAAAAACTCCTTGAAAGACTTTGTCAGGATAGCCGGTGGTGGGTATCGAACCAGCGTCCTCCCGTGTCAGAACCTCGCGCGCTACGCACTGAGCCATCTCTGTCGAAAAAAAAACAACGTCTTAAAAAGATTTCGCTATTGTGGCGATCTGACATAATTATATTATTAGAAGTTGGTTACTACTGGAGTTCGAATCCAGAACATGCGATGCTAAGTGCGGGTCTCACTATTGGTGAGGATATCGCTAGCATTTTGGCCCGCTAGAGGGGCAATGGGGAATTCAACATTGTTGGCCGTGTATTGGAGTAGAATATCCATATCTTCGGAACTAATAAAGCTATAAGGCGATTTTGGACTTTTTAGAATTCAGATTCAACCTACCTAACATTGATTAGTAGTCCTTATAATTACATAATAATAATGCTGTTTTAATTAAAATCTGTGCAATTGACTTATTATTAAGATATTTAGAGCAAATATCAATTCAGAAACGAAATATAACGTGTTGGCATAAAACGTAGAATATGGTATATTTTCAATTATCAAACTTGGACTTCAATTTAGAAAATAATTAAGGCTGTGTGTCGTCTATTCGGAGCAAATACGAACTCCATGTTTTTTTTTTTCTGCAACCTAGTCAATCGACCGGGCATATGAGGATATCCAAGGTATTCGGAATTTTATGCTCTTTATCCTCATCAACATTTTGTTTTTGTAAACCTAATAATGTTATCGTGAAAGTGCAAAAACTTTGATAAAGTGTTCTTCTGTGTTGTCCTCGGACACTTTGTCAAAGTTTTTGCACTTTCACGATTACATTATTAGGTTTACAAAAACAAAATGTTGATGAGGACAAAGAGCATAAAATTCTGAATACCTTGGATATCCTCATATGTCCAGTCGATTGACTGGGTTGCAGAAACAAAAATAAATACAAAACATGGAGTTCGTATTTCCCCGAATAGACGACACACAGCCTTAATGACACTTGATTAAATTACCTGTTGTTCGAGTTTCTGATAATATATTGACAAAATGCCGAAAGTGGACAATTTCATTTGGTTCTTTTAGAATTGAATGCTTTTTGATTTTTTAAGATATCTCACACTCTTTTCAAACTATCACTGTCATTAGTTATTACAAATTTCTTGTCAGACAACATTATTCTTGATAATTCAAAAAGTAATTAGGCCTATAGTGATAATTTTAAAGCGGCGTAAAATCTCTTAAAAATTTAAAAAGTATTCAACTTTAAGAGCCAAATTTAATTTTCTAACGTCGGTCTTTTATCAATATTATATCAGAAACTCAAAGAATAGGTAGTTAAATCAAGCGTCATTATTTTTTTAATTGAAATTTTAAGTTTGAAAATTGAAAATATACCAATAGTAAGACATCACAATTTATATGATGTAAAAACGTTTGAACTTACTACTTGAAAATTTTTCGGTGAGATGGATGGACCCGTTTACCACTGCATAGTCGTTCAAGATTTGGAGTATTTTTGGATATAGTACACCTAATTTATTTTGTGAAGTCGAGATTTGCACGGTACTTCGTTTTGACAGCCGTAAGTACTAAGTACACTAGCAAAAATGATCCTCGGAGAGATGTGATTGCAAAAGGAACTAAAAGTTTATTTGCAACTTTTGCTACACTTCATAGTCAGGTAAAAATTTAAGGAAGTATTAAAACTGAGACACAGAACTATTATTGAATCTATATTTGAATTCGTCTGTATACTTGACATTTCAATCAACGATATTTCTTAAACATTTACTTGCTGACTCATTGTTGTCAATAAAATATGTTTAGCCCATTTGTAATTGTCTGGGAAATATGACAGAGATTGCGTGTGAATATATAACGGATTAACTTCGATAGTATTTGCAATATTGTGCCCTCTCTGCTCTTGTTTACAAGTTAAATAAGGTAAACACATGGAAGTGTTGACGCTTGTGTCCGTACAAGTTAGCATCGGTTTTGGCCGAGTTTGCAATACAGAAACAAAATAATAATAATAATAATAATAATAATAATAATAATAATAATGATAATAATAAAAAATAATAATAATATTAACAATTTTTTGTATTGACCATAATGTCCGTTTTTCGACAGCCACGAATTATCACATTCGATTCCCACAAAGCTTGATAACAAGCTTGTCTGTGGGTTAAAAACTACATTAAAATTACATGTGGACGCACCAACGAAATAAACTTGTACTAAAATATAGATTAACATAAGATAATATTTAAAAAAACCTAATTTCTTACAATGGGAAAATAAAGACACAATTTCCGAGTAGTTTAACATTAATTACCAAACAAAAAACTCTTTAACCCAAATCTTAACTTCACTTATTCTATCTAAATCCTTTAAATCCAATGGCAACATAATAAAATAACGGCACACTGTAACTTAAAGATCGTTTACCATATTTATTAAAAATTAAAGTAAATCTACATTATTTACAAAAGCCTTTGTTCTCATAAACACACTTTGTTCAATATCTAATTTATAACCAGGTTTTGTAGTAGAATTGTATTAATAATTTAAATGTATATAACAAACTTACGTGTAATAAATACGAAATTTTAAATGTCATGAGAGCAATCTTCTGGCAGGTGATTTGTCAAAATAATTTTTAACATCTTAATCTATACGTCTTAACTTATTAGAATTTGATTAATATAAACGGGAGACGCATTTCCCCAGGCCAACAACGCATATGAGGCAATCGACTCAACTAACGTGATATAGACAGTGAGCAATAAGCTAAAAGACAGAATATTTTTTTAAAGATACAATTGAGACGCATAAGGCCGTCTATTACATACCCTAGCTATTTGTTTGTCCCACCCAAAACATTTATCGACCTCTAATCATAAATAAACATGACTATACACCGACTCTATCTCAAGTGAACAAGTACAATGCATATTCCACGAGTGTCGATTAACCGTATTATGTAAACCATCGAATGAATGTGATATGATTCTGATAAGTGAATTGTCAACATTGAGAGCAGGAGATATTTGAACTATTTTTTGTTTTTGCAGCATTTACAACTGATCCGTCATCATGCGTCCATCGGAGTAAATTAAATGTAATCTTCTTGCAAATACCGCTCAGCTGTACGTAGCTGTTTATGAATTGCAACGAGAGCAGAATGCTATCTCATATATTTTATTGATTAAGTAAAACATAATCATGGTCGTCACGATGAGGCTGAAGCGAACATTGTCATCCCCATATACACCCCAACTGAAGAAGACGCCTGCATCCACACAACTAGCAATGCTCCGGTGTGTAGCGTATCGCCTACCATCCAGGGTGGCCTGCACTAGTCAGGCGATGTTTTTGGAACGTAGTGGTTGGGACCGGTTTCGCGGACTAGAGCTTTCGCGGACTAGAGGTTTCGCGGACTAGAGTTTTCGCTTATTAGGCTATTCGCGTATTAGAACATTCGCTCAATAGACTATTCGCTAGTTTAATTCTTCGCTCGGTATATTTTTCGCGCAGTAGACTATTCGCGGACTAGAGTTTTCGCTGACTAGAGTTTTCGCGCATTAGATCATTCGCGCCCTAAAGTATTCGCGGACTAGAAGATTCGCGCATTTCATTATTCGCTCAATATATTTTTCGCGGACTAGAGTTTTCGCGGACTAGAGTTTTCGCGGTCTAGAGTTTTCGCGGATTAGAGCATTCGCGCATTAGACTATTCGCGGACTAGAGTTTTCGCGCACTAGAGCTTTCGCGCAATAGACGATTCGCGTTCTTAAATTTTCGCTCAATAGATATGTTCCCACTCGGGTCTGCTTCAATTTCCCGCGTGTCAAAGTCGAGGGTTGACCTTGACTTGAGACTGTCAAGGTCAAGTGCGCAATGACTTCGTCCGTGGCTGCTACAGTCACGCGTTCTTCGTTTCGATAGCTGCTGTGGTTCGTCCCCACATGAATAAGATAGGTATCTTTAGCCTCCTTAGAATCTTAATTGTGTCCGAAGTTTTTGAAATCATACAGAATGCTTTGTTTATAATATACCGTTTTACAATATTGATCTAGAACGGACCCTTAGATAGATTGAATCACGTTCATCTAAATCTTCAATGACAACCAACAATGCACAACAATAAAAACTAGTTTTTAAATAATATGTCGAGGCTAATTTTTCATTGTTGTCATTGAAGATTTAGAGGACAGTGATTAACTCTATCTAAGGGTCCTAGATCAATTTTGAAAATGGTCTATCACATAAGAAGGGGAATGGAAATTAGAATACAGGATAATGGAATAATTAGGTTTTAGCATATTATTCTTAATAATATGGTGAATAATATTTATGTTTCATACGCGACGACAGGTGATTTAGGTCTCACTAAGGTATGTTTTTCATTATAGCCTCATTTAGTCAAATGGCTTACTTTAAAAAAGGGTATACATATGATAAATACATACAATCATGATACCTTTACATTATGTTTTGAAAAAAACATATTAATAAAATTAAAGTTAATAAGAAATTCTAAACCAGAGCCCATTAGTTCTGTCTACTTCCCACGTGTACGATGCAACGACGAGCATCGTTTGTACCAGCCGTGTTTTGATTTACTGCCTAGAGAATCGCCTGTCAATCCGTGTCTGTGAGATTAATGACGCGTATTATTCGAGATGGCGGTGGACGGTTAGTTCATTACCCGGCCGCCAGGGGCAGCCCCGCCCACCTCTGACACCTCCCATAGACCACACATACAACATACAGACCAACCGTTTACACCAATTACTGAAAACACCTATTATAGATCTCATACAAGAGTTCGTTTCAAGTGTGAAAAGTAGGGATGACCCCTTCACAAAAAAAAAACTCTTCACAAAAAAAGCATAATTTGCTTTTGAAAACATTAAAACTAGGTTCAATAAATAAAATAACTTCAGTAGTGCACTAAATTAACATTCACAAATTAAATTGTGAAACCCTCCTTACTATGAAGTAGTTGTCTTTGTATTAAACACGAAGAAGACAATTTTACTCATATGTTGTAGGCATACATTTCCATGTTTGCAGCATAAGCTGAAGTAGTGTAATTATTTGTGATAGGCAAAGATTCAATATCAATTCAATTAATTCATTCTTTTATATTAGTTTTGGGGATTAATGATAAGAGGTGGTTACTTTTCTCTGGAAGTTTTAGAAGGAAATTCCTTAATTTTGATTTACAAGACCAAAGTTTTACTTTAAACTACTTGCAATCTTGCAATCCTTCGAGTGGTTCAGCTCTCTGTTATTTTCTCTTCTCCAGGAGTATTTTTATGTCCCCATCCTTTATTACACTTCTCATTTTATCTTCTATTTTCCATCAAAATATGTTCATCAATACTGCGTCTTGTCCAAAATTTGTCCTCCCATAATTTCATCAAATTTTCCCACACTCAAATTTCTCTTTGTTCATCTAATTTTTTTCCTTTCGCGGTTCTCTCCTCTCAGGTATCTTAAACATTCGTCAGCAACACCACATCCTAGAGAGATGTCCTCTGAAATCCCTCATGTCACATCTTATACATCACAACACTTCACATTCATCCATATAACCATAACCACACCACACGTTAGAAGATCGTCGGTTGGGAGGGATAGCGAATGCCTTCAAAAGCGTAAAATAATACTTCATACTGATAGAGGTGGCTCAGCGGTACCACTCGAGATTCTAATTAGGGAATACGTTAGTTCGATTATGGTCTTAAGAGACTTCTGGGATTGAGTCATATTGACCGTCTATAGATACGGCATATACACAATCGAAATAGCCCTGCAAGTTATCCACCTGAAAAGAGTACACGCAAGCATACGTAGATCGGTAGTGATAACATCTTCCACCACAAAGGGACACAAAGGGACACAAATAACGAGGTCTAGGTTCCTCTAAACGGTGTTTAATTGAAACGGGCTAATTAAGGTGTTAGAACTCTGACGGTGTTTGGCCTGCGCGCCAGCAATATGTAATGAGTCTCCCCAAGACCCTAGCGCCCCTATTGCAGCAAGGGTGAAGTGCAAACTATGTTCCTACGGCGGCGTTTCAAACAAAGCCCTTCGAACGATGCTAGGCTAGATTGTCTACGTACCCAAATCCGCACCGATATCGTCAGCCAGTCTTATGAGGAATACAATTAAGATAACAAAACAAAAGCAAAACACTGGTGACTACAATCGCTTGCTATAGATAGTTCCGGGTAGTTTGATTGTTATCTTTCTTTGGTGCGCACATTCAATGTTTGTTTGAAACAAAATACTGTGACGTGAGTCCTGATTATTTTTTATTCGTAAAGAACTTCGGTTGCTATGGCGACCCGTTTTAATGGAACATCATTGTTACACGTTGCTAGGTGGACTTCAGAAGACAAAACTAAAGGTCTCCAACCTACTATATATAGTCTGCTCTTTGCAACGTGTAACATATAACCTTAGATGAACGAATGGTCTAAACGTAAAGATAGTCCACAACCCCGCACAGACCAAAGATCCCTCAAATCTGCTACCAACAGCAACAGTAACGTGTGCGAATGTAAGAACCAATTAATTCATCTCATTTATAACTGCTTGGCGCAGGTAGTGTGTTACGTAGCTAAGGAACCCGCAAGGGTCACACAACGGCTCATAACTACTCCTAAATACCTCAACAGGAAGAAACGAAACAAATTGATAAAGCCAAAATTAATATTTTCCGCGCTTCTCAAAAGCGATACCGCATTTGTTCCCAACACGGTTGAGAATATGGGCGGCGTCAAAGCGGTTGGCTCGCAAAGAGAGAACACTCGGCATAGATCGATTATCCGTCATCAGTCACCGCCTTAGCTCTGACATTCCGTGCGCCATGTGGTCGTGAGAATATGTGTAAACAGGCTGACGACAATATCATCACATCAAAGAACGTCGAATATTCACATAAGGGAAGAATCGAAAGTGAGCCATAAACAGTGATGGAGCTGTGCGGGTGGAGTGGGGAGTTATTTTGGGCAATACAAGAGCCAAATTCTCGCAATGATTGACTCAACACATGCAAGCTTGTAGTAACTATTCTTCAATAGTTACTACATTCACTTTTTTGAACAGACAAGCATAGCAATGAGTATTCTTGGTATACAATATGCTCATTTGTATGTCTGCAACAATGGCTGCGATGTGTTGTAGCTGCAATGCCTAATGTACGGCAGCATGGCCGCCAACAATGTCAGTGACGTCACGTGAATATAAAGAATACTTGTGATTTGCGTTTACGCTGGCTACGTTTAGCTTGGCAGTCAACAAAGAAGGTATGTAAGCTTCCATAGGCCTCCCTCCACAGTCCGTACAGCATTGTGGTGGCAAGAAAATAAACTATTATGAGAAGGAGTTAGCTGGTAAAATTAATGTTTTTTGTTATTTTATTGTGAAATCATCGATGGCGCAGTTAAGGAGGTTGCTTAGCAGCGCTATCTATGTGTGGGTCTCCAATATTAATGGTCAGTAATGTAGTTAGTTACCAATGCGCTAATCTTTGAAGAAAAATACACAATAAATAAATACACTGGGACAATTTCAGCTGAGCAACCATCGTTCAACTCTCCTAGACGTTAATTGCTCCGTAGTGTAAAACGTTTTGCAAATCCAGAATGATTAATGGTTATTTTCTCTAACGTAATATGCCGTATTTTTTCTCACACGCCGTTTCTATAAACACCATCCGTAGTACAACAATGACAATGATGAACACCAACTGAAAGACAAACCCCAGGTTACAACATGAAATCGTGGTAATTATGATGACGTCACTCGAAGGTATCTGTGATGTGACACGGGATTCGAACCCACGCAGTCTCCCTTGTAATGGGAACACTACAGGCCGGCCTGGCTTGATCCTTTGTCCGTCGATATATTTGATTCGCTCTCTTGTCTTTGGCGCAAACCAATCCGTCTTGTAACTTTGTGTTAACCAAGATACAATCTTGGCCCGGGAGGGGGGGGGGGGGGGGGGGGGCATTGAGCTAATTTGGAGGTTTGAAGAACATCGAAAAGTATTTTGAGAGAATGTAATGTTTAAAAAAAATCACTCATCTCCATCTTTTTAGCTTAGCTACAATATCTACTCTTTATTTTGACAAGACTGTCATTTCCGTTTGCCAAGGATATCTTTTGGTGTTATGAACCATAACATCGTACATAATAGGTGTTGATGTTCCAATGAACTGCGCAAACTATTGGTATCAACTATCAATTCTGTGCTAGACTTCAGATTTGTGCGCACTGTACAACCACTGGTTAATTGTTTCATATTTAAAATATTGATCTTTGTTTGGTTATCACTTATCGCTCACTTGTCGAGGTGTTCGGAGTCTTTACAGGGTTGGCTATCGCTTTAAATTGAAGTATCCACTCAAAATCAGTTATGTGACTGGGTGGGTAGACTCTAAATACGAATTTATTTATATTATTTATTTACTTTGTTGTGGTGTTGCTGTTTATTGGTATGAAATGCCACTAATGAACTCCCAACGGTCATGTTTGCTCGGCCTAAACGCTGAGTTTGCCCTTCTAGGTTCTGATTTAGTTTCTCACGCTCGAGCATAACAACCCTCGGAACTATTGGCATGTGTGAAAATACGAACCACTGAAGAATATCCGTTAACATGAGGGCCGCGTAATTAATTAATTAACTTGAAATTAATAACAACCACTTCCTCGACAGCTGAACGATGAACAATCAAATAAAACTGTTTCGATTCATTCAAAGCTGGCAAAGATAATTTGGAAGTGTCCCCGGCGGAAATGCACAGATAACCCGCGGGAAAAGACAATGTATGAATGGAACGAAATCAAAGGTTCGCACCTGCTGGCGACCGGAAGTGCGCGCGGTCACCGGAACTACGGATCCCGGAAGTAGTGATTTACTACGAGACTCGCGCGTAAGGATGTGACCTGTTAAATCTCGGGGAGCACCTTGCGTGGCCCACATAGGCGGCCACCTGGCTGCATAGGGGGTGACCGTTGGGGCTGACTTGGCCGCTCATGCGCGCAGGCGGCGGCGGACCGGGGGGCGCACTGGGTCCCCCCCCCCCCCCCCCTTCCACCGAGCTGTGAACAGAAGAAGCTAAAGACTCAAGTAATGCGCCGGGCCTTATACCGTAGATAAAACATAAAAAATGACCCAGTTTTTATCTGGTTCACTTGTATGGTCTGGTAGTAAGAAAGTGAAATTAGCCCCCACCCCCCTAAAAAATCAGTTGGACGCGCCTGACAACATAGATGCATGTATGTATTGTCTCAATTTGGACGAACTTATGGCGAAATTTTACGTCAATGGGTCCCTAAATTAGGCCAATAATAATAATTGTGGCTCTCTTCAGATTAACTTGGGTATAGTAGGATGTATTGATAGTTGGGAAGGAATGTCCAAGGACTGTTAGTAAGACTCAATCCCAGCATTCGCCTTTAAGACTTAGAAAAATCTCGGAAAATCTTCAGTCAAGATCACTGGTCTCCGGAATCAAAACGGCGACCTTCCGTAAATGATATCATTGAGAATTAATCGGCCCTGAACGCAAGAAACGTGATAGGTGTTAGTGCGGCCCTATATGCCACGTGACACGTAAGCACGGCCCTGATTGTATAGTTTGATAGGTGCCCCGAATGATCAAAGCCCTCAGAGAAGGGAGGCTTCGACGCCATTAGTTCGGTTTATCAATCCTTTATCTCCTGTATAGTGGATGTGATTTCAAACAAGAGCCTTGTTATTTGCATTAGACAAGCCAGCCGACCACCCCTCAACCTTATCCGCCACCCCCAACGCCCAAGTATGATTTTTACACTATTCAACCCCTCGACTTTAAATTAGAGTTGGCCTTGTGGTGGGCCCCAGTGGTTTGTGAACTCATTGGGGATGGTCTCGGCTAGGGGGCGAGCCCTCTTCACAGGCGATTCTGTCGCGGACGCCGAGTACATTACTTACAACTATACACGGGTAACAAATGAACTATTCAATTCGATCTATTTCTTTTTCCAATAAGGGATCTCAAGACAACATTTCAAGACAAGATTTCGTATGTAGGATGCCAAAATAGCTGTTAAGCTAATAAATAAAGTACATTACATTACATTTATTACATCAATGATTGGATTTTTGTTTTAGTTGGCATTTACGTTTTATAGACGCAGATTAAAGCGGCTTTACTCACATTCCACCTATACATTCTTTCAATTGACTGTAATTTAATACAAGTTGACATGTTTGTAGAAGACTGTGATGTCTCTTATCTTTGTGGCCAGTAAAATTATCTCTAATATCGGATGGTGTTAGCGCTCGCTGCTCTAATCATTGATGTTGCTAGTTCGATGCTCGCCGCCGTCCACCCACCATACTCACCATATGTCCCTTAGAGGGACACAGTTGAGTGGAGGAGCCGTGTGAAGTGTCCCGGCCCCACGATCCCTTGGAGCGGGTCAACTCTATAGTCTTGGTCACAGGTTGTATATTGCGTAAGTCGCAGTACACAAAATGCAACGACAGACAAGCGACAGTGAAAATTAAAAACACATAATTATAAAATAATCAATTTATCCATTAAATTTCTATATTCAAAAAATAATTAAATATAGGTATTCATATCCTCTCTCAAGAACTAATTATTAACCTACTATAAATGTGTGCCTCGTTGCTAGGATGGCTCCAAAGTCAACGTTTACATGTAAGTAACCAGAATCCTATATGTCGATTCTAGCATTTAAGATATATCAACCCGAACCGGGTAGCGAACCCTTGATATCCTGCATTGAAAGCGGTAATATACACACAAGCTCAACGGGCATGAATACTACGGGATGCACATTAATCATTTAAGATTCAAACCTTCAAACCTCACCTGAGCTGATTTTCGTATAAAACCTGCTGCACAGTCAGTTTTCATTAGAAACATCTTCAGTGCGGATGTAAAACATCTGTGTCGGGGGTGCGGATATTAGTGTTTTGCGCGCGAGGCCTGTCATCCGTTTTAAACCAGCGCGCGTGAACCAGCCTCGGTCTACACTTTGTTTCCAAATGGAGCACTGGAGATCTTTAATGCGATGTCTGACAGCCCAATCAGTCATCACTAACCACTACAATATCACACATGGCATTGGAAATAATTACCATTTCTTGGCTCTTACTTTCTGTAATCAATGTGGCACCAATGTGGTACGTACAATGCGGGCTGTGCACGGCGACTGCTGCTGAGATGAACATGCAGGCTACGTGGATCCACTTCGACAACAATACTTTCAATTTTCAGTGTGTTTTCGCTTGTTGAAGAGCTCTGATCAGGGTTAGAAACATTGCGTTTTTAAATTGTTTTTATATATGACAAGGAACAGTGTATAGTCCAATTACTAGGTCTTATTTTTCCGTTTTAATTAATACTTACAAACCCATAGACTATAAACCTTATTATAACGGCGTTTTGTATATTTTTTTTTTTTTATTATTTTTTATTTAGCAACATTATTGTTATTATCATTACCTTTTTGGAACGCTTGTACTATTTTTTTAACGATGGGATTATTCCTTCTCCATTTTTGTAATCATGCTATTCGAGACGATGAGGGTAATAGATTAATACAAATTTCTAAGTCTTATTCGGGATTCGATCCCACTTCCCTAAAGGTAGGTGGCATACGCCAAGGACACTCGCTCCAACTCAAGGGTCACCGCGGTGGCTTAATATATTTAAGAATGTAAGATAAATATACATAATTTACTATAGGTGGCGCGAAACATATCAGGTTTAGTTAAATAATTATGCGCATTTGGTTAATGGAATAATATTTCCCTAACGGAGGTACGAACCTAGGTAACTCAATTACTCAAAAACTGTGGGGTGTCATGCAGTTCGAAAAACACTTGTGTATAGGTTATGTATTGCAGATCAATATTTTTTTAAATATAGTGTTCTAAGATACATGGGGGTGCAGGGGGGAAGTTGTGACGTCAACTTGAACTATTCTATACCAAGTTTCGTTTTATTAACCTACACTTTGTTGTACTTTTTGTACTGCTTTCTGCATTGTTACATGACTGTAGTAAAAAGCGTAGGTTAATCAAACAAACCTGTGGCTATTCCTTGACAGTTGACGTCATAAGTGTCTGCGTTTAGTCTTGGCCCACCTGCGCCTACTTTCAGTCTCCGCTTTGCAACGGAGTAAACTATTGACTTCTATGATAAATGTAGGTTCGAGCAACAGGAATTCCAAAAATAATAAGAAGAATCTTACCCCTCAGATCGACAGGAGAAACTATAAATACCGAAGTGTGACAAGCCCACCCCAATACAAATCCACAAACAGAGTTGACAATGAGTCTCATCTCTGGCTTTGTGCAACTGTCGAGAGACGAAACGGGGAAAGTGAAAAATGACTGCCAGGAATCCCAGATGGGGTGTCAATGGTGGAGAGAACTGGGGGGTAAATGTTAAAAAATACTTTGACTTTCTTATCGATAATCGAAATCGTGTCCTCTTATCGTCGTCGAGATCTTGTTCGAGTTTAAACGTGGAGCGCGCGCGCCGAGCGGCCTGAGCCCGTACTAAAACCGAGCATTAGCATACGGGACGAGCGCCAGCCCTAAGCTGGGATTTCTTTGACCAAGAGCGCCGAGGATTTACCGGAAACTGACGACGATCGTTTGGATGGTAAAAACTTTAGATGCGGTCATTCGCCATCTTGAATTCTAATTTATGTTAACATTTATTTGAATAGAAAGTCTCGCCCAAGTATAGAGGCGTAGATGTCTTGACGTCGCCTCACGTGTCGTTGTAACTGGAGGGGTCTGAACAAGGCAAACTCAGCCGCATCAAACAAGTACCTTCTCATAGACATGAAACGTAGACGCCAAACAGGGACCTAAATAATACCCTTCGAACGAGACATACACAAAGAAGTAATGATTTGCATATATTGACATTCTAAAGGTTATTGACACATTGAAGAAGTTCATGTTAAAACTCGGAGAGGGGAGCGGGGGGGGGGGTCAGCAAGTAGATCATATATAATATACTGTGGGACTATTGTTGATTCAATATTGCAGTTCAATCCCTGCTTTAATTTGCCTTGATTGATTAATTTGTCTTGTATTGATTGTATACTGTTTGTACATGACTGTGAAGAATATAAATACCAATTGAAATAGCTGAGATCATTACCACCCTTTAGATGGGAGGCAACTAAGACACCATAGTCGCCCCGTTTCACCACTGGGTCTCAATTGCCCTCGTTGCATGTCGCAAAGACTACATACAGCGTTTATACTCACGAAGAGTTTGGAACAAAGTCATGTTTGTTATACAATTTCAGCGTTATGAAAACGATAGGAAGCTTCAATAATTTGAATACGAATAGTTATAGTAACAAATTAACCATCGAGAAGCAACAATAACATCATTGGTAGCACAGATGGTAGTGTTCATAATAAAAAAGACAGTTTTCAAAACAATATGAAACGTCTTGGTGGTGGTGGTGGTCTAGTTTCAAGATGTTCTCATCCCCCAACGCTCTAATCTGGACGCCCGTCTGGCCCTGTGCTGGCCAGGCCGCGCCGAGCACAAGGAGATAAGCGAACAACAGCGCGGCTAGCTGTACTTCCACTGATAAATTCCTCTTTTATAGACAGCTTCGGACGAATTATGTGGCTATTTTTACAGAATGAATAGTGGAAGATGAAGAGGACAATCTTTTCCAAACGTTCTAGACACAAAACTCAAAACCGTCTCTGCTCAAAACCGAAAATAGAACATAAACCAAGTCTGGAACCTTATCAATCGCTTCCCGATGGTAATGTTCGGCATTATGTTAAGTTATTACTCTATTGAAACATCACAATTGTCCTACCTAACCGCGTTCTTTAGTTTTATACTGTGGGGTGTGTATCCAAGCTCGACGTATAAATTTCCCATCTTTTGACATGAACGATGGCAAAAATGGCTCTCGAGGAGGAGATATGTGACGGGAGATGCGGAAAGATGTAAACGTTCCCCAGATATGCATAAATCTGGACAGGAGCGCTGATAAAAGTCTCTCTATCTCGTCCGGTGCGGAGCTATGAGACCCCGGGGACTCTGCGCGGTTCCCCGTCGTAGAATACTCAATGAGCCGAGCTAAAAACCACGTTAAAAAGCGCTCCGTGCACGGCAGACTACGAGGGGGGCAAAGGAGGGGGCATAGGGGCCGAGGTGGGGGCATATGTGGGCTCTAGAAGCGCAGTCGGGCACAGGCCGGGCTACATGTAGCCTACATAGGGGTTGACGTGGGGCAAAAGGCACTTCAAAGCGCTCAAGTATAACAATTATGCTTGTTTTGAAATACTTTATCTGGTAGAGGACTAAAATGATAATAATATGCATTGGGGTTGTTTGACTTATCTATACTTTTTTTTAATCTGTGTACTGTTTCACAGCTTTTTGTTCTACTTACAGTGCAGTTAGTAGGCCACAATGACGTTATGGCAAGGGGAGTATAATGGACTCGGCCAATCAGGTTGTTGACGTTCACTTCCTAGGCTTCGTCTTATGGAGTACCCCCTCAACGGCTGACGTCTGACATTGATCGTGTAAAGTGGAAACAGGCTTTTACAACGTTGCGCAATTTCAAAGAACAAACAAGTATTTATTTCAAGTGTTGGATTTTCGTTCTTGTTTGTTGTAAAATATGTTGTATTGCAAAATATTTATGTAAATACGCTCATTACACGCGACTCACCTATATGTTCGCTATAGTGCGCTCAGTAGTTCATTCAACCAAAGAGCTTGAATGTCGTAATCTTAAACATTTACCACATGTCGACTTAACTTAGTACAGACGACTGAACAATGCCCTCGCCTATAATGTAGGTTTCTGCGCCCCGCCAGCTATCATGGCTCTATGACGTAGGCAATACAAGCTTTGAAGTGGTTTATCTCCCTTGAAAGCATCTGAATTCATCCTCGGTTTTTCCTATTGTTTTGTTCATTGTACTTTCTATTTGTTAATATCAAACCCCTCTTTCCTTCCGAGGGCCTTCGAAGAGACAAGTAAGTATTTTAGTATTCCTCATCTCGGTGCTATGCATGAAGCGTCTTCGCCCTAAAGCCCATTAGACATCCCATTCCGATCAAAGGGAAGGGTTGTTCTCATAAAACTGTGCACCAATTAGCGGAGTAGTGACAGGGGTGGTCGCGAGTGTGGGTTATGGTCTAAAGCCTCCCCCTCCCCCAACCCCGCTACGTACTCACCCCATTACTCGGCAACTGTTTCGCACTCACGTAAGATAAGGGACGTTATTTTTATTTTATAAACCGAGTCCCACAGCTAATTAGACCCAGGGTTAAGTAGAGTCGTAAAATTAAGGTGGCCCCATACGTTTCCCAGGGCATTTCGTGGCTGGCGCGAATTGTTTTATTGTCCCGGGACTGAGGTCTAACCGCGTTGACCACACAAAGCGAGAACTTACTGACAGAACACGGGCTTATTGCATACTATTCTCTATGTGGCCAACGACATACAAATTAATAATTTGAAAAAGGCAATATATATTTACGAACAATACTTCAAAGATTGCATTACTTTCTCATGTTCTCGGTTGTGTCACGGTTAATTTGTTATCTGTGGTTGTGTTGTTTATTCTGCATAATACATGTATCGACTGCCAAAACACTGGAAAATCAAAACTGATGTGGCTTATTGAATATTGTCTTAATATGTATATGATGATGAACGATGGATGAATGGGGTATTTTAAGAAGTTAATTCCTTAATAATAATAATCATATGTAATTAATTATAAACACAAAATTATCATCATCACTCGGTTTGTAGTCAGGGTAAATTACATCAAGCTTATTGATAAAGTTAATTTTGGTTACCGCTACTCAACCTTCTAACCACAACTATAATGGGTAGGAAGGGGAGGGGAGGGGAGGGGAGGGGGGGGGGGAGGGGAGGGGGGGGATCACCCGACCATATTCTCTTTCATAATTGTGTTTTCGCGTTATAAAAGTAGCCAAGAAAGCACATTCCGTCGTCTTCTATTGCGCGTAAACATCTCACTCCGGTACTTAACAAGAGATGTGGAAGTTATGTCAAAGTTCCAACCCTTGCTAGAGCTTGAGAGTATGTTGTCTGGTAATTGTTCCCACCCATTACCCTCCAGAGCCTCAACCCTTTAACTATACGGGTAATTGAATTACACTCGGCTCGCAGACACAAGACAGGCAACTCTACGCAACGTAGAGGCGTCGTTATTGTGATGACTTGGAGACAGTTTGCTTCTTTCAGCAACTGAGACATTTCTATTGAAATATATCAACTAAAATGGTATTAGAAGGATATTCATGATCGTGACCTGCTGAGCAAACTCTTTGAGAATCTCGTACTAGAAGAGAACGACACGAGATCTCCATTTGGTATTCTATAACTCAGTGTTTCGATGTGTCGTTTCGTTTCGTTGGAGAAGTTCACGGTTCACAGGAGTTCCGAGAAGTTCTGATAAGTTCCGTGTTCACATGTAAACAAAACTGATCACGGTATAAAGATTGTAAACAGTTGATAAACTTAAAAGGGTCGGGCCCATTCGATGATGAATCCAATATTGCCATCCAAACAAAACTTCTAACACAGATAACTAATCTAGTTAGTTATCTGTGCTTCTAGCAACAATGCGTGCTAGTATTCATTATTGAAGGGGGCAAAACATGTGAAATTGTTGAGGAACGTACTTTCCAAAATTTTCTTATTATTTGTTACTTATTTTGTCATTTGTGTGCATGGTTGTGAACAGCACAAGACTCAATTCTAAAAATAGCTGTGTTGCTGAGTTTTGTTTCGGACAAACATTGAATGTGCACCAATCAAAGAAATATACAACAATATAGTTGCCAGCAACAGATTGTTTGTCCGCCTGTGATGTCACAGCCCCCTCAATTGAGTCTTGTGCTGTATTAACTTACTGGTTTCATGCTGTTAAAAACTGTGTCGAGTAAATAAACAAAAGGAATCTGTTGTCATTGTAGTGGGAGAGTCGAATGGAGTCCATTGCTCGTTCAGCGTAGATCTGTGAAATCTTATCTCCGCGCCTCACAGTTCGTCCGCCCATCGCGCGGGGAGATTTAAACACTCGAGAGCAGCACTGCCTTCTATACAATACATCTAGCGCGCTCTCGAAACCCATTGAAACGCATTCGGTTGTAAATCCCATTGAAAGTGTATCTATCGCTGGAGACAACGAGGGTGGGGCGGGGGTGTTTAGTTGAAGAAGGATAATCGCATTTCGTTATTGGATTCAGCTGAACATAAAGAGTTTGTATCTCGTCAGCCACTCGTCGAGCGAGGATCGACACGACTTGAGAGCGTCTGACGATGCGATCGACTGCGGTAATGGACTTTAGAGCCTCGGCTCGCATTATATCGGGCACTGTGACGTTTCGAGTGATTCTGTGACGAGAACACAACAGACCTCCACCCCTCGCTTCCTCCACCCTCGTGTACCTGTGTCGCCCAACCACCGCGCAAAGTGTAACGATATAACGTTATAACGATTAAAATTGCTTTCTGTCGGACAGAAATGAAAATTGTTTTCAGGTTTAAATTTTTTTTTTTTTCAGATATTAATTTCAATTTCGGTAATAGCTCGTGATACACTCCCAAAAATGATAATTTATCTTAAAAATATGTATAATTCTTACTTTGAAATATTCGTAAACAGAACGTTAAATTTACTGAGGATTGACATTAATTTTATTTCCTTGCACTGTTTTAAAGAAATAGAGAGCAATTTTAAGCGTTAGAAGTGACGGCCCGAAATGATTCACATATAATACCGCTTCTAGGGAATCGTTCTACGCCTTACGAACTTATATAATTACCTTCTATTTAATTACTTAATGTGTTTACATAACAGTGACAGGGTTCTACACAATAGGTTTCTCTAGACCCATTACGACGATCAACCACATGCACTACGCAAGAATTTGCATCACGTATTATTGTTTACCATGTTATAATATCCCTTCTGATGATGCGTGGTGTGTTTGCATGTGTGGAGCCCCCTCCCCCCTCCCCCCACCCCCTTCAACACTGTCGATCTATGAGGTGTTTGTGAACGTGCTAATCTTCCATTGCTATTTCAGGCGACCGCTTGTGTGTCTGTCGGACCGTCCATTGTGAGCGACCATAAAACAGCAATGGATTGGCTTCCATTTCAACGCGATGCACAATCGAGATATATCGAATCGAAACATTCAAATAACTGCGTCCGACGCTTTGTTCCGTGTGGGCAGATCTGCTGACTGGCAAAACAATCCTTATCCAGGCGCCGCTCTAATCATGTGTCGGATATCGACGCCATATTGGACAACACAACGCGCACAGTGGCGTAGGTAGGGGTCATATGGACAACACCATGCGCACAGTGGCGTAGGCGTAGGGTACGCTTGTCAAACAGTGCCAATGTTGGAGGTCATGTAAAAAATAAAAAAACATTCTTGACCAAACCGAGATAACCGAAGTTTCCATCTCTAGATGAAAATGGGAAAAAGTTAAAAAAGGAGAGAAAACGAAATAGAGATTTTAGGTAATATTTACTGTGTTCAAAATAGTTAAATGTCTTCAAATTATATCCAAAAATTACCGTTCTTTGAACTAAATACCCAAAACAAATCCTTTTTTTCGGCTATTATGTTTTGTATGGAATTCATAGTCGGCCCCTACACCTAGGGGCACCCATTGTTGCTATGGATTTGTTTTGTTTATGGGAAATAACATGCAAACAATTGTTACCTTGGTAACAATGGGCGCCCCTAGGTGTAGGGGCCGACTATGAATTCCATCGGTGAGTTACAGAGTGGTTCTACGATGCTTGAATGCTTTCATCGTAGATGAACGAGTCGGAGCCAATCAGCGGTTGTCTTTTCCAAATACTGACATGTGGTTGGCCCAGCCTCACACATCCATGACGTAATAGATGAGTGAGTCACAGCCAATCAGTGGGTGACTTTTTAAAACACTGACATTTGGTTGGCCAAGCCTCACTCATCTATGACGTCAGCATCCACACGTTTGTTGCGATTCACCCATGTCTTGCTTCGCTCGTGCGCAAGCTCCCTCAACCCTTTGTTACCGACGTCACCAGCGCCCCACGTGGTGGTGATAATGCCGCCATATTTTGAATATTTATTGCCTGCTTAATAAACCAAAGTGGAGACGCGTTCGTTGGATGACGTCACCAGGACAGAGACGAAGAAAAATGCGTCGCGTGGGACAACAGCCTGACGGCGAAGTAATTTGTAATTTAAAGCGTGTAATCATCATCAGTTTACTTTAATTGTAATTAAGGCGATCAATCAATGTAGCTGGAGTCCCGCGAGGAAACTGATCCTCGCTAATAAAATATTGTCCTTGGTGATCACTTGCGAGCGAGTGTGAAAATTGCTTTCGAGCTGCGGTAACTAAACTTGGTGAGTTCATTTATTACTCAGAGAGTCGCTGTCACAACAATAGATAGGCCGGCCGAGTTAGACAATCATCGCTTGCAAACAAGCACACGCATGCCTACACTTGTAGTAGCTAGGCTTGCACAATGGCATGGGGAATTTTATTTTTATTATTTCTTTCATTTTCATTGTAGATTCAGTTTAGAGTTCACTAAAATAACCTTCAAATAACACATTCTTGTCAACTTAAAGCGGTGCAATAAATGTGGTAATTCTATCTAAATGTTTCGCTTTGTGCTTAGAAATGTTGAGTTTACGAAGGCATCAACAGCACTGATGCAATTGACGATAAAACTATTTGTTACTATAGTTTAGGTGGTGCATAGTAAAGATGCATATCTGTAGAAAAAAGTTCGAACAAATTCGCATATAAGTGATAGTCGATGTAATAAAATGTGCTCATGGTTTTTGTCATTATAATATTATAAATAATAACACATACTTTGAATTTATATTCTTGATATCCGTTTATATAACATATCTAAATGTTTATATTTATTTATATATCGTAACTATAATAAAATTTGTATAATTGTCAATGAATCACTGCCACTTTGTTTGTATAAATTTTTAGTTAGCTAAACCTTCTTCGGATCCGTAATATTGCAGTACTAAAAATAAATGTTGTTTTAAAAATGCGTTCATACACGTTATAAAACAGTACTGTTCGTATAAGTTTTTATGTAAAACATACCGGAACTAGGTACTCGATTGTATTGTTCGATTTAGCAACAGTACGTTGTTAAAACAAAACCCCAGTGAATCAAGATATCGCATTTCATCCCCCGACCTTTTCGCTGTTATAAACGGTTCCCAGAAGTTTCCCATAAAAGTGAATAAAAAGTCAATAACGCAACGCGTAGCCATGAATATTACATTTCCAATAGCTGTTGCCGGTATCGACGTTCCGGGACTTTAAAATGAGAGTACATTGGTTCCGCCAAGAGGGGAAGAGGGGGGATGATGTAGGGACCAACTCATAACTCGGCACTAAAAATAAATTTATTACAGTCGTTGAGTTGTGATTCTTTCAAGAGAAGGTATCGCGTCTTGGAGCTCTTCAGCGTTGAGTATTGTACGGCAGAGACCCAACACCAGCGACTGTTTGTTGTCTACCGCTTCGTACAGTCAATGCTCGCTAGTCGCGTAGTAGCAGAATGTAACCACACACTGGAACCACTGATCCGTAGTATCGCACATTGTCATCGTTCACGCACTAACGTTGTGCTACTAACCAACTAGATTATATTGACTGCTACGACGCAGGCTATACCGCTTCGTACAGTAAACATACGCTAGTCAGCTAGATACTGAATGTAAAGGCAGGCACGAATCACTAACCCGTACTATCGCGCGCTGTCATCGTCTACTTTCTTGTGTTCATCTACTAGCCGACTAGATTTTGACGAGCACACCTGCTCAGGGATTGCTATTTTATTGTGGTGCGCAGGTTTGTGTGCTTTGCTGATCAGCTATGTCGGCGGGAGCGTCCAGTGACGTGCCATGCCCGCTGTGTTTAGGGGTTTCAGGTATACAAATATAATCTACAATCGTCAATTATTAACCTGTTTCAAGTCGACGTTGTAGTTACTAGAAGGTATACGATTAGACAACACTGTCGGCATACAAGACACTTGGCTGGGCGCGCAGTAGTAAGTCGACGTTGTAGTAACTATAGAAGGTATAAGATTAGGCAACACTGTCGGTATACAAGACACTGAGTGAAGTGTCAACGCCGTCATAATGTGTACACGATCTCAGATAAGGGGGCAGAACCAATTAGTGGGTGTATATAGGCCTACGCAGGCCAGTGCTAAGAGTTTGGTCGCGCGGGAGTCATATGAGTAATGCCCAGAGTGTTTTATATGTACGGATGACACTTGACAAACCGCGTGTCCTGGTTCCCGGCTTATTAGCCACATGCGTCCCCCATAAATAACTCAAGCGTTGCGTTGCGGATCCACCGCGCAAATCTACCCTGGATTAACTCATTTGTAACAAACAACTACTATAATGGAACTGTCTGTGTGTGTTATTGTTTGTGTATACGTGGATACCGATACCGGTCTCATCTTGGCGCGGTTGTTGTCATTATAGCCTCGTCGTTTCACCTACCTTGCGGTACACTCGATGTTGTTATGTTAAAATAGTTTAAAATGATTTTAAACTGTCCCAAAAGAAAATAGAAATCCTTTTCTTAAGGCTGGTCCACACAGATTTTTAAGACATAATGCATAAGGTTTTAAGACGTTGTTTTAAAAACAACAATGAAAACAACGTCTTAAAACTAAAACTTTGTGTGAACGCCAGTACGTGTTTCCTATGGTCCAACTTTACGACTACGCGTTAAACCTTAAATCGTATGTCTTAAAAATCTGTGTGGACCAGCCCTTATATGAATGGTTTTTTTATTCCAATAAATAATTCCGTTTTGCAGATGTTATTAATGAGGTTTGAATGGTGTCCAGCAAAATCATATTATAAAGGTAATTAAGGACATTTAAAAAAAGGAATTATTGATTAGAACAAAGAAACATTCATAAGAACGAGCACTGAATTCTCTACAGGATGACATATTTTTATTTATAGATTTGGGACAATTTTAAACACATTTCAAAGATATTTTAACAGAGAGCAATAGGCAACACGCGTAAGATATTTTTTGTTAACCAAACACTTAGTTTAATAGTATCAGATATAAAAAGTATATTAATGCAAGTCCTAAGTAAAAAAGAAATTTGTAAATAGGTATAATGTGGTCGCGTTTATTAAAGTTTAAACTCGGGGATCTGAAACACGTACAGGTGGCTGTGACGCAATGATTCTGTAGTCGTGGCGTAACATGGGCGTAACAGACCAATCGCTGGGGCGGTGAGCGTACTCAGTACAAAACCATGACGTCAAATCCACTCTACATGGCGGCGGCTCGTTTTTCGCGCCCTTTTATTTATCGTTACTAAACCAATTATTTTGAGGCATAGACTGATTCGTTTTTCAAAATTCAAAGAAACAAAATTGTTAAATGAGAGACAAGGTTTTTAAAAATTGATTAAAATTTGTATACGCGTGTTCCCTATTGGGAGTTCCATAGGCTAGGTGAACATACAGCCTTAATTAAGACGCACGAAGAAGAAGAAATATAGAATAATATGTATTGTGTATGTGTGACTTTATGAAACAATAAACTGGAACTGAAACTGAAACTAAACGTTTCCGTGGGCGGGTTTACTAAAGTGATGTTCGTTCAGTCACATCTATACCTATGTTTACTTGTCCACCGTCTACCGTAAGTCCTGCTACGGTGAAACACGTCGAAGTGCTGACCTGTGTTACTGGCAATACTAGGGTGTTTGGTTAACCCGTATAGAAAAAAAACGTATATTCGGATAACTAAACGCTTGTACGCATTTTCTAAAATATTAATATTGATTTCGATTTTAAAAGGTTCCGAATTCCATTTGCTCTGAATACTAAAATCAGTTTCCGTATTGTTGTTGTCGGCGACACTTTGTGGGTTTATTGTGCAACCCAGGGCCGGCGCGTCACGTCACATTACTTAGGTTATTGAGTGGGGGTGATTGTGATGCATACCCACGCACACCCGGGTGCGAGTTGCAGACTCCAACACTAGCTCAAGTCGCGGCCCAATAAAAGAAAGAGCTTTTTAGGGGTGAGGTTTTTTTACTGGTGACAAATACTATTAGGTGAGTGGCTTTCACCCCCCACCCCCCACAACCCTCTAAGCGCCCCTAAAACACTCTGCGGTGTAAAACATCGCGGAGGCAGTTTACTTCATACACCAACGAGATTACATAAGTTGCTGCACGGACGCAGACAGGAGCATAACCGCTGAACACGAGAAGTTGCAACTTAGAACATTGTCAGGTAGAGATTACATAAGTTGCTGCACGGACTCAGACAGGAGTATAACCGCTGAACACGAGGAGTTGGAACTTAGAACATTGTCAGGTAGAGATTACATAAGTTGCTGCACGGACGCAGACAGGAGTATAACCGCTGAACACGAGTAGTTGTAACTTAGAACACTGTCAGGTTGAGATTCCAATTCTCTCGAACAAACGGTATTATTCTGTATGAGCGAGTTTCATGTAAAGTACCTTTGTGCGGTGCAACTAAAGAAACTTATACTCTTGAATTAAACTCCTTAGTTAATGAACCTGTGTAGAAGTAGAAGTTGTTATGCTTTATGGGTATTCTTTGAAGGAAATTATTTAGAATATAAGTACTACCCAAATCTTATTCGAGATCAATCATATATAATCCTACTGCAAGAGTCATGTTATTATTTATGGGTATATCCGTCCTCTCGATGATGAAGCTACGTAAAAGTGAGTACTAATAATAAAAAGTTAAAAGTAGTAATAGTAAAAGTAGTATAGTAGTATAATAATCAGGTGTCATTCGTCGGTTTCATATGAACCAATTTTCTGTACCAATACCTCAAATAGGTCAGATTGAGCCCCTATTACTATAGCCAGATGTTAGTATGTACCAATAACACAGTTTGTGAACACTACAATTATTGTTTCTGCGTTTGTCTTCGATCAAATCATTTCTCCTGAGAGCGAATTTATATCATAGGCTATATAGGTTTTTATTTGAACGCTATGGATAAAACTGAAACTGCAATTCCGTTATAAATAGAGCCCTGCTAATTTTATTAACTTCATTTACATCGGGAAGTAACCTTGAACAAAGAAAAACAGTCGTCTAGTCTTTCCCGGCGCCTCCACCAATCTCCATCATCTGTGCATTATTCCATTATCCATTCCAAAAGTCTCATTTCGTTGCAATTTAGGATCATAGAGCCGTAAGTCTATGGACTTTAAACTGATTAAGCTGTAATTTTATTTGAACAACAATATTAAAATTAACAAGCATTCACAATTTTATTAATTAATTAATTAATTAACAAGCATTCACAAGCATCTAATTCTATAAACACACATTTTGTTCTCTGTTTTTTTTCTCTTATTTTGTTCTCTGTGCCTATTTTAGAATTAGTTATTTCTTACTTTAGATTGATAGCTAGTATTAGTTACCTAATTATTTAGTTAATCAATCATCTAATTAGTTGGTTATTAATTTAGAATTTTGATACTTGTTTAGATTTAGATACAAACAATGTAAAATGGTCCATGGCTGTATTTGTGTTGCTAAGAAATAAATAAATAAATTTCAAGACACTAACCTATCATAGTTAACAAAGCAAACAACTCGGTGGTGATAGAGACGACTGACCAGGACAAGTTGTAAGCCAGAATCAGTCCAATAAATGAGTTTCCCTAGAAATGTTGACAACCACCAGTCACATCGCTTCATTTCCCTTAATCGCGGTGTCTCGTTGCAGTTTTTCATAGCGCGTGTTTAGAGGGGGTAGTAAATGGACATGACACACGGAGGGGAAGAAGATAAACCACTATGGAGAATGGAATAATAAAAACACAGAAAGAAAGAGGGAAGAAACTGGACTCTGGGTGAATGTGGGATCAAATGACATCTGAATATATTATTTCACTTTTCTTTCCCTCCCTTCTGTGTTTCCATCAGACTATGAAGAAACTTAGCAAAATCCACTCGAACTTTGAGAGATCTCTCTGGCTGCAGACAAAGTCTTGCAACGGTCTAGCTTAAAGGTGGGTGGGTGGCCGCTGGAATACCGGGCACTGAGCTTTGCACTATCACTCACGTCCCCTATATCAGTCTATCAGTCACGTACACTACCCTATATCAGTCTATCAGTCACGTACATGTGCTACGTCGGCTGGCGAATGCGACGTACACAAATTACTTCTATCAAATTGAACGTATATATAATATTTAAATACGTCTGCTTTCGGGGCACGTTTTTTATGTTAACACACATACATGTATATCGTATATCGTACTGAGTTTTGATTGAAGTGTGTTAAAGTAACCCGATTGCCAAGTACCAGTACTTGACTCACGTGATCGATAACGTGGCGATGTCACGTTGCCGCTATCCACTGCCCTGTCAATGTTTCTTATCAACCCTCTGGGGCTGGCTCACCCATCACCCAGGCAGCTCTCTCGAGGTTGATGCATGGGGGTCAGTCCCGCGCTCCGCTCGGCCCCCATTAACTACCCCGGGGGAAGGGGGCGGGGGAGGGGGCAAGGTGAGACATAAATCCGGGCAGGCAAATCCCCCGGACCAACTTAGCAAGCGCTGCGAGAAGATGAGGTGAGCTGCTCACAGCATAGAACCCGATGTGTTTCCGGTTCCTTGTATTTAATATGGATGTAGTTTGCTTGACGCAATGTTGAGAGCAAATCATTGCAATGTTCTCTCCTTCTGTCTACCCGGTGGCTCCACACCCTCGCTTAGTCCTTATGGCGTCGACTAAAGTAGCTTGGAAAGCTTGATAAATTATTTTTTTTGTTCGTATCTTTAAAATAACATATCATGCAGGGCTCGATATTATCAAGACAGAAATTCTCAAAAATGGATTCAAAATGGATTACGTTCGTATCAAATTAGTATCAATTTTAGATATTATTGAAATCGTCTAATTTTATATTAAAACACAATCAATGTTGCATCCTTTTCGTGAGAATATCTTATATCATGAAGCTATATAATAGTCCCGCACCATTCCAAAATGTTGCTATTGAATGTCTCTGGGCAAAATACTCACACAATTGTCGCAGCTTTCAAGAGGCTTCTTTGTGTCGATGACGTCACAATGACATGGGAATAAGTACTCGATGACGTTTGTTCGTCTCTGCGGATGTATTTTCAAAGATGAGTGCGGTAGTTTCTGGAAATGTAGCTAAAAGCTAGCGCAGATAGCGCAGTTGAGTGGCATTGAGACTTGAGATGGGAAACATACTGAAACATAAAATGAACATTATTTTTATTGATAAGAAGTAAGAACTCTACACAATATAGTGGAAAAGTTGGAAATAACCAATATTTAGTTTCATAACTAAAACATGGATTAACAAAATAAAAAATTTCAACATTACGATTGTTACTTTGGATACCAATTGAGTGGTAATTATTTCATTGGTTTCCACAATAAGAATCATGAGAATTAAAATGTAAACATTATTACCATGTCACAAAACATCTTTTAGAATTATGCGAGAAGTAAACGAGATTCGTATCGGTTTCTCCCTTCGTCCGCCCTCGCCCTGACGAAGGCCGTGTGAAATGCACCGAAACCCCCTCACTCAACTGAGCGGTGAGCGAGCAGACCGTCTCATTCAACAACGCGCAACCAATCCGTCCCAGCTCAATCGGTCTCAGCTCAAGATTCTAATATCCGACGTGAGGGAACGAATTTCCGGCCAAAGGTTTTCATATCCGTCTAGAAACGAAGGTTTCTCCGCTTGAGCGCTCCTCGCGGCCGTCCTGGGTACTATCGCTGTGCGTGCAAGCACCGTTCGTCTCTCGTACGCACTCTCACACAACTCATGACGCGAGTGCAAAGAGCATTCATTAAATATTCTATTTCATACCAAGCATGCATTCCATAAATAAAATAACTATTAAATTTGTCAATACAAACAATTATAAAAAAATTAAGATTTACCATCTTGGCTTAATTTTTTGCATTGAAGCAGTCAACCAGACATCAGATGCAGATGACTTTCCTCAGAAAGAAATTTGGAAAATAACCTTCCCATTAAAGCATGTCATCTTGCCCCACCGCGAAATACCCGTGAAACAATATTACTTTCGATGATATACTTGTGACATGTCGAAATGGCTCCACAGGGTGGCTTACAGATTAATTCACATAATGCGCGTTGAGGGTCATATTGTGTGCCCGTTGTTACCAAGGCAACAGTTGTTTGCACTTTATTTCCCATATAGAACTCAAATCAACAATGGGTGCCCTTAGGTGTAGGGCCCCTACACCTAAGGGCACCCATTGTTCATCATTGTTGATTTGTACTATGACTATGAATTCCAACCTAGCAATTTGATTGTTGCAATGCTTCAAAATTACGTTAGGTTCAAGCATTGGTTCAAGTTATACGGTTATCCAGCATTAGTTTTTTAAATGAACTAAAAAATTAAAAATCAACATATTAAGGGAACTGCTAATTGTCTCGGCCAATCTTTTTGTGGTTTATGGTTTACAATGGTACAAACAACCATGTTCGTAGACTCTTTGTTGCGGATATAATAATCATATACTAATGTTAAAACTTAAAACTCACAAATATTTCGTTTATCGTTGTAAACACATTCATCTTCTATTGACAGCTGAAATGTGAGCACACATTTTATCCTCCATCATTGCCGTTGTGAAGTCACGTGAACAGGTAAGGTAAGAACACGTGTACGTTTGAGGTCCATTGATAAATTATAAACAAAGCAATTCATTACTTTACTGCAAGTAGGTGCAAAGTCAAATACAATGGGCGTCTCAGGTCAAAGCACACAGTAGGTTGCAGCACACCTGCCTAACTGTCAAACGACAAAATGTCTGTTGTGTATCTATAACAAAGGTATTCTCTGTCAAAAACCTTGTAAAACATTACTACAATGGATGGTTTATATTTATAAGTTTTAAATATAAACTACTTGAATGTTTGAATTGAGAAAACGAGGTGCAAAGATCGAGTTGGACCTTTCAGTACTGCTAGCGCTGCGAGCGGCAGAAAGTCGCGCCTTGAGACGCCCATTAATATGATGCGAAACTATGCATTTCGTCTGATTTATCTTGCTGATTGTGGCGGACCAAGTATCGGGTATCGAACCCCGGTCCGCAGTGTGCAGCACGCTTCACGCACACTAGTCTATAAACAGCTGCTCACACTGTGGACAACGCGGGTATCGGGTATCGAACCCCGGACCGCAGTGTGCAGCACGCTTCACGCACACTAGTCTATAAACAGCTGCTCACACTGTGGACAACGCGGGTATCGGGTATCGAACTCTGCACCGCAGTGTGCAGCACGCTTCACGCACACTAGTCTATAAACAGCTGCTCGCACTGTGGACTACGTGGGGGAGATAAATCAATTGTGTTGTTTCTATAGAAACAATGAGGTGTAAAGCAATAGATAGAATGTAGCTCACATAAGCATCCAGCGCGCCCTAATTCCGATAATAAATCAGGCTTAATAGTCGTCTGAAATGCATGATACAAATAATCCCATTGAAATAAGCCGGACAAAGTGGCTGGCTTCCATGAGCAATCTTTTCATATGGAGTATCAATTAATTGTTACGAGTTATCGTTTTGTTTTACTGTGATGGATGTCATAATCTATAGGCTATTGCACATGGTATTACATCGGGTTGCAATGCTCTAAATGCACAGTGCTTGACTACCGAGCGATCCAGAGGTATAGATGCTCGAAATGTTGGTATAATATCTGTTTCAAAGCATCTGCAGAAAACTCGAACAGATTTTCAGAATCGGATTTATTTGTAGAATTTTTCATACACGTTGTATAAATAGTTTGAATGCTTCAGGAGGGGTAGTCTTGTAGATGTGCATACTAAGTGATAATATATAGCATTTGGTTTGTGTTAAAATTATTTCAGATTATATTATAAAATAACACAGGCCTAGGTAGGTGTAGTCGCACTATTTTTTTAATTAATTATTGAAATATTTTAATTATTAAGAAAACCTATGTATACAGAATACACAGGACGTCTATCTGACATATTATAAGGTAGCCAAGTAATTCAAAATGTTTGTAGTTGATCATTATTAACACTAATTTCCTTTTCATACAGAGAGCTTTCATGCAAATTACAAAAGAGACATTTTAAATTTACGAAAATCATCCCGGTGTGTCTGTGAGCTGTTAGGCTACGTTCAAAGCACAGTCATTTGTTTGCCTGTGTTTTAACTTGTTTGTGCCGCTGACATTTCAAAGTCTTTGGACTTGTTTCCCAACCTCCTAGCAGGAGAATCTTCATCTCGAATTAATAAAAGGAGAAATATCGCCTGGATCCATTAAAACAAAGGAGGCCTCTGAAATCTGAAATCCGCCAAGATTTACCGACTACTTACGGCTTTATCCTCGCAAGAACGCTTTTCGTGTTTATCTTTCCTCTCTCTCTCTCTTCTCGTCCGACAAGGAAGGCGCCACTTTCTTGAGTCAACAAGCCCCGCCCCGGGTCTCGGGGCACGCCCCCTTCCCCTCACCCCCTCCCCCCACCCCACGCAAAGATGCTGCCAGGCTCCAGGTCTCACCTTGAGATAAGACTTGCAGACTGGAGGAAGATGGCAGAGTCACTTGATATACAACGCGCTTTGCAGCTTGAATAATGATTTTAAATCCGTCCTGCTACTCTGAAAGTGGTCTTTCTTCTACGCCTGACGTCATCGCCACTAATGCTTCCAGCGGGGGAGGGAGTCGAACTCGAGTACCGTTTATACGAGGTTCGATCTCTGACCTAAAGGACGTAGCCAGTATTGATTCAGACTATGGAGTGACCTAACGCTTACGTGCACGCATCGAGGCACATCGAGACGATAGCCCGGGCGATGAAGGGCACGAGCCGCTACCTCAAACCAAGGTCTACTGGATTTACTCCTAGCGGAGTAATTGCGCGCTGCGCGCGCGCTACAAGGGATCTAGTGGACCTTGCCTCAAACCTGCTGAAGATGAAGCAGCACTGGCGTAGCGGAGGGCCCCGCAGACCCCGTAGCGGGGGGGGGGGGGGGGGGGGGGCAGCACCGTGGGGCCCCCCATAAATCAAGATCAATGTATTCAAATAATCAATGTAAATCAAGATCAATGAAAATTGCATGTTTAAATGATTGACAACAAAAAGACTCCTGAATGCAAAGATATTGATCACAAGTGATTTTCGGGACTCTTGTGAAGACAATTTTGTCACAAATTTTCCGCCTTGGTCGACCAGCTCTGTACCTTCCCCCCCCCCCCCCATCCCTTCTTTTAAAATAGCAATCCGTAAAATGTCAATTCACCTGACAAAGTCCCTCCAGGATGAATTCTAGGTGCCGTACTGGAGCAACCAGGTCAGTGTACATCCGTAAAGTGACAACTGTAGATTACTCACTGTAACGATGAAGTTGTGCATATTTTCACAGCTGCACACAGTTCTCCGTATGCACAATGGTACAACCACTCTCCCTATACCACCGTATGTCTCCTACTGTTTGTTTACACTTTACACCAACCTGTATATAGACTCTTCCTCTTCTCTCCTCACACGGGCCCTAATACACAAGTGCTAATGCTCAACCACTCACAACACAGTGGCATTACATACTCTTTCTTTGCTATGCTTAGCAATTTCCACATTGTTATATAGGTTTTACTATCTTTGTCAGGGCCGGTCTTACAATCTCCTAATGAGAAAGTTATTTGTAGCAATTAAGCTATTTGGAAGATTTCAAGGGTTTTGATTGGTCGTTGCTATGGAGATAACAAGCTATTCGACGAATAAGTATAGTTATTGAGACATTGTAAGACTAGGCTAGCTATATGTACCATATAAGACTAGGAATCTTATATGGTACATTATAAATTGTGTATCGATCAAGCGAGAGTCAATCATGTCTCATAGTCATTCAGTATCACTACATTATTACTGCCATCAACTGTCGAGTGTGCGATTGCTCGCGTAGGGCCCGCATAAAGCGAGTAATGCGATCACAAGACAACAACCAGTTTGCAAGTGCGAGGTGAGTTATACTATACGATGGGTTCGACACAGGTTGAATGTAAGGCGAGATGACCAACAATAATTGATTGGAATCACTGTGAACGGAATAGCTTGTGATTGATGAGAGTGTGTAAAAGGTTTCTTGTTTTACGTGACTGTCTTTCGAAATCCAGAACGTTCCAGAGTTTGGGGGTTTACTGTATTATAGATGATCTCAAAAACCACTGGACCGATTTTGATGGAACTTTCAATGCAGGCTTCCTTATAATCTCTGAAGTAACACAGGTTATATATCATCACGTTGTCTCATTAGTCATTAGTGGTCTGAGCTGTGAACAAACATGTCTAAACAAATCTTAATCAAATTGCATTTTAATCTTGCGATTTTGTTTCCTATGGTAGATGAAATGCAAAGGTAAGACTGAAAAGAATCTAAGTCACGACGTCGGCCTTTTAGTCGCTTGACAGGCAGAGCTACCCTGGACCAACTCGAAACCCCGATCATAGTCAACCAGCAACCCTTAGTCAATAGGAAGTCAATATTTCTTATCAGATTGATTTATGCGTTATTTTTCATGTCATAACTTAACTATATACTCCGTGGCAACAAAGTATGCTGGAATATCAAATCAAATCAAATCAAAAATCCATTTTATTCTAGAATGGGTCAACCGTGAATACCACAGACTATAAGAAAGTCAAGTTTCCCGCGAAGCTGTCTGTATGTCTGCACAGAGCATCCTATACGAACCGACACAATAAAGGTTAACACATTTCAATGTCTATCCGTCCAACCCTATCTAGTGTCTATCTCGGCTCGGCTCAAGCTAAGCGCACGCGCAAACCGCGCACGAAATCAATGGCAATACGCAAACACTGGCTATACAAGACAAATAATAAGGGTTTGTGTAAGTGGGATCTAAGGTAATCACTGCCATTAACGTTAAGTGATTGGAAGCACTGATGCAGAGATGACGACGGCTGGAGATACCTCGTTGAAATTATTTTTGTATGACAAAGTAGAACGACTTATCTAAAGCAAAGATTATCGCTGTCGGGAACGCAGAATGTCGACCTGCAGAAAGTCATCTACACGGAAGTAAAAGGAAGCCGCTATCTATCTCTGGTGCAGAAAATCGAACAGTAGGCGCGATACCTTTGGCGGTAAAGGCGATAAGATAACGCGCTATCAGTCGTCGGGTTAGGGGGTCATCCACTGTTGGGTTATAAATTTGGCGGCACAGGTGATAAGATAACGCGCTATCAATACACGTGTTAGGGGTTATCTACTGTCGACTTTCTGCAGGTCGACTTTGCGGGTACCCTCGCTGTCTTATACTCTGAACTATACAGAAAGTTGTCACATGAGCGAATTGTCATTTGACGAATTTGCTTTGAGCACTGTATAAAATAATTATTCAGTTTATTATTGACTGAATATTATGTGAACCAGTCAGTATACTCTCTACCAACTCTCACTGTTATTTGAGTATTTCTTAGAACCACTTTGACACACAACACAAATAAATCATAATGTGTATGTGAACGCCACTTTAGGAGTTGAGGCTAGGAGATTTTATGTATCCATACCCTGGTGTCGATTACAGAACCAAACATAGCTCGAGCTGTCATAACTTGTCTTCTCCTGTCACCCGTCAGACAGGACAGCTACAGCGCACCTGTCACTGTCGCTAGACTGCAGCCACAGCCTCGAACGTAAACGTCTCGTCTCATTAGCAAGAACACAAATGAAAATCATTACCTTCTGAAACATTAAGAGAAAAGGGATGTGTGGTAATAGGATATTCGTCCGTTATTTTGGCAACAAATCACCCCTGTGTGTCTGACCTCGCCGCCCGCTACCCCTATTCTCACGGTCAACGACACATGGCCGGCAGACAGGTCGCGACCTTGGGGCGGGGCTGCGGTCGGTCGCTGGGGTGTTTGCAGACTAATTGTCAACGACAGAGTTTCAAGGATGAGCAAAACAATTATGTGACACTGAGACGACAATCACGTAAGGGTTGCATTTGTAAATATTGTTTTATAAAATACTTGTGTAGTTTTAAATACTATAATATACATTGCTGTTCATTCAATGCTTATTTACACACTATACATCCTTTCATTCATTCACTTGCGATATGCTAATTATACACACGCAGGTTTTGTATATAACCTATAATGGTTTGAAAGACTCTCTGACAATATCTTATTTTATTATTTTAACTTATCTATAGAAACCAAACCTGTGAGGCATGCAATGAATGAATCGTGTGGAAATGGCTCATTGGGAGCCAAATATATTTTATATAAATTATACCGTTATTTGTTATAAGAATAAAGAAACTGTTAACATTCTAAATCGAGGAGATAAGTGCATACTATAAGTATATAAGTGCATATAATGTAATACAAACCCACAAACATCGGATACTTATATCTAGACAGTAACAGTAAAACGAACAAGACCTAAGGATGTTGGAAAATAATACTATTGACATAATCTTCTTAAAATTGACAAAGAAACATTACTACATAATGCAAAACATTAATCTGTTGCTTTTTTAAATTATTAATGTGCTCTAGTAAAGGTCTATTGTAGATTTATTTTGATTACATTGATTGTTTAGCACGTATATTATCGAGTTGTATTTATTTTCCTCATGTAAGTGACATAACGAACGCCCCTTGGCCAGCCCTGGGCGGCCATATCACCGTGAAGGGAGTGCGGTTTCTCAACCACAACATTCCCACACTTTCCTCCCGACATCCACCCCCTCGCTCCAGCTGCATCTTATGATCTCCCCACACCCCCAACGCAGAAACAAAAAATGGCAAAAATTACAACTCAACACATTGAATGCTATTTTGGAAAAGAGTAAAAAAACAGTAATCTTGTAGAACTATTCAAGAAAGAATTCCTTGAGCGACATCCGCGTATTTTGAAGGCTGCGTTCAGTTGTCTGAGGTCAGAGGGCGAAGCTTTTACAAGCTAAAAATACGGAAACATCCTAATGTGCGCCTCACCACGCAAGACACATGGCTCATGCATTCACAGACAAACAGATGAGGTAATCGAGACTGATGGGCCCCGATCTCGTTTGATCAGTATCTTCATCTCGTAAATAAACAAGAACAATTTGTTGGCAAGTAAATGTGGAGGTTCTGAGCTTTAAATTATTTATAAAGTATACCTTTCATAAAATGAAAACCACAAATTTCCTCTGTAGACCTATCCTGCTGTGATTTCATTTGTATGACACTGATTTCAGAATACCAGAAATATTTTTGACACATTTTCATAATTTAACAAAATTACAACATTGATTCGGATTCAAGATTGCATCCCGCACTCTGTCACTTGTGCTTGTTTTCAAGTGCAAAGTGTTGCACAAGTGTTGAGTATCTTGTCTCGAAGTCTGTTCTGTCACCCAAGAAGAACACAGACGTTTCGGAACATCTAGTCCCCGGTTTGCGTCGCATCACAGAACGCGCCAAGTCGCGCCGACTGTATAAATAAACATGATTGTGTGATTTTTATCTGTTTTAAAAGTGTTTTCCTTTGAAGACACCTCTGAGCTTCGACCTTGACCTCCACACATCAGACGATCTCACCGGAAGTGATGCTGACGCGGGTTCGATTCCCGTCTCCCACCGGGATCTGCGGGGGTGGCTGACGGGCTTAACGTATCGTAGTTTGACTGGGGGCTCTTATATAGCAATTATTACGGTGGAAATAATTTAAAAATTCGTTTAAGATTACATATCGTTTGCACGCATGCATGAGTGACTTGTGGGATCAGCCGGTGTGACACATGTGAGGGCGCTGTCTGGGTGTTCAAGGGGTGAGCGTGGGAAGCTTCCCGTCTCTCCTGCGGGACCCCACTTCCTCTTCCTGGGTCCCGGGTTTGATCCCCGGGGCATCGCGAGGTCGAGATACCGCGGCTGTTCGGTAAATCAGTACTACTAATGTAGGGGATGTCACCGCAGTGACAGGCAACACTGATACAGGCATGAGACAGATATAGGCATAAGACAGATACAGGCATTATACAGATACAGGCATGAGACATATAGGCATGACCGCATGAGACAGAAACAGCATGAGACAGATACAGGCATGAGACAGATACGGGCATGATACAGCTAGAGGCATGAGACAGATACAGGCATGAGAAAGATATAGGCATGATACAGATATGAGACAGATATAGGCAAGAGAGAGATACAGGCATGAGGGAGATACAGGCATGAGACAGATACAGGCATGAGACAGATTCAGGCATGAGACGGATAAAGGCATGAGACAGATACAGGCATGAGACAGACATAGGCATGATACAGATACAGGCAAGATACAGATATAGGCATGAGACAGATACAGGCATGACACAGATACAGGCATGAGACAGATACAGGCATGAGATAGACACAGGCATGATACAGATTTTTTATTTTTGTAGGAGAGCATGTCCCATCACAGACTTGCTACTCCAGAGTGCGAATTGACGGCTTTGGAGAGGGGATGTCCGAGTATAGTATCTGCGGGGGCAGTAAGAGGTCTGGGGCAAAGACCCAGCCGCCAAAGGTAAACATGTTTTGGGGATATATTGCCCTCGAGATGCCTTCTTAGAAGCGATCTGAGAGTCCAGTGGTTTGGTTTATTAACTTACAAACACTTCCTGGCTAGGAATATATATGTGTAAATTGACGCACTATATTTATTAATTAACGTTACAAGCTATACGATACGATACGATATGAGATGAGATGAGTATCCAGAGGTGGGGATTTAGCCATTCCCAGCGAAGATACTTTTCAGTATCAAGTTTTACTCCAACATGATCATATTTGTCAAAAAGAAACTGCCCACACCCAAATCCTATTGGATTGTGTGGGCTTCCTACTGTTATTTTTTTTTTTGTATTATACATGCATAAATTGTATTTTTGATATGCATTTGTGTGCATGATGTATCAGATGTTAAAGTTGGAATAAAATGAGTGTTAAATGAGTAAAATAGAGCCAGCGATGGAATTACCAGGGGGGGAAATCCCCCCAATTCGCACCCTGTCTATGTCTGCGTGTATGACACATTGCACCGGAGCTACAACAGCTGTGATCTGCGCAGCTCTAGACTGTCTGGGAACCATCGAGTCTTCCGGGTCCACCGATGACTTCTCACCTTCGACTCCCGGTCCCGGTCCCGTCTGGGAGAAGATCCCGCCGACTTCCGGTATCTCCGGGCCGGGGCCACCCTGTCTATTCATTTGGGAAATGATGATAACTGCTTTGAACTTTGATGTGCGGTCTTACCGAAGCAACCACCAAGAAGCTAATGAACATGAACTGTTCCTATATACGGAAAACACTTGACAAAAGTTTGAGTATATGAAGTGAACACAATTTTTATTTGCTTTCTATTAATTGTATGAAAGACTGACAAAATGTAAAATGATTAAAAATAATAAAATTAAAAATAAAATAGTGAAATGATATGGGCGTATTTGTATTGTCAGCGGTTTCCTTTAAGTCAGGGTCGTGTCTCAAACTATAGGGACACGGGACTCTCATGCATTTGGGACAGCACCAACATTTCTTATGTTTGTAATATTTTTTTTTTAAACTGGTACCCAAATTGTATTAATTTTTAAATCTATGTTTAAAAGCGCGGACCAATACTTGTTCTTTAGTCGAAGGGAAGTTGAAAGACGTTATTTCGTGTAAAAGTAAAACTTGACCTAAAATGTACGATTCTTAGCATCGTTTGCAGGGGTGGTGAGGTGTTCCGTGTTGGGCGTTGGTAAGAAAAGATTTCCAGAAATAACAATTGGGAGACCGATGAAAAACTTTGAAGACCGCTGCTATTAGGTTAAATTCTTTCCTTCCCAGTAACATTTTGTATGCAAATACTTTGTCATTGCAATTCTCAACATAAGCCTGTATGGAACCTATATTTTTTACTCTGGATGCTGTATATGCCATATTGTCACGTGCTAGTTTTAATGAGGGACTAGGCCAAGTAATGGAATGCACAAACGACGGAACGTCGCGACCTGTCTTCCGCTGTGACGGTTCGGGTCGCGAAGATGCTACTTCCGTTGTCTCCCTCGGGAACTGTGGTGCGTGCGGAAGAGGTAACCTCGGGGCACGCACACTCACGCATGTGACATTGTCAGTCAGACGTGTAACGTGCATCTCGTTTGGGCTCCAACATTCACTCATTCATTAGGCTCTAGCTAACGTTTGGTAACTTAGACTGTTTATCGCATTGAGGGCCAGTTTCACCAAACTTTAATCCGACAATTTTGGTACCCGGTAGAAGCCACCATGCATTTTGTATGTGATGTTTGTTAAAACCATGGCAACCAATCCGAGGTTAGTAAATCGACCGATTAAAAAGTTTGGTGAATTCCAACCTGAAGACTGCTTTACGGGTATTACTCAAATTTAATTTTAAAAACAAATCTGTATAATAAATATTGAATGGTGTGACAATGACATGACAATAATGCCCGTTTATAACCGATTCGATTGGAGATTTTCTTTGGGAACAAATAACGAAAATAACTATAAGAATTGCAGGTTGTAGTGGTTCTAAACCACTTATGTATGTTTGTTAGTAGCCTACAAGTCACACAATCCAAGTGCTATTGATCTTTGCGTTGCAACGTGCACAAAGCTTTAAAAACAGACACATCTGTGTTGTCCCCTGTAAGTCTACCGTACATACAAACACACGAGCAAATTTTAGAAATACTTTATTTTAAAAAGCCTAAATGATAATCAAATTTATCAAAATATTGCTATGGAAATGGGACAGAAGTGTGTGTGGTAGCTCGTCTGGGGGTTCTTACTACTGAAATTATTATTACTTAGCAGAAAACCTTGCAGTGCTCCCACCTGTCACCGCCGCTGAAAGACCCGAAGACAATACACCCATATCACACCCAGCAGACAAAGCCAGCCCCATGCAAGTCACAATTCGAGTCAGCCGAATAAAAAGCGTAAGCTGGCCGACGTTGAACACCTTCGACCTTTCGGCACAATGGAAATAAATAAAATTAAATAAAGTAGCCCTCTGTCGGTGAAGAAAGCCATTGTCAGCCGACAATGGTGACGACAAGCGTTGATGTCTTTCTTTGCTTGACCGCTGCAGCGCGCGGGTCATTGTGGGCGCTGGGCGTACTAAACGTGTGTGGGGGGAGGGGGGGGGGGGGGCACATGACGAAACATGAGTCTCTACAACATGGTTTTATAACGGTCATTGTTCATTGTTCATTGTTCTTAAATTGAATTATATGTATTCAAGTTAATAACTTATTTATGTAACTAAGGTCCGAATTAACCAAACTTTTTAATAGGCCGATTTACTAATCTAGGATTGGTTACCAAGGTTTCAACAAACATTACATACAAAATTCACGGTGGCTTCTACCGGGCGCCATTTTTGATCTCCGATTAACAGAAAATCGCCGGATTAAAGTTTGGTGAAACTGGCCCTAAAACGTCTTGAGGACTATGCCCAGAGCTCTCCAGAAACGCTGCTCTGAGTTAAAAATCAATATGAGACTAAATAAAGCGACACTTGGGTACATTATTGAACGATGTGTTTTTGTTTTTACATGATTTTATTTAATTCAGGATCACAGTCGTCAAATTTTGCAATCGATATCTGACCAACTTCTATCGTACCGACTTTTTTCAAATTTTGCATACGAGTTCATATCCGCTTAAAATACTTTTTTCCATTAAAATTTTCCTGGAAAAGCGTTTTGGGGGGACCACGTTCTCTTACGTGATTTTATTCAAGTCTCTCTCGTCAAATTTTTCAATCGATATTTATTTCTCATCTTTTCCATCTTTTTCTTTTTTTATTATCAACATGTAACCACATACACATTAAAAATGACCTCATCGGAATTATCTAGTTAATCCAACAACTGTTCCACACTCATTGTTTTCCCTATATATATATATATATATGCGGTTACTGATCGTTATTTATCATCAAAGTAACTTCAACAAAACTGTGATTGATAAGCAAATGAACATGTTTTATCAATATTATGTTTGAATACCTCCTGTGCCCAGTCACCTCGACCTCGTACTCACCCACACCGCCACTCGCCGCATCAGCTTGCACCCCCCCCCCCCCCCCCCCCCCCCCCGTTACAACTACATAAAGAAGCTAATAAACATGCCTGGTAAATAGGTGAGCCGGGCGTGTCGACCTGGCATTGTTGACATCCGAGCCGGCAGCTTTGTTGCGCCACCACGAGACGGGAAGAAAGTCATAAAGTTTGACAGACGTTTAGCAACGCACCAGTCGACGTTTCGTTTACATCTGCACCCGGAGACGTTTCGGCGCTACTATCAATCACATCTTCAGGGAAATGTCTTCGTTCTCATTGCCAGAAAGATCTTCCGTCTACCTACAAGGTCTAGGAATGTGATTAAATATTTTCTAGATTAAACGGTTTTTCGTTACAAAGTTTCACATTTGTTGATGGTCTTTGACGGCATCGCGTAGTAAACTACTCTGTTTATGAATGATTATCCTACACATCTGCTTGAAGAACATGAATGAATGTTGAGATCTCTTTGACAAAACTATACTTTGAAAACTATATTTGCTTCTAAAATTTCACTAATTTGTATTGTGAATTATGATTGTGTAATTGTACTTATTCCAATGATTTTTTTAAAAACTAATTTAATTAAACTAATTTAATTTCCTTTGAATAATATGCTCAATAAGTGAATCTTTCAAAACTTGAAAAAATGTTAATGTAATTGGCTATACCTCTATATGACGCCAAGCCCTGTTTATCCCACCATACAGATGTTTCGAATTTCCAACTAACATTATGATTGGCAATCATTTCCAAAATTATAAATTTAATTATTGTTTAATTCATATCGAATTTTCTAATTTAGTAGGGTAGAAAACTAAAACCATAATAGTCCGCTTCCTCAGTTCTCTTCTGATCGGATGATCATATGTTATCTCGGTGTCATTCCACTCTGATCAGTCCAAGACCTTGTCTGTCCCCTCTAGGCTTACTTCCTACGGCGCAGTCTTCCTAGTTATGTGTCATACTCATAATCAACGTACATAAACAGTTTGTTGAACCCCAGCCAAGGTAATTACTTATAAAAACATTATAATATTAATGGTTAATGTATTCGCAATAAATAGTAAAAACAATTACGTACCCTGCTGGTGTATCTGAATGGTAATAATCTCTAGAACGTGGTGAACAGTCGCCTGTGACCGGGCCAAGTCAGCATAGTCCTTAGGGAGATCATCGTCTCGATTACCGTACATCGATTCAAACAGATTACAAAGCTTGACTCGGATGTCGAGAGTAGAGCTTAATTAATCAAGTTGCTCTAATCAACTGGATCGGAGCGATGAATGTCTGTCTCTCTCTCTCTCTCTCTCTCTCTCTCTCTCTCTCTCTCTCTCTCTCTCTCTCCGTCTCTCTGCTCATTAAGCCAAGAGTTAATCCCTCGTGATTAAGATGAATTATCACCCCCCCCCCCCTCCCCCCGCTCGTCCTCCCCACTCCCTTCCGTCAGACTCGCCTCAACCCCTCCTTTCTGCCACATTGTTATTTTTCAATCAACATCTTGACTCAAACTTTTATATCAACCTCCCCATTCTCATTATTTTTAGGTTATGAATTTACCATTTTCTATAGGCCTAGACTGCGTAATTACCACGGAAAAACGTCGCCCGCGATAATGAAAATAAGACTCTCGACTTTTTGTACCTAATAACTAATTAAGCCTTAGGAAAAGAGCAGGGATTTTTTTTATAGAAAGTAAAAAAGACAGCTATAACAAATAAAATATTGATTTCCATGGAGAAATTGCTTTTACCTGCATTCTGAGTGAGTGAGAGAGTGAGAGAGAGAGAACCTCTCTTATGAAGGGTGTATACACGGCATTCAATACACGATATACACAGGTTTATACACGGAGAGTCGGTGAGTGTCTCAGGCGGCTCAGTAGTAACGCTCGATACTCGGGTACAAGAGGTCTAGGGTTCGATTACACCGGTGACGCTGAGTTCACTGCCAAAAAATCGCGTTATAAAAGCTTTTTTTTTAGGCTTGGACATTCCTTCCATACCATAGGCAAGTCCTAATAGTTGGACACTCCGCAGTCTTCGGGCCACGACGCATTAGCCTGGACATGTTGCATTAGTGACGGATCACAATCATACACATGAACTCGTCTACGTAAGTAAATCGAGGGTCCGACACAACATTTTTTTCCCACACTCAAATCCTCTTGGATTTTGTGGGCTTCCTACTGTTCTTTTACATTTGGTAACATATGCATAATTTGTATTTTTGTATTTTGTATTAATTGTATGATCTCCATTTGTGTGTTTGTGTCGTATCGAGGAGATGGAATTATTATATGTGTGTACTACCACGTACTACTATTGAGCTGCTTCACAACGTTAAGAAACTGTCTCCACGCGTTGAATGTATGTTCCCATCCCATTGACCTACCGTGCTCTCCTTTAGCACTAACCGTGTAAGCTGTAGCGAGTAATGTGCAGGAGTTCGATGTACAGAATAAGACATCTCAAGTACGTCAAGGAATACGTTCATAATGACCTTCTGCCTTCTACGTCTAATAAACGGTTTATGGTCTCTACGTAAAGGGTTTGCGGTGCAATAGCGGCAGACAATGCTGCCTCGACTCGCAGGCGAGTCCCTAGCGTTGCCACGGTTGCACAATAACTCCATAGATGGCGACACTGGCCATCTTCAGTAACTCACGGACGGATTCGCTCGTACGCGTCGCAGCGTTGTTTGTTTGTTGGCATCGTAGAAGATGGGCTCAACTGATCACAAGGTCAACTGATCAGATGACGACAATATAATATAATGATTTAGTTGTTGGAACTACACACAGAGAAACTGTTATAAACTACGTGGTGAAGGCACTCAACTGCATGGCTGAATAGGATGGACATTAATTAATTAATTGTTCATAAGGATGTACCGATAAGGATCACCGATATGTATAGATTTTTTTTTAAATTTATGGTCGTAAAATAGAAAAAAAATAATCACGGTTATCATATTTTATAAATTATCTGTAAACTGCAAAAAAAAAACAGCATTGTCACAGTTTTATTAACATGATTTAAAATGTAACTGTACTAATTTCAGTTACAACCTTGCCAAATTGCAGATGTCAAATTCATCCTGAGAGCAGGAAACCATTTCCCATTAAGGTCAAAAGTTCAATTTTTTAATCAATAGCGAAGGGCATTTTGTTTCCCGTTGTCCTATCAAAAGCTATTTGGATCAAGGTAGGCCTACTCTTATAAATCCATGTTTTGAGAACCAAAATGTGCGCACATGTGGTCATTTTGAGCTTATGCTGCCGAAAGGGGGGTGCTTTAGAATCACGACTGCAGCGCCCCGAATCTTAAAAAAAAAAACATGGACCATTGACCAGGGTGGATAATGGTTTGAAGATGACGCTCGACTGCGCCAGAAAGATTTAAAGAGTCGTGTGTGATAGTACCTTTATTATATAATATTCAACATATTTGAAAGCTGTACGAGTGCTTTTTTGTGATATCAACTTAAGGTAGTATATATATACTATATAGATAGGAAGAAAGAAGGCAAGTAATTACAATTTGTCTGCTTTATGTTGATAAAATTAACTAAGATCTAGCTATAACTCGGTGCTGTATCTATACTTATAAAGCCAGAAATCTCGGAGACGACACTTCAAAGTGATATGGACTAAACAGTCGGATTGGTAACACTGTATTATTTACTTAGACCAATCAGAAATAACATGCTTAATGAGAAATGTGGAATGAAAAGATCACATGTCATCGACACACGCTGACGGTGGCTGGAGCAAACAGAAATACATGGATCTTGTTGGCGTAATACAGAAGCGCCGTGGCTGGGGTGGCAAGCAAGGGTGGAGAGAGGTTGCATGGCCTCACTGGTGCAACGAAGGGGTAGTTCTTGCAATTAGCATATTAATTTGCTGGTTGGTTCAACACAACTCTGGTAGCTAGAGATAAAACACTCTCTTGTTCCATTAATTCAGTTTGCTATCTCCCACTGTCTTACGACTTTTTTAATTTCCTCGCCCTTAATTCATAGACTTCTTTATAAAGAATAAATTACGACCTCAGTTTTGCCTCCTAAGAACAATTTACTCTGTTAACAATATATCACTCGCTAAGACGATATCAAGTGAGAGACCTCTTCTCTCTGTGGTAGAGACGTCTCAGTCAGTCGGAGGATTCAGGGCTGCAAGGAAAGTTGTGACAACAGCGGAGAAGACGAGACTGCCTGACTGTCCCGAGCCGAGTTATGCATTTCATGGAGGAAGTCTCAAAAACGTTGAGCAGAACCCGTAGGTCTATAATAACACAACTTCATATTCATACACAACAATGCTTATCTTTTATTGAAAATACACGTCGAGAAAAATATTTGTAAATATTTAATAATAATTAATTTAAAAATAATTAATATTTGTCGAGTGTCATTATAGGAGCAGATCTCACCTGTTAAATCTCCATCTCTATAGACAATGTGACATGCTGAATAAAACATCAAATAGTAACTACTGTTTTACTTAGGGCCGGTCTTACAACTTCCTAATAAGAAAGTTATTTGCAGCAATTAAGCTATTTGGAGGATTTCAAGAGTTTTGACTGATCGTTGCCATGGAGAAAACAAGCTATTCGACGAATAAGTAATTATTGTTGGGACATTGTAAAACTGGACCTTAGTTCAACTTTGCAAACGGACCAATCACAGGCCAGGCGACTAAAAGTGACGGCGGTGTTACATGCACTGAGTACTTCTTGCCGTCTGAGCCCAGAATAGAATATTCCTAGGGTGACTCTGCCAATCGAAAGAGGTGACAAAAGGAGATCCGATCCCTTTCCCCTCCATTCCTGCTCCCATATGGGCCTATGCTTTCTTCCTGGACTCCCTTTTATGACGACCGCCGCGATGGATAATAGATCTGACTCGGAAGACATCAAATGACCCAAGCTGCCGAGTACACCAAATGATCAAATCAAATCAAATTTACATATAATTAAAAATGAAAACTGTGTGCGATTTTTTCTTAAGTTGTCCTCCAGTCACCCCTTGATTCTGGCATCAGACTGCTCGGAGAACTAGTGTACCGTGATAGACGCACAGCGTCGCGACGCATCAGTGGCGACGCGAGAGAAATGTCACTCGCCCCGGTGCATGACGGGAGCGCGTGTCTTGGTTCCGTGACATTTCAATACACCGATATCGGTATCCGCGCATTATCATCTACATGGTTTCCAAACATTCATCCTCGATCAAAATAATTGTACAATAATAATACAGTGATTCATACGCAACGTTGAATGTTCCAAAGGCTACTGTTTCGATGATGATGATGATGGTATTTGGAACAAAATAGTAACGTTGGAAAACCCGGTTTTTCTACTCACTTTTTGGAGGGAAAAGAGGAAAATAGAATATTCTTTCTGTTTTACACGAATCCCTCAATACATTCCTTTCTTTCGGTCTCATTTGTAGCCCTAACGCCCTCAACAGTTTGTGTGTCGATGAAGACATTGATTAGGTTGATTTAAAAAGGAAACAGAAAAGCAACGAAGTACTCAATAAATTCAAAGTTGTTCTGCATCAGCCTTGTTGATTCTGACATATTTTGTCCGCAGGTGTTCGCACTGTCAAATCACTGATTCATGTTTCGTATTTGAAATATCGATCTTTGATTGGTTATCGCTCACTCGTCGATGGTGTTCGAAGCCTACAGGGTTGGTTTAGTCGCTTTAAATTTAAGTCCCCCACTGCAAATCAGTTTCGTTACTGAGTGGGTATAGACTCTAAATGTGAATTTATTTATTTTATTTATTTATGTGAATAGGTGTACACTGTTATCGAAATACTATATTAAAGTTGCAAATGATCTTAGTTCTTGACGCGCCATAAACCACTACTTTGGTGGAAATATATATGGAAATATATTGTAATACCGTCCAAGTTGTAGGCCTGGTATACGTGATTGTAAGCTGGGAGTCTAATATCTCTCACCCATCAACCATTGATGCAGCGTCAAGAAGACAGGGGGGTTATTAATAGTGGGTCAGCACGGGGTTACCCCAAGCCCCTCTAGCCCAATGTCCCATCGGGGGGCCAAGCCGCAGCTAATGACCAAAAAACTACACCTGTTCCAACCGTGAACCGGTCCATCGCACAAAACGGTTCAACCGGCGATTTAACTTCTAATTATTATACCTTCTTGACTGGTGAATAAAACACTTGATGGGTTTAATTAACATTTTTTGTTATTGTTTCGGTGACGTTAATGTCTATTCTCATTATACCACACAAATCAATCAGAGTTATATTTTTAATCTATTTCAAGGGTAATCAAAGCAATCAACTGTTGTAGTCTGCCGCGCTCATAATCGAACTGTCTCAATTCTAACACTACTCGGATCGCGCACGTCGAGTACGTCTTCACGTCGAGTACGTCTTCACGTCGAGTACGTCTTCACGTCGAGTAAGTCACCACGTCGAGTACGTCCTCACGTCGAGTACGTCTTCACGTCGAGTACACAAGCTAACCCACATGACGATACCAAGAGCAGGCGCGTATACACTCCATAAGAATTTTAAATTTTGCACAAGTATTACTGAAACTGAAACGCCGACAAAAGCACTCAAAGTACAGCTCAACAAACTCTAAACACAAAATGGAACCCATGCTCCTATTATTCTCTGTATTATTCATACAACTGTGTAATAAATGTGTATATCGGCAATGCAAAACGGACCGGGTTATTGACGTCTATATTGATGTCGAATTTAGCACAAAAAGAGTTACTATTTTCAACAGAGCACTAACAGAAATGGACGGTAAACTGTACTTCTTCATGCAACAAAGACAATTTGGTGGGTTGTGAGTTGTGACATCATACGGTTGATAAGCACCGCAAGTGGCTGACTCCGTCAGCATATGTTTGGTATAGAGGGTTCATAGGTCATTTAACAAATATAAATACTTATAAAATAGAATCATGACTACCAAGGAACGAAATGTAGTTAGTATTTTCGATTCAGTTCTTTTTATTTAATTAATTTGGTTGTGATTGATTTGATTACTAATGTAGGTGTGATAAGTATACTCGAACGTTGAAGTACAGCTTGGTGGAACCCCGGGCCGCAACAACGAGGCAACGGTGACGTAGATTAATTCTAGTCATTTCTCAGGCGGTGTGAGCGATGCTGCTGCCATCTCTTGACGGCCGGGGTAATGGCGGCCGGACCGCGTCAAATCTCACCACGGGGCGTACACGTGTGAAACAGGTACACGCCGCACTCTGTGACGTCACTGCCTTGCCTTCAATGCAATAGCGCGTCTAAAGCCTGGGTGATACTCAACGACGTCGCGAACACCCCAGTACAATTCTAAGATTCTTGGTCTTTTATACCAGAGTCGATAAAGAAGTTTCCCCTTTGATAACTTCTTTATCGACTTTGCTTATACACGCTCCTCACACACATCTTCCTATGGAAAATCAAAACAAAAAAAACCAAACCAAACCAAAAAACTATACCAGAGTCGATAAAGAAGTTTCCCCTTTGAGAACTTCTTTATCGACTTTCAAAACATACTGCGAGTGGTGAAAGCAGTACACGCCATTTTGTAGAATCATTTCGTTGTGAATCCCTCAATTCAAGGTCGTTGTTAAAGATCGGACACGTCCGTCCTTGCGCCTCTCACCAAACTGTGTCCGTTTCCTACGTACCTAGTTCTCTGCCTCTTAACACATTCAACAAGACGTTGTTCCTAAACCAATCGCCGCTCGAGCTCCCCAGCAGGAGTTGGACTGATGTCAGAGAGGTCCTCAGTGAGCTTGCAAACACCGTCCTGCTCCATACGACACACGATACGTGGCCACGGCAGAGATCTCCCTTCTCTCATCAGCCAGTTGCACAGGAGTGGGCTACGTAGCTGTCTTACTGCCGTGCCGCCCTATTATTGATGTGGTTATAGGTTAGCCCACCAGGGGGCAGATGGGGGCGATGGCCCTGGCATCATTTATCACCACCGCTTCTAATCTATTTAGTTATATTAAAAATGCCCAAGTGTTCTCGAAGACACTTTCATCCGAAGACTTCTTGCAGCGAAATGGCGTCTCGCTCACCCGATTCCTGTTATCCCATGAGTTTCTATGAGAAGTACAGTGTCTTCTAATCGTCGGCAATTGCTGAGTTCAAACGACACTATACAACGTTGGTATAGCTCTCTACCCTACCATTGGTGTAGTTAATTTAAAAAAAAACAAAAACACAATTAAGTCCACAGCGTGCTCTAGCTGTGTTACATAAAAAAACAAGTCCAATACTGAACTTGCTTTTCCACGATCGGAATGTGAAGTTCAAGCACATTGCCTATAGAAATAGACTCCGGACTGAACTGATTTTTACATAAAATTGAGGATATACCTTTCTTTTACACATTTTTAAAGCTAATTCAAAATTTTCCACGTGTGGACTGGTTTCTTCATTTGCCTCTTCAATTGTTTACGAATAATACAACTCAAACACAACCAAACTTCTCTTTCTTTACAACTTAACTTACCCAATTGAGCTTCGTACACACCGTAAGTGTATTTTATAGGATACAATGATCGTGTGCGTTATCCACGGTAAAAGTTACATTCAATTCCCCCCCCCCCCCCCCCCCTCCCCTAAGCGAGTGAGACTTTCTCCCCCTCCCCCTTCAAGACAAGTGTACAGGGTCACGTGACTCGTTCGTACTCGCGGCTCTATATGTAAAACAAGACACACGTGTTCTGCATCGCGACGAGATTTAATAAAGACATCGCGACGCAGATGGCGATATCGCGATATGGCGATATGGTGATAGGGTGTTATTCAATTCCTGGTCACTGGTGTGACACATTTCAAGACGAGCCGTGCATCTTAGATCAGACCTGTCCGCCGTTGTTTAGCATACAGCCGGCTACTTATTGGATCTCGAAACGCGTCCAAAACACAATATCTACTTTCGTTCTATCGTGAAAAATATACGCGTAGAAACACTAGCGACGAAGTTGACTGCTGAGGGCGCTTCATTTTCGTACCAGAAACACTGCAGGATTCAATGGATGTAGTGAGAAAGGACCAATGTGCAGCGGTGCCATTGAAAGGTAAAAGGTTGATGATGGATTGATGCAAATGTCAAACAAACTTGCATTGTCAGTTCCTATGATCCCGATTCGAATCCTGGTTTGGACATGAATAGATCAACCAGTCCACTCATCTGATCGATTAACATTGTTGCCCAAGAAAAGACGAACATCCTCCGACATAACATAAGTAAATCAATGATTGGTGAGAATACGACATAGTTACTGCATGATCGTTATTTCTCAACTACGTATATTGAGCCACCAATTAATAGGGTGAGTGCAGATAAGTGGTTAATATACTTATGTCGGATCAGAGTGTATATACAAAATGAGTGCAATGTCCCCACGTGGCACGTACCCTTAATTTACTTATGTTATACAGTACAAGTCCAAAAACTGCTGAACTCGTTAGAACTTCCAGAATTCGTGAAAAGACAATTTTTTAAATTGAACTAGGGCCCTTAGATAGAGTTAATCCCGGTATATAAATCTTCAATGACAACAATGCACAGCAGTGAAAAAGTGCATTTTGACATCAAATTTAAAAATATTATTGGTATTGAAGATTTAGAGGACTGTGATTAACTCTATGAGGGTCCTAGATAATTTTGAAAATGGTCTATTTAAATGTCTTTCTTCTTTGGGGGGCAAATATTGGATAATCAGAGATGTTCAGTTATAGACGTTGAAGTTCCTCTAGGAAGTTGAATGCAGTAAACCTCTGCGAGTCGTACACAACGCTGACGCGACGCTAGTCAAGGAGTCAACGAGTGACGTCTGCCGCGGACAACCCCTGACCCCGGTGACCTCGACAAGATTTACACCGCCGGACTTCTGTCGGTAGCACTGAGTAATAGCGTCTTGGTGCTCGAGTGTCGCATACGTCATCGCGTCCACGACCCACACCCGGACAAATGCAAATGTTCTGCGCACTTGTGCATGTGTGCATGAGGTTGGGGGAGAAAACGTCTAGTGCTGCCGGTCTGAGGGGGTAAGGGTGTTCTGTTTGCGTAGGAACGTCCAAGATCTATGATTTAGAGATGTGCAAAACAATTTTTTTTATTAGCGGCTTAAAAAAAGGCAAACCGCTATTTGTCGTTACATAAAAAAAGTCACACATTGCTTTCGTAAGAGTACACATATGGTTGCATGATGATAGGACTTTTGTAATGTTGCATATAAATTTCAAACAATCAATTTAACATATTCCAGGATGATTTTTACACGATTGATAAGAAAAGCAAGCAAGGAGTGGCAATCAGTTTAAAGTTTTAGCTCAAATTCGTATAAAAAGTTAGTACTTACACAAAAGTTAACAACTTCTTCCATTTTTATTCGGTTAGTACAACCACGAGATGAGACGCGGCTTGTACATTTTATTATACCTCACATGTCAACTACGTAACGAATCGACGTACGATAGACGTTGCATTGTGCTCGCTAGATTAGCTGTCATTCGTTATTAAGACGTATGCCGATAAACAGCGAGGTTGCACTTAGACGTTTTTTATTTTCCTTCAATAAACCAAATGCATCTTGCAACCATCCACCCATAGTCCGTTCAATGTGCGATAACACAGTCATTTCTTGGTTTAGATAATGCTCAAGATAACTTTCGATTGCTGATCGGTCACAACAGAAAGTTGAGATTATTACAATTACATTTTATGTACCGGAGGATACTCCACCGCAAACGACTGCCCTATTCTTCCGTACTTTTCACAGACATTACCATTTACTCAGTTTCTCGGCTTGGCTCCCTACACTCAGTCAGTCCTTAGTCATTCTACCGCTACAATTGTGCAAACCTCATTTCACACAACAGTATTCGCGTGAGCTAATGTGTGCGTTATGTATTGTGTTCTGAAATTGAGACACTACTTTGCTTTGCCTTTCATTCCGAGTATTTAAATTTAAATTACAATATACAATAAAACTTATATATAAATTTAAATATACATTTTACAAAGCAAACGCGAGACGGAACAACTGGTTTAAAAATCCAACCAGAATTGAAAGTAAAATATATCAATTTTGTGAAAAAACAAAGCTATTTTATAGTTCAATTAACAACATATACATTATACACACAGGATATGCTTATTGTTGACAGACAAAGGAGTTCAATACAATAGCCTACAATAAAATGTAGATATCAACAATAGTATATTCCTTCTGCACAAATCTGAATGAAGGCTAAGCAGTCATAGCATAGCGTGTTCCATCAGTAATAGACAGTATTAAAACTAACTGCACCATGATATCTATACTATTACCAGCACTACACATCAACAGGTGCAAAACGGCGAAACATCTATGTACAAAATATAGGACTCATGGTGAATGAAACCCCACTATGGTTATTACAGTATCGGTATATTGGCTCCCATAGTAGCATTGCCAAGTGGTGTTCCCATGCAGTGTGTTGCCTCATAGTGTGTATGGCTTATACATGCTGAGTCTAGCACGTGCTGTGTACAGCTCGTCACTGCTCTCAGCGGATTGGATGGGGTCAAATTAATCCCAACACCAATTTACATGTCGTAAAAAATGTCTTCTTTTTACACTGGGTGCTTTGACTATATATTTATGAATTTGAACTCTTGACTGGTTGTTTGACTCGCTCGTTCTGACGAACAATAGGATATACGTCACTTGTTTTTCATTGTTTAATTGCTATTGATTCATGAATAATGAAGGGTATAAGAGCCAGTCTGAGTGAAGAGTGATAGAGATGAACAGAGTATTCGCTGTGGAACTGCTCGTTTTATTTCGAATGTCTGTGTTTGTTTATCAGCTACGTCAAACAAATACGAATAGCTGTGTGTAAATGTTTGATTAGTAATATCCATTTTCACATTAAACAACGTAAAGCAACCAATTCAACACATTAAAAAACGTGCTTGAGCTTAGACCGTCATTACAATACCGTCCACAAGTAGAAACACATTTCAGTTTTATTGATGAGACCCACAATGCTGCACGTACACACAGATATCGCCAAGTGCCACAATGTTATAACATTCTTGAAACACAGCACTAATAATCGTGGTGTTTTAAGCAACCAAAGTGCTCCAAAGCTAGCAATGTGCAGGTCCACGTCAGAAGGTTATGATAGGGAACGCTCAAAAATCCCCCCCCCCCCCCCTTCCAAAGAGCCACACGAGTACCAATGCTTAAAAGTCATTCAAAGGAATAACTTAAGTACACCTATTGGAAGATGTTCATTAGACAAAATTATAATTATTTTATTTACAATTTTTTAAGTAAAACAAATTTGGTTTGAATTTATTAAGCATTAAGTATGACCTTCCTGCTACCTTAAATAAATAAATAAATAAATAAATAAATAAATTCACATTTAGAGTCTACCCACTCAGTAATTAAACTGATTTGCTGTGGGGGACTTTAATTTAAAGTGACTAAACCAACCCTGTAGGCTTCGAACACCATCGACGAGTGAGCGATAACCAATCAAAGATCGATATTTCAAATGTGAAACATATGAATCAGTGATTGGACAGTGCAAACACCTGCGGACAAATGCCAGAATCAACAAGGCCGATTCAGAACAACTTTGAATTTATTGAGTGCTTCGTTGCTAGGACGGTTCCAAAGTCACCGTTTACTTATTCCTAAGCCAAGAAGTAATGGAATTGAATCCACATTAGAAGTTAAAAAACTTCTGCCTGAAGCGGGATTTGAACCCGGGACCTTCTGCATTGGAAGCAGGGATGCTAACCACTGGACCAACGAGCCACCTGAACCAACGTGCCACCTGAAGGGCACCCAAACGTTTGGGGCCCTATGCCCCGTATGGACCCGCCACTGCACTGTCCACCTTAGACCTGGTTGGTTCTACCCCCGCAGCACTCCACGCTCCTCGGCATATTTGCAGACGACTGTTTGCACACCCTGCGCCCGCGTCCGCGTACAAAGTGATTGCACGGGGGGGGGGGGAGGGGGGGTAATTACTATTATTGCCTGGCAAATGGCTAGTTTCATCACTCGATATGAGCACGGCTGCAATTAACTCGGCTGCACGGACTGAAAGGGTTTAGCTATTAGCGGGACACGATCCAGCTATCGGCTTCACCGATTATTTATGTAAAATGAACTGTGAGTGATGTTCGGAGTTGTGAAATAATACTTTAAATTGTTTGGATGTTTCTTAATCCCTCAATACTGAATTTAAAATATACTCACTAGGTAAGGCCTACAGTCAAAAGTTCTCAATCTAAAAGGCATATGGGTTTCCAATAGACCATAGTTTAACTTATTCCTTTGTCTGGTTTCCATCCTGATCCTCTAATGTTCTAGAACAACAATATACAACAATTAAGAACTAGTTTTCAAATGTTATATCAAAGTTAATTGATGCATACATCATCATAATCATCCTTAACTTTGATTTTACAATTTTAATTCTTGTGAATGATATCCAAATAATGCGTGTGGCTGCCATTTTGTCTACCAAAACGGCATGTTTGTATACTTTCGACTAGCAATTTAATTGTTGAAATCTTTCAGTATAATTGCCATTTGAAGTTCTACTATTCTCCAACATTTACTATTAATACTAAAAACAACATAAAGAAACTCACTTGTCTGCCACTCTTTTGGTTTACAATTGCACAAATAAGCCTTTTCATAAACTTTTACTCTAAAATTTTTATATCGACAGCTTAAACGGTAACACACATTTTGCCTCAATATGACACGAAAAGCCCAAATATCAATCAATCAATCAATCAATCAATCAATCAATCAATCAATCAATCAATCCAATATGGCCGTTGTGACGTAACATGAACCCGTGTTCATAATATATTCGCAGAACCTCTGAATATCCAACCACAGGGTTCTTGAGTGTCAAGTCTCCGAACGCCTCCAAGGCGGTAACATGACGTCACCGATAAAATGTTATCGCGAGCATCGTAAATAGTGGGATGTAACTAACGTGCGAGGAGGTAAACAACACAACACGGCATGGGTGGAAGGAATTCCGTCGTCCTCGCACGTAACAACACACATTAGAACCGAGGCACTTATGCAGGCTAACCAAACCAGTTGCTTCACCTGTTGGTATTTTATGTGCAGCACTCTCTGCAGACAGATCCGTCCGCGGTGGAGGTCGGGAGGTGAGCACACGTCACGTGACCTCCGGTGACCTCCAAGCAAGTCGGTCATGTGTTAGGTCGGTTGACCTCTCTCCTTCAATTAGAAAGAGAACTGGATTAATTAGGATAGTGTAAAACACTTGATGGTTGTTGTGGTACAAGATCACCTGACCTTTACCTGTGCATTGACTGTTGCAGGACACTTTTGCTTTCATGATCCCATCATGTTTCAAGCTATGTGTAATAATATCGTCAATACAATATGATCCTGTTCAGGGACTGCTACCTTATCGTGGTGGGCAGGTTTGCGTGCTTTGTTGATCCCGAGAGCTATGCCGCCGGAAGCTTATGCTTCTGGTAGGGCCACCCTAGCCGGACTGGTCGAGGAGGAGAAGTCAGACTAAGTGCAGTCCGCACCCCAATCCCCTTTCCCCTTTCCTCACGCGCCTTTCTACTTGCCCCTTTCCTCCAAAGAGCCCCCAATTTCATCTTCATTATCACCCACTCATCGTCTTGATTAGCCAAGTTGCAAAAATATAAGACGTTGCCCAAATATCATACAATATGATGCAAGTATTCTCTTTGCTACTGAGATACACCTGAAACCGCTACTATCAGTGGCGGGAAACGAGCTCGCAACCTCCCGCAATAGAGTCCGTGCGCTAACTCCCCGCCATGGTGGTTATCATGAATCTTCCTAATTGCTATGATGCTGTACGTCTCATACGCCGTGCTGTAAACCCTGTAGGCCGGCACTACCGCACAATCACTGCTCTATATACAGGCCTACAATATTCAACAGTTGGCACTATTTCTAATGAACAAAATGTATATCAACAAATACAAAATAAATGTCAACTATTTTAAATGTTATTATTTTCATTTCTCTTATCATTCTTATAGAGGGGACGGTGTATTCAAGAAAAAAAGACCTATTTTGTTGGCCTTGTTGTCTTGTGGGTTTATTCCTTCCTGCTTCCAAACCAGAAGATACAGGGTTCGATTCTCGGTTAGGGCTGTGTTTTTTTTATTTGGAAATTTGGATATCTTGTTGTGTGGTCTATGGACTCATTGGAGAAGCACAATGGTAATTGGCCCCCACTGAAAATTACTTCTTGTTACTGAGCGGTTGGAAACTTAATACAATTATTTTTATTTATTAATTAATTAGGCCTACTTTATTGCAACGCGCGAAAGCTTCCGAGACGGCAACGTGGGTATTGTTTGTTGCGGGGCGCACACAAGCAAAAGATATTGTATTGCAACTCACGAGCGTTCATTGAGACGCACCCCTCGCCGCTGTTTGGGGTTGAATGTGAAATATGAAGTGAACAAGCTAGACTTACTCTGATATAATATAAACAAGGCGACGGAATTAACTCGGCTCATAATTAAGAAGATAACGAGGCTGGATCCAGTGTCTCAAGGCGGCACGCTTCTAGGGGGAGGGGGAGGGGGGACAAAAAACCTCGCCCTCTTTATTACACTGTCGAAGCTCTACTGCTGCTGTCACGAATGGTGTTTTTGTCGCCTCTCTTTTATGACATCGCATCCACTTCTCTCGCAATAACAGATGTAGAAGTCGTCCGCCGAGCTACCGTCACCGCAGCCCGGTGTATTGGAGACAATGCCCGATTCACGCCAAGTACGTTATTTGTAGTCGCCAGAAGGTTCTTGGAGGATTCTATCACACTGAGCTCACGCTAAGTGGAAGAGGGCGCTAAGTAGGCGATAAGAAAACATGTTGTCACTCGGTTTCATTTGTTAGGTTTGTTAGGTGAATGCAAAGATTTCAAGAAAATAATTTAATCAGTTTTCCCTGACGACGGAGGTGGTTGACAGTCTCCGAAATTTTATTTTATATTTATTTGATATCCTATTCAGTTATAAAACTGATTTACAAAGAAGGACAACAAAATGTATACAAATAGTAATGGAAAATCATAAAATAGCAAGAATAACAAAACAACCAAACAAACTACCGCACTATTGAAAAAAAAAAAAAAAAAAAATGAGGGAAAACAATGCTTTTTAAATTTACATATAACAGAAATGAACAAAGAAATTAAGGAATTGTTACACACAAAAATAAGAAGGAACAAAAAGGGTGAAAGAAACAGAAATAGAAAATGTTACAGAAACAATATTAATGAAGAGAAAAAAGGAGAAAATCGGAAAGAGAAAAGAAAAAAAAGAAAACCGAAAAAATTAAAAATAGAAAAAATATCAAGAGAAGAAAAAACTGATTAACCGATTCCAACTCAATCGAATATGAGGATTACAAAAATCAAGAACCCCAGTCAGGGAATAATCAAATCTCATCAAAAAGGCAACCCGAGAAGCCGTGCATCTTTGTCTTCTCTTCATGAAAATCAGTTGATCTTCAAATTCTTGACAAAAAAAATAACTAAAAAAGTTGCACACAAACTGAGTATTTATAGATTCAGGACAAAAACTGAATTTAGATCCACGGTTGACGAAAACTATGCTAAGATAGATGAGAAAACAGATTAACCTGCGATAAAACAATATAATCTTAAACATGCTTAGTTCTCTGATTATGAATTAAACATTTGATAATATTCTTAAATTCGAGGAGCCACAATCCCTCAAACTAGCTTCAAACATCGTGAAGAATCGAATTCTTTAAATGTACAGCTCGGCATAAGAAAAAATGTATATGTGTTTTTACTGTTGCAAAATAGTATTTTAAAAGTAAGAATATTTCCGAATAACGTTGCCTCCTTCAGCACAGTGTGCCGGTGTGCGATTCTGCATTAAGTAGATGCCCAAATTCATGCTCTAGGGATAAGAAATTGTGTAGAAGGGTTGAAAGATTTATAATTGAAATAAAATATTACAACGCCATCACACAAAAATACTAATGACTCTTAGTTTGCACATAATTATCAGTTTCATCTTTTCGAGACCATTATTTTTATGTTAGTCTAACTAATTTCTTGAGTAAGTAAGACAGTCTTCTTTATTGCCTGGAGGACTGAAATGGACGCGACAAGATAATTATTATACCTTCAGCTCCTATAGTCAACATTTTCACAAGTCTCGCGCTTAGCTCGTTATCCTTATCATTTATCTTTACTGATCAGTCGGTAAGTCGGTGAAGTGGTGCACACGGCGGGGCCGGAAGAGTGTTTATGTTATAGCATGAATCAAAGTAAATATTAATATACATTATATTATAAAACCACTAAATCCGTATCAAATAAAAAAAATTGTAACACAACAAATTAAGATAATGGATTTTAAAATGTGTGGCAATGTGACATGTGAAATCATGGTCGTGTAAATGAGGAGACAGAGGACGAGGGAGGTGTTATACAATGTACGACGATTTGTACCACTGCCACTTATTTCGGTGTTGTAACAATATGCAGATTAATGGAGGGTTTCAGTACCAATGTGCGGCATTAGGCCGCTACAAACACGTCTTATACACAAGGAACTACGAGAAGACGACAAAAAGAGCAATTCCGCACTCTTAATTACTATTTAATTAGTGGTTTGTTATTATAAGGTTTAAGTTTTATTAAAGTTTTATGTTATGTATTATTGTAATGTATATTATATTTATTATTATTAATAAGCCTAATATTATTATTATTATTATTATTATTATTATTATTATTATTATTATAATTTTTTTTGGGGGGGGGGGGGGGGGGAATAAAGTACGTAATTAAAAGGTTTATAACAAGAGACCCCTGACTTGCGTTATATTACAGAATCACATGTAAACAGTTTATTACATCTGCATGAAAACCGTTTCACTTCTAATGAATGTCCAAGTGTTACAATACGGACTGCGAGCAGGTTGTTGAAATGTCTTGTGAAACCACCATGACACCGGACGATACACTTGTTACTTGGACATCCAACCACCACGAAAATGATTGAGTTTGACGAACCTGGGTAAGATAATTATTGCGTAATTACTAATTACAGGTGTAACGAGTGCTTGGTTGGGCTCGGCCGGTCGCCACGGTTGACGAGATATCTCCACTGATAGTATCACAGCTTGGTCTCGCTCAGACACCTCCCCGCATCGGACCAGTGTGCGCTTACTGGTGTGGCTGCATTAAAGATACCTCCCTGCATCGGACCAGTGTGCGTATCGACCAGTATCCTATAATCGATACGATGAGTTGGTGTAGGACTGTAGATGATATGATTGAAGCTAAAACCCACCATGCCAGGATTCGAACATGGGACTCAGGCGGGCCCCATGGTTCACCAGACCAACGTCTAATCAACCACGACCACCACACCGATAGAAGAATAACAAATTGGGTATTAACTTCCTCATAAACATTGTATATTGCAAGTACACCACTCTTCCTTGATTCCTCTTTATAGGCACCAAACGGTTCCTAGTGAAGTCAGAGCTAAACACCACAGATCCGCACTCAAAGTAATCAAAGTCAATCGTAATATACCTTTACTACATTCCGACGTGAAGTGTTCCGCAATCGCGCCGTAGAACTACCGGCTGTGGAGACCCAGGTGGGCCAACCGTATGAATAAAACTGACACCTGGTAAACTCGAACATTTGCATAAGGTTAAGAGCGACCACGTCCGACGGGCGACCCTAACAGGTTATTAACTGACGCCGACGCTAACAATGAATCTAGAGTGGTAATGAGGCATCCTTACAAACTGTGGTGGAAAATATACTTGTCTTCATGTATCCACTATACTAGCGACGCCGTAAGAAGCAAGGTGTCCCCTAAAATTCTGAGAAGAGACGGTCGCTCCACACAGTCTATTTCAACGGTATTGCCGACCGTATGCCCGATAGCTGCATTGTTATTGTCCACTGTATTGACTGCACCAACCATGAATGGAATGCGACCCCACCATGTCTGACAACATGCTGGCGATATTATCACTACAATACCTGAGGCAGGAGAAGGGGGTGCAACTAGATTTAGGTAGGTAGTTGTCACACGCGTCACTTTACTGTTACATAATCCGTGACGACAACACCTTGCAAGTTAATTTGACGAGACTATAGGTGGGACGCCTAACGACGCCTCTTTGCTCCCACATTATCAGGCAAGAAGCATCCACGTGTATTGAGGCCAGAGCTAAGTGTCAGGACATGAACGTTGAACACCACCCAGCAAGGATATAATATGTCAACATGGCGCCTAACGACGCCTCAGGAGGCCTCTTTGAACCCATATTAATATCACGCGTCCCAATTATCAAAGCCGAGGCTTGATGGGCGCGAAATATTTTAATTGGTGTGAATACCTCGTTATAATTTAACAGGAAGTTCAAGAGCCAACGTTCACTACAGCCAGGTAGGCCTGTAAAATTGACCAATTAGGTGTCTTATATAGTGTATGTAAGAATGATGTTAATGAAAAAGGCAACAAAGATGGTTATTTTAATGTGATTAGTAATGTACGGCCGGGCAAGCACACGCAAGTGCGTGTTGATTGTACCAATAAACGTTCTAGTGTTCCCTAGGCGGTCATTACTGAGCAGCGGTAGCAGAGGTCTCATTAGCCGTGTTTGTTGGGTGAGTCGCGACCATTAGCTGACCAGCTAAACTTGTCCCAGAGTAACTGGTCTCAAACTTACGAAGTAGCCGACCAAGTCCATCTGTACCAACTTAGTTTCCTACTGCTCTAGTACCTACCATACATACGTGAAACAGGTCTGGATAATTTAGAACCTTGGGTTGGAGGAGGATTGATTTGATTGATATGTGGGATTTACGTCTCATATTTTTGCAACTTGGCTAATCGAGACGATGAGTGGGTGAAATATGAAGATGAATATGTTTGGAGGAAAGGGGCAAGTAGGAGGGTGGGGAGGAAAAGGGAAAAAGGAGGATGTAAACTGCATTTTGTATGACTCCTCACCTTTGATCTGTACGGCTAGGGTGGCCCTAGCAGAAGCATACGCTTCCGCCGGCATAGCTCTCGAGATCAGCAAAGCATACAAACCTGCCCACCACGATAAGGTAGCAGTCCCTGTACATAATGAAATGAGTAATTGAAACAAGAGTTCACAGATTCTCAACGAACTATCAAGTAAGTAGGAGGCATGTTATAATTCTACACCTACACAGTTGCGAGCAATGCATTCTAGCGCGTATTCATCCTTCGTCGTCAGATTCAGAGTAGCCTGACGAAGAAGGCGAGTGGGCCCTTGAAATATTTAGAAGACAAAGTGGGTCCACATATTGTTTGCTCTCTTCACGGAAACTCGTATGAGAAGTGAAGATGGAAGAACGACCAACCATAGAGCGGTACGCGAGCTACGCCGGAGAGTTTCAAATATGTGTAGTAATAACTTTTTATAATTATCTGCTCGTATTAGTGACAAACAAACAATTAAACCACGAGCCGTGAAAGCAAATAATAATGTGATCCATTGTTAGTGGATAATGGGCAGTCGGCAAGAACGCCACATAGTAGTGACTCAACTTGGTTATTTATAGTCGCAGGGGGCAGGGGGCTGCGGAGTGGACAATATGGAATGCCATTCCAGTGAACATGAGCGAGCTATCAGCCCCCGTCTGCACTGCAGAAGCCTGGCTATACGCACTGCCGAGCAGTAGCTTGTCGCTCGCATGTTGTCAGACGTGGTGGGGTCGCATTCCATTCACGGTTGGTGCAGTCAATACAGTAGACAATATGGAATGCCATTCCAGTGAACATGAGCGAGCTCTCGGTACACGTCTGTACTGCAGAAGCCTGGCTATACGCACTGCCGAGCAGTAGCTTATGTGAGCGCTGGCACCCAAGCAATCTTTACCACTAAGTTGTCCCAAGACTGCATTACACATGCTTTCGTCACAGGCGACTGGTTCGTAGCCAATCAGCGATCGGTATTGGCGCTGGTGTGTCTCGGGTGGTTCGCCGGTTGGCTACGACTGCCCCGGATGTGACAAAACAGGTGTAAAGTAGTCTTGAGACAACTATATCTCTAGATAGATAAACCTTGTTCTTCGTACTGTTCAGAAGCTGACTCATAAAGCAGGACTACTGGATATAGCTACAACATATTCCATTACACACCAAATTAAATTCTAACAATTTACCAATTTTAATCTTCATGATGGCTCTTGCGGGCGTACAGGCATATTAAATTGCCCCCTGCACGTTGTTGGGTACTTCCCGGCAGTGCGGCTGTGCACAGTACACATGCAATATCGTACAGGCATATATTACATTGCCTCCTCATTCCGTCGAACATAGCTGCTAATGCAAATATGTGCTGAGTAACAACCGTGGATAGCTGCGGGGAACCAGGCGGTAGCACGCGCGACGCGTACGCGGTACGGCGCGGGCTGGAATCCCACTGCCAGACTTATTTCAATACGGGTATGATATCAATGAATAAATAGATAATGATGATGTTGATTTGTTAGACAAGGTTCACTACAAAAATTAAAGGGTGTACAATTCAATTCAATTCATTGTAATTTACCTGCCCAATAATGACACAGGTTGGGAAAGGTAGACTAGTTCTGAAATATCTGCTTTTCCAGGCCCTCGCTAGCTTAAAACATAAATTAAAGCCAATTTTACAAATTAATGATATAATTATTGTTTCACTCTTGAAGGCATTCTCTTTGTTATGGTCCCACATCGCTGGAAGAGCATTTCTAATTAACAGGGTAGTTCTAACAGATTCGTTCAATGAATAGGTATAGAACTTTATTAGAAAATGTGAATATAAGTGATATGCCCCCATAAAGTGATGAATAAAGAAACGCCACATGACATCCATCCATGCCCAAGCCAGGATTCAAACCTGGAACGCAGTGACCGCGGTTAAACGCCTAATCGACCGCGGCCAACTAGCTGTGTTTGTCACATGTTTGAATCACTGAGAGACGATGAGTTTATCTTGACGAGACTGTACTTTAAAATATAGCACGCGCGCAGTCGCCTCACTTTCCTCTCGAAGTCCATGGAAATAAATTACCAACAAACCAAACCACAAGTATCTAATTCTAATTCTAACCCAATGCAAACACCTGTTATAGCCACGACAATGCTCTTACAAGCTATTTTCGTCGGGTATAAATAAATAAATGTCAACAGCACAAGTAAATAATTCTATGTAATCAGATGGGGTGCATCAATTTGCCGCACTTTGAGCGGATGTGGCTGTTTTATTTGTGTGGCCCATTGTATGCTAATCGAACGCGCCCAAATCTACTACCCGAGATCAAGTATACTCAGAAATGTTATGAATGAATGTTTGGATTTATTTGACTTTAGAACTTTCAGACTTACTAATATCAATAATTATTAAAAATGAGGCGGTCGCTCAACGAAAATTAACCAAGTACAGAGCAGAGAATGCTTTGATGAGAATCAATCTGCACATTTCTATATTCACTTGTTCGATATCCATTTCTAGGAATGGATGTATGAATGGATGCCCCCACTGCAAATCAGTTTAATTACTGAGTGGGTAGACTCAAAATGTGAATTTATTTATTTTTATTTGTATGTATGTATGAATGAATGGATGTATGTATGTATGAATGGATGTAGGAATGGATGGATGGACAAGGAAGATGTTTGCTGAGCCGAACCGTGTTGGACTTGAAGCAAACGACTATATTATCTTCAAGCAGTGCAATGAGACATCCACACTTGACTAACTAGAACAAAAGAGAATCAATAACGCAATTACGGACTCGGGCGCCCAAACCAACTAGACTATAGATTATTTAAATGGAACCAAACCACAAGTTGTAAACAATACAAGAGTAGTTACCATAATTCCTTTCAAATTACATACGACGCCACATTAACATTGCGAAAGTGCAAACCACAACAATCGCTAATAAATGAAATCGACAATGATTTCGTAAAGACAACGGCGCCGTGACACAATAATAAGTTTTAACAAATTACATACAAGGGAAATTGTGACGCCAAGAAAATAGAAACCACACAATTGCTTGGCCAGATGCTGTTCTTGGTTGGTGACTCCAGATGTGAGCTGGGGCTCCCATGTACGTGATGATGGACCCTAGTTACTGTGTTTGTTGTATCTTTCTCATTTTTCTGTTTAGGTAATCTAATTTAATTATAATCTAGTGTTGTTGTTTATTAATCCATTAGTGAAGTAACTTTGAGGCACCAGAATCATAAAACGATGCGCTTCCCTATTGGCCATGCAGTCCGTGTCTGCAAATACGTCACAGCAATGCAATGAGTTCTCGACTCCAGTGGCTGCATTATTTCTGGCAGTGGCTGCATTTTATTTCGTTTAATTGTAACTTGATCGAATTAAACTAACACACATTATTGCATTTACAGCGATAGTTGGTCTAGTGAACGCGGGTTCGTGATATCGAGGATTACTGAGTGGGGGTGATACCTTACTCAACGGTGGTCATGAAATGAAGTCACATACGCGCCCAACGCCCATCTCCCTCGTAGGCCTATATATCTTGGGTTATTATTGGCCATCCATAACACATCGCATTTTGCAGCCTGTATGGTCTCTGCTAAATAGCTGGCTGCCACTTTCAACGCTCCCATATTGTTATTTATTGTCTTCAAGGCAAAGGTATGCACGCTGTAAGGAAGATGTCTGCATTGGAATTGCAGGCTATAGTCTACACTTCTGCAAGCTACAATGTTTTTTCATACTGAGTTAAACTGAGCGACCGTAGCATTTAAACATACATTAAAATCCGTGAGAAATAGACATTTCCGTAAGATCATAAAATACACAATATGAAGATTTGACATTTAAAACAAGACCCCCCCCCCCCCCCCCCCCGGCAGGGTAATTCCGATGCGCTCAGTCCAAGTTCTTTTTGATACCCCTCTCCCTTCTCTCCCCCTCTTCTCTCCTAAACTCGATGCGTTACGCATCCTATCTATGCGGGCCTAGCCGCCAAGAATCCACTCTCACTAAACGTTCTCAGCCTGCAGAGCACTGACTACTTTGTAGCTACCATGCACCCACACACGTATGTACACAGAGTATGTGTGTGTGTGTGTGTTCGTCGTGTACACAGATATTCCTGCGTGTGCAAAGATAAAACAAACAGGAAACGTGAAGTGGCTTCCGTGTGGGATCTATCTCGGTGCTCTGTTGACTCGAGTTTTATGGTACTTCCGCTAGATGGTGTGTTTGCGCGGCAAATAAGCCGCTCGCAGCGCGGCGTGCGGACACCTCCAGCACTCTCTCTCATGCTTGAACTGAAACAAAACTAGGCCCTACATAAAGTGTAATTTAACGCACAAAACACAACACACCAAATGTGTAGCCTACCAAATGCAATGTGCAGAGATATAGTGAAAATAGATTCTTACAAAAATCAGACTTCCATTACCAAAACTGAAGTGTCCCAGGCAAAATGTCTAGAAAATAGTTTAGAAAATGTGTGGTGGCTCTAAGCGATCAGAGCTCACCAATTAATCAATGATTAGTTCCTGACTTTAATTTGTACATGTTATTAAACAAACAAAATTAACCATGAATAATGGCAATAATACACTAACACAGCCTGTGGTGGGAAGCGATGACGCTTGAAATAAGGTCGGCGTGCGGCAGTATTACTATTTTCACTTCCCACTTCCGCTGAAAACTTGGAAATTTCTGTTCTTATGACTAGCATATGATCGGTACCATGGAAATAAACTATACTGACTCCACGTAACTAGTTCAATATGATCTCAAGATCTATACTTACTGTCCCTTTTATACACGCTGTTTCAACGAAATTCAAAAGTATTCTGGTGTTCTTTCACACACACGGCAGTATTACGTTGCACCAGCCAAGCCATGTCGATGTTTTTAATGATAGTGTGCATTCAATTAAACATAAATGTTTCAATAATATTACATACTTGGACGCTGCATGGTGTATGCAATTAGTTTGTTGATATTATTTTATAATTGATTGTCTGCTCAATTTTTATTTTTATATTCTTAAATGTTTAAGTGTACTTTGATGTTGTTGTAATAATGTTGTATTTATTGTATTTTATTATATCCATGTATCTCTGGAACGTATACCTCGGTATACATCTGTATTGGATAAATAAATAATAATAATAATAATAAGTATTATTATTCATTATAGTCACGCCCGCTGTGTTAGAAGTTTCAGGTACCCAACCCATGGGCGTAAATTATCCCTAAATAGATGGCAGGAACTAAAAATTAGGTTGGTTCTATTGGACTCGACTATTTCGCGAGCAACTTTAGCAAGTGTGGAGTTACCAATAGAAAAACTGAAAGCTACGATGCCTCGGATTGGTTTAGTAGGAGCTTCTGGTGATATAACCATGACTTATACCAAACACAGTCTGCACTTGAACAATGCAATGTGTTCTGTTAATATTTCCAGGAAAGCTCCCGTCTGACTGTGTTCCCTTCTGAATTATGTCCGCGCAGGTTTCATACGGAACACGGCTTTGCTCTCGGCCAGAGGTCACGGGGTCAGGTAGGTGGAGCCACCGTCTGTCAAACAGGACGTGTTGCTGAATCGAACCAACACGTTTTGGAAGGAGAATCACGTGACATCATATTAGAGATATTTCTATTTTAGGTGTCGATAGAAGATGAATATCCTAGGACAGTACAATTCACAAGTATATCCGTCGATGAAGTTCACGAACATGATTATTTCTGCCGTAGTAAACCCTAGCCTAGAAGATGTAGACGAACCAATAGAGTTTTCTTAAGACACAACTTATCTCCGTTTAACGTGAGTGTCGCGATGCAACGGCAGTTTGTTATCAGAGAAGTTACTGGCGAGACCGGGAGATGAACCGAGGACCTTAGCAACAGAGCGATGCACAAAGGAACTCTCCCAGAGTCGTTGCAACAATGTCGTGATAAGTGCATGGATCATTATTGTTATTGAAGTTTAATGTTCCTTTTATTCATGATTTGGATTCAAAGACAACTCGAATCATGGACACGACATAGTATGGGCTCGAAGTCCACGTAGCATATTTTCATTCTACCATTCATCAGAAGCCATAACAGCGAATCCGCAGTCACAATTTAGCGCATGCTATTCACTTTAAGCACGATTACGTATTGACTATTGATGATATTATAATTCTGCTAAATTTTTAAATTGTTAAACATAATTCCTGTACGTTTAAAAATGATGGAGTGTTCGAATTGAATGTGGAATTTAATTTCAATAAACGTGTATTTGATTTTTCTCAAAGTTCGTAATAGGTACTCATAGCCTATTATCTACCCAGCCCAGACCCAAATGCAATAACGCAATCCATTATGCATTTTTTGTTTAAATTTTATCTGCTTTGACCTGAGCTCAAATAAATTTATAAAATCTCAATTTGTTTGGCTCTTTTTAGTCAATGATGACACTTGAAAGTTATGATGTAGCTGGGAGAGCAAAACTGAAGTAAGTTTATGCCCTGTATCAATATACAGGTATAAAAATCCATCGCACCCCCATTCTGTGCTTGTTGAGAAGTACTTAGAACATTCACTTCAGTATCGAATGTTTGCAGATGTGAACTCAAAACTTTGTGCGAATCGAATATACTACAGTATCTGTACCAAACACTAACAATATATTTCATTATACATTGAGCCCGCTCACTCACAACTCATAGCCCATTTCAGTGGTTTGTTTGCTCTACATTGGCAAGCATGGCCGCTAACCGGGCCGCATATACATACAATCAAATTGCTAATTATTCGTCACCAATTAAAATACTAACCCGTTATAATTGCTTTGATTACATGAAAATATGCCGAGAGGTTTCCTTGTGCAACTTGAAAGGGGTGATTATAATTATATGTAAGCTGAATACTTTTTTTGTCGCTCAACCCAGCTTGCATGACAATAGAATTATTGCTTCATTTATTATATTGGCCATACATGTACTGATTGTTTCAATACTTTACATTGCCACAACTGTTTTCAATAAATAGTTATACAGGAGACATACCAATTATGAAAATGGTACCATACCCGAGACCGTACCGACATTATGTTTCTCAGCGGTAAGATGCGATACTCTATACGTGAGTCTCCAGTTCGATACCGGTCTCCAGCAATCCTGACTGAAGTTTTTCTCATCAGTCACAAGGCGAATGCTGGGATTGAGTCGTACTTACAGCCTTTGGACATTCATTCCCAACTATAAAGTATATTCTTAGTTAGGCCCGCTATTATGACTGTCCGCTAAATATTTATCCCACCGCTAAAACGTTGTTTTCTCCATGGCAACCACCAATTGGAAGCGAAGTTTCAAAGGAAAAAACAAATTAGCGGCGGGCTAAATATTTAGCGGGTCGTTATAATACCGGGTCGGTCACCTAAAGAGGGGCCCATATGTTACAGCCATGGTGTGCGCCCTACAGCAGAGATTCCTAGGGAACATTATTATTATTGTTATTATTATTATTATTTTTATTATTATTATTATTATTATTATTATTATTATTATTATTATTATTATTAATTTTATTATTATTATTATTATTATTATTATTATTATTATTATTATTATTATTATTATTATTATTATTATTACTATTATTATCATTATTATAATTATTATTATTAATTGTCTACTCTTCCCAGCAAACACAAAAATGCGATTCGGTAACGAACTACTGCCGGATCGCTACCACCAATGCCGGTTTACTGCCGGGTGCCGATAGCCTAATTTATTGACTGCCGTTTCGGCAGCGGATCGTCACCGTAGTTTTATGATCATCGGTCATATTGCTGTATGCGTTGTTACCCAACGCCGGATCGCTACCGATTCGGCACTAACGTCGAACATACGTATCAACGCCGATTTAAATGCCGGTTCGCTACCGAACTATCGACGGTTTAGTGCCGTAACGGTAATGACAATCAGGCAGCCGTTCGGTACCAGAACGGCGACACATTTCTGCATGTGAATGATAAATGATGCACATATCAGCAATTACACAGTATTATTGTAAAGTATTATTAAATATATATAAGTATATCATCGGTGAATTGTTGTTTTATATATATAACAACAACTCAGCGATGGTGCGCGCTGCGCGTGTGATTACGCGTGCATTTATTTAATTATGGTAAAGGTATTAATCAATTTGAAGTGCCGCTCAACAACTACCACCAACATCCCAGCACTCAAATGGTTTTTGTAAGTTATTTCATTTTACGCAATATAATCACAATCATAAAAACAATACAAAAACTAATAAGAAATAATGATATTATAGTATAATACCATGCCGATAATTATAGTTCTTTATTTTCGTATGTAATAAAAACGAAAAAGCAAGCACACATTTTGTGTTTCAAAAGTTTGACAGCCTACCATAGCGACTGCATCGCCACTCGCCAACATCAAGTATCAACACGCATCACATGTGGAAGTGAACAGTGTGCAATTTGCTTTGCATTTCTCGCTAGTCGCTTGCATGCAACTTCAAAAAAGCGTTAAGGTAAGACAATTATGTACTATAGTATACATTGTTTCAAAAATTATATTGGGGTTTGAGTAGGCCTACAGGCTAGAATTGTGCAAGTTGCGCCGCTTGCACATGGCATGGAAATCATGCTAGGCCCTAGGCCTAGGGCCTAGGCCTATCCTATTTGTGAAATACAGTCTTTAATTCTGCAAAGTGAACAATGTTGTACCTAGGCTTCGGGTTTATGTTTAACTAGGCCTAATCCAATAAAGTAACCTGGGACTAGATAGGCCTAGGGCCTACTTAACCTAACTTTCTGGGTGGGGCTAAACTTGGCAATTAGCCTAGGCCTACAAGTAGGCCTAGGCCCTAGGCCTAGTAAGATGTAAAAATAGGTAGGCCTAGGCTAGCAAACCTAGCTAAATAAAATATTTACTACTTTTACCCCATTGTACCTCAGTCTCAGACCTATATATTAAGGCTAGGCCTAAAATTGAACGAGGATTAGCTTTTCCATTCTTAGGCCTACGTTCGAACGTAAGAATTAGTAAAAATTAATCTTACGCTCAGTGTTTTCATTGGCTTGCTCATCATGTGATCGAACGTAAGATTAGCAGAAGGTTATTGATATGTTGTTTGAAGCGTATTGTATTGATAGGCTAGGCCTACTAGATGTTGTTACGTTCAGGCATTTGTTTGTAGTTAGTTGGAGACGAAGTGAGTGCAAGCAGACAGTGCTACTGCTGTGATAGAGATATCACATGATGTGAGTGCAAGCAGTGATATGATCACATCGTGCCTCTGCGTTCTGACCTCCACCATCTCTTAGAGCTTTCTGAAGTAGGCCTAGTTGTGAACTCAAAACTTGCTTTGTACATTGCGTCATTTTCGACGTATTCTTATTTGGTTGTGAACAACGAGGTGTAAATTATTTTACCGGCCGAGCTGAAGAGACCGCCCGCGGAACGCTCCTCGTTGCAACCTGCAGGTTCACAACTAGGCCTACATAACAAAACGGTAAAAATTACGTAGGCCTACTGTGGAAGTTGTTACATCTACATTAAAAAACATTAAAAATTACGTATTAAGACGTATCGTTTAAAAAAGTATTGAGTTTTCACAACCGTAAGAGATTGTGGAAGTCAGAACTTGGAGGCGGGCTGTGATTAAATCACTGGCTTGCTTTCTATCACCACTTAGACATAGACAGTGTTCCTCATTTTTATGCTCGATACGTGGCTACGCCAAAAATAGGTGGTTCATATGTCCCAAAAATAAATCACTGTCTGCGTGTACTCACTTCGTCTAGAGATGGGCACATTTTATTGGTATATCGATACAAAATATCGGCTTTTTAGCCGCGCATTGCATCGATATTAGGCCTATGCTATCAACACGATGTATATAGGCCTATAGGCTACCTACATTTTTACCAAAAGTACTTTTACTGAAAAAAAAATTTTAGAGAACACTCGCTCGTCTTTGGCCGCTCCGCACTTACTTCCTACTTCCGCTTAGTCGATAAAATAGTTTGACTTAGGGTTGAGTGGAACTTCGAACTTCAAGTCAATCCAAATTTTGATTTGATATGTCAGTTCATACAGTATCGATAAACCGATGTATCTGTCTGATCGTGTGTCTGACTGCAATAATATCGATACAGAATCGATATTTATATTTATATCGGTTTCGATATATCGATACTTTTGGCCCATCTCTACGCACATGCTACTGAATTATATTAGGCCTAACCAATTTATCATGTAGGAGACCAGCCTACTTTATTAAATATAATGTATGAATATGACTCGCTAGTTAAGTTTGTTGTTTAACTAATAAGAAGCTGGCTGATGAAGGTTAGGCTAATGTTTCTTCATTTTCAGGTACCTGCCTTCATGCCGGAGTAATGTTACAGCGTCTATTGGAGAAGCTAGCAACAAAAAACCAAGGTGGGCTTAATATAATCTGACATGACATTCTACTTTGATCATTTATCAATTATGTACCAACTGCAAGATATCACGACTTAAACACTAAGTGTCAATTGTGATTTCAACCATTAAAAAGCATGTTGTCTATCCTCATTTTTTTTTAAATTTACTTTATAACTAAATTTTATAGATAAGTATTAATTACTGTACTCAGTAATATTTTTTACATGGCAAGTAATATTATTAACAAGTCAATGATTTTATACTCATGTTCATTTTAGAACTAAATTTTATAGATTAGTATTACTGTAGGCCTACTCAGTAATAATTTTATGCATGGCAAGTACATAATATTATTTACAAGTCGATGATATTTACACTCATGTTATGGCTCAAATGTTTTTATTTCAGAATCTACCACCACATGTCATAATCACCAGCTGAACAGTGTATTGTTCTGGCAGGACCCTGAGACCCTTATGTGTCATGCGCATGTGTGTGCTCTCATTTCAATGTATGTTTCTTTAGTTGCAGTAAGGCGCAATGCTGGACACAATGATGTAGGCCTAACATCAGAAATGGTGGAGGATGAAGTTAAATATTGGCTTCGTCGAAGCAAAGACCAGCGGACGTATGAAAAGCTACAAGAACGGGACACCGTGTAAACAACAGCTGTTCAACAACAAGTAGTCCTAGAGAATAAAGGCCTAGAGAATGAAGGACAGGAAGATTCTCAAAATGCATACGAAATTGCCAGCGGACATAGCAGCGAGGTAGAAAAGCATACGTATGACATGAACCTCCTCGACTACGAACCCGAGAAATAGTGCACCGTTGTTGATTTTCGTGATATATAGACTTAGATAATCTTCGTTGTGTGTTTCAATCTTGAAAATTGTGTAAAACAAAAATTACGTGAAAATCGCTGGAGCTTCAAGTCGATAGAACTTACTTTTCAGTGTTATCAATATGCATATCATTAATTTGTGATTTAACCCCTGATTATTCTCTCACATTTTGTTATTAATATTGTACTTGTTCCATTATGTCCGATCTGTGTCTATGATATGTAAGCAATTTATTATATTTCCGTCTATGTAATGTAGCCTATGAACAAAGATCAAGTATGTTGTATTTGAGGCCAAAGTATTGAACACTGAACAGTAGGTATGTAAATTTTATCAGGAATCCGGATACACAACGATGAAATAAAAATTATCGATAATCGAAATTTAACTGCATTATCGACCGTTAATATGGAACGATAATGTTTTCAAACACGCGAAGCAATCTTTTACAGATTCCGTGGTATAATGTCGCCTAACCGAGCGCATAACTATAGCTATATTGCTTGGACACATCTCATGTGACACTGTTGAGAGTTATCACATAATTATGAGGCCCGTGGGCCAGTATCTTTTCAGAAAACAAACCATTCGATAATATTTTTACTATCGATGATTGAAATTTTATTGAGTAGGGCATATCGAATATCGAACGATAATATCGATTATCGTGTGCATCCCTAATTTATTATTCCTATTTGACAAATTCTAGGGCCTGGACTGATGGCAATTAAACTATAGTGATATGCTGTGTTGAGGACTTGTTTTTTTCATTTTTATTGTATGCCCTAATTTATTATATTGTTATTTGACCAAACTCTAGGGCCTGGACTGATAGTAGTTAAACTATAGTGATATGATTTGTCGAGGACTTGTTTCTTTTCATTTTTATTTTATGTGAAGAACTTTTGTATTTTATTGTTTGTTTTTGTTTGTTATTGTTTGTTTTAATTTTTTTAACGCAATATTACTGACACTTAAATAAGCCTAGGCCCTACTGGTAATTTACAACCTGAGGATTAATGATGTGTTTTATTTTGCTTCGCTATGTGTTGTACGCTGTATGTGTAGGGGTATGGCATGATGTTTAAACCTATACCTAGAAGTATTGATTAAGGTAACATGTATTTCACTTGTGTAATAAATTGCAAATTGTGTATCATAATTATGGTGTATGGTGCAAATATTTCACCTGAAACCCCATCCCAATCACGGGGGGGGGGGGGGGGGTACTGGTTTACCTATACGGCACTGTTGCACTGCCGGTTTACTGCCGAAGTAGCAACGGTGAGCTGGGAATTGAATGTGCCGATTGTCGCCGGTACAACACCGGATCGTTGACGGGTGGACGATATAACGTAGTTGCTTTGATACCGATTATCTAACGTTTCACTGACGATCTGCTGCCGCAACCCGCTACTGGATCGCTAACATCAAATGGGACACTTTTTCACCGATCTGGTGACGTGCTGTGTTAACGGTCCGGCATCCCCAGTAAAGAAAACTGAATGCCGTTTCGGTGCCGACGTGACGATTTGTGTTTGCTGGGTTGTCACCACAAAAAAAAATTATGATTATGAAAATTATGAAATTGATGTTTATTATGCTAGTACAACATGTCCAGGTGTTGCTGCCAGCGAAGAGAGGAAGTAACTATACAAGTGTGTATTGTGTATTGAGGTCAGGGTGGACATATCTCATAATACCGTGTGAGCTAACGACGATTATTATAATTACAACTAGTTCATTTAGAATATTATTCAACGATCTTAGATCGGAAGAGACTTGTCGCGTTTTCTTATCTGTGAATATGAATACATCCGGTGTGTTCTTGGTAGCGGTCGCCTCATCGCTATAGTATATTGGCTGTGTGTGTGACTGTGTGTGACACTGCTAGAGTCAGGCAGTGTCGACACGTTATCAATATATAGGCGAGCTTGAAGTATGTAACGTCCAATCATTGGTCAGTCTTTTCATGTTCATACACACATTAATCACTATAGGTCCATCAAAAGAGTTGACCATTTTCATCTTTAGGCACCATTTGTATTCTTAATTTTGTTTAGTTTATATATTGTGTGTAATTTGTTTCTATTTTCGTTTTGATATAAATTTTATGTTATTCTGTGTCTTACGGCAACAGCTATGGCTGCAGAGACCAATAAAGGTTGTTATTATTAGTTGCTTAGTTATGACTTATGAAGTATAAAAAGTTACATTTTAGTTGCCAAAATACAATAGAAAAATTCTTTAAAAGTTAACTGATTATTCGTAAATTATTATGTTGCTCCTCAAGAAAACCAAAATATACTAAAACAGATACATAGCATAGCCATTAAGATAAAGGTTTCAGTTTAGAGTGCTTACTAGCGTGATCGAGATGATTAGCCCAATCACAACTAATTTCTATCGATCACTTTGAGTGTGGCCAATACTACAAGTTAGTTGGATAATGAGCTAAGAGAAATGTTGAGTGGGAGTAACATATTTATATTCGTGCAAAATTAAAAATATAAATTTGTAATTTCAGTTATTAATTCAATAATAATTTATATTAATTAATAAACAAATTAACACTCTAAACAGTTTTACTTTACTTTTTAAATTTATTTGTAGGAGTCAATTCCAAATCCTGACTATGAATCACTTTTTAATATCTAGAAGCGTAAAAAACAAGTTTGTGAGTTTGACTCCCTTCAGACCAAGGAGAGAGGGGGCTGTGGTCAGGATAGGCATAGCTCTTAGAAGGAAAGACTGTCTAATCAGGGTCTATTGTCGTCGGAAGTGAGCGTGGTGGGTGCCGATAATAGACACTTTTCTCCCTCCGAATGCAGCAAGTAAGTAACTCGCTCAATTCAATTCGCGGGCGGGGCGGGTACATTAGTATTCACGCAGCGAGCCCGCGTCCTCAGGTCGTCAAGAATACATCTACTTTCATTGAATGTCGCGCCGCGCCGTGAGCGATGATGCTGGGACCCTTACATCGAGTTGCGTTCTCCTTCTCCTAGACGCGATGTGTTCCCGATCTGAGGTGGTCCATAGACAGCACGCGTCCTCAGGTCGTCAAGAATACATCTACTTTCATTGAATGTCGCGCCGCGCCGTGAGCGATGATGCTGGGACCCTTACATCGAGTTGCGTTCTCCTTCTCCTAGACGCGATGTGTTCCCGATCTAAGGTGGTCCATAGACAGCTCGCGTCCTCAGGTCGTCAAGAATACATCTACTTTCATTGAATGTCGCGCCGCGCCGTGAGCGATGATGCTGGGACCCTTACATCGAGTTGCGTTCTCCTTCTCCTAGACGCGATGTGTTCCCGATCTGAGGTGGTCCATTGACAGCTCGCGTCCTCAGGTCGTCAAGAATACTTCTACTTTCATTGAATGTCGCGCCGCGCCGTGAGCGATGATGCTGGGACCCTTACATCGAGTTGCGTTCTCCTTCTCCTAGACGCGATGTGTTCCCGATCTGAGGTGGTCCATAGACAGCTCGCGTCCTCAGGTCGTCAAGAATACATCTACTTTCATTGAATGTCGCGCCGCGCCGTGAGCGATGATGCTGGGACCCTTACATCGAGTTGCGTTCTCCTTCTCCTAGACGCGATGTGTTCCCGATCTAAGGTGGTCCATAGACAGCCCGCGTCCTCAGGTCGTCAAGAATACATCTACTTTCATTGAATGTCGCGCCGCGCCGTGAGCGATGATGCTGGGACCCTTACATCGAGTTGCGTTCTCCTTCTCCTAGACGCGATGTGTTCCCGATCTGAGGTGGTCCATAGACAGCCCGCGTCCTCAGGTCGTCAAGAATACATCTACTTTCATTGAATGTCAAGCCGCGCAGTGAGCGATGACGCTGGGACCCTTACATCGAGTTGCGTTCTCCATCTCCTAGACGCGATGTGTTCCCGATCTAAGGTGGCCAATAGATGATTTTCAAAGTTGACCATCCAAAACGGCGGAATCTGTTCAAATGTTCAAGCGCCGCGATCCTGTACGCGCCCAAAGGGGAGACCTTAGACCCAATTATCTTAGGTACGAATGCAAATTTGACATTATCCACAAAGTAAGGTGAACATGCGATTTAAGATATTGTTCACAATTAATGACTCCCCCGCCCTTTCCTCCATCACCCTGGTTGCACTTGTTTTGACCATGTCCCCAAACTATTTATACAATTCGCCCACTATAGCCGCAGCCAGACGCTCACCAGTAGTTGTTGTCAGTACAGGACTGTGTGTACCTTTATCATAATGTATACATCTGTCAGTTGGATGCAAGGCGACGTCAGAGTAGGGAGAAGCAAACGTAACCTAATATAACACATCCACACAAGAGGCAATTCGGTATGCGACCACGTGCGAATGTTACAAAATAAGAGGCGAACAGAAAACAAGGAAATAAGTGTGTGTGTGTGTGTGAGAGAGAGATATTTGATATTTGATATTTATTGGCTTAAAGGCGTGCTACGTAGGGCTATTAAGCCCCTTTGAGTGTAGCCAACCTCTTCATTACAGATATTTTACAGACACTATAAACATATGAACATGAAATATATGAATGTGAGATAATACATATTGAATTGGCAATAATACCATTGTAAACTAGTATAAAATACACTTTGTATACATATTTTACAGATGTTATGCAGAAAGCATCACTAATTCTATTGAACAAAAGAAAGAAAAAAAAAAAACGAGAAAAAAAACGAGTTCACAAGCTAGAATTCTATTGCAAATTGTACTTTTAATACTATGCTTATTCTAATATTAATTCTAATAATAGTATTATTCTAGTCTAAATGTAATACTAACTCTAATTAGTAACCTAATGTATACTATGCCATTACTCAGGTGTATATGAAACTATGTAGTTATAATGCAAATATTTATGACTGGAATTATAAATTGTAATATGTCAATGCTTAGTACCTACTTGCGCGAATTCAGATATATTTAATAAATTAATATACAAATCTAAACAGTTTTAGATCATCTTTTGAAACTGATCATATTTTTAATTATATGTGGAAAGGAGACGGTTGTGGATGCTACTTCTGAGCGTGGAGAGCGACGTTTTAGAATATGTTTGCAGAAGATATCTGTTCCAAAGGCGGCTAGCTGTAATTGTGAATGATTTGTTGCATTTTACTGTACGGTGTTTTGGTATTTGAACTGTATTTGATGTGTGTCTATTTGTGCGATTATGGAGAGAGAGAGAGAGAGAGAGAGAGAGAGAGAGAGAGAGAGAGAGAGAGAGAGAGAGAGAGAGAGAGAATCATCAAACATGTCACCTGCTGTGTCTATGACGACTGCTCTGTGAAGGAAGAAGGAAGGAACAACCATGCCACTCGGCTGAGCTTCGAACCCGGGTCTACTAACGCAGAGAGAGTCCACAGTCTATAGGAGCCAACGTCAACATGCGATCATGATATCATCAGCCATGTCACCTGCTGCCATGGTCGCACCTCGTCTTGGCCGGAACTGCCACTGCGCACCTGAGGTCGCCGTGTTTTATCGGACCCCGGATATTCCCACCCCTGCATGCGCGGCCCACTTTCACGAGCCATTAGCATAATCCGACCGGCGTTGACCGTATCACAGAATCGCGACACACCGAGTGCATGTGTTGGTGTTGGTGTTGGTGTGGCGGCCGTGGGAACCCGACGTGGGGAGGAAGTCACAGATTTCCTCCCTTGCGCGATATTTGCTGGCGGTAGCGATCATGCGAGGGATAGGGGGAGCAGACAACATATGCGACACATCTCGGGACCGCAAACATTGCGATACTGTTGCGTCACACATTCTGTAAAAATATGTAAAATTGTTGCAACGAAATCAATGTCGAGCTTCTAAATTAAATGAAGGCCTCATTTGATGTTTTTAATCATCGGGCAAAAGAGTTTCTACTATCAGGAAAACCTAGGCATTTATGATACCTATTTGGCATGGTTATTTGTAATTAAAATATAAACAAATGTCTCGATACGTGTAAATTTCGATTAATTTTTTTTTTTTTTTTTTTTAAATCATGCCAATGCGGAATGCTATTTTTTTGTGGACAAATTCGTAGAACGTTATAACCGTGATTGTATTTTTTATTTGGTGTGAGCTATTTGTTTTTACTGTAAACGCCTCGGTACATTTATCTGTAAATTCTTAGCAACTATGCACAATTATAGAGACGTATCTTCATACACGACGATGCAGAACTGTCCTGTGCAGTTTAACCATAATTCAGTCGATATAAACAAATCAAGATCATTTCTCGTTATACGCAATATGCTCATTTGTTTGTCTTGAGCAACGACTTTGTGTACGGGATGATGTTGTGTGTTTTGGAATTTAATAGGTTGCACGTACGTAACATCTGGGTGCGTGGCGGCCACTTTTGTGACCAAATTTGGACGTTGCCATGGAGAAACAATCTAAGGCCGTTGTGGTAGAACACAGAAATACTTTATTATTCAACCTGTTTTTTTAAATCAAGTTGGTATGTGTGGTGATTTGTGATTTTTCATTACTTATGTTTACTTTATTTAATTATAATCATGCTTATTTGGTAAATTTAAATCATATCTACCAACGATCAGGATAGGCCTTCATCAATTGTGTCGCAATCATAGCCACTGTGACGTCACATGGGAACTATGAATACCTAAACTACGGGAATACCGTGACGTCACGTGAATATAAAAATAAACAAAAAAATCAATCGTAACTTTGAAACAAACCAAAGCTATGTTCGAAACAGTGCTAACAGTAACACTGTTAATTGCGTCCGACACGAAGAGAGGTAGGTCGGTCCATGCAGGGTCGCGCTCCCTTGGCCGCCACACGCAACACTTGCCGACCGCGACATGGGAGAATAACTAGCGATATCATAACCCCAGTGATTTGCAGTGTCCACGTCAACTGTCCCATGACGTGACTTCTCGACAGCAGTGCTCTCCGTGCCAAAACACTCTCTTAGGTCCATTCTAGTTTATCAGTCCCACCAACCTCCAAAATTGTACTCGCTGGCTCGCAACTTGCGAGTGACTTTTGATAGGTTGCGAGTAAACTTTGTTATATCTGAAAGTACCATTTTGCCCATTAGTCATACTTATAGGCAATGCAATATCGACTTTCGTTTTTTTTTTCAAGATATCTTTTAAAAACGCGTTTTAGAAAAACAATCATAATGCAGGGCAAAAAAAACCCTGGCCCCATGCACCTATATTATATATCAGCCATCTCGTGGCGAGTACAAATTGAACGCTGCGTGTGGACATGACATAGTGTGGTCTTGTGGAGGGTTGGTCCCAATGTAACTAAAGCCTCAACTAATAAGAGATAGATGAGCGGTAAGACGCGAGGATCCAATTCGGGAGGTCGCCAGTTCGATTCCGGCCACCGGTAATCCTGACTTAAGATTTTTTCTTAGGTCTTCCTCACGCGTAAAGGCAAATGCTGGAATTGAGTTCTAATAACAGCCCTCGGACATTCCTCCCAACTATCCAAACACTCTGACATAAATAATAACTGAAATAACGGGTGACACATCAGGTATAAGGTTAGTGCGCACCTAACAGATATCCCTACGAAAATGTATTATCACATATCGACCTATACCTCAGATCGTTATCTACCTATTGTACTGGCGTTCTTACACACATTCGTATGAAGGCGGTATTCCGCTTAGTAAAAGTGTACACACAAGCTTTATCAGTCACGCCCGCTGTGTTAGAAATGTCCAGGTATGCAATGTAAGGACGCCTATAATGCACCTGTTTTAAGTAGATGGTAAGAAGAGGAGAAGTAGTAAATTAAGTTGGTTGGATTCGGCCTTAGCCTTTTTCGTAAGCTTGAATATGTACTTTATCACCCGTATTTAGTGGTTGAGTTGGATAATATTGTTTTTTTTGTGGCGGGGGGGGGGGGGGGGGGGGGCAAAGGGGGGTAACGTTCGAACACAATTTCCGAGAGGCACATTTTCATCTAATATTTACTGTTGATAATACGTATAAAAGCTCTATTTAATTAAGTAACTTAGAAGAAACGCATAAACAGTATAAGTTTAGTTTGTACAGCTATTGATAGTACAACTCCTAGGATCGTATTAGGTGACCTGATTACATTTCAAAACTAAAAAGTTAATCACGATCAACTAGTTAATTGAGTTTTCTCGTTAAACACGATCAGCTGTTGTAATGTGAACCGGGTATTAGTAGAGCAAACACGACCTCACCCGGCCACGCTTGTGTTAACATCGCTGCTAATAATGGGACCGTTGCAATTCGCAATTAATTAAACCAAGTCTTATCTTAAATCAGGCATGTTCGTGGGTGACCGCCTAACCAAGGCCCTCCCTGCGTCCAAACTACGGGCTCGTTATGCACCGTGTTGCATTTAGTCCGGGTAATATGAAGCCGTTATCATCCGCGGTGGCTGATGGGCTGGTTCTACAAGTTGTAAGCGTACGCCGCTCGGGGACGTGGGTTCGAATCCCACATAGGGCATGGTCCATGATTAACAGGAAACAAGAAATAAGAAAGTATAGGGTACTAGCAACACAAAAAGACAACAATGAAACAAATGAATTGAATCGATGGACGAACAACAAGCTGTCAAAAAATAATTTCGTCTGATTTTAGAAAACAAAACAAAAAACAAACAAATACACATACAAAACTTTCACTTTCGTTGTCCATCATTAAAAGTATTAAATGGTGAGCAGGGTCTATTGTTACACTTCTATTGCTACACTTGTTTTTATTTGTATGGTTGCAATTTTATTATTTTGACAGCTGATTGTTTGTCCATCAGTTCCATTCATTTGTTCCATTACTGTCTTTCGGTGTTGCTAGTGCCCTATAGGAAGAGACAAGAACAATTTTGGACAAATCCAAATCTAAATGATACTGGGTCATATTTATTTATATATATAAATCAACCTCGTCAAGAAGACAACTTGTGGAGATAAAAGATAAAATAACCAATTAAAGTAAGAATGGGCATATGCGAAAGCATGGGAGGCACGATGTTGAACAATTTTTTTTTATTTTAATAAAAAAATATATCATACTTCATCGTCTCGAATAGCATTCTAGCAATAGTAGAGACGTAAAGCAACAAGAATCATCATCATCATAATCATCATCATCATCATCATCATCATCATCATCATCATCATCATCATCATCATCATCATCATCATCATCATCATCATCCTCATCATCATGAAGTCCTACGTATGGGTGGGTATAGGTCTCTGTTTCGATATCCTGAGAATTGAGAGGAACTGAAAACAGAATCTTGACTTTGGATCCAATGTAGCAACAAAGCCCGCTATAAGATGCATCTTCTAGCGAGTCCCCTCACTACAGATAAGAGACTGTGCCCTCACATTTCAACAATTATTGGTAACGTTCCTCGTGTATTGTTATGAATAGTGTCTTGATTTGCATACGAGCCGCGCTCTGTCCTTGAGGACGAAACTGAGCACCTTGTATCGCGTCGCGTTTACAAGACCATAGATCCCCGAGCCGGTGTTCGATCCCATCGGAGATAGGGTCAAACACATTAGTTATCCATACCCATGGCGGACACAGAAGATGTGTCTCATTCAATATTTGAACTGTTCACCTCATAACTTACATTCTGAGATTTAAGAGGCATCACGCGCGCGAGCGTCTTTCTTCAGGATCACGCTCGCGTGAACCGTTCAACTTGCATCATGAGGTTCAAGACGCATCACGCGCGCGAGCGTCTTTCTTCTGGATCACGCTCGCGTAAACCGTTCAACTTGCATCATGAGGTTCAAGACGCATCACGCGCGCGAGCGTCTTTCTTCTGGATCACGCTCGCGTAAACCGTTCAACTTGCATCGTGAGGTTCAAGACGCATCACGCTCGCTTGAACCGTTCAACTTGTATGAGGTTCAAGAGGCATCACGCGGAACGAGCGTCTTCAGGATCCCCTCGCTTGCACGACGTTCAAAACCATGAAGAATTTATGAGTACATATTACATATTACACAGACGAGCAAAGTGGCAATAATTAGGTACCTAGTCATTTATTTTTGTTTCTCTTGCTAGCGCTTGTTGAGTAGTGAATTGGTTCTACCCTGCGATATACTGTTGACGTAAATTAGATTAGTTGGATTCACTTCTCACTTCTGTATTATCCTGATCAACGATGGCATTTATTTCTACAATTGTCTTATTGTTTATCTTTTTCATTTATACAAATACATTTACATAAGTAAGTATACTCAACGGCAAAATGAAAGTATAAATATGTAGCAATAAATACCACACTAAATTACTGAAACGAACTATATATTTAAAACCTATTTACTGATAGAGAATTGTACAATGGAATTGAAGATACACACATACAACGTGTGAATATCAGAGGAAGCACCAATACACGACACAAGAGAGTAGATAAAGTAAAATAGCCGTGGTGTATTGTATTGTGTTGTCGGGCCTAAGCTAAGCCCAACACGAAATACAAGTTACGCATGCATATGGGAGCGTAAACCTGCTCTAGGGAGTTTATAGCCTTGTCCGAAAGGTAGGGGCATAATCCCCGCACACAACATATAATATCCAAAACCGCATTGACACTAGAGGAAATAGAAATATGGTCGTCTTAAAATATTCAAATTTCGCCAATAATTCAGCTCGGACTCGGACACAATCGCCGCGGCCGTTATGGGTTCGGTTGACCCGGACTATCGGGCGGCGACCCGTGACGCGAATTATGCACATTTCGAGGGGTTTCACGGAATATCAACAGATATTGGTGAGAAAATGCGAATAACGATTTCGTGAGGGGATGCGTTACATGGACTGACCGAAATATGAATGACAAATCACGTCACCTGACAACGGTCAAGGTAGGAGTAAACAACGCAATGTGCTACGTTTCTGGTTATCCGTGCGTTGAAGTCTCTCTATCGACACAACCAGATCATTCATTGTCTTATTGGACCATCTTTGCTGGGTCTGTACAACAAACCATTGTAACTCAAACTGCGGCCCGCATCAGATCACCATAATATATACTTATATAAAGTTAAATTAAATTAAAGCTAATTTTTATTTGGCGGTTTGATTACATCAAAGTAGTAAGTCAGTCACATATTAGACTTAGGGCCGTATTCACAGTTAAGTGTCAAGTTAAGTACAGGATTTGTTGCTTTGGAATTGTTTTATTACATGCTATATTCCATAAGAAGAACAAACTCCAGCAATCATAAACAAATCACATACTTAACTCGACTGTGCATTCCGCCCTTAGAACCGGTAACAATTAACAAATAGGAAAGTTATTTGTATATAGAAATAATTACGCTTTATCGAGGATTCAAAAGGTTTTGATTGGTGGTTGCCATGGAATGGGTTATGACCAGTCGCACTGAAATACACACATTGCAATATTAAACCATACGCCTTACGACTTACACCACAAGCTTTATAACGGATTGTGAATGATGTTTTAGTTTACAATAGTCATAGCACACTACACCTCACACATAACTACGTACACATTCCTCTGTTTTGATAAGTAGGTAACAGTGAAATAGTGTGCAAATATTTATATTTTTATATCAAATCAAATGCTAACTATTTCAGTAGATAAAAGCGTATGTCTTGTAATTAGTTGCGAGTGTGGTATCTAGCAGGGGTGCGTTGTGTCCAGTAAGTCAGTCAGTTCGAGTGGGCAATGGTCAGTCCGGGCGTCTTCCCACGGTGTCCGGCGGACGCATCAAGTTATACCGGTGGCCACTGGTCGGTCAAGAAACTGACCACTGGCCGTTGGATCATAATTATATTTGAAGATGTTGTATTTAGGCCCAGGGGATGAGAAGCCTAAGAAAACCGCCTTAACTCCTTCCTTACAATACGTGAAATTGACCCAAGCTTGACCAAGACTCCGCCTGCATCGAAAGCAGGTATTTTTATCGTTATACTACGTCCACCATTTCATTGGTCGAAAGCGAACAAATACAAATCAATATTATTTAAATAAAACGGTGAACGAGATGTTTTAGTTTTGACATTGCTTCATTTATTAAATGTTTTATAATTAATTTTATTAAAATTCTAGACAGTTGGTATTATAATGAAATGGTCAAACACAAGCTACTCGATCAACGCAAATTATTATTTTATACTCTACAGCATATTCCCACCGAAAGTGAACGTCTATAACATTCAAAAGATAAAAACATAACACGTGAAATAAATTATACCTCGCGATTATCCTCGCTACTGCAGCGTGCTCGGCCATACACACGGGATGGGGCCGCCTTGTGACACGGGGATGGATGACCAAGGGGCAGAGGTCAAATTGTCTCTACCGAAATTGCGATAAACGAAATTGTATTTTATGGAAGTAGGGGAGAATAAAAGAATGCCGATGAGACGAAGGGGAGGGAGGGGGGAGGGGGGGGGGGGAAGGGGGAGATTTCGGACAGGAATATGGAAAACCAGGATATAGGGTAGATATTTACATAAGAGTGCGTATAGATAATGTGGCCGTCTTCTTCGTCCAAATTATCGATCATTCGTCAAACTATACACACAAGCAGCTACCACCGACAACTGAGATAGCCAGCATTATCTCTGAGCAACAGGCCAGCACTCTTGGATTTTAGAGAAATGCATTAGAAATTTTAAACATTCTATTACAAATTTAGCATTGCCAGTCTGCCCCAGTAGTCGGACACAGACTGTGACTCGATTTCTTCTTTGAGGAGTCATATGTATTGTACTTGTTAGTTTCTTTGAATAATAAAATCTCTACCAAATACGGCTTACATGTGTCCTTAAAAAGTGATTCTGAACGAAATTGGTGTAACTATGTATAGTGAAATGCATGATCATGTATGGATAGCGAAAGAGTATTGAACAGGATATGGCTGACTTATTTGAGACGTATAACTAATAATACTGCTAACGGGAATTGGTTTGGTCATCAAGGTGTTTCGATTCTCATCGTATCGTATGTTCCACCTTACATAATGCTTCCTATATGCTGATATTGATAACCACACACTACGCTCAGCCTATAAATAAATCATAACAGAACCAATCGATGACCATAGCAAGCACCCTCCTAAAAACTAACTGACCCTTGCCATCCATAATTCTATATACCTGAAACTCAGCCCAGAGTTTCCGATCCGATCCGATCGAGTCGTCGCTCTTTTCACCAACTTTCAATTGAATTTGAATGCTAAGTATGTTGAGAATACGATCGGGTCCGTCGTCCGGCTCCCCCTGAGGGCGTGAACGTCCAGCCCTGCTTCCCAGGGGTTAGTGAAGCCACCGAGGTGAAAGAAACGTGAAGATCTATCTTGTCTAGGTAAAGTTTCCTCGCATTGTGTACATATCGGTTTGACTGGAGGTTTATAATGCAAGTAACTCGAAACCGCTCGAATAATAGACTGAGCATGGATCCGGGAATAGGTTTTCAGACAGAAACGAATCACATTTATGCGGCTCACAATTGAATAGAAATATGGAAACATGTTCACTTCAAACACTCCTCGAAATGGTAGTTGTGAGAACTGAGAACTCCAAAGCTCTCTGTGATTAGACACATTTCGACCCATAACGAATGCCAATCAGAAAGCTCAAACAATACGACCTTCTCTTGTACAAGCATGTGAGCTTCCATGCCTTCCACTGAGTTTGTTCCGGAGGAGATAACGAATTAAACCATACATAAGAAGGCTTCAAGATATTGGAAGCGGTTCATACTCGGTATTTGTTTTTTTATCAGCTAACAATGAATTTAAAAACTTCCAAATATTGTAAATGTTACGATTTGGTATTTCAGTAATTATTTAATTAATTCATTCATTTGCGTAATTCAATGAGTAATTAATCAATCACATACAAATCATAACTATTATAATGTCTAAAAGTTTTAAAATTCATTGTTTAGAGGGTATGAGCATGCCCACAACCCTACACTGGCCATCTTGTCCTGTCATGGGACAGGATGATAATAGCATTGAATTGAATTGATACATCCCGCGTATGAATGATACTTTTTCATTGTCGAAGCGTTCTCAGAAAGTCAATACAAAAATGTTAATTTCGGGAGTTATACTGCCCTTAACCCTTAAAGCGAAATCAAGTATCATCGTAATACTTTCTTAGTTACACTATTATTACTAAACACTTCTCAGCTATCACTGCGGGTGATATTCTGTTTAAAAGATTTCATGCAGGGGTGTTGGTACAGAATGCGTACATTTTATTCAACCTACAATCTGGCGTTTGACTCAAATGTATTAGTTATTGTTGGAAATATATCTGCAATTATCATCACTTAGATATAGAGTAACGCAACATTTTTTACTCATGATAAGAATTTTCTCAAAGACGTATAGTGAACAAAACAATAATGCAGGACGTACGTATGCGTCAGCCGTCACGATGACCCTCTCTGCGAGAGTACGGAGCACGGTGAAGCGTGTCCACAATACAACAAACAAACAGTTAACTGACGCCCACTCCCCAACTCCCTCAGGCACCATCAATACTCTTGTCAACCTCTGCGGACTAGCTGGAGCAACGGCCTTTAATTACGCTCCGCGAACAAGGGGTGGATCAAGACGCTATACCCGATACACAGGTATAATGACGGCCGCATTGAAACCACTGAACTAGTTTTATTGAATTAGGGAAGTGTTCAAGAAGGTATTCCCGATAATTCATATATCTCACTCAAGTATGCTCAAGTTATGGGTTGGCAGTCACTCTGTGTGTTTGGAGCTGTGCTCTTTTCTGCCAACCCCTATTCAATTCACTTTTGTAATGAATACAAATAATTAATAAATAAATAAAGTATAGTAGTATAATAAGTGCAATGCAATAAATAGTCTATACATCAAAAAATAATAATTTGATTCTCAAAACAATATAATTACTTTTATTAAGCAGCACAAAATTAGCAATTTGATATCGTATTGTTTGTGGAAAGGTGGAAAGTTTTGCAAACACACGAACAACGTACCCTGTCTGGGCCCGGGGTAGGGTGACTCTGCCTGTCGTAAGAGGCGACAAAAGGAGACCCTGTCCCTTTCCCCCCACTGTCCCACTTCATATTTCTACTCCCACTTGACCCTTGCTGGACTCCCTTATGACGACCTCCGCGATCTGCAATGGGTCTGATTCGGACATGTGGCGTTTTTTCATTTTTATCTTTATCTTCGTATTTCACCCACTCATCGCCTCCAAAGTTGCAAAAATATGGGACGTAACACCCAAATATCATCATCATCATTATCATGAACACTAATACGTGAGTCTATATTTCTATCTCGTGTATTCTCGTCGTATCCGAGTGTCCCACGAGATTCAACTGAGTCTCCAAACAGTGTCAACATCTCCATCTCCCCAGTGGCGAACCTGCCCCGCGTCTTAGGGACAGTTGATCCATCTTAATTATTAAGAGGCCGCTATAGTTAATTACTCGTGGTTCTCTCGTATTGACTCTTGTCGCTCGTTGGCTAAGCAAACAGAGACAAGTCTGAGCTGAGCGGGCGGGCGCTAATTGCAAGTCCACAATCACAGCAATTCAAACATTCATTATGATACATTTCACGTTTTTTGTTCCTTTTTACCGGTTTCGGTAAAATGCATCCTTGGTTATAATCGTGGTGGGGCTCTGCGATTCCCGGTATTTTGAGTTTATCTATTTATCGACGATTGACACAAAAAACATACTTCCACATACATAATTTTACCAAAACTAAGTGTATTTAGTGTGTTTCACCCTAGAAACTCTGTAAGTACATAAATTGGTAACTCAAAACACATTTGTTTAATTACTGTATAGTTTATATTATATAATATAAACATAAAATGTATAGGTTGTTATTTCTTACAAGTGTTACCTTTTTTGTCTTCCAGCATCTTTCAAAGTATTGCGTGCACATATGTAAATCGTAAATCACATTTAATTAGTCTTTCGAAGATTTAGGTAATTATAACATGGATACCGCTCGTCAGGCGTAGACTACGTGTCCTGCGAGGCATCATTACTGTGACCTCCCACTGCGAGGGACTTAGGCCTCTAATGGGTACCGCTCGTCAGGTGTAGACTACGTGTCCTGCGAGGCATCATTACTGTGACCTCCCACTGCGAGGGACTTAGGCCTCTAATGGGTACCGCTCGTCAGGTGTAGACTACGTGCCCTGCGCGGCATCATTACTGTGACCTCCCACTGCGAGGGACTTAGGCCTCTAATGGGTACCGCTCGTCAGGTGTAGACTACGTGTCCTGCGAGGCATCATTACTGTGACCTCCCACTGCGAGGGACTTAGGCCTCTAATGGCTACCGCTCGTCAGGCGTAGACTACGTGTCCTGCGAGGCATCATTACTGTGACCTCCCACTGCGAGGGACTTAGGCCTCTAATGGGTACCGCTCGTCAGGTGTAGACTACGTGTCCTGCGAGGCATCATTACTGTGACCTCCCACTGCGAGGGACTTAGGCCTCTAATGGGTACCGCTCGTCAGGCGTAGACTACGTGTCCTGCGAGGCATCATTACTGTGACCTCCCACTGCGAGGGACTTAGGCCTCTAATGGGTACCGCTCGTCAGGTGTAGACTACGTGTCCTGCGAGGCATCATTACTGTGACCTCCCACTGCGAGGGACTTAGGCCTCTAATGGGTACCGCTCGTCAGGCGTAGACTACGTGTCCTGCGAGGCATCATTACTGTGACCTCCCACTGCGAGGGACTTAGGCCTCTAATGGGTACCGCTCGTCAGGTGTAGACTACGTGTCCTGCGAGGCATCATTACTGTGACCTCCCACTGCGAGGGACTTAGGCCTCTAATGGGTACCGCTCGTCAGGTGTAGACTACGTGTCCTGCGAGGCATCATTACTGTGACCTCCCACTGCGAGGGACTTAGGCCTCTAATGGGTACCGCTCGTCAGGTGTAGACTACGTGTCCTGCGAGGCATCATTACTGTGACCTCCCACTGCGAGGGACTTAGGCCTCTAATGGGTACCGCTCGTCAGGTGTAGACTACGTGTCCTGCGAGGCATCATTACTGTGACCTCCCACTGCGAGGGACTTAGGCATCTAATGGGTACCGCTCGTCAGGTGTAGACTACGTGTCCTGCGAGGCATCATTACTGTGACCTCCCACTGCGAGGGACTTAGGCCTCTAATGGGTACCGCTCGTCAGGCGTAGACTACGTGTCCTGCGAGGCATCATTACTGTGACCTCCCACTGCGAGGGACTTAGGCATCTAATGGGTACCGCTCGTCAGGTGTAGACTACGTGTCCTGCGAGGCATCATTACTGTGACCTCCCACTGCGAGGGACTTAGGCCTCTAATGGGTACCGCTCGTCAGGCGTAGACTACGTGTCCTGCGAGGCATCATTACTGTGACCTCCCACTGCGAGGGACTTAGGCCTCTAATGGGTACCGCTCGTCAGGTGTAGACTACGTGTCCTGCGAGGCATCATTACTGTGACCTCCCACTGCGAGGGACTTAGGCCTCTAATGGGTACCGCTCGTCAGGTGTAGACTACGTGCCCTGCGCGGCATCATTACTGTGACCTCCCACTGCGAGGGACTTAGGCCTCTAATGGCTACCGCTCGTCAGGCGTAGACTACGTGTCCTGCGAGGCATCATTACTGTGACCTCCCACTGCGAGGGACTTAGGCCTCTAATGGGTACCGCTCGTCAGGCGTAGACTACGTGTCCTGCGAGGCATCATTACTGTGACCTCCCACTGCGAGGGACTTAGGCCTCTAATGGGTACCGCTCGTCAGGTGTAGACTACGTGTCCTGCGAGGCATCATTACTGTGACCTCCCACTGCGAGGGACTTAGGCCTCTAATGGGTACCCTCGCTGGGTACTTAGCTGAATCCCGTCGATTGTTCCTTTTATTATTCAAATTAATGTGATTGACAATTGGTATAATTAAGCTCGTCTGTGTATGAATGAAATAAATAGAACCGTATAATTAGAGTTCCTTGAGGCGCGTAAATTAACAGGTTGGAGGAGCGAGAAGACTTGAATGAAAGTACACCAAGATATAGTGCCACACACACTGCAGAGGTGAGGGCTGAATTGGTTGTATAGGGCCCAAACTGGCCACTTGCGGAGCACCAACAGTTATTGGCTTCTTTCATTTCGAGTCTCGTCATTCGAAGCTGGAAAGTGAAGTGTCTATTCTAATGAAATGTTTTATTTTGAATTTTAAATTCGTTTATTTTTAAACAATCTTACATCCACTTCCTCCTCCTAATTGGCAACACACTGAACACGATAATTAATCTGTGGCATCTCTCAAATGCACATGTATTTGCATTACTGGCAGCCATAGTCTTGTTTTACTTCATAACTGTGTAAAAGTTCATTAATCATTAATATAAACATCAACACCATTAGCTATAACACCGTGGATGACCCGTGCCAAGTGAGTGGAGGCCTCCTCGGGACCGTTGATCAATACCCCTATCTCTCTCTCACTCGGTGCACTCACACCCTAATTGGATAATAATTGTGCACAAGTTGCATCTGTCTCCGCAGCCGAGCCATTAGCGGTGCTATTTATAGCCCGAGTGACGCCGCAAGAAAACGCCCGCGATATTAACTTGCTCCTGAGCAGATGGTGCAGCGTTTCTTAAGCGCTCGCCCGAATTGTTCATTTACTCGTCTCGAAATTAAATCCAGGTTTTAATGTTCTGGAAAGAAGCTGGAATCGTTGGTTTAATAATTCAAAGATTTCTCTTGGTTCCATTTACTGTCGGGGTTAGCAAAACAAGCTGATCAGGTGCCGAAGACAAAAGCAGGTGCCGGAAAGAAGCGGGAATCGTTGGTTTAATAATTCAAAGATTTCTCTTGGTTCCATTTGCTGTCGGGGTTAGCAAAACAACCCGATCAGGCACCGAAGACAAAAGAAGGTGCCAGAAAGAAGCTGGAATCGTTGGTTTAATAATTCAAAGATTTCTCTTGGTTCCATTTACTGTCGGGGTTAGCAAAACAAACTGATCAGGTGCCGAAGACAAAAGAAGGTGCCAAAAAGAAGCTGGAATCGTTGGTTTAATAATTCAAAGATTTCTCTTGGTTCCATTTACTGTCGGGGTTAGCAAAACAAGCTGATCAGGTGCCGAAGACAAAAGAAGGTGCCGGAAAGAAGCTGCAAAGATTTTTCTTGGAACCATTTACTGTTGGGGTTAGCAAAACAAGCTGATCAGGTGCCGAAGACAAAGGCAGGTGCCGGAAAGAAGCTGGAATTATTGGTTTAATAATTCAAAGATTTCTCTTGGAACCTTTTACTGTCGGGGTTAGCAAAACAACCTGTCAGGTGCCAAAGACAACGCTAGCAGGTTCTGAAGGGCGGTGACAGCAGCTGCGGTCCAGCCTGTGCATGGGTCACTTCTCGAGTAACTCTCAAGGATCAGGGTGCATCAAAAGCGCTTCTTACAAGGTATAGCACAGGGTGTAGCACAGGGTGTAGCACAGGGTGTAGCATGCAGGAGAACCTGTGTGTGTACAACAACAAGACCTATGCAACCTACTGGTAGTTTGGTGATGATTTGCTTGGGGGAAGATAACGCTGCGTTGCATTGTTGATTGATGTCACGATGTCGATATGGCATCTACATCAGGGCATGATCATTCGAATATAATGTTATTTTAGCTGATCACTAAATTTGTGTCATCAGATTGAATAATTGTTGGAGTAGAAAAAGTAGTTTGGTGTTCGGTTTTCATAACATGTATAGTATAATAGCGTCATGGTATATACACACACTTTTCTCGATGCATATTTTGGAAAAAAGAAAATCAAGGTGAGCAGTGTTCCAGCGTAAACCCTGGACGATAAGGTGCCGTGAATCTTGATGTACATAAGTGACCCCCCAGCATAGAAGACAATGATGCCGCCTTGTTTTGCTGAGCCGCACCAGCTGCTCAAGCAGAGGAGGGGAGTAAGAAAGACCAGCAGTTAATGCAAGAAGGTTCGCGCTAATCGTTCAGTGCTTAACTTATACGAGCGAAACTCTTGACGAGCAAAGAATTGTCGAGCAGTTGAAAAACAAGTGAATTATCATCACTTCTAGTTTAAGTAATCTTCGCCACCAGCAGGACTGAAAGGGTTACATACTAGAGTACGGGATCTTGATTCATGTCACCTTAAGCATCATTCATCATCGGTTATGAAGGCTTCAGTTGTAAGTCGTACGGTTTATGGAATAAGGCGTAAGAAATGTCAACGCATTGAATGTATTACGCATTACGACTTACACCTTAAGCCTTACAACCGATTGTGAATCACTACGTTTATCAAGCGGACTGAGCTCGCACTTGACGGTGCGAGCCGAGTTTAGTGCGCACCGAGCTTGACTGATAAACACCTCAGCTCGAGCTTATTTCAGTTCTGTTAAGAAGCCGATCCAGCCCGGTTTAATAGGATAGAGATAGGGTCTAATATGAGGAGTCCGGATTGAAGTATGCTTGCTAAACGGGTTCCGAACTCGGTGCGTACTGAATTCAGTCCGAACCCAGTCCGCTTGATACACTGTTTGCAGGACTAAGATGACTGTCTACGTTTTGAGAATCCACGCCCGTGCATATGAGAGAAAGATGAAGACCTTTATTACAAACGTATTAACTTTATATTTAAAATTTGTAATTGGACAAGTGAAACCATACTTTGACACAGTTTTGAATGATGAAGTTCCGCCACCCTATATATTTTATAAAGGGGATGGTGAATCACAAGCACGTGTATTGTATTATTTATTATGAAGTCGCATACATAATGAATAGGGGTTGACAGAAAAGAGCACAGCTCCAGACATAGAAGTGACTGCCAACGAATACTAAAGTAACTACAAACTAGATATACTAATACACATAGACTAACATAATACAACAGGGGTAATCTGATGAAAATAATAAAAACCTTACAATACAATCATGTTCACCCTCTCTTGGTGACAGCCTGTGACATCTTTTGAGGACAGAACGGCACGGCCAAGATTTCAGAAGATGGTCAAACATGGATTGAAGTAGTGTGCGTAAGTCCTGGACCTGGGCATTGGAAACAGGAATCAAAGAGCCACACAAAAACACATTTTCTTCTACTCGATTTCGCAAACTTCCTGTTCCGCTTTGTTCTAAGTTGTTTCGAAGCAGGACAAATGAACGGCTACGAGTGTGGGAACCGAGTCGAGTCGAGGGGATGATAGGCTAATGAGCCACGATCACAATCTACGGCGTCGTTTGACATCAAGCCGATCTGATCAGATCAGATCCACGTCAAGAGTATCTCTGATGCTATCTCGCCTAGGCCGCGCGCAGACTCGGATTACGCCGCAACAATACCGCACACCCTACACCACTGCACACAGGACGCGCATTGAAACCGTGCTTCAATTGAATGGCATTTTTATAATTATATTTCACTTATTCATTAAATTAATTATTATTAATTATTAATTTAATTAATTATTTAAATACAATTATAATTATAAAAAATAAAACTAATTTTACTAAAATATATAAATAGCATTCATGAAAGAATGAAGATTATAATGGTTTCTCCTGAAATAATAATTAAGAAATGAATATTGAATAAAAAAAAAATTAAAAGAAAGAAAAAAGAAAAGTTTTAAATTTATTTGTGGCCTTGGCCAACTTACACGAAGTATCCCCATTCTTATCTCTGTTGAAGAGTATTAATGTGTGTTTGATGAGAGTTGTTAGTTTTGAGGGGAGTTATGGTCTTGAAAACCATTTTTTAAAGCTTTATGCCTTGGTTATAATATAGCACTTGACACTTAGATATTTTGTTGTTCCCAGGTCAGGGGGGGGGGGGGGCTATGCAAATGAATTGAATCATTTCAAATTATTATTTTTTGCTTTGCATAGATTACAAATGTGTTGAGTGTTGTACGCAGCGCAGCGCAGGTAGAAAGGAGGGTGGCGGTTTATCCGAGTCCAACAATGTAATAAACCTAGAAACCTAACTTTGAGGCATTGTCATGAATTGAATCCACTACCAAAGTTATGCGATTCGTCTCAGTCTCGCTGTTCATAACCCAGATATCAATACACCCAGCAATGACACATCCGGCCAACGTGAATTAATATTAGCAGTCCCTAAGTTCTCCCTTCGATGTTCGAGGACCGTTATTACTGATTGGAATTTTTGACAAATTAAACTAGGGCTCCCCTCGGGTCCTTATTAAAACGTGGCATTATTGTTGTGTGGCTCTTGTGTAATCTGACGCGGAGTGGGATTAGGGGGTGGCATTGTTCACGTGCGGTCAAAAAAACCACACGGAGGGGGTTGAGAACGGACAAAAGAGGAACTAGATAATGGGGAAGTACTCCCCGCGTTTTGGAAACTTGAGTCAACATCACGGGTGCCCCCAGTCGTGGCGGGGGGTGGGGGGGGGGGGGAGGGGGGGGGGGGGTGTCACGATGCGGTCACCGCTACCTGATACCTCATTGTTGTCATGATATGATCCTCTTGTGTGGGAAACTGATGAACCGCCCGCCTAAACAAGGCGGTGGACTCTATAAAGAGGCTGTATTTATGACGTAGCACAGGGCGCAACATACACGCTGGTGGCTGAGCGAGGCGCACCCCTTCACATTGCACTGGGAAGTGTAAACCATCCGTAGTCATTATAATGTCAAGCAAGGCAGTGAACTCTATAAAGAGGCTGTATTTATGACGTAGCACGGGGCGCAACATACACGCTGGTGGCTGAGCGAGGCGCACCCCTTCACATTGCACTGGGAAGTGTAAACCCACCATAGTCATACATGAGGAAATCAAGCTAAAAGAAGACAGTGACAACAAGAACACCAGGTTAAAACGCAGGTTAAAACGTTGTGTTTACGGTTATAACGTGTCTGTAATTCGAAGGTTTGATTTGATTGAAATGAGCTAATTCATTAGTGGCTGGATTGCGCACACGTGATACGTAACTCTGCGATCACTTGCGTAGTAGAACTCTTTGCTTTACGGCAAAGATTGAACTCACGAAGTAGAGACACTCTTTGCCGCCCCCCCCCCCCCTCAACACTTGTTACTCGACAGGGAGAACCAGGTTTCCTCAGCGGGTCGCTTCCCTTCTTGGAAGTGTGACGTCATTCATCAGTGGACAACCGACTCTCACTGACGGGTGTGTTGACGGGCAACTGAAATGTTGGCATTTATTTAATTGTGCGAATGTCTGACAGAAAATATTAAAATTTTCGACTTGCATGTCAGGCCTCCTTTAAAAATAAATAATTGGCTACAAACAACCTTCATCTTGGACTAGTTGAACTTACCCTCGCTAACAGTCAGTCGTGGTGAGATTCGAACCGCAAACCTCTTGAGTACAACGCTACCGAATGTCCCGCCTGCAGCAAGCTTGTGCACTGTACGTGGTTAATTTACATAATTGTTTGACTTATGTTTATTACTATCTTTTAATTTACACATTTGAATAGCAATTAAACTTTATGATCCATGCAATTTGACCTTGACACGAGAAAATACCGTTGGCGTTCGGATTGTAATTATAATAAACTTTAATTGTAGCTTTGGACATGTAACATGCGTTCTCGGTAGACGGTTACCTGTTGTAAAGATGTTAACGTTATAATTAATAATAAAGCACAAGTCGAGCTAATGGTCTAGATTGCGGTATTAAGTAATTGAAAGTAAACGACTTGTGTGCACGCGCGACATACAAGTGTTGGTAGTGTCACGTGGGGGGGGGGGGGGAGCTTGACGGACTCTGAGAGGGCGATAACTTTCGTGTGCTGAAGGTGATGGTTTTGAGCGATCCATTCCGGGAATCTGTCCTCTTGGGTAGAGCTTGATTGCTGCCTGTGACGTCGTCATGCGACAACACTCAATTGAGAGGCACTGCTAAGCTGAACCATGTTTGAGGCATTTTAGTTAGGATCGACAAAAGAATTACTGACTGCTAAAAATCACCTGTGCATTAGTTCATTTCGTAGCTACCAGAATGCATAAATAGTCTCTTTTTAGTGTCGTAAGCGTTCAGAAGCCTGTACTCTTACCTAGTTTATATACTTAGGTATATGTATTCAAATATTTATCTACTGATCAACTTATTTTTTTTGTGGGGGGGGGGGGGGAGGGGGGCAGTTTTGTGTTACCTACTGCAGTAGAGCTACGGTATGCGGAAACTTTGGAACAGTGATAAGGGTACTTGAAAGAAACAACCCTAGAATCCATCCTGGAACCCCCATGGGACCGGAGACTGGAACTGAACTCAGGACCTGCCGAGTGAGTCTCTTGTTCTGTCCTAGCCTCAACTATCTTGGTATACACTAGCGCTGTAACCATAGGCTACGCATAGTAGTTTCAAGGTAACTGTTAAACTTTATTGCTATAACGACTTTTCTACATTGTTTTTGTAACTGTATGGTTCGTTTAATACACGTTATTCGTTGAGTAATGTCTAATATATTTGTATTATAAAAATAACATAAAATAGCACGGAGGTTGGAGGTGTGGAGGTCTGGAAGAAGGTGCCGGTATAATCAGGTGCTTGGACCAACAGGTGCGGAGGAATGTATTCGTGCAGTCAGGCATTGCTGACTTTTGAATATCATCGAAAAGAAAAAAAACGATAAATCGTTATATCGCAAGTTTATACCCATTCCTTGGATTTTTACCGACTTGAATTATCATCCGATCAATAGTAGAGACAAACATATTTTTATTGATTTCTATTATAGTAGTATCACAGATAAGTGGTTGTCTGTGGTAGTATTAACTTTTTTTGACTCTTTTTTTATTATTTAAGTTTAACCCTTGGGGCATTCATAATAACATATTCTGAATTATAACCGATCCGAACCAAAGTATAGTTACAAATTAAAGTCATTACAAGTATTATTTTTAATTATTCACATATTTATAATATATTGAATATTGTGAATACTGTGTTTCTGTAGGAATGTGTGTTCAGATAGAGCAAAGTTTGTCGCCTCTTCTCTTACATTCAGTGTTGGTTTGTTTTGTGCTCAGCACAACCCGTACAACCGCATCGCGGATACAAACGAGCGTCTCCAGTAATACCCGAGGCATTAGAATAGGATGATAGTCTTGAAGAAGCTGTGTAAGCCATTTAACCCTGCGAATCTCGCGGCAGCTTAGTCGCGAGCGCTGATAAACTTGTGAGGGGAGCAAATTAGTCCGATATCAGCCCCCCACCTAATGCGGGATTTAGCCGGAGACAGTTGGCAGCCACTGAAGCCGTGTCTGCAGGGTGCCAAGTATGCAACAAGGACACCTGGCAAGTACTCCACTCTTGTCGTGATCTATGTGCAGGGTAGGGGTGGACGATGTCGTGGTCGAGCTTCTTCCCCTAACACACATCACAGGTCGTATCGCGGTGGTGACCAACACTATTCACGACAATATTATTTCAATATTAATTATAAGTAACATTTATCTAATTAGAAATATTTCTTTGAGGGCAGGGGAGGGGGATGACATACATTTCTGATACACAAATTACGAACAGCTATTATTATAATTAAGACACCCAGGGCGGGGTGAAGGGGGGGGGGGGGGGGTGCATTCTTCGTGAACAGTTACCGAATGGCGCATGTTCATTTAACGCCGTTGACAATACGTGTTAAAGCACTAGCCTATTTACAAAAAACATCAAATTTAACATAATTATTGTGCTATAAGGCCTACTCTATAACTTGGGATGAGTACGGAAGGGAATTGTGAAGGCAGTTCTTCTCTTCGATCGGCGGGGATGCTCACAAAAGTATTTCCTTATATAGAAGGATGGTTAAACCAATTAATTTCTTTTGGGGGGACCGAACGCTGTTACCCCTGAGAACGTCGCGGAAGGAATACAGCGTGTGTTGTCGGAACTGTGTTTGTAGCATGCGCTGGGGAGAATGGACCTCACGTCCGGCCATATAACGTACGGGGAGATTAAGAAGGTCAAAGCATCGTGGATACAAACCATCCCTATCTAGCACAGATTACCATAAGAAGGAAGGAATCTAGATCTGTCTGGGAGGGAAACTATTCAACTAAGCAGCTCTAGCGTTGTGTTATCAATGCCGCGATACCATTCGAGAACACAACTATTACAACCCTCTAGACAAGAGGCTCAATTCCCAGCAAGGATTGAACTGCTGGGTTTCACTCCCCGTACAATGTCAACAACCAAGTATGTATAAGTGTGTATTTATTTATTTCCAATCACCGACTGTAATAAATGAAAGAACACACAGCACCAAACACAACGATAATGTATTGATTATAAGGGCGTCTTTTGAGGACACTGAACTATTGTCATAGACGAGTGATTCGAGGCCAACCAGCGAGCCCTAATTTAAAATACCGATTGCTGATTGGTCGCGAGTCACTTGTGAACGCGTCGGTAATACCTTGTTCACATTACGGCCACTAACAGCAAGTTAGACTAAGGGCCTGTCCTACAATCTCCTAATAAGAAAGTTATTTGTAGCAATTAAGTTATTTGGAGGATTTCAAGGGCTTTGATTGGTCGTTGACATGGAGACAACAAGCTTTTCGACGAATAAGTAGTTATTGGGACATTGTAAGACTGTACCTAACAGTAGTTAAGTGAAGGCTGGTCCACACAGATTCTTAAGACATAATGCATAAGGTTTTAAGACGTTGTTTTAAAAACAACAATGAAAACAACGTCTTAAAACTAAAACTTTGTGTGAACGCCAGTACGTGTTTCCTATGATCCAACTTTACGACTACGCGTTAAACCTTAAATCGTATGTCTTAAAAATCTGTGTGGACCAGCTTTAAGATATAGGAAAGCAGTGTTAAATTTACCTATGTTAGTGGTTAACTATACGTTCACACAGCAGTTAGTAGCTCTTCTGTTGGTGGCCACAGTGTGAACAGACAACAAGGTATAAGGTAAAACATTGTTTCGGGACAAGTATAAACCTGATACAAACAATAAACGAGGGTATTACAGACGTCAGCGAATGTGTGATATTGTGTTAGAAGACATTGCGCAGTACACAGAAACTGAGAGCTTCGTCCTATAGCGGATAGAGCATATCTTCACGCGTCGCTATACCAAACGCTTTGCTAGTTGCTTGGCTATATATGCGAAAGGTCAAACCAATAACTCAAATGTTAGAGTTCTATAAATGTCACAACAGTCGTAAAATGTTGCAATGCAATCTCCTCCAATGCAAAGTGCAAGGCGATAGTTAGTATACTTCAATAACACACTTGATTCATTGCGCTGAAGGAGTTTACTCCGTATGCCTCTAATAACAGTGTAACTGCAACTTCAAGTAGCAAACGACGCCGCTGTGTGTATGACGTCATAAATTGTCAAGACAGAAATAATTATTGAAAAGGGAAAGAAATACCATAAATGGAAATTAAAATGAGACAAAAATAGAACAGATAGATATTTGCAAATGGTCTATTTAAAAAAAAATATCATTGTCGCTTGTAGAATCCCGCTTTAGCTGTTGAGGAATCCACAGTGAGGGGTTTCTGGAGGTATTTGGAGTATTTGTAATGTTCAGAAATGTTGTCTTTTGTGTTTGGTATTTGTTGTTGTTTGTTTGATCTAACGTTTGGTATGTTTATATGTGTTGATTATAGTTCATTGCCACCAAGTTTGACACATATTTGCAAGTGTAATGAATAAATAAATAAAATCAGCGACTCAAACCTAATACGGATCTCTTCTTGTAAATCTACATTAGTGACCAATAGTACCAATCTCTGCTGTAGGCGATACCTCTGTTCTGTAGTCAAAGTTAAGCACTAAAAACATGTGTTAAAATCATCATCATCATCATCGTGTATTCTACTACAAACTGTGTAGTCAACATTTAACCCAATCCTTGTAGGTGTCTGGACATGTTACAGACACATCACATAAAAGGTATCTAGGTGCAGGTATGAGTACAATAAATCAACTAGGTGTATACTTCATTACAGATTAACATAACTCAAAAATATATAAGAACTTAAGTTGACCTAACATTATCTCATGCTTACAAAATAGCGGGTGATAGCACCAACTTAATTTTATACTTTTCTAGTTCCTACTATATATACTTGAAACAGATCAACTAAGAATAATTTACAACCTTGGGCTGCACTCGACTAAGAGGAAGACTGTATTTACGAATGTGAGAAAGAACGCCAGAAACATGTGGATTTTCATTGAAACAGCGTGCATGCGATGGGCGGTATAGGCAAGGATCTGAAATCGGTAAGAGACCAAGTTACATTGGGGTGGGTAAAGGCGCATAACATATCAAGTAGCCTGTTGCAGAGAAACCACTCAAGTATTTCAACTGTTAATTCGGGGGGCCCAAAAGCTGCTGATCTTCCAACTTCCAGCTAAGTATTTACCTGTCCGCCAACTACGTTTCACATGGCAACCACCAATCAGAAGCTTCTATCTGACAGATAAATATGACGATCACCCTCGTGGGGTCAGTTCACTCCCGGAGTATAATTAGGCCTATTACTGTCTTGCGTGACGTCACCAAGATGGATCTGCTTGTGCACGGCCTTACCTCGGTTCCACCTACTTAGCTTAACGAGACCACAGCTAATTACTTTATAAGTCAATTAGCAGCACCCAGATGATTTCAGCGATATTACAGCCTGGCAGGCAGGTCGGACCTGAGTTATAGTTCAAGCTATCGAATTGATGAGCTCGCTCAATCTTATCTCGAGGCAACATATTTTATATTTCGTTGTTATCGGTCTCGTCGTTCCGTGCAGTAGTGACCTTTGACCCCTGGTAGCCGATAGCTGCGCCAAGGCCGTCGCGTTGCTTCCTTGGATACAGACAGGGTCGCCGTCGGTTGCTGAGCCGACCACGAACGTCTCTCAAACTGTTCGAGCGGTTTCTCAATATTCTTAAAAGCGATCCATATTTGGGTTTATGTCTCATATTTTTGTAACTTTGGCTAATCGAGACGATGAGTGGGTAAAATATGATCATGAAGATTAAAAACACCACATGTCCGAATCAGATTCATTGCATATCGCGGGGGTCGTCATAAGGGGAGTCGAGCAAGGGAGGGCAGGGCCAAATGGGCAGTGGGAAGAGAAATCTTGAGTGGGACAGTGGGGGGGGGGGGGGGGGGGGGGGGAGGAGAGTGGCAGGGTCTCCCGCACGTGACGTTCATCAGTACATTATATTTTACAATATATTGTGCATCTATTTATGAAAATATATGGGAATTACACAACAGGAAACTATAATGAATGATAAATGTGCACAGGAGTGAAGAACCGCGCGACAGTGGGTTTCGAACCCGGAATACTGATAGAGAGAACACCAGGCTGAGAATAAATCTACGTTAAAGGGTGAAGGCCGGTAACGTTATGTCAGTGGCGTAACTAGGAACTATTTTGTGTGGGGGGGGGGGGGGGGGGGGGGTCAATAGTGAAAAGGGTGGTGTGGGAACAGGGAGGGTGCTTTGTCGTCGAAGATGACACATTGTTCGAATATTATAGATATTTCGTGCTGTTTAGAGTCAAAGAATATACCCTTTTGTTTATATTATGTTACTATTTAAATAGGTCGTACAACGTTTGAGCAGAATGATGTATTTATTTTGTTTGAATTAATGTATAGCCTACGATAGCTACACCTCTTGTTCCCTAACATGATTACAATATTAATGCCCATTGTTATATTACCTAGTTCTAAATAAGTTGAATAGAAATGTATTTTTAATGTTTTATGATTTTTCAATATAATTACAACATAAAATATAACATTATGGTCACTGGTTTCATCGCAGTGATATTGTCATACTCATACTTATAGAGGTAAACACGTTCGTTTATAGTTTTATTGGTTTTATCGGAAGATATATAATAATTGGCTCTACATTTATACATATAAGATAACATGTAAATGTAAGAAGTTATAACTAAGTTATACCTGGGAATTGCAATTATTGTTATACATAACCCTCATAATAAAAAAAACAACAAAAAAAACACATCTTGCACTTAACAAAATGATTGTGTACTTGTTAGTGGGTGATCTGTCTATAAGCAATTCAACAGATATATGTCACTCATGAGCTTAATAGGTCATACTCATCATGGAACATACTCATACTCATAAGCAAGAGAAACAATTGCTGCTGGAGAAAGATAGAAAACAACACGATTCTTTTCATGTAACCTTTGTCGTTGAGTAAAATTGCCACTTCCGCGGTGTCTACATGCAGAAATATCTTTGTGAAAGGTCACAAGAGCTAAGTCAATTACCCTATTTCCTGTCATCGAGTTTCAATGTCTTCTCCAGTGTTCACTGCGAGGGCACTTTATTTTAAAAATATCAACCTTCATGTAGTTTGAGGGAGGGGGGGTTAACCCCATAACCCCCCCCCCCCCCCCCTCCCTTAATTAGGCCAGTGTCGGTTAGGCGTTCCCTGGAAGATCTACTTCTGCATTAGGTAATAATGTTTTAAATGAGGTTCTAACTCACAGTGGTACGTCAGCGGACAGTTACGGGGGTAGTGCAGAGAGTAATGAATGTTACTCTTGTCTGGAAGCCTAGTGGGTTGAACGCATGTCCGCCCCTCGCTAGGCCCACGTCAAGTGATGTACATTAGACTACACACAAGATGCTTCTGCCACAATCAGTACCGTCAAGTAATGGGATCTTTTAGTAGTCGTTTCACTCCAATCTGTTCAGTCCAATCTGCCCTTGATCTCGACGTATCTTCACGTCTTGTCGAGCATGCATATTTACACTATTTTACTAACGCTGAACAGTACATTATCAATCACTCAAATTTACATTTGACACTGCAATAATTCAATGTAATCGTGATTAGTGATTCAACGTGTTAATATGGTGGCCTCCTTTCGTATAGAACACCATATTATCAATTGTCTCACCATAAATAGCACCAATATACATGTATTACATATAGCATTGCCGTCGTGAGATATTGTGGACATAGTCCCACATTTATTTGTAGTAAGTTTTAGATCAGGTATAGCTTTTAAGTTTCGAGAAATCGTTTATAGTTAGACTGACGTACAGGAAAACATTTGTATGTAAAATAACTCTGCTCTAATTCTTCCCACCAGTAATGATTGTGTTTTGTATGTAAGAAAGAATCCATCCACACAAGGACACCCGATATTTCAGTAGTAATAAACTTCATCCCAACCTCAATCATGTAAATAGCTTCCAACGGTAGCAATTGTAGTGGCAACTCTTGCTACATCTATGTGAAAGAGAGCCATAAAAAGAGTATAGGCTATTTAACTATTATCATTATTTTTTTTTTAAATATATGTCATCAAAGTGTCCAAGGGTGATCGAGCTGTGCTGAGAGAGTGAGGACCATAAAGTAGGAAAGAAGGTGTTGACACAAGCAATCCCTTATCTGTGACACAAGGGAAGCTGCATGACAAGTGACAACCAGGGTTAGTGAGAAGCCAAGAGGCGAAACATGCATGTGGCGAAACCGTCTGGGCTCGAAGTAGCTCTGCCTGTCATAAGAGATGACTACGTATGACCTAGCGTCGTTGAACAGCAAATAATATAATCAAATGAAATGAATGTGGCGAGAGTGAGCCGCAATAACTCGATCTGTCTGCAATATGGTGGCCAAGGGCTGTTGCCCCCGGCGAAGGATCGCGCGGGGTGTAATTGTGTTAGGCGAGCAATCATAAAGGTAATAATGCACCCCATCCAGTGAGCAGGCCCACCCACCCACTGTACTGAATGCAATGAATATTCGCGGGGTGATTTCGACCCCATCGCGTCATAATGTGGTTACCGCATTTCAATCTATGTGGGGTGACTTTTCCGTGGTGGCCCAGTCTTAGAGCATAGCCGACGCGACTACTAGGCTAATCGTGAGGGACTTTAGTGGAGGACAATGGAGAAGTGTCCTTCATTTGCAATATCCATACTATAGTATGTAAGATGTACGTACATTAGAAAATTCTTCCTCTACAAATCCTAAGAGCATTTGGTATGAATGGCGTCACTACACACAACCGATATGTTTGTATACTATAAAGTATTTGCTACACATCGCTTCAAAAACAAATGAATTGTTACCAATCTCTTGCAAAAATCCATTTTTCACAACGTTTTACCAAATTTAACCTAAAACTAACGATTAGAGTTGAAGTTTTCATGTTTATTAACAGTTTGTGACGTATCGAGCGGTGATTGGTTGTTACTAAGACGTATCGAGTGGGGATTTGTTATTACTATAAGAAAGTTGGGTCTTTTTGGAAGTGATCCACGTATAACTCACTGATCGTCCACAATACTTCTTCCGTACTACTATACATATTTATTATTTACACACACGGGAACACGAATGATTTCCAAAGCTCATAGCTTGACAACGTGTTTTTGTTTATTGTGACGCGTAAGATTAATACACACTACTACACCTCCGCTGTTATTTTATTTTTTGAGAAACGATCTGTGACGCCAGAAGAGTTGAACATCATTTATATGATTGCGTGCTGCCGATCTCCTTAGAAATTTAATTTCAACCCGTATATTTAGGACGTGTTCAAATTTCGTTTTATCTTTGCTACTTCTAAGTCTAAATCTAGATTTGACGTTATCAACAATGGGTGACCTCCAATCATAGATTGTTGATGATTGTTGATGAGGTCAAAATAATGAGCAACGTAAATCGAAATTCGAACACGTCCTTAACTCCAGTTTTAAAATGTCCCAATAACTACTTATTCGTTGAATAGCTGGTTTTCTCCATGGCAACCACCAATCAAAACCCTTGAAATCTTCCAAATAGCTTAATTGCTAAAAATAGCTTTCCTTTTAGGAGATTGTAAGACCGGCCCTTAGTAAAGTTATATGATAGGCCGATTGATGATGAAGAATTCTTACGTCATACACCAGTAATCATGTGGCATGGACTTTGCAAGCTTATTTTTTATAACCGATGTTTAGAAAATACAAAAATGAAATATTGTTGTATTCATCACGCGCGCACATACTCGCTGTTCTAGTAGCGCACGTACTACAAGCAGTCATCACATTGTGTTGCGGGTTGCCGTGAGTCACGTGGCCGCGTGACAGAACAACAACAACAACAACAACAACAACAACAACAACAACAACAACAACAACAACAACAACAACAACAACAACAACAACAACAACAACAACAACAACAACAACAACAACAACAACAACAACAACAACAACAACAACAACAACAACAACAACAACAACAACAACAACAACAACAACAACAACAACAACAACAACAACAACAACAAGCGACACACACGCACTCACGCACACACGCACGCTGCGTATCAAGAATAAGATGTCTTCGGTCTGGGGGAAGCGCTATTGACAAGACAATCGGAGCCTATATTAATGATTTTTTCCAACTGCACAAACTAGCTTGCAAATTTAAAATTATACCTAATCCGATGATGGTGTTAACTGTAATATAAATTAGTAGGCCTACTTTAAATTTAAGTATTATTTTTAGTTTTCTGATGAACACACACAAATACGGTAAGATGTTAGTAATAAGATGTTGAAATGTAAACTCAAATTTTAAATCCTGGCTTTAGAAGCATTTATCAACTGCAAAAAACGAGATTTCCAACTGCACAAGTGATATTTCCAACTTCGCAAAATGTGTCCAACTGCACACTTATATAGGCCCTGAAGACAATCAGTGTATACACATCAGCCTCTTCATTTTAAAGGGTTCTGAACTTGGGATAAATATTTAGTAAGAACCTACTAACTTGTTTTCACCATGGGAACCAGGTTGTTGCCATCGGCAAAACAAGTTAGTACCCTGCTGTCCCAAGTTCATAATACCAGGCCTAAGGAAGGTATTTATTTTTTTATTTTATTGCAATTAAGGCCAGTGTAGGGCACAATGCCCTCTTTAGCCTGATGAGTGATGATTGATGAATGATAATGAGGAAGGGAGGAGGGGAAGCCTGGTACCGGCACGTAGCCTACTCCTGTCGAAAAGTACCAAGGGGACCATCGGCTTTACGTCCTATCCGAAAGGACGGTGTAACTTTGACCAGTCATATAGGTTCCTCCACTAACCTGGACTGCCGAGCAGTTGACGAGAAGAACGAAGCTGTTACACAAGCTTTCGAACCCTCCAATCTGCTCTTACCAACGGTAACTAGTGTTTCAGAGGTGAGTGGTCACCCATCCACCTCCTGACCTAGCCCGAGGTTGCTTAACTTCGGTGTTCGTATGGGAACCGGCTAAGCGACCGCGGCTAAACCGTTGGCTCGAAGGTATTATTATTATTGCCACATAATGCTAAACGTTCATACTTCAGACAGACTCATCAATATAATTACAGATGAATGGATCTCTAGCTGAATTTGTTTAGTTATGCACATTCTAGTAATAATATAAAAGAGTTGTTTAGAAAAGCGCCAACCAATGTTGTTTTCTTATGTCATGCATGAGTTACCAGTCCAAACAATTACGTGTAACCGTGCTCGTGTCACCAGCCAAGAATGTCGTGACGAAGTGGTCCCCTATATAACCCTCTGAGTTTGGATGTTAGGGCACAACTTGTCCGAAATGTACTGGGCAACGTGGGTGATCGTCGCGACATCGCTGGTGGCGCTACACGGCAGCGTAAGTAACTACACTAGCACGGTGTGAGCACCTTCTTTCAGTTACAAGAGCAATAGTGAAGAAAAGTATGTGTGATTGTGTATTTACTGGACGCTAAACGTTCATTTTCTTTGCACCATTAGATCTCATTTACCGAAAAGTCGTTTTTAAACAGAAATTGCATTACTTGGGACGCAGGACGTATTTTTTGGGACGCAGGGTGCTTTTTGGGGGGAGGGGGGGGGGGGGGCGGGGGGAGGGTTACGAAAAATTTTGCTTTAAAATGTAATTTTCTACCAATGTTCCTTATTTCGATATGTTTAGGCAATTGATGTACTCTCAGTATAAAAATCGTAGGAAATTTTCATTTTTGTAAATGATATCTCAAGAATGCTAATCGAAATCGAAAGTCTGAGTCTATAGAGCATTGTGGTTTGGTAAGCCCTACATACAGACTGAATATTAATCCTATTAAATATCTTAATCAGTAGGGTTGTTATTTTAATTACTAAAGCCGTAATTAGTAATAATAATAATAATAACCATACTGATCATATAACGGCTTATAATGGCTAACCAAATCACAGTGCGCTATAAAGCCTCAGATTTTCGATTTTGTGTATAGCATTCTTGAAATATATTTTAAAATTGAAAATTGTATGTGGTTTTAAACTAAGACTACTCCTTCAAATGTTTTAATTTGAAGATTTCTTAATTATTTTCCCTGTATTTTCCAATATCATTTTTTTTTTAAATCTCAAAATTCATGTGGTTGTGATGTGATTCAGTCGCTGAATACTCAAATGGCTAAGATGCATGGCCGAGACATTCAGAACTAAGAGACATCGGTTTGAATTGCGCACAAGGCACTGATATTGCAATCATTGCCTTCCGCCTCATTTACCACCCACCAATCAATGGTTTTATAGAGACGTAGAGCTGATTGTGTGTGCAAGCACCCCTCACTCAATGTAGTGTGGATCGTTCTTACATCTTATTCCAAAATGTATCGATATACTCTGAACTCCATTCGCCTATTGCAACGTGACTGAGCTGAAGCGACATACATTGTTGCACAACCTGAGTTTTGTTGGTCGTTTATCTTCCAACCATAAGACATATGGATGAGACGAGACACGCCACTGCCCTAGGGCGCATTCAGAGAGCCGTCATCGAGACTGTTTAGCTACGACCATTGATAGATAACGCACGATTTCAAAACACGATTCTGAGTATGATTTCTAATTGCGAAATTATGTACAGGGGCTTAGGGATGTTCGGCCTGATTGTAGGTAAGCGATGTAAACATTCACAAACAGAATATTAGTTCAAATGTCGCACATACTTGGATAAAATGGTAAACATGTAGGCTCTTCTGTTACATGGGTTAAGAAAAACGCAAATATAGTGTTTTAGGTTTAGCAACGTATAGTATTGAACTGTTTACTGACTGCATACTTGGTCGCTTATTCGAGCAACTCTGAGGGACATTTTATAAGAGAAACTGTGCAAACAATCTGTGCAAGGGATGGATTCCGGCTGATAACATTTAAGTGTATCGCGTATGTTCCAGGCATTCGTGATCCCGGACGAGGAGAAGGACGCGAGCCCACATGAACAGACGGTTGACGCCTTCAGCAAACACTGGCAGGACAAGCTCGGCGACACCCAGAACACATACAAGGAACACGAGATAGAATCGCTGGACTTGGGGAAAGTTATGTCAGTTCTGGATCAAAACCGAGAGAGCAAGGAGAAAATATATAACGCGGAGTTTGGAGTAGATCCAGGAAACATGACAGATAGGCACAAAGAGCTTACTTCAAAAGAGGATAGATTAAGGGAGAAATATGGAGAAGAGTATTTGGATAAAGAAGAAAACTTGCTAAATGATGGTGATGATGTTCATGTAGGACATTCCAAAGAAAAACACGCGAAACAAGATGGATCGAAGGACGTAAATCTAGAAGATATCGTTGATGAACAAGAAAACGAATTAGACGGAGATGTGTTAAACGAGGAACATGAAGAAGACGATATAGAAAAAGAAGAGCATGCAAAAGAGGAAATATTGAAAGAAGAGGCCAACGCACGAGAAGCCAATTCAGAAGAACAAAGAGCAAAGGAAATAGCAAACGAGTATTCAGTGCCTCATATGGAGGAAAATAATCCAAAAGAAGAAAATGTGATGAATGAAAAGAATGAAACTGAAAGTGGAGGTTTGGAAACCGGAGTAGAGAAGGCACTGATTAATCCAACTGAGCTGGCGTATGCGGATGAGGACGGCCTGGAGCTGAGTAGTCCAGAGTTCGACGAGGACCGAGCAAGAGACGAGGACGAAGACGATGATGACGACAAAAGAGAAGTGACAGCTGATGTCGGAAGCAAGTCCGCTGTGGACACGCCCGTAGCAACAAGTAAAAACGAAGAAAGCGAGAAGTATGATGAAGAAATTATTGAGCTGGTTGAGTTAACGCCTGTTAATGCAAAAGACGAACAGTCAGATCAACAAAACGGAGACGAGAAAGAGGGAATGGAAGCTGAAGGACCTATCGTCTACGTAAAGGAGGAAGTCAAGCAAGGAAATAAACCTGATGTCGAAGGCAACACAACTCGGAGCAAGGCTACAGACCCGAGTGAAATCTTTGAAGAATTAATGGAATTAGTGACATTTCCCTTTGATAATGCTGCAGCCGAAAAGTCAGAACAAAAAACCGAAAATGAAGAAAATGAGGCAAAGGAAGAAGTCAGCGGTAACGAGAAAACGAAACAAGAAAATAAGGCTGATGGCGAAGGCAGCACAACTCGAAGCAAGGGTACAGAACCGAGTGGAATCTTTGGAAAAGAAGTAATTGAAGCAGTGGAATATACATTTGATAATGCTGCAGCCGAAAAGTCAGAGCAAAATACCGAAAATGAAGAAAATGAGGCAAAGGAAGAAGTCGACGGTACCGAGAAAACGAAACAAGAAAATAAGGCTGATGGCGAAGGCAGAACAACTCGAAGCAAGTCTACAGACCCGAGTGAAATCTTTGGAAAAGAAGTAATTGAAGTAGTGGAATATACATTTGATAATGCTGCAGCCGAAAAGTCAGAACAAAATACCGAAAATGAAGAAAATGAGGCAAAGGAAGAAGTCGACGGTAACGAGAAAACGAAACAAGAAGATAAGGCTGATGGCGAAGGCAGCACAGCTCGAAGCAAGGCTACAGACCCGAATGGAATCTTAGGAAAAGAAGTAATTGAAGTAGTGAAATATACGTTTGATGATGCTGCAGAAGAAACGTCAGAACAGCAAAACGGAAAAGACGAAAAGAAGGCAAAGGAAGAAGTCGGCGTTAAGGAACCTAAGCAAGAAAATGAGAGCAATGCTGAAGGCAGCACACGCGCTACCGAACCGACGGAAATCTATGAAGAAGAAATTATTAAAATACCGGTAAAACTTTCCTTTAGTAATGATAAAGAAGAACAGTCAGATCAAAAAAAGGGAAAAGAAAAAGAGGCAAAAACTGAAGCTGAGGGTTCTATCGTCGAGGGAAGGGAGGAAGCGAAGCAAGAAATGAAGACTGCTGTCGAAAGCAACGCTACTTTAAACAAGGCTACGGAACCGAGTGCAAACTATGCAGAAGACATTATTGGAATAGGACCACTTGCGTTTGGTAATGCTGGAGCCAAAACATCAGATGAACAAAACGAAGAAGGCGAAAAGGAGGCAAAGGACGACGTCGGCGGTAAGGAAGAAGTGCAGAACGATGTCAAAGACAACACAACCCTAGACAAAGCTGCAGAAACAAGTGTTGCCACAGAGGTGGAAGAGGTTGAAGAGGACCTAAATGAATTGTTGTCCGACCTCGAAGAAGAAGTCAAACCGGCCAGTGCAGTGAATGGACTAAGACACGCACGAGAAGCTCGTTATTCCAGTCCGTGGTCCAAGTCAATGTACCCACCAGGTTGGGGAGAATCTCACATAAGCGTAGAGCGATTCTCTCAACCGGGCTGGAACGTAAATATGGTGACTGCTAATGAACGACCCCTTAGCAAACAGATGTCGAATCCTTCCCTGGCTCCGTTGCCTATCAACAGATCATGGTCTAGCAGTCCTTACCGAACACAATACGAGAAGAACGTGCCAGCATACCGTTTTCAGAACGGAAAGTTTGTCCAGACCATTTACGCCAGTCCTTCTGTGTTGGAGAAAGCCTTCGACCAAGAGAAACCGACAAATATTCAATCAAGACAAGATGAACAAGGACTGAGTACAAGTCATAAAAACGCAACCGGAAAGATATCACCCTCAAGTAAAGGCTCGGAATCGCCAAATACAAATACCTATACAACTGATCTAGACCAAAACTTAGAGGCACAACCTTCAAACTACTATCAATTTTCAGTACCGCGGGATGAAAGCGGTAGATCAGCTTACTTCGATCCAGCTTCCTTGGCAAATCCATCCCCGAGTTATCCAGGTGCACCCATAATCGTTCCTGTTCCCGTGTTTTATCCCGTTCTACCGATTCCAGTTCCGTACCTGATACCGGTTCCTGGATTGCAATCGGGACTTCCCCCTCCCCCTCAGCCTCGACCTTCGTCGAGGCCATGCAGTTCTCCGTATGACAACAATGATTTCCAACCACTATGGTAACATTGGTGTATCGGTTGACCAATTACGTGTTGTGAAAAAGTAAGTATGTGCAACATTGCCATACATACATTGTTATCACTTCACATTATCTAAATAGTACCCAAGACCTTAATAGTAACCTACGGTTAAGAGCAAGGGATACCTCTACGTCAAAAACCGCAGAAAATTTTCATTTTTTAATTATATCTCAAGATTGAAACACAAAATCGAAAATCTGAGAAACCATAGCACTGAGGTTTGGTAAGCCCTACATACTGAATGATAAATGTATTTAACGTTATAATCAGTATGACTGTGATAACGATTTCCTTAAATTTCTAGGGAAATCGTTATCACAGTCATACTGATTATAACGTTAAATACATTTATCATTCAGTATGTAGGGCTTACCAAACCACAGTGCTATGGTTTCTCAGATTTTCGATTTTGTGTTTCAATCTTGAGATATAATTAAAAAAAAAAATTTCTGTGGTTTTTGACGTAAAGGTATCCTTCGCTCTTAAGACAGGACACTCCACGTTTTTATTCATTTTTGGTGGCAATCCTGGCGGCGATGCTCTAATCTCAGTCATCATGTGGTGCTTTATGACTGGTCCTATGTATTTTGCCGCGCGGTAAGAGACATGGGAACCAATTGATTGGTTGCGACAACCCCGCCATCTAAAGACCCTTGAGTGCTGATTCATATCCACCAGGCTGTGAATCAAGTTTGACTATGCTTCTCCACGTGACCGTACTGTTTTCGTGTCACCCGATTTGATTCAGACATTTTCCTGTCTTAACCGCTAGGTTACTACCAAGGTCTTTCGTAGTAAAACACTGTAAAATAGTGTAAAACAGCGCATGCATCGCACCGGCAGCTCCACCACCACGTTCTTGGGCTTCTACTCGGAGAAGGATGTTCTCCGCCGTCAAGTCCCCATAAGAAGCTACAAACATGGTTTTAATTATTGCTAACAATTTTGATTGGTATAACAGCAACCGTTTATAATACATGTCTTAGGGCCGGTATTTCAATGTCCAGTTAAAGTGCCAAGTAAATTTAACTGTCAGGTAAGCCTAGTTTGGTGTGTTTCTATTGGCCGTTGTCATGGTGAAAACAATTTAACTGAAAAGTAAATTTTAACTGGACATTGAAATACCGGCCCTAAATGGATTTTAGTACATCATCAAACATTTCAGTTAACTTGTTGTTTCTGAAGTGTTATATTAAATTTACATACAATTTCGGTATCTTTTTGATTTGTTTGGAAGTAATAAAGTGATTTGGAAATGTACGGCTAGTGAGTTGTTTTAATCCGACATCCCTTCTTCTCATTTGATTTTTTTTTAATGTTACATAGTATTGTAGTGATTAATGTTTGTTTGTTCGTGAAACTGAGTTGGTAGAAAATAAATATAAATTTATTTTTTACTTAGCTCAAGCGAATATATATCTGGATGATCCGAGTAAAATAAAAAAGTGTTATAAGATTTTCAACGCGTCCCCACTATTGCAGATGATATTAATGCTATTAATAGTGTATGCCTCGTGCTCCACAAAATTCTAAAATGAGAAATAGCAAACAGCTTTGCATTTTCGTTTTCAGCTCTCAGTGGACTAGAATTTGTAAACAATAACTTCAAATTGTATTTGTGTTTGGATTACACAGACGATTTAAACTCGCATTTACTGACATTAAGAACTATTAATAAGTAACTTTTATCCTGTATAACCATGTGTCTCGTGTGTCAGTCTTCATTATGAACCTCAGACCAGGTATCCCCTTGGATACGATTAGTTACTTGAAGTTGACACAAATACCTCATTAGGATCACCCACGGTATTTTATCTAACCTATGTTGCACACTCGCAGTACACATCCAGAACATCACAATGCGCGTCTTGTTTCACCACCACCAACGCACGAGCTTCTTGTCAAAACAATATGAAGCCGTTTGTTTGTGTTGTTTGTTTGTCGTGCGTGGATGAGGTAAACACGCTGACCACAATCCGACACTGGTCCGTGAGGTTTACCAAAACACGCACAGTAGTTTGGAGCAGTTCAACAGGTGGGCATAACTCCATGGACAATGATGGAGCTTCAAGCATGTCGGCGGTTTCTCATCTTCCTGGGACTTCTTGTGCACTTTGCTGCTGTGGTAAGTGCTGTGATGTGTGTGTGTGCTGTGTGGTAAGTGCTGCCCAAAGAGACGTGTGCGTTACTACAGTAGAGTTCCGCGGGAGTTTACACCATGGCCACTCCATTTTCCCCCCGTTTTGTGCACCCATTGATACGTTGAAAGATAAGCTACCCCGGGATTTCTTGTTTTCCTAAAACGATCGGACCTCATCGCCTTGAAGAATGTGATGAGTGTAGTCAGTCATTTGAATTCCTCGTCCTTTACTCGAGTTTGATAATTGCTCGACTGGACTTTGCTCTAGGGATGTACCAAGAAAACTACCTAAAAGGTTAGTGTAAACTCCCGAGCAACTCCACTGTATGTGGATGTGGCACTATTCGACATCACATCTGTTCCCGCTTATCTTAAGGTCTGTTCGTTGGACCTGCTTGACGTCGCTCCAAGATCACTTTAGAGATGCTTCAGAGTAGGCTCAATTAGGCCACGCCCACGCTCGAGCCGATAGAGCACCGTGCTCTTCCCGTTGTCAAACGAACGCTTTCCATACTCCTTTATTCTCTTTTTGGCTCAGAATCAAGTTCCGACGAAGATATGGTTCCGACAAATATTTTACTTACGAAATACAACTTAAACATCATCAGAGTTGCTGCACGAGGAAGCCGGTTTTATGAATAACGCGCGAAAAGTAATCTTGCTCTAAGTGTCTCTAACTCACTCCTCCTTAAAAGTCCGAGCAAGAAAATCATGATCTTTCTGCTCTAGATCATGTTGCTCGAGTCCAAAGAACGGAATCCGAGCAGGTGATCTCGTGAAACGAACGGCTATTTTATTATTAGAGTAGATCCGAGTGCTTAGAGAAGGTCCAACGAACAGACCTTTAGTTCTTCAACTGCACATAAGGAATTGAAACCGTATTTAAGTTTGATTACGGTGTTTCATATTTTGGTGTCGAAGGTCATAGAGCTGCCGGCAGAAATAAGTGAGCTGTCTGTAAAAATTGGTTTAAAATGATTTTAAATTGCCCCAAAAGAAAATCAAAATATGTCATCCTATCACTCCAATGAAGTTCCGTAACGTGGTTTTGCAGATGTTCTTAGTAAGGTGTGAAAGGTGTCCAGCAACATCAGTTTAGAAAAAGTAATTAAGGACATCTGAAAAACGGAAATAATAATTGGAACAAAAAACATTCACCAGAAAGAGCACTAAATTCTCTACAGGTTGACCTATTTTGATTCACATTTGAGACAGTTTAGACACGAATTAAAGCAAATTTTACAAACCGAAATCGGGAGTTCCGTAGCTAGGCGGACATACAGTCTTAATGTAGATGTGGTATAATTACATCACCCTACGTTGTGTGGCTGCTGCTTATCACGTAGTATGAGAAGGATGATCAAAATGCAGGGTAAATCGGCGGTGTCCAATAACACATGTGTATGGATGCATTCGATGACAACAGCAACACATCTAGGTTTAAAAGGCATTGCCATTTAAAAATACATCAACATACACACCAACACCATAATGATGAATCTCAATTTCAGCACAGATAATGGATGTCGGTGGTTTCAGTGTCAAGACCGCCAAAATCTCCTGAGCCGCTTGCGATTGCAAATATGTTCTTATGACTGAACGTAGACATTGACGATCCCTACTCTATCACCGGAATTATTTTTAATTCACAAACTTGATTATAAACATATTGTGTACTGTGCCCAACATGTACCAACATTAACTTTATGGTCTCGGTTTAGTTAATCTTTGACTTACTGACTAATGAAACAAGGTTGAACAAGGTTACAGTTCATTTCCATTAATATTGTCTCGTGTTCCTGGTTAGTTTCTTTCGATACCCCCACTGAAATATACATATATAGACCTTTTAAAATAGTTACAATTCGTAAGTTTAGCTTAACACGACACTACGAAGTTAATTTCAATTAGGTTTTGCTGAGAACATCCGTTAAAAGATATAAAATGGAATTTTGCAATATCTAACTATAAAACATCGCAATGAAATCTGAGTATGCGCTGTAATATACTGCCAACTTTACACCTAAAGCAAAACATTACATTACTTACTCAAAAGAACAGCGTGTTATAGTAAAAATTACTCTTTCTTTGCTTAGGTCAGACCAGAACCAGTGAAGGCAATCACAGTTGATCCAAAATGTCGCCCTCCCCTGGTGTTTGTCAACGGACAACAGGCCTTACCTGAAGAAGACCGTCATTTTACTCAGCACATAATCTTGAACCCGCCAAGAACTGTTACAATTTACCGAATAAGGCAGAACTCTTCTCCTGCCTTGGGCGAAAATCACACAGGAGACACAAGTGTCACTTTTACCAACCTGGACAGCTTACAGCCAGCTGACCTCGAAGAATCGGCCACCAACAACCACGCAGCTAGCGTGACAAAACTTGATGATGACCAGATAAGCTTGGACGAAAACCTTAACGAAGCTACGTTTGTAGGGGAAAGGGTTGATCAATCAGAACCTGTTGATTTTGAGGTAAACACATTTAAATCCATGAAGATTACGCCAAGCGCTGACCACTTGGTATCGAGAGATTCAGACCAACACTCGTATGTAGTCGAAGATGAGAAAATGACCCAAGCGTCAGCTAGGGATTACGACGCATCTCTAACATACAAAGTAAACACGACCAATACAAAAGTCGGGAACGAAGTTGTTGGAAGTAACATTACTACCAAAAGCAAGCTGGAAGGTAACAATTCAGTACAGAGAAATAATGAATCAAACAGAAACAATGATCAAATTCACAGTGTGCTTCAGAGTAACATTACTGGACCAAAAGCCAGTTCATTTATGAACAACACTAAAATTCTTAACACTACCACAATAAGTAGTAGAATACTGAATGCCATTTTGCCTGCCTTTTTTAACAACCGTACAAGCAATGACAATACTGACGTTCTGGCGAGTAAGGCACTACACAGCCATGACAACACTACACGCATGTACGAGAAAAACGCATTTTTAAATAACATCAGTTCAGCTGGCAATACGACTAACCCAAACACCAGCTTCAATAATAGCACTCCAACTGGCAATACTACTAACCCAAACATCAGCTTCAATAATAGCAGTCCAATTGGCAATACGACTAACTCAAACACCAGCTTCAATAATAGCAGTCCAATTGGCAATACGACTAACCCAAACACCAGCTTCAATAATAGCACTCCAATTGGCAATACGACTAACCCAAACACCAGCTTCAATAATAGCAGTCCAACTGGCAATACGACTAACCCAAACACCAGCTTCAATAATAGCACTCCAACTGGCAATACGACTAGCACAAACACCAGCTTCAATAATAGCACTCCAACTGGCAATACGACTAACACAAACACCAGCTTCAATAATAGCACTCCAATTGGCAATACGACTAACCCAAACACCAGCTTCAATAAAAGCACTCCAACTGGCAATACTACTAGCACAAACACTTTAGCAAACCCACGAGCAGACTATAGTAACAACACTGCTTTCATGATGAGTAGGAATGTCACAAATGACCAGGCAATCAACGGAAGTATTCCAATCATTGATATTACAGCCGACAGTCCTCCCGCATTTAAAGAAAGTGTAAGAGACTTCAAGGAAGGTACACTTGGTCAATCTGGGAAGTTGTTATCCCAAAGCTCTGAGATACTGGCTTTTTTTGATGAAGAAGATGGTATTTCATTGCCGAGTACTTCATTTCCCCCTGACCCAAAAGACAACCTTTCTAACACTACATACCCTACCTATTCTACTTTACAGTCCATAGCGACAAATAAGCTCAATTCCAAACCTAGTTCTGTCAAGGACCAAGGGAATACTAGCCAAGGTATTGTTTTCGTAACCCACAAGCACCAAAGCACTCGGCAGAAATATAACCCAGCTGAAACAAAGCTTCCAGACGTTGAAAGAGGAACTCCGGATGCTGTTCAAGACTACCTTCATGAAGATACAAGCCATGTTGGTCCAAAGAACGTCAATCCACATAAGTCCAAGACGTTGTTATCAAAAGATGTTGAAGTGACTAATGCTCCGGAACAGAAACTTTCCCTAGCAAATCCAGAGAAATATGACACAAGTGAATCTGTCATACAGTTATCTCCCTTTGATCCCAAGCTGGCTCCGGTTACGGAAGAAAACTTAACGCTCAACGAAACTACAAGCCCGTTAACCTCACTATCTAAAACAAGCAGATTATTGATAACGACACAGTACCCTCAATTAAGAACACAAACATATGAGAATGGACTCACAAAAACACAAACTGCTGACATAAATTTAGGTAGGAAGTCTGACTACAATGGCATTCAAGAAGGGTTTTCTTCACACGAAAAAGGCACAATCCCATACCTGTCATCTCTACCACTAGAAGACAGCATGTCCCTGAAGAATACCTCTACCAATACAACTGACATGTCAACAGTCCCATCTCTACCACTAGAAGACAGCATGTCCCCGAAGAATACCTCTACCAATACAACTGACATGTCAACAGTCCCATCTCTACCACTAGAAGACAGCATGTCCCCGAAGAATACCTCTACCAATACAACTGACATGTCAACTGTCCCATCTCTACCACTAGAAGACAGCATGTCCCCGAAGAATACCTCTACCAATACAACTGACATGTCAACTGTCCCATCTCTACCACTAGAAGACAGCCTGTCCCTGAAGAATACCTCTACCAATACAACTGACATGTCAACTGTCCCATCTCTACCACTAGAAGACAGCATGTCCCCGAAGAATACCTCTACCAATACAACTGACATGTCAACTGTCCCATCTCTACCACTAGAAGACAGCCTGTCCCTAAAGAATACCTCTACCAATACAACTGACATGTCAACTGTCCCATCTCTACCACTAGATGACAGCCTGTCCCTGAAGAATACCTCTACCAATACAACTGACATGCAAACTGTCCCATCTCTACCACTAGAAGACAGCATGTCCCTGAAGAATACCTCTACTAATACAACTGACATGTCAACTGTCCCATCTCTACCACTAGAAGACAGCATGTCCCTGAAGAATACCTCTACCAATACAACTGACATGTCAACTGTCCCATCTCTACCACTAGAAGACAGCATGTCCCTGAAGAATACCTCTACCAATACAACTGACATGCCAACTGTCCCATCTCTACCACTAGATGATAGCATGTCCCCGAAGAATACCTCTACCAATACAACTGACATGTCAACTGTCCCCTCTCTACCACTAGAAGACAGCATGTCCCTGAAGAATATCTCTACCAAAACAACTGACATGTCAACTGTCCCATCTCTACCACTAGAAGACAGCATGTCCCTGAAGAATACCTCTACGAATACAACTGACATGTCAACTGTCCCATCTCTACCACTAGAAGACAGCATGTCCCTGAAGAATACCTCTACGAATACAACTGACATGTCAACTGTCCCATCTCTACCACTAGAAGATAGCATGTCCCTGAAGAATATCTCTACCAAAACAACTGACATGTCAACTGTCCCATCTCTACCACTAGAAGACAGCATGTCCCTGAAGAATACCTCTACGAATACAACTGACATGTCAACTGTCCCATCTCTACCACTAGAAGACAGCATGTCCCCGAAGAATACCTCTACCAATACAACTGACATGTCAACTGTCCCATCTCTACCACTAGAAGACAGCCTGTCCCTGAAGAATACCTCTACCAATATAACTGACATGTCAACTGTCCCATCTCTACCACTAGATGACACAATGTTTCCGAAAAACAAGATAACTGACACGTTAGATTTCTCATCTCTACTTTTAGATGTCATAATGTCTATGAAGAACAATAAAACTGACATGTTAGATATATCATCTCTACCACTAGATGTCACAATGTCTCTGAAGAACAATACAACTGACATTTCAGATTTCTCAGCTCTACCACTAGATGTCATAATGTCTCTGAAGAACAATACAACTGACATTTCAGATTTCTCAGCTCTACCACTAGATGTCATAATGTCTATGAAGAACAATACAACTGACATTTCGGATTCCTCAGCTCTACCACTAGATGTCCTAAGCCTAATGTCTCTGAAGAACAATACAACTGACGTATCATATGTCCCATCTCTACTGGTAGATGTCCTAATGTCCCTTAAGAATCTTGCAAATAAACTGCCCTCTCGAGAGACGGTCTCAGTTGGCCTTTTAGTCAAAACTTGGAGATTGGCTCTCCAGAGTTTAATAGCTAATTTGGTGGAACCGTCAACCTCAAGTTAGGTGCTGAGGATTAGTTCGTGTTGCTTAGCAGCGCCCTTAGTGAGAAGACGGCCAACTGAGATATTGTTGTTGCTCCTGAAATACTACGGGAGTTTGGTCATTTAATTGTGAAATTCTTTACTTAAAATGTTATAGCTAAAAAAAAAAAAAAAAAATTATAACTGAACAATTAAGTAGAACAACACATATGTATTTCCGTTGCCATTTCTTTTAAATTGAGTGAGATCACGCGTCTTCTTTGTATTGTTCTGGCATGTCCAACAGGCCCATGGAATTATTCCTAATACCCACATTACACGGTTCAATACTTGTATCAAACTAATTGAATTCAAGGACAAAAAATCATCAATTAAAAGACGCTATATTGTTGCAGTTTTTACAAAACTGTCTTTGATTCGCTTTTGTTCTTGAATTCAATAAGTTTGACGAAATTATTGAGTCGTGTATAAGGTCGGTATAAGCAATATAAGCACTGCAGGAAATATTGGTGTAAGTACTGACGTGTCAGCTGACTGTATGATGATAAAATGTCAATTGTACGTAAAATAAAGTCTGATGTTAACTTAAAGTCGATCGATGAAGTGAACTACCCATTCAATACAACAACTAAACTATTCAAATTAAATGGACATGAAAAAATACTTTTGTTTATTCTAAATTATGAATTTCAAGAATTATTACATTTGAGTAGCATTTAATACTGAACGTCTTGAAATTATATATTTTTTTATTAATAAAGTATATTTATAGTTTCTAATTTGAGTAGATTTGAGGTAAAATTGACACACCAGCGCAAATATCTCGAAAACGGATCGCGTTCGATCATCTTTTTCAAACGTATTCATGTTAGTCATGAAGTTATCTACATTAAGGACGAAAATTTGTTACAATATATTACTTTTTGAAGGTACTACGCAAAGTTATACGATTGAAAGTGTAGGTTTTTGTTCAGTTACAATGTATAACATAGGGAATTCCAACGCATTTCAACACTCAATAAATAAAAAACTAATAGCGGTAGGTGCATATTTTTTTCTACAATATTCACAAGCTTAATCTCAACTTGCAGTACATACAATTTGAATGATTTATATTACATGTGCAGTTATCATCGATCGACTTTAACACGATTAATGCGTCACATATTTTTGTATTATTGTGTACAATGACGGTATCCATGGGCAAAGAATGAATGTGTGATTTACCTCCATAATAACACACAAACAATAGTTGGTACAATCTGAGAAAAAAAAAACAGGTAATGTTTGTCAATCTTTTATATTATGTTGTATCCTTTTGAAAAAAGCTGAACCAAGCAACCATTCTAAAATCAAATTGGCGTTGGCCCTACTAAGTAAGCCGCATAAAATAATGTTAGCTTAAACACGTATTTTTAACTATCATGCAACTGTCGTTTTAAATTTGTTATTTAAATGAGAAAGACCAATGAGTGTTACTTCACTGTATATTTGCATATAGATACAGTGCATTCAAAATAGTTTAAAATATCAGGTCACTCCTGGACAACACGTCAAATTGGTTCGTTTGTTCTTTTTATCAAAGTACTAATAAATAAACGTGTATTTATTTGAATAATTTATATTTTACTTGATACCAACCCAATCAAAAGTTAAACATGTATTTAAAGGTATATGTTGAATATAAATTATTACATTTTTATTAATTACTTGTTAATGTAAAAAGCGTAGAGATCTCGAATTATGCGACATTGGTATTACAAATTTTAGTGCGTGACTTACGCAGGCAATTTTGTGAAAATGTACATATTCCGCCGCATAAGTTGTATGGGGCGTTGCTCTAGCCCCGAAACTCACGCTTGAGCCGAGCAGACCAGAGGTCAGAACCGATCGTGGCAGCAACTATCTTGTAAAGTGTGCCTACTCGAACATACTTGGGATTCCAGGGACAAAGCGCGGCGAGCAAGTTGGCGCAGAGCGTCGAACAATGGCCAATTACACATTGGAAACTCGTTAATACGCTCCGATAATTAACTTATAGTCTTGGCAATATCGCCATAGACTCCCGTGTCTCCGAGCGTGCCTGGTATCTATGTCCAGCACGGTAGTGCAACGAGCATACTTATTAATTTAACATTGAGTTTCGAAAAGTAAGCATATATATATTTAATTTTTGTTAATAGATCGGTAAAAATAATTTTTGACTTGACACTTTTTATTTCCTGGAAACACCTGTTTGCACAACATGCAAAAGATTTCTTCCTTTTCAGATTATTTTCTTAAGAATGTTAATTTGTGCGAAGAAATTGCAAAAATTTCCACAATGTAAAAAATCTCACGTTATTTAAAAGGGAGAATGTTTCAGTAAAACAAATTAATTGATCTGTCAAAACAAAACCAAATCTGGCTATAGATCTGTATAGCAAATGTTTTATATCAAACTTTTACATTGTGAAGTTACGTATTTTATTAAAGAAGCAGTTATTATTATTATTTTTATTTATTTATCCATTACAGATGTATACCGAGGTATACGTTCTAGAGATACATGTATATTATAAAATAATTAAAATAGTACAAATAATAGGCCTACAACAAATAATAAAAATAATACAAATAATTTTGTAGTGGCACAGAATGGCTATTTTTGTGCCCCATGAGACGACCTGATTTTGAGGTTAACCGAACCTAACCTGACGGACCTACAACGGGAAGCGGAAAGTGTTGCTAAAGTCTCACACGATTGCAACCCTCGATATTCTATTGTGACCGCAGCGGTCGTCGCACCGAGTTACACCACACGACATGACAGCGATGATGACGATGCCGCCGCAGGGTCATATTCCGAATAAGTAATTTCACAATTCATAAGCCCAGATGTCACGCCCGCCCATCTGTCGCTGATTGGAGCATTGTCACTTCGACCGGCCGGCCATTCAGCCACGACCCAAGACATTTGCTTCATCGATCGAGTGAGGTTATCACATCTAGAACTAGAACTAGCTGCACTCAACACTCACTCAATTCACTCAAAAGATAATAACTTTCACATTTCCCGCTTAAATTGCATATTTATTTACTTTTTGTTTGTTTGTCGATATAAAATAAAATGTATCCTACTACAAAAAAACACACCTTAAAACGCCGTTTCATTTTTTTAAGCAAATTTGACTTTGACACATCCCATCTCATCCCTTAATTTCACCTAAAGCCGATCATCAAGTAAGTAAACTACTCACAGGAAGGTATAAGTAGATTTCTGTCGTACCGCAGCAAAGCGTCCAGTGCTGCTAAGGCCCAAGGGCGCTGGTAAATGATAAACCTGTAGGTATTTCAACTGTTGAATAATATACAAGTTCCGATGATTGACAAGCTTGGTTCTTGGTGGAACATTGAGCAATGACAGTGCCCCACCATGTGACTATCGTGCACAAGAGAGCCACGATTCACGACTGGTAGAGTACGTGACATACATGATCTAATTTACCCTTGATTTCTTCGGCACTCATATTTTGTTCCGATTGAATGCTTGCAAAGAATAGATTGACCCAAAAAATAATACAGTGAGTGCAGGAGAATTGTTATAAAACATAGAGTATAGAGAGACATGTTCTACTCTATACTCTTGATTTACTTATGTCGGCGAGTGTATACAGAAGGGTTGAAGGTAGGAGGCCAAGAAGAACACCTATAGTCCGAGGGTCTGTGGATAACGCGACCTGCGAAAAGTTAGGCACCGGTGTAGAATTTGAGGCCTGCGGAAATCTGTTTATTCAAAGTTACCGCCAACCACATAAGATGAACAATAGCTTTGTTCGTTTGTCCTGTGATCACTACTCCAGGAGTACGGTATTACGAAAACCCCGTTTTTCTGTCCTGGAGTAAGTGTGATGGGAGTAGCTGCGACAAGTTCTTTTGTCCAGTGGTAACTTACTACAACTGTGATGGGAGTAAGGTTTTTACACCTGCTTCCCGAGTAGGAGTAGGAGGAACAACTGAAACGATCTCAACTGTGACAACTCCGTTTTTTTGTCCAAGTGGGAGTAACTGTGATTTCTACTCCCATATCCGTTTAAATGACGTATTTCCGGATGACTCCTGGCGTAAAATACTCCTGTTGAGGCAGGACAAACGAACAAACCTAGTATTGATACACCCACCCCTAACCTGGTGCCTCAATATCCGCAAATGATACCGCAGGAGCGTGCCTCAAATTCACAAGTCTCGTTTTCCGTCGAGTTCCCATAGTCTAAGTGTTGATGCTGTGTTCTGTCTTGAGATGCCCGTCTGGGCCCAGGAAAAAACCCAGAGTGACTCTGCTAGTCGTAAGAGAGGACAAAAGGAGACCCTCCCCCCCCCCCCCCCCCCCCACTGTCCCACTAAATATTTCTCCTCCCACTTGGCCCTGCCACCCTTGATGGACTCCCGTATGACGACCCACGCGACGTACAATGGCTCGGATTCGGATGTGGCTTTTTTCTTCATCATCATCTTCCTCATCTTCATCATCACCCACTCATCGTCTCGATTAGCCATTGTTGCACAAATATGAGACGTTAAGCTCCATTAATTAATTATTAGTCTGTCTTGAGATGCGAGAAGTAGAGTGAATCCCTTATCTTCTACAGGTTGTGTCCGACGCTAGTTTACCTGCCTGTTATCTCTGGGACCCTTGTAGCGGCCGCGCCGGGTGGTTTGTGTCGCGACTTCTGACTTTACCGGCACCAATCTCACCCCTGGACTAATTGACGTCACTAATGGTGGTCAGCCAAGTGACCAGGTAGGATTTATGTCCGTCCAGGGGGGATAACGAGGACCTAATGGGGGTAGAAGGTAGACGGTGCACGGGAATTACAAGACACCGTATAGGCTGCAGCTGCAAGGACACCCTAGGGGGAATATTGTGTCATTTCATCAACGTTTACCAGACAATCAGAAAGTAATATGTTTGCGAACATAATTTTGGATGAATAAAAATAAGGTTCTGTAAAATCCCTTTTTGGCAACTGAAATGAATTGAAATAAAACAAGTTATTGTAGGCCTACTTAAACTAAAACTAATTTATGAAATGACGTAATGTCGTGTTTACTGGAACGATTTAAATTAGTAACATCCACGAAAACTTAGATCGCTTCAATAACGCGCATTGTGGGTCTACGTGGCCATTTCTAGCCTACATTATTTTGCACTTGGCATTGGCATACATACATACATACATACATACATAATATGCATACAATGAAAATTACTAATTACATATTATCATGGTAAGCAATAAGCATTGTGATTGTGTTTATAAAAAATAATTTACCATTTGTTTTCTTATATATATTTTTAAAGAAATTTGAATTCGTTTGAAGTGCGTGGTTAAGTTGTAAAAACGCGACACTAAATATTCATTTCATTTGAAACTGGTGACTTCGGAGCCGGAGTAACGACGCACTCAACTGTGATAATAAAATAATATCTCCCATTGAGTTTACAATAAATACGTGCATTAGATTTATTGATTTATTTATTTATGTACAGTACCATATGGCATAACACGTCTTGACTATACTAGTCATCAAATATTAATATCGTGTAAAACATAAAAACTGACCGTTATGTTGTATTGTATTCAAGACCCGCATTATACCCCAGGTTTCTTGAACCCTGGGCTGGGCGTAAACAAACATTTGCAACTCGCAAGAAAGCGCATTGTGTCAAAAAGTCACCCAAACATTTTTACAATATTATTTGAAAGCTCACGCCATCAATAACCGATTGCATAAAGCGTCTTGGCGTGTATGATTGACGCGTCCGTATGATTAATGCCGCTACAACAATGCGAAGGGTCTCACATCTGGTCAAACCTGGGTCGGCTCACAATCATTTCACTTCTCATGCTAGCGCGGGGCGGGCTGGCAAGTGGGGTCACCCTCAGACCCTCAGGCCCTGCCACCCTACGACCACCGCTTCGCTTCCTTCAGTTGAATACATTTTATTAAATTCCACGTTTGATAGAAATTCATCGCAAGCACAGCTCGATAATATCGTATGTGAACTGTGTTGCGTTTCATTTCAACTCAAACTTCCTTTATTACTTATTTATTTCTAGTTCTGTGAAGCTTTGATCTACCAGCTATACTCCTTAAGTTTAATTTCTGCCGCTTGCATACTGCTGGAGTCTCTCTCCCCCAAAGTTCGTTTTTATGAATGATAAAAATATTCAAATGGAATGATATATTAGTCAAATGGCTTCATGTGTTGAGTACTTGTCATTATATTAATCAGCTATATACGAGGCTTGTAAATAGTAATCTAAAATCATACAGATAACAATAAGATAACAAATTAACACTTTGTAGGGCCTGAAATATAAGGAAAAACATAATAGTAACCAGTGTGCCTATTATTTTAATATTATGTTATAGATACATTGCTAAAAAATGTTCATGGACATTAACACAGGAGCCACAAAAGAGGGAAAATTAGTAATTGTTCCTGAAACCTGCGGCCTCTGAACACAGCTTCTTTCAAGGGTCGAGGGGGTGAGGGAGTGAACCCACTCGAAAGAAGTCAGGCCACATGCAACACTGCGACACTCAAGTAATTAAAGATTATGAGTCGTCAGGTCTGGTCTGGTCGGGTCAGGCTGCGAAATGTGATATTTTGTCTTCGCACAGCCCCCCCCCCCCCCCCCCCCCCCCTCCCCCAACCCAAAAATATCTGGATATTTGACAGTCGGTCTGTTGTTTGTCAGTGGGACAAACCACCACGGTAGAACCTTCAGCCTACTATCGGAATCAAAAAGGTGTGTCTCTAGACTTAGCCAAAATACGCGCACAAATAATGACTGCTAATAATATCAATCACATTCTTGAAATCTGTGAGTGCTTTACCTACTGCATTGATTTATGTTACATGAGCTACCTACAAAATGTGGGTTTCACTGTTTCCCATTGTTCTAACAACACAGACTACTTCCAACAAAAGCATGTAGAGCTATTTTCAAGAATATAATAAAATAATTTTAAATGTTTTCACTGTATTGAACATTCAACCATTATTCATAAAATTATTGTAGTTGAAAGTTTTAAAAATCGAGAACAACACCTTCTTGGATCCGAAAGTAAGTTTGCGTGATGTTTCTACGCTGGGGTCTCACTCATGCTTGAGAAAGGACGCCGAAACGCCGGAGTATCTGACAGGTGTTTCGTCTAGAGCTCTTGTGAACATAATGGGGATACACCGTTGTCCCCATAGAAGGACTAGATTTGAACCCAGGACCTCCAGCTCCTGCGCTTGAGCTAACGGCCTATGGAAGAATCTCTTATGACTTAATCTTTTATGTTGTAACTATTCACTAAAGGGATACTTATGTGTTTATGAGTAACTAAGTACTCAATTCAACACGAAAGTTGTCATAATAAGATTGAATAGCTTTGATAATGAGCTAGAAAGACATTTTATAATTCAGAATGGGATTTATTTTAATAGAGGTTTAAAATAATAAAATCATAAATGTTTGGCAACCTGACAACATCGTAGAATCGTACAACATTATTGAATAAAATAGAAGTATATATAAATAAATATATATAAAATATATAACATAAAATATGTGTAGAAATATATATATTAACAATGAAATAGATCTGTCACGTCCCAGAAGAGAGGTTGTGCGATCATTGTAGTCTCCAGCAATGTCGGTGTGTGGTGTAGGCCACGCAGGCTCAATCACAAGGAAGAGAGGGGTGGGGGTGAATTGCGTCCGTCTCCCGCGAGACAGACCCCCCCCCCCCCCCCCCCCGAACACAATCAAGGACTCGACTCGGGTTAATCTCGTCCGGGACAAATTGAATTGGCCGGTTGATGGAAGCGAGGTCAAAGGTCACCCTGACAACCTCGGCCATGTTGGGGGGGCAGGGGTATCGTGTAGCCACGTTCATTACCGTAGCTTACCGGCTGACACTAACCACTGTACAGCACACAAGTATAATCTATCGTATCCAGAATGTTGTCAAGTACCTCAGGATATGCCCATAAATGCACCGACATGAATACAATTTTTATACAGTTAGCATAATCATACAAAATTAAAAAATACATATGTGTATCATGGACATTAGGTTCACGACTTTGTTATATGCCAAAAATCATAATTTTCATGATGTTTAAAAAATTATCATCAACTATATAATCAAAATGTACAAGTATCGAAACCGTAGGGAATATTATAATATCTTCGATCGAAACCATGGTTGAGTTTGTTCGTTTCTAAGTTACAACCATGGAAAATTTCAGATACATGACATTTTTTTTTAGACAGAAAAGTCTTTCCCCATAAAGTCAAAAACGTCCTGCAGAGCTATAACGAGCCAATTGAGACTGGAGTGGTCTATTAGCCGACAAAAGGTTATATTTCCTAGAATATGGGAGCTATGTTTATACGTAACCCAAGCTCAAGTGTTGCAGACTCGTTATCGAGTATGGTTGACCTGAGGCGGCTGTGACCTGCCTCACTGCCTTCTGTCTCCAGACACACACGTGTCTCCAAGGCAGTGACTTGGTGCCCGCACGTGGTTCAGGGTGAGTGAGAGAAGTCACAAAAAACAGGCAACACTTTGCGGAGCTTTTTGCTAAATCAGAGGGTTTCTAGCCCATCTTTGAAAATAGCATGTTTTATGTTTACTGTTTTCAGTTTTATGGTTCCTGCGTTCCAGGACGGATATTATCCACTGACATTTATTCATTGTTGTGTAACTTATCACCCACTCGAAGTCTCGATTAGCATAGACTGTTGACAAAATATGAGACGTGACCACAGTTTTCATCATGCAAATTGGCTGACATTTTTACACGAGAAAATGGCGGCAAAACTAGGGTGCGATGACAACGAAATGAAGTCTACTCATCAAGGATCAGATCAGATTCATAGATCTGCCTAAATGAGTGAAAATTTGTATCACAACTCAGAGGTCGACAATATAAAACATATTGCTATATCATCTACTAGTTATAGATTTGATAATAAAAAATATAAAAATAATTCCTGATACATATTTACTATCAAAGGTCATTTCACGATAAAGGAGCGGCAAATAACGATGTGTGAAATGAACGGAAATGGACGCCATTCTGAAAACTTCCAAGTAACATCGCCGGTGTTTGTCGAAGTAGGCGAATGAATTATTTCCATCGCCTCACGGATGTCCAGCAACTGGCGGTTTGATTCATGACATGGAATATGATTGTGAGCTCAGAGAACGAAGCGCTTATCGTGGCTTAACAGTAGCGGGCGGACGAGTTGACTTGACGCGCCTCTTATCCTATCAGCTGAATGTCATGACCACTTCCACGCGACGAGAATAGCCCGGGGAAGTGTGACCACACCACGCGACATGCACCACTACGGGTTCGATTCCCGTCAGTATGTCAGCTGGGACTGGGCTCCAGTGGCAAACACAGGAACAATAAAAGTTTGACTCGACTGGGGTTCGAAGCTAGACAGGCTCTGAGTATAGGCCTAAATCTCATGGTGGTATGGGTGTTGTATGGGTGTTGTAGCAACGAAGCAATCAATAAATTCGAAGTTGTTCTGAATTGGCCTTGTTGATTATGAGTGACACTTATCCGCAGGTGTTCGCACTGTCCAATCACTGATTCATATGTTTCGTATTTGAAATATCGATCTTTGATTGGTTATCGCTCGCTCGTCGATGGTTCCGAGCCTACAGGGTTGGTTTAGTTTAGTCACTTTAAATTAAAGTCCCCCACTAAAAATTAGTTTCCTAACTGACTGGGTAGACTCTAAATGTGAATTTATTTTATGTCTCGACTGGGGCTCGTACTGAGTATAGGCCTAAATCTCGTGGTGGTGTGGGTGTTGTTATGTCTTCGATAACCGACACAAGATGAAGCGAGCCACGGATAATGTTGCCACTGTTTAGCTCTAATGTGTCTTGAGCCGGGATTAGAAAGTCGGCCCGAGTATTTGCATCACAATGAAGACGATGCGGGCTCGACGATGACGAGGCAGATTCTACGCGCTGCGGGGCCGGGTACGAATGTTCTCCCATCACGCGGGACAGCTGAGGATACAGGACTGCGTTGTCTCTAGGCTGCGAGATGACCTGATCACTGCACACGGCAATAGAACGTTTTCAAAACTGATCTAGGACCCTTAGATATAGTTCGACACGATCCTCTAAATCTCCAATGACAACAATGCACACCAATAAAAACGAGTTACAAAATGTTATGTCAAAGTGCATTTTTCATTGTTGTGCATTGTTGTCATTGAAGATTTAGAGGACCGTGATTATGGTCCTAGATCAATTTTGAAAATGGTCTATTGATGGTGTTTCACGGACCTTTAAACTATGAGAATGGCGGCCATCGTGTCAATATTTTTGAGTACGTTGTCATGGAGAAATAGTTGAAGTCAATTGTATTAAAAAACAAACAAAAAGAAAACTGCTCATTTCTCTAAGTTTACTTTAAGTTTTTACGCACCGCAATATATTTTAACGACCTGTGAACTGCATCTGCATACATCCAGCAGTCTTTTAATAAGGTAACATCTAGCTGCCACTTTTTTGTATGCCCCAAGCTAGCACATTGTTAGCGTAAACACCGAGACAGTGAGTCATATCAAATTCACAATACAAGAGGACTTCTGTCAATGTTTTTTCTTTTGTACTAAACTGCATTAATTAAACTGAGTTAACAAAAAAATTACCACCGCACCATCCAAGCAGCTATAACGTGATATCAGAATACAGCGACCTTAGATTAAAATCTCTAATTTACTCATTGGAATCATCTAGAGTGTACCTTGTTGTTAACAGTTACAGAATCTGTCAAGTCGTTTATCAAAACAATAAGAGGAGAAAGCACCGAGCCTTGTGGTACGCCTACATTTCTTTTGAAAAATAAGTGATTTCTGATTTACCTGCTATACACCCATCCATGTGGAATGAGCTGAAGAGGTAGAGAGAGGATAGGAGAGGACATTGAATAGAGTGGTTACTTCTGCCCCGACACCCCCTCAATGACTGCCGCTAATCCGCCACTGCAGTGTTTAGTGTTTAGTGTTTAGTGTTCAGTGGGTTCTGGAGCGCGTTAGTTCCGGAGGTTTGATTAGCGCGGGGATCAGCTGATAATCCACTCACACAGTCGAGCTCGTCGGGGGGGGGGGGGGGCGGACGCCCACTTTGATGAAAAGCCTCGTCGATACAAAGAACGACGTTCAGGCTCACCGACGCCGTATATATCAGAATTGAGATAAAACTGTTATATGATAATATTTAATTAAAACGGAAACATAGTAGAACAGGTAAAACGTTATAAGACCTAGTAATTGGACTGTACACTGTTCCTTGTCACATATAAAAACAATTTAAAAACGCCATATTTCGAGCCCTAATTCAGAGCTCTTTGAGTGTGTTTTCGCCCGTTGAAGAGCTCTGATCAGGGTTCGAAATATTGCGTTTTCAAATTGTTTTTATATGTGACAAAAGGAACAGTGTACAGTCCAATTACTAGTCTTATATGATGATAATATTTATTTGTTCTAATGTCGAAACTCATACATTCATACAAAATGTATACTTAATTAATTTTCTATGGTTTTGCGTAGGCTTTAACTAAATATACAACAGTCTACAACAACAGAAAAACATTCCTAGGAAGTAAAATAATGACAGGCATTATGCATACGATATCCATTAAGGTAAATTTTCTTTTACAGGGACGCGGTTTTGTATTAGAAATGAAAGTAGAGACAAGGATAACAGGGAAAGTGTCAGGACAACCCACAGATACAACACATGGTGAAAACACGGGCTGTACTGGGGGTGGGCAAATGGCAAGGTTGGGGAGAAAGAGGAAATATCGTGGCGCTGTTACAAGCCAACCCACTTCTTAAACCCACGATCAAAATATCCTACCCGTAATAAAACATCAAATATAATATACGCCTAGTTTTTCTCGTAAAGTAATAAAAATCATAACACAATTCAAAATGCATGTTGAATATATGATTGTTATCTAGGCTGTAATGAGCCTAAATTTTGGTAAATAATGAACGGAAAGCCGGAACAGAATATATTCTGTGTTTATTCCGAATGTGGCATTGTTATCTCTAGAACATGTTATGTAAATTTCATTTTATATTTTCATTACTTTTTTCCGACTTTCCCTACATGTGAGCATATTTTCAGTATTTCACGAGAAAAACGATGCGTTCTATTATAACATACCCTACTGCTTTTGATGATATTTGGTGTTTTACGTCCCATATCTTTGCAACAAGGCTAATGGAGACGGTGAGTGGGTGATTATGAGGATGAAAAAACGCCACAAGACATCCATGCCCATTGCCCAAGCCAGGATTCGAACCTGAAACGCAGAGACCGCGGTTTACTAGACCAAAGCCTAATAGGGAACTCGCGTATGAAAATTTTAATCAATTTTTAAATACCTTGTCTCTCATTTAATAAGTTTGTGTCTTTGAATTTTGAAAAACGGATCAGTCTATGCCTCAAAATAATTGGTTTAGTAACGATAAATAAAAGGGCGCGAAAAACGAGCCGCCGCCATGTTGATGGGATTTGACGTCATGGTTTTGTTCTTTGTACGCTCACCGCCTCAGCGATTGGTCTGTTACGCCACGTCTACACAATCATTGCGTCACAGCCACCTGTACGCGTTTCAGATCCCCGAGTTTAAACTTCAATAAATACGACCACATTAAACCTATTTAAAAATTTCTTTTTTACGTGCGACTTGCATTAATATACTTTTTGTATCTAGGTGTTTGGTTTAACAAAAAAAATCGTACGCGTGTTGCCTATTGACCTCGGCCAACTGCGCCGGCTACTGCTTTTGATATTCAGATATGTTTCGACAACAATAATGATTTGATGATAATTGAAACCAATGTGAATATATATATATATATATATATATATATATGTGTTTCGCGGCCTCCAACAATGTCGCACCGTTGTCCTCCGGTCGCGCACTGGTCCACATTGAATGACGTCATTTTGGTGAGTCAGCGGTTGTTGTGATAAGATAGCGGCCGGACAGACGATCATGAAAGAGTTTCTTGGATCCCAGGAAGTGGCCACGCCCCCAGCGCAGTGTCCACAACGCTTTACAACGCGGAACAACATTTTTATACCTTTATTATTCTTTGTTTTTTTTTTTTAATTTTCTCTCCTTACTTTCTATTCCATTTATTTTTTTGTCGCTCTCCTTTTTTTATTTTCCTGTGTAGAGTTATATTATATTATCCGTGTGTTTGCTTCTGTTATAGATGCCAATTTATGTCCCTCTGTACAATCTTTATTAATTAATATTCTCCTTTATATATTATTTTGTTCAATGTGTTTATTGCTTCATTGTAATTGTATACTTTTATCCGCCGATTGTGAGGCTGACACATTATACAACAACAAACCAATTCTTGTATATAATCTTTCTTCGATTCGTGCAAATGCTACGTTTGTCCGAAACAAAATACGGACACGTGACTATTTTTACAATTCGAAATTAAATAAATAAATAAATAAATAAATTCACATTTATTAAGTGTCTACCCGCTCAGGTACGAAACTGATTTTCAGTGGGGGACCTTTAAAGCACTGATATTCCTGCGTTCCTACGTGCGTGTTCCTACGTGCACGCCACTCATTGTCATTACTTCGTTCGTTACATAGACGCGAAACGAGAGCTAATTCAGTTGTCAAATTAAAACACCGTTAGACAGTTTATTTCCATGGTCGTGGAGAGCGATGCGTACATTCACACACTACACACCCCCGCTTCATTAAACTCGTCCAGTGAGCTGTTGACGTAATAAAATGATTAACGCCAGTCATTCGTGTGGTAGTACACGGCCGGTTTGATGTCAGTCACCGCCCCGTGGATGTTACGTAATTAAACCGAGCCGGTAGGGGGATGATTAGCATTGAGAAGGCCGTGACATGACATGCGATACACGTCACAGAAGACTCTTGTTCTAATAATGGAATCATGTCCGCGTTCAATTATTGCGAATAAAGCGCACAGCATAACTTCTGACATGTATTACTGATTGCCAACTCATTGACGAGGCTAATTGACAGTAGGCTATCTGGATTATATGCACGTTATAAACAAAAGTGTGAAAAACCCTCAAATTTAATACGTCAAATTGGCTTGGTCACTGCCACTTTCTCTCACTCGTTGCGCTGCTGTAATACTGCCAGGTATATTGCCAGGTATACTGCCAGTGGCCGTTTATTGTTGCGTATTGTTGTTCTTGTAGATTTAGGAGACCGTAATGAGACTCATACAAAGTGTTCTAGATAGTTTTTGAAATGGCCTAGGATAAACAAAGTTTTTGTTTGGCAGATGGTGCGCTTTGCCTTGAGCTTTGCGTGAACAAGCCAAGCTGGCTGGGGTGCGCTCTTTTGCTCTACACCTCGTGTTTCAGAATTCAATATATGTCTAGTTTGGTCTATTTTATACTGTTCCATCAAAGCACTGTGCAATGCTTTACTTTGTATCTTTAACATTGTGTACAGTGCACTACACAGTGCAGTACAGTTTAAATTACGTATAGTTATTTTTTAAATAAACGAATGTATTATGTTGGTTTAGGTAGAATAGTGTTGATGTACCTACGCGAGTGTTTCTGTGGCATTGCCCCTCAAAGCATTGCCCTGATGAAGAGCCAGTCAGCTATCAACGTAAAGATTCCCATTTAACGACGTCCATAAAACTCTGCCCCGATGGAAGTGTATTCAAGTATTCTCTGGTGTAAATCAACGGCCGCGACTGCCAAGACTTCACGACGCTCGGGGCCCGCAAAGCGCCCGCGAGGTGGACATACTGCGTGGTACTGGCTTCGAGCCCCGCGAGGTGTACATACTGCGTGGTACTGACTTCAAGCCCCGCGCGGCGAGTGGTGACGAGCGGGCCTGCAATGCCCGCCAGCTTTGTGAAGTCAACTGGCGCCCGGTTAGCGCTTTACAGCCAACTTCAACGAGAGTATCACGACCCGTAGATATATCCTAACTTACTCGACGTTTCACTCCTTCACGACCCGTAGATGTGTAACTTACTCGACGTTTCAGTACTTCACGACCCGTAGGTGTAACTTACTCGACGTTTCAGTGCTTCACGACCCGTAGATGTGTAACTTACTCGACGTTTCAGTACTTCACGACCCGTAGAGGTGTAACTTACTCGACGTTTCACTGCTTCACGACCCGTAGATGTGTAACTTACTCGACGTTTCACTGCTTCATGACCCGTAGATGTGTAACTTACTCGACGTTTCACTGCTTCACGACCCGTAGGTGTGTAACTTACTCGACGTTTCACTCCTTCACGACCCGTAGATGTGTAACTTACTCGACGTTTCAGTACTTCACGACCCGTAGATGTGTAACTTACTCGACGTTTCAGTACTTCACGACCCGTAGCCTATACGCGTCTTAGGTTGGAATTCATAGTCGGCCCCTACACCTAGGGGCGCCCATTGTTACCAAGGTAACAGTTGTTTCCATGTTATTTCCGATAAACAAAACAAATCCATAGCAACAATGGGTGCCCCTAGGTGTAGGGGCCGACTATGAATTCCAACCTAAGCCTTACTCGACGTGAAAGCGAAACGCCGACAACTCCCAATACGCCTGAGGACTTGTTTATTTATAAACTTCTTCTTCACTTTGCGGAGCTTAATGGCCTGTGATTATTAGTTAATAATAAGAATGTTGCAGGGGATTATTATTAGCGAGTCGTCGTCGGGGGTGGAACTGTTCGGGGCTCGAGTGCTCCTGGGGGTGGTTGGGCCACGGCTTCCGGCTTTCACACCCACAATGTGTTGATGTAGCTTCAGCGCTATTGTTCCAGCAGTATTACAAACAGTTGCCTCTGTGAAGGTACAACGGGCGACACTTTGAGGGTACTGGCACCACCTAACATGTTACATGCTAATACACGATAATGATGATTGGGTTTTACGTCCCATATTTTTGCAACTTAGCTCATCGAGACTATGAGCGGGTGATATATGAAGATGAAAAAACGTCACATGACCGAATCAGATACACTAGGCATCACGGGAGTATAGTCTTATGGGAAGTCTATCAGGGGAGGGCAGGGCCAGTGGGAGGAAACATCTTTAGTGGGACAGTGGAGGGAAAGGGACAGGATCTCTTTTCGTCGCCTCTTACGACTAGCAGAGTCACTCTGGGCCTATTCTACCTGGGTCGAGACGGGTATGCTATTACATGTAGCTTGCCATGAGTTGGAGAACCCGTCATGTTTTGCAGCTTCGATCATTTATTGGAAACATTTGAATTTTGGAATGTATATTATAATTTAGAACACTAAAGCACAATCGGATTGCGATGATTAGCATGACAGAATACACTAATCCAGAATGCCATAATTTTAAAGGTTTCGGTTTATTCTGTTGGTATACGAGTCTCGCAGGGGCTTGACTGGAAAGCTTTTACAAACAAAGTAAACATTTTTCTTGGGCGTTCTATCACAATACTTTATTTAAGCTTAAACACGAGACTAAGTCATAATTAACAAACGTCTTGATCAAGACGAAATCCACTCTGTGCCAATGAAACGAATTAATTAATTAACTAACTAAGGAAAGTTTGAAGACAACTTATACTCGGGTAACATTAAAATAGAGCCGTGCAACAGTAGAGTTGTGTTGATCTATATCTGCCCAGCGAGGTTGTATCACAAGCATGGTGTTGATGTAAGTAACATTTATGATTAACAAAGTCTATGTATATGTAAAGATAGACCCGAACAAAATATACGTGTTGTTTGTTGAGAGAAGTAGTGACAAAAACCCAGCAATTACACCTTTATAGTGATAAATTAATTACAGAAATAACAGCTATACAGCGTATAAATTAATTTTTTTTTTTAATTATAGACAGTGGTTTGTGTATTCCTTCTCAAAATAGTTTTAAAAAACGACTGAATGTTGTAGTTGTTTTTGTTCGTATCTCAATGAACGCAAAAGTTTCTTGACTGCTTTGTAAATGAGATAGAAAGAAACGGAGTTGACTAACATAAATGTGCTGCCAGCGTTTCTCGCTTTGGTTTAAAACTAATATAACCACAATATTGGTATAATTGCAACTAACATAGGCAATATACAACAACGCGAAAAGCATCGGCTAAGCACACAACTTGCGCATGTCTACATTCAGGGTATGCATGAACGGAAATATAAGACGATCCAACTCATTTTTTACTAGAATACTTTTTCATTGTTTTCTTTTTAATCCTTCAGATTTTCCTTGAAAGTTGCGACATGAGACGATAAAGTTAACCACTCTTTCAGAAACTTCATCAATCTCTTACGTTCTTGTCATCGGCTTCTTGCTAAGAAAGTTGGTTGACGCGAGCGTCCTTTGTGATTGAACAAGTATATTATCAAGCAAGCAAGCAAAACTCTCCGGCTAATTTCGCGGGTATTAACAGTTTATTACATTTCCACAAAACAATCGGGCTAAGATCTCGGGACTCGACGACAGAACCAAAAAGATAAGTAAACTGAAAACTTTCCGAGTTCGTTTAGCCAAACTTTTGTGTCATTTAATCTGCTTGTAAAATGTTTCGTTTGTTTTCGAAGAACGGAAGGGTTGAAATGAACAAGTTTGTTGCTGTGCCGAGTTTAGAATGAAGTATAAATCACCCCCTCCCACAGTATTGCGCGTTTCTTGGGGTAAAAACCACAGGGGGAACGAGAATTTGGTGCCACTAATACAGACAGTCATACATGTCATGTTTAAGTGATGACTTCAACTACAACCTGTGCTGTGGGTTGATATCAATAGACATAGTTTGAAGGTTCAACTGAAATTGAGGGTAAAGTTGATCGATATTGGAATGTGTGATATTCCAGGACGAGGGTGGTAATGTCTATGGACAAGTGAGAAGATTGCTGGAGAAGAGGTAGAATGGTGAGAAGCCTCAAATATAAGGTCATATAAATCGAAATTCCTCGATCTCGATCGTCCGACATATCGGCTATTTACTGTATGCTTACGTTTCACTGCTCTTGTTTTCATTGTCATGTAACCAACCCACAGTCTATGAGGTTTTTGTCATGTAACTGCCCTCAGTCTATGAGGTTTTTGTCATGTAACTACCCACAGTCTATGAAGTTTTTGTCATGTAACTACCCACAGTCGATGAGGTTTTTGTCATGTAACTACCCACAGTCTATGAAGTTTTTGTCATGTAACTACCCACAGTCGATGAGGTTTTTGTCATGTAACTACCCACAGTCTATGAGGTTTTTGTCATGTAACTGCCCTCAGTCTATGAGGTTTTTGTCATGTAACTACCCACAGTCTATGAAGTTTTTGTCATGTAACTACCCACAGTCGATGAGGTTTTTGTCATGTAACTACCCACAGTCTATGAAGTTTTTGTCATGTAACTACCTTCAGTATATAAGGTTTTTGTCATGTAACTACCCTCAGTCTATGAGGTTTTTGTCATGTAACTACCCTCAGTCTATGAGGTTTTTGTCATGTAACTACCCACAGTCTATGATGATTTTGTCGTGTAACTACCCTCAGTCTATGAGGTTTTTGTCATGTAACTACCCTCAGTCTATGAGGTTTTTGTCATGTAACTACCCACAGTCTCCATTCAGATAATTTCTGCAACTAGTACTTAACCATCATAATTAACATTTTAAGTCTTATTGTAGGGAAAATAATTGATGAAAGTTAGTGAGTAATTTCTAGTATTTCAATAAGTAACAAGTAAAAATTTGCAATAGTATACGTTTTTACCGATTTGCTTAGAAATGCTAATTTTTCTAAAGTTAGCTAAATCAATTAGTTTTGAATTGTAAAAGAGCACATCTGAACCCAACCGAAGGAGAGAGGTCTGTACGCAGCGAGGGCCCCTCTGGCGTGTCTGTCGCTGCTGGAACCAGCGATAAAGCAGAGTGGGGTCACCTAGAGGTCAGCGATCACGTGCCGATGCCGCCGTAGCAACTCAATCACACACGATAATGCGAACACATTACGGCCGTAATGTCTGCCACTCTTCCAACTATACCAGACACGATGAGAACACAGTCTTGGCGAGTGTGCTGTAATCCTGAGCACTCATTTTAAAATAAACTTTGAAATTTACATCAATCTGTATCACTTGTATATTCAGTCCATTGGCCAGAAATTACTGCACCATCTTCTTCAAGGGTATCTTCTGGTCTACACAGATTCTTTAGAAATAAGAATTTGCGATGAAGAAAGTTGAATTGCCCAAAACACAACTTGTGATGTACAGAGTTGACTAGCTTTCAATACATCTAACAAATCCTTAATTTATTTGTGAAAAGTGAAAACTCGAACCAAATCCATATTGTATTTTTTAATGTAAACTTCTAAATATTTTTGAAACTTTTTAATTCATAGGTTTTGTTAGACCCGTAGTCACAAACTTCTTAATAATCAATTGTATAGACCAGTCTCACCAATTACAAACGACTGAATTTCAATAGCTTTTCGACATCGACTTCAGACACCTATAGGTTGTAGTTTTCACGAACACACTATAGTTGACGGGAATATGTGAAGGTTGTCTACCAGCTAACTAGACTGGACAGTCATATGAACATATCAGTCTGCACCTCCTGTGCAAACTGTGCCTACGGGAATAGATATTATAGTACTATATATACAGACCATAAATAAGCATCGTTGTGTGGCTGGAGCCGAGTAAAACCGATACGTGAGCACATTCGGTCTGATGGACAAATCATTCCCCCCTTTGCCGTCGAGTGTCGAGCATTTCAATCGAATAACTGCTATTAATTTCCATTTCAAGTAACTTGTAATTTACATGCATGGAACAAGCAGATAATGCAATTATAGGTGCGTGAAGTTTTGTGGTGTGCGAGGGGTGCTGGTGTCGCGTGGAGGGGTGGGAGAGAAGGAGGGGCGGGGGGGAGGGGGGGGGGGGGGGGTGTAAAATGAAACTCGGGAGAGTTTGACAATGGATCATCTTCCTCGGGCGATCTTTCACTCATTATCCGACACATTCAGTGCGTGTGTGACTGTGCGTGAGGGCCACCACCAGTACACTTCCATCATCCATCCGTTGTCAAGTCAGGGATCGAAAACTTTGCCCCCCCCCCCCCCCTGGCGAGCGTGGGGGCTTCCAATACGCGCTGATCACTGTTTCAATTCTTGTTTTATATTCAAGTAGACCTAAGTGCATAATGACAACACTCTCAGTCCCGTCAATTAACTTCGGTACGATTCTATTGTCGTTACTTGGCCGATGTGATCAAGACTTAGAAAATTGTAAATTCGAGAACTGGATTGAGGTCTGTTGAAACTATAGACAATCTATTTGAAGGCAGAGGCGAATTTCAACGCCTTTCTGTGATGTCGACGTACGATACTGTGTACATGTTATTACTGAACTGACGTTTTCCTAAATGGCCAAAAGGGTAACTTAAGCTAGTGTGTGGTTTATTGTGGGAAATAAATAAATATCAAACTATTTAACTTACACACAAGCTCTACTGCTCACATCCGTTGCTCTCAGAACCACTCCAATCCGCTCAGAAGTCTTGGCTTCCAAGTTACTCCCTTCAGCCTCACCACCCAATTGTCACCACCCTTGTCACCAGCTGCTCCCATGTGGGCCGTGTTAAAATGACGGGGATGATCTATCGTATCAGACAATTTATACTTTTTTCTTCCCATGCAAGTGAGTTATTCCCTTCTAGATAAAGACCATCTCAGCATTAGCTTTTTAGATGTGGCTGCACCTGTCACTCCGAGCACAGTTTTAGATGGAGTATCTCAGCATTAGCACTTTAGATGTAGCTGCACCTGTTACTCCGAGCACAGTTTTAGATGGAGTATCTCAGCATTAGCACTTTAGATGTGGCTGCACCTGTCACCGAGCACAGTTTTAGATGAAGAGCATCTCAGCACTAGCACTTTAGATGTGGCTGCACCTGTCACTCCGAGCACAGTTTTAGATGGAGTATCTCAGCATTAGCACTTTAGAAGTGGCTGCACCTGTCACTCCGAGCACAGTTTTAGATGGAGTATCTCAGCATTAGCACTTTAGAAGTGGCTGCACCTGTCACTCCGAGCACAGTTTTAGATGAAGAGCATCTCAGCATTAGCACTTTAGATGTGGCTGCACCTGTCACTCCGAGCACAGTTTTAGATGAAGAGCATCTCAGCATTAGCACTTTAGATATGGCTGTACCTGTTACTCCGAGCACAGTTCTAGATGAAGAGCATCTCAGCATTAGCACTTTAGATGTGACAGCACCTGTCACTCCGAGCACAGTTTTAGATGAAGAGCATCTCAGCATTAGCACTTTAGATGTGGCTGCACCTGTCACTCCGAGCACAGTTTTAGATGAAGAGCATCTTAGCGTTAGCACTTTAGCTTCACTTGTTACCCTAAGTAGAGTCAAGTTCACGACGCATCTACGAGGTAGACCATATAGTTGTGTTTGAAGCCCGTAAGTAATTGCTTCCCATTGAAGAGGAAAGCCAACTTGTATTCAAATTAGTTGGACTATCTGCTAAGCTCGGAGCCACCGCAAACCACAACCAATACAGCGATAGACTATGGGTTTTTAATCAGCCCGACGTAACAATAGGAACGTGCATTAAAAGCGTCATAGTGGAAGAAAGAATAGAGTGGAGGGAGGGGAGGGGGGGGGGTGCATTGATGGAGGAAGCGGCGGAGGGGCCGGGACAAAAGAGAGTCATGCACAATTGAAGAACAAACCGATATTGAAAAGAGTTGATTAGTTGCGCGGTCTGTTATACTGCAGGAGTCGAGATCAGGAAGTCGCGTACATGGCTAGAGAGAGAGAGAAAGAGAGAGAGAGAGAGAGAGAGAGAGAGAGAGAGAGAGAGAGAGAGAGAGAGAGAGAATGCACATTACTCTTATGAAATATGTCGGATCCCATGTGGTTTATCCCTGCTTCCCTCTCCGTTGCTAATAATATATTGTACACATTCAAAGGCTGCATATTTACTACTTAGGTTTTACCTCGAGGATGATTACTTGAAAGTTATATTCATATCGATTTGCACCGATGTTCGGCCATTCAGATGAAACACTTTGCACAGGGTTGACTATACAGTAAGGTGGAACATTTTAGCAAGGTTGACTACAGTAAGGTGGAACATTTCAGCAAGGTTGACTACAGTAAGGTGGAACACTTTGAGTAGGGTTGACTACAGTGAGGGGAACATTTTAGGAGGTTTGACTACAATAAGGTGGAACACGAGCAGGATTGACTACAATAAGGTGGAACACTTTGAGCAGGGTTGACTACAGTAAGGTGGAACACTTGAGCAGGGTTGACTACAGTAAGGTGGAACACTTGAGCAGGGTTGACTACAGTAAGGTGGAACACTTTGAGTAGGGTTGACTACAGTGAGGGGGAACATTTTAGGAGGTTTGACTACAATAAGGTGGAACACGAGCAGGATTGACTACAATAAGGTGTAGTATGTAATTTGTTCATTTGTTTGTCTACAGCAATAGCTAAAGGATGCTTCTCGTATTGCTCATGTATACATGAAGAGATTACTTTGCTCGTTCAAACGATTTTCGCCACGGCCTCAATTTTAAATGAGAAATACATTGGAAATGGGAATGCTATATAAAGAAACGAGAGACAAAATACATAAATATTTCCAAAGCGATGCATGGAGTTATGAAGTAGAAGGCAGGCAGACAGACAGACAGACAGACAGACAGACAGACAGACAGACAGACAGACAGACAGACAGACAGACAGACAGACAGACAGACAGACAGACAGACAGACATACGATGAGGGTTGGCAGGAACTTGATGCTAATTAGTGAAGTATACGTGGAGCAGGTTCGCGTCCATACAGCTCTCGCCGATATAGGTAGGAGTTGATCAATGCCCCCCCCCCCCCCCCATGTAATGACGTGGCAGCCCCCAGGGGCTCGGTATTAATCACAGATACATGTGAATAGACGCCGTGCCGGACCGCCATTCGAGATGAAAAGACCCTTTGTGGCTATTGGCTTTGACATGCGTGTACGTCTTCCTTCAATTTGACTTCTTTGGCGTTTTTAAAGCTTGCGGGCCAATGTGCTCAGAAACACAGGGTGCCCATCAAACGACTACAGTTTATCTTTGAGCGAGGGGGCTTGTTGGCTAATCCGCCGGCGTCTTCCGCTTTCTTCAATATCCATGAACATAGACTTGCGAGGGGTGATCCTTCAAAGAGGTCCTTATACAACGTTATAAAATGTAAATAAATATTGTTTTGGACAAGACATTCAGTAATAAAGTCGATGCACATTGCACAGTAACCTTGTGGATGTTGACGTCATGGATGAGTGAGGCATGACCAACCATATGTCAGTATGAATATTAATCAATCAATTAATCAACTGTGTATTTGGAAGAGTCTGGAAACAGATCCGAGCAATAGAGTCAAAGACTTTTAAATGTAAACGAGCTGTACAATATTAAAGTAAAACGTTATTTTATAATAAATAAAGTCGCTGCTATTTTCTTAGCAGGTTTTTCGAAAATCTAGCAGAAAATTACAAATATTAATAGAAATAAGAATTGTCCTCGTTAATATTAAATAACATGAAAACAACGAATGCGTCATATAATGTGTATTTGTGTAAACAGTGACATGAATATCAGCTAATCACTGCGTTAACAGAATGATACAATCGTAAGCCCCTTCCTCAGATAGAACCAACAGAAGGTATTACTATTACTGCTGACAATTCTGATACATCTGGATCTACTTTGAGTTTGATAGACATGACATAAGTAGGCCTGCAAAAACAACGAATTACAGATGGTTTTTATAATTATATAACTCCCACGGTGAGATAAGAACAGTGAACAAGCCGAACCGGCGCCTACCCCAACTGCCAATCATTGTCACAGTCATTTGAACCCGGCAGATATACTATATTACTATTCCAATGTCTTTGGACCCGGCGCCTCCACCAACTGCCAATCATAGTCAGTCATTTGAACCCAGCAGTACCGGATCACCCACACACAGTTACACACCCCTACTGCCGAGATAAGGTAGGAGGTAAATTGACGATAGCGAGCAGCCCTTACCTCAGACCTGAGTCGTAAATCATTTTACAGAAATTGGAGTAGCTCGACATACAAATTGTAATTTATTGAACTGAAATAACAATTATTGTAACGTCTACAATATTTGTAAAATTTAAATACTTTGTTTCGAATTTAGATGATTCAAATCCAAATCCCAGGTAAGGATCACGTGTTCAATATCATGAAGCGATCTCAAGATATCAATAACACATCGTTAATTTTGCGTGGTTAATTATTGCGACTAATACATCAGAAATGCCCTTTGTACATCATCCTCCCTAAGATCATTATGTGTGGGATGTTTTGCCTCATTCACCCAAATGACTTCGCCAACGTTATCGTGAAGATATTCATCAAAGCAAAAACAAACATTTTGTCCGTATGAATTCTCCAATCCAATTAGTACACCGAAGTTTACATTACCAGCTGTGTATTGTGTATGTATGTGGCCTTGAAGCGTCACGGACCTACAACACCTGATCTCCTTGTGGGGATGTTTAGGCAGCGAACAATGAATCGTGTGTAGGGGATGTTTAGGCAGCGAACAATGAATCGTGTGTAGGGGATGTTTAGGCAGCGAACAATGAATCGTGTGTAGGGGATGTTTTAGGCAGCGTTTATATATAGTCTCAACGTAAACTCTCAGTTTACTCTGATTTAACTCGTTATGTGAGGCAACACAAGTATTACAGTTGCATTACTTCTTGTCTTAGGAAATAAGTAAACGGTGACTTTGGAGCCGTCCTAGCAACGAAGCACTCAATAAATTAAAAGCTGTTCTGAATCGGCCTTGTTGATTCTGACTTTTGTCCGCGGGTGCTCGCACTGTCCAATCACTGATTCATTTGTTTCTTTTTTTAAATATCGATCTTTTATTGGTTATCGCTCACTCGTTGATGGTGTTCGGAGCTTACAGGGTTGGTTTAGGCGCTTTAAATTTAAGTCCCCACTGAAACTCAGTTTCGTTACTGAGTGGGTAGACTCGAAATGTGAATTTATTTATTTATAGTTGGCTAATCAGCCTCTATGATCGTTGCTGGAGACTGAGAGCTAGTTCTGAGAACTAGAGCCTAATCATATCTTTTTATGATACCATTTTATATTCACGGCTAATGGTGGAGGCGCCGGGTACAGTGAAAAGTATTTGTTGTCATTATTTCTGCGAATGCGGAATATCGTCCGACATACAAAACAAGACCCATTGTAAAACTAGTATCACCTCACCCCATGTAGGCCTACACTTGTTAGAAGTTGTATACTATTCGTGCTTTTGAAGGAGATAGAAACATTCAAATTTTTATTTTATTATTGTTATTATTATTTTTATTGAATTTGAATGTATCACAATGATACAATCTCGGTCAAAACCGGCGTTAGCATGTTATACGGACGTAATGTCAATTATTATTTCCATGTGTCTAGGCCTACCTTATTTAATTTCACTAATCACATGTTAGTAGTTTAAACAGTCATCAATCTCGGTATTATTATTATTATTAATATTATTATCATCACTATTATCGTTATCATTATCATTATCATTATTAGTATTTAGAATTTGAAAGAGACGTAGGCATTAGTTAGAATTAGAAGGATACCAAGAAAAAACAATTCTGAAAGGTGATTTAGAAGAGAAAGGCACAGGAGCACGAAGACTGTGGGAGACAGAGGAAAATGGCGTGAACTGGTAGAAAGAATCATCAAATAAAGAAGTGGAGAAGAGAACAAGACAGACCTGGCAAGACAACCCAATGTTAACAAGCTCTGTATGCCCAAGAAAACTGGTGGCGTGGCTAACCATCCCCAATCCGACTTATGCTGGAAACCCAAGTATTGAAATATCTATATATTATAATAATATTATTATTCAATTTGTAAATACATTTTTAATGTTGGCTGTGTTGTAACAGTAAATCTAACGTCCAGTCCAGCAACAAGTGAAGTATTGTGAAGTGCGACCTGTCCCGCCCACGCGTCTCTGATTGGCCAGTTGACCCGACATGCGCTCACCCCACCCAACCTCTCACCTAACCTCGCCACCTCGACTCACTTTGGCAGGTGGTTAAGTTCGCGCGCCCTGGCAGGCTCGACCCATGGGCTCGACCCAAACTCGACGTCAACCGCAGCAAATCAACTCGTATTAGACATTGTTCACGTATCTTATATATAGCCTCATTTCGGGCAAACGCTTTCGATGCTATATCACCACCGATGCGAATCTTGGTATAAATTAGAAGTAATATTCCATGTTTCCCCCCCCCCCCCCCCCCCCCCCTCCTTAAAAACTTCCCTTTTTATTTTAGCTCACTTGTAGACCTACCCTCTGACAAGCGGCATTCGATCTAATTTAAAAACATTATGCTTATCAATTTTAAAGTATACAAAAAAAACGAATACAAATAATATTCTGTCAATCTCTTCTATTGGCAAGAAAAACAATTATCATTCACAAGACAATAATAATTATAGCCTGCATAGTTTAATGTCTTTGAACTGAATTAACTGTATATATTTTACGAAAACCCCGAGTCATGGACCTAGATTCAATTGTGTATAATTGATGTTAATGACAGGTTGGAAAACTATATAAAAACTGGAGGGTCTGGCGAGTACAATATACATTTGAATATTTAATCTTAATTACATGCGACAACGAGGCATAGCGTATGATTAGCATTAGTTTGGTGGGTTTTAATTAACGTAAATGACATGAATGACAACAACAATTACCACGATTAACTCTTTTTTGGCGCACTAGACCAAATCATGATGTCGAAAACGTCCATTTGAATGTATTTTTAGCTGAAGGAGGATAATTTCATGCATGGAGCCCGCTAGATCCTGAGATGTTAGTACAACCCCGTGCACGGTACTTGAACATGGGTCATGTCGTACTCACCACACGCCCTCTAGAGTCTAGAGGGTCCAGGAACACAGGCGGTTGTAACACTCAAGCTATAGAATCTCTCACTCTCTAGATTTTAGAACGGAATCATTTATAACCCTCAACACTGCGGCGAGTGTGAACAACAAGTTATTGCATCCCTTGTGGAGTGAGCAGTGGCGTACGCAGGAATATATTTCGGGGGAGGGGGGGGGGGGGGCTGACAAAAGTAGGACGTAGGCCTTACTGTAAAAAGGTGGGGGGGAGGGCCAATTTTTTTTAAAATCCGTATTTCTGATACATTTACCATAATCTTAAGAATATTATTGAATGTATTTCACTTATAAATTTAACTTGTACATAATATTGGCATTATCTATGCATTAAATAGAGAAATAATTCGTAAATGCATTTAATTTTTTGAGTAAATTAAGATGATTCGTAGAGAGCACGTAATTAAAGCAAGGATTTCAGGGGGGGGGGGTCCCAAGGTCCCCGAGCACCCCCTGGATACGCCACGGGTAGTGAGCGACCACATGCATGCAATATGTAATCCTCCCATCTCTAAAGTGTAAAGGTAAATGTTATACATTTCAACAGAACAAATGGTGTTGGTGTAACTTATATTAGAATTAGATGAAACTTTTTGTACCGAAATTATCACTTTGAATCAATAATCCCCCCCCCCTACCACGCTCCATTCCACCCTCACCGTTCATATGTAACTTGTTATTAATACATGACGATTTATTAGAATCACTATAAGGTAGATACATAATAACGTTTTAGAAGAATTTCTGTATTTTCGAAAATATTTTTACAGCAATGTCACGTGAAGGACTTCGCTTACTGGACACCCTAACTAAACTTCTCGACTCAGTGTTGTTGTTAACAAACGTCGTATATATTACGTCATTCATGTTGGGTCATGTTGGGGTGTAATGTTGGGTCATGTTGGGGTGTCATGTTGGGGTGTCATGTTGGGGTGTCATGTTGGGGTGTATAGAACATGATCTCCTCGTTGCGGATTTGTAGGACTTCTTTAACTTCAGTCCTTTAAACTATTTAAATAGCAGAACCAACTTCTTTATTAAGATGTACCTTGCTTGAGTGCTGTAGCCTATATATGTTTGCGCCTGCTTCAAGCGCGAGCCAACACAGGAAACACTAGGAGGATAGCGAATCTGCTATCTGCAGCACTGAATTTAAATTCCACTTATCGTGTCTCGGCATCATTGTCATTAGTCCCAGCTTTGTGAATATAACACCCCATTTAAACACACTGGACTCTAGTTATGCGAATAGCGTACAGCTTTGCTAAATATTGAAAATCTGAAGTAAGAGTTGAAACTCCCCCCCCCCCCCCCTTACAAGACCCTTGAAGTTTTGAACCCTTGACAGAGAGGGGCATGTCAAAAAAAAGCAGTATATGGTCAGTTAAAACAAATTACTTTATCATTTGCAAAATCTTTGTTAAAACTAGGCAAAATTGGTCCCAGTCTTTTGGTACACCCCTAGAATGAGATATGATGAATTGCATAACATGATAGTAAAATATTTCTAGGTCAGTTGATCTATAAATGATTTCATTTGAGACTAATGGCTGTGAGTGGTTCCGTCCTCATGACTTGCACTATAGCACGCGGATCCGACATAATTAATTTCTCATACTCGACTATTATCGAGAATGACCCGCAGGCTATTTCTAAATTAGATGAAGTCATTTCCCCCCCAATGCACGTATGTTCCGCGCGAGAGACATGGCTCGTGACTGCCAGTATAGTTGCGACCTCACGCGAAGTCAAGACTCCGCCAATACGGGCGGAGATAACGAATGGCAGTTCGGGCCAATCACATCGCCGAGACCGTGGCCCCTGCTCCGAGGCCCGACCCCTAGGTCTCATGGTGGGGGGCGAGGGGGCAGAGGGCGCTGAGGAGCGGAGAGCAGGCAGTCTTGCGGTCTTACCCTCGGCGACCGGTCGACGCTTATCGCAGTGAACCGGCTGACTTTTAACTCCGTGACCCGGACCGGGTCAGCTGACAAACATTTCATGACACCTTGGAAAAAAATTCGGAACAAATAAACGGATTCAAAAGTTTCTCGAATGACAAACTCGTGATTTTTCAAGATTGTGAAGATTTTTTAACAAGATTTCAACAACGCGAGTGCGGAACTTCTTGGTGTGACATGAAGAAGGTGGAAGGAACTTGTCGCAAATATTTCGTTTGTCTTGATAAAACAATTGTCGTGAAAGAATCGTGTTGGTGTTAAGTTAGTGTGTGTCTTGTCTGTGTGATCACCCAGCTGTCGGCGGTTTGCACCGTCGCCGCCTTCACTATTCTCCCCCACAACGCGCTAACCGTGTTGTACCCACCACCCCACGGGCCGGCGCCCTTCGTCGGATCGCGTCTTGACGCCTGCACCACGTTGGAGCTGGGCTTCCCTCGTAGCATGGCGCTCGTGGCCCCGCCGCCGTGGCGGGACTCGGGCGTCCATCATCCGGTGACACCGACGTCGGACGAGATGGGCCCCCGCGAGCTGCCCGTCAGTACCACCCCCGGCTCGCAGGCCGCCTCCACGCAGTCGGGGGGCAGTAACGACAAGAACCAGAACATAGAGTGCGTCGTGTGTGGGGACAAGAGTAGTGGCAAACACTACGGCCAGTTCACGTGCGAAGGTGAGCCTATGCATAGTTACTTACAAGTCCCTCTCGCCCCAACCACCTCCCAAGGTACTGACAAGGTATGGGGCGAAACAAATCAGTTTGAACTCGCGCCAACAATATGTATGCTCTTCAATGTGAAAACACACTAATAATTTACCTGACCGAGCCAATTTGAAGTAGGCCTATACTAAAAATGTGATAAATTACCCCGATGTGGACGTGGTTTCGTAAGAACCAATTTTTTTTTTTAAATATTTCAAATAATTTAATCGTCAACGTTAATGTGTATAATAAAAATGACTATAATGTCAATTGCTTTATTTCCCCGTAAAGATAAAACAATTTGCCTCCTGTTTTTAGTTCAGACTACGAAACTATCATGCTCAATAATTATCTCTTTCTCAATAGTCAATATTGTGTAGCCTTCTAAAGATGATACTAAAAAACAATTTACCGGTGACTACTCTTCCCGTTTAGTCATATAATAATACGCTTCCGTGATTATAAAAATAATTTTTTTTTAGCTTAAAACTTGGTTAATTATTTTCTTCCTAAATTAACGCAATTAAACCGATCTCCCAATAGTCTTGACACGCGATGGTATCAATAACTTACATTTGAACCCATCTCCCTACAGACACCTTCAATAGTCTTGACACGCGATGGTATCAATAACTTACATTGGAACTCATCTCCCTACAGACACCTTCAATAGTCTTGACACGCGATGGTATCAATAACTTACATTTGAACTCATCTCCCTACAGACACCTTCAATAGTCTTGACACGCGATGGTATCAATAACTTACATTTGAACCCATCTCTCTACAGACACCTTCAATAGTCTTGACACGCGATGGTATCAATAACTTACATTTGAAGTTTGAACCCATCTCTCTACAGACACCTTCAATAGTCTTGACACGCGATGGTATTAATAACTTACATTTGAACCCATCTCCCTACAGACACCTTCAATAGTCTTGACACGCGATGGTATCAATAACTTATACATTTGAACCCATCTCACTACAGACACCTTCAATAGTCTTGACACGCGATGGTATCAATAACTTACATTTGAACCCATCTCCTACAGACACCTTCAATAGTCTTGACACGCGATGGTATTAATAACTTACATTTGAACCCATCTCCCTACAGACACCTTCAATAGTCTTGACACGCGATGGTATCAATAACTTACATTTGAACCCATCTCCCTACAGACACCTTCAATAGTCTTGACACGCCATGGTATCAATAACTTACATTTGAACTCATCTCCCTACAGACATCTTCAATAGTCTTGACACGCGATGGTATCAATAACTTACATTTGAACCCATCTCCCTACAGACATCTTCAATAGTCTGGACACGCGATGGTATCAATAACTTACATTTGAACCCATCTCCCGACAGACATCTTCAATAATCTTGACACGCGATATAATTGAGCGAATTATTGACAATAATGAAGAGCAGCGTAATTGTATGCTATTATGGTGAGCCTGGGAATGGATTAATAATCTTGACATTTTAATACAAAAAGTGTTGGTTCATTCTTCACGACCAAATCTCACATCAACCTACATGCCTATACTTTAATATAAACTATAGAACATTACCCCAGAACATACAAGCAAATGCATGTATACGTTGCCGGGTTTGAATTTTCTCAATCCCTCTCTTTAACTTGTCCATTATTTTCTCTTTTCGCGGTTTCACTGATTCATTATTCAACGTATTTCCTGGATGATCTGTTGCAAATACTCAAATCTTGGTCTACCTCTACTTTGTTTTCCTTCCACGTGTCCTTCAATTATGTTCTTTATACCCTTCTTGCCTCAGATGTGTCCAACTAAACGATCCCTAGAGATATAGGCCTAGGGGTGATAAATGTTTTAGTAGACCCTTTTTCTTTCCCCTCCACACAAGTCTGGTTAGTTTAAAGAATTTATGCATTCATGCTGGTTGCGTGGCAGTCAATCTTAGTTATGCCTAACCTCATCTAAATTATAGTTATTAATAAGCACTTTTAATTGGTAATCGTAAAAGAACAATAATAAAATATGAAACTAGTAATAAATAAGCCCTTTTTGTGAGCAATAGTTTAGAAATCAATTATGATGATAGACAACAGAAATAAAATAGTTCATGGTTTGACAAGATTGAAATATAAAAACGTAGTATAGTCGAGGAGTAATAAAATAAAATTGTATAAAATAGAGCGCAAAACAAAGTAGAGTTTCGATGTAGTTTGACCGTCGGCAGCTGAACAATACACTCAATATTGAATGGATGAATAAACCGTGATTAGTATTTCGATGGCTCGAGATAATGTTTACAAGATTGTGGATATTTCTGCAAAGTATCTTTCAAAGTTTGTATGTCTAGGGTAAAGAACACAGTATAATATAGTCGCAATTAACAATGCACCAAGCGACTTCGGCTTCTGAACCATACAATACAATATATTATAATAGAACCTGTCATGTGTAATAGGGATGGCAAAATAAGTTGGCATGTGTGTGATAGCTTTGTTAGATAATATGAACTATGTGGTTGTTATACAAAGCTTTTGCGCTGGATCGCTGAGATTGGATACAATACGTCCTCTGCACTAACTGTAATGTTTTGTCTCGTGTTTTGTCAGCGAACGTTGGAACTTGGCGCTTCACACACGTGTTAATATTATGACAAGTGGTTCCACGGTCAAAACTTTATATAAAGTATGCTTTACTTCTTTGGAAATAGCTATTTTTAACCAAAGAACTAAAAAGAATTCTGAATCAAACTGTACCAAAGAGTTTCTGCAGGGATCATTCTATTTCATACACATAATGCCACATTTATTATTTATTGTTGTAGTCTTGTTTAAATAATTAAATAAATAAATTCACATTTAGTGTCTACCCAGACAGTAACGAAACTGATTTTCAGTGAGAGACTTTAATTTAAAGCGACTATAAACCAACCCTGTAGGTTCCGAAAACCATCGACGAGTGAGCGATCGATAACCAATCAAAGATCGATATTTCAAATACGAAACTAATGAATCAGTGATTGGACAGTGCGAACACCTGCTTTACCATACTTTAATAAGGGTACATAATCAGTTGATGTGTGTTATATGTGTATATGTCTACCTTCGTCATGATACATTCAAATCCGTCTATTATCTGTTGAGGTAAAAAGTGATAATTTCAGCCTCACTTGATAAGATTATGACGACGTCATTCGATGTAGAATTGATTAGCATAACTATAAGAAGTGAGATACCTTCGTTAGAGCAAAAACGTTCGAATAATGAACGATGACAAATTCAAAGCGTTCGTATGACTTTCATTAAACGCTCAGAGGACATTTTTTACGATATTATGATTGACGTAGGCTATATAAGTCCAGATAGAGATTTATTGCTCTGTTGTGGTTTGTGATTTGTAACGACGTGCAGCGTGAATCGTCCCTGATTATTAGCCGCATATTTACATATCGACGAGTACCTATCTGTACAACAGTTGATTGCAGACAGACTTGGCTGTAGCGCCACTTTGCGCCACTTTGCGCCACTTTGCTCACGTGCATGGGGGATATCACGGACGTCCTTCAATTGCAACAGTTTGATATAATCTACATCCACTCAACACCACTAAAATCTGCCAAGAGATGGAACTGATACGCTGTATCATTGTATGCGCCATAGTAGTTTTAAAAATTCTAAGTATTTAACAATGACCATTAAACTTCACCTTCGCCCTAGTTCATTTTGTCGCCACCAAAATGCACACAGTATATTTTGAGTATCGTAGGTCGATTGGGAACACTCCATATTTTTGTTCTTATGTAGGCCTATTCCAATTTGTGGGTAGTGGGTACGCGAATTTCAAGCTGGGGTTGTCCTAAATTGTGCAATGCGACCGACCATCAATTGCCATTATCTTCCCTAGATTACAGCCTATATTCGATTTATTTTTGCACATACACACTAAACTACAAAATGCGTCATAACAAACTAATTACTTAAAATAACCGAATTTGAAGTTTGCGGCTGTCGTGTGGGACGATAATATTGATGCAATACTTGTGTACACCTGTACAGGCAGTCGCTTTGCATCTCCCTCGCTCCCGTGTCTTGGGGGCACGGTAATCTATTCTTTTCTCTCTCTCCGCTGCCTTTGAGACCAACGCAGTTGGGACAACGAAAATGCAACACACAAATTGCACGCGGTCGGTTATTGACTTATTTTGTCTGGACCGATGCTAGAATAATGAAACTAATTTTTGTCTATGGACATAAAGATTGTACGAGTTGTAGTTGTCGGTAAATAAATATATGTACGTTCTGTTGCAAAATACTCCGCTGTTAGGTTCCCTAGGTCGAAAAACACCGCAAGGCTGATCTTACAGGAGAATTTCGTCGATGAAATGTATTTTTTTGCTCCAAAACGTTAACTATTTAAAGTATTTTTTGGTTCATGCACAAATGTATTTATGTATTCCTAAATTCATATCTCATTCATTAGCCAAAGTCAATAATTGAAACATGAATTAGCAGGTAAATACATCTACATACGCAAATGTACAATTAGACAAATACATTTTTAACAATCGGTAGGATTTAGCATTGTTGAAGAGTTTGTGGTGAATGATTTAATCAACAATACGTTGAAACATGCACCAACTAACAACGCAAACAATATTGTTTTTTGCTACATCCGCATGAAAGTCAGCCGGTACCGTGGCTATAGCATGAACACCTCTAGTCTGGCAAGTGTCGGCCTGCAAAAGCCTCGGGCAGTCCGCCTGGCCTAGCCCCAGGCAAACCACGTCTCTCCCGCATACTAAGATCCTACACCAATAAAGCCACACGGTTCGTCTATTAACTGCATGCCCGGCCCGTATGGGACCATATGCTGTAAAAACTAACTCTCGAGTAATAATTACAGGGAACCCAGCTCGCCTACATTTAAAATAAATTGATCGTGAACTGTTAAAAAATACACGGTTATGTTTGGTGGGGTCGAGTCGAGGAAACTGAACACTCGCCCGGGATTAGAACCCGAACAGTGCCGTGAACCGTTGAAACTGGGAATGATAATTACAAGGTATCGCCTCCTGGTTGTAATCACAATAATTAACAGAAATTTAAGATCGTGGTGGTAATTACGCTAATGAGTTATTTGAGAATTGAGATTAAGTGATCACATACCTTTATTAGGGGTAATACGCAGGCTCACCGCACAAGTCACACCTGAGGCTCGAATCTGTAACAATATTCATGAGATCGATAATTCAATCGATGGACATCACTCTAAACATAAATAAAACATATTATACACATTCTGTTCTAAAACGCAATCTCCAGTGACGGAACCCATAGCATTTCCTGATATGACCTGCCCCATGTTTGCTTTTCAAAGATGTTTTACAGATAGTAATTATTTAGGAATAGTTATTGATTATTTAAAATAAGCTATGAGGGCAAGAATACGTTGATACTTGGCAAACGCTAGAGAGGATCATGGATTAATGTCATGCAGTAAACATAAAATTAGTGTGTAGTCTATTTTACACGGACGATTGCTCGGGATGGGGTCTATAAACTGTAATTGATACTTTGTATAGTTGTGTATAAGGTGTTACTGAAAGCAGTGTTGATGGAAACCCAAGTAGTATTTTTCTAAATTGGCCTCAGAAATAAGTAAATTTGCCAGGTATACTGTAAGCTAGCTAATAAAAACAAGACGTATGATATGTTGAGGAAAAAAGTCGTCGAATCAACATCCATGTAGTTAAAGTGATAGCAAAAATATTATACAATCTTCACTCAGAATAATAAATTGCTGTAATGAATGCGACTTGGCTACAGGTTGCCAGACCATGGCTGGTTCATTCAGTCGCTGTGGTGCGGTGTAGTTTTTTGTGCGCAAAACAAACAATGCACTTCGTCGAGGAACCACGCGACCTTGTCAACAGCATGTCCAGTGTATAGCAGCACAGTTCATGTAGATACACTCGTCGACTGATGTAAATCAACATTCTTTATCATCGCTTCGGGTTAATTCGTGTGTTTCTCGTTGAGTGAATATAGCAACACTGAATTGTTTAGCTCTCGTATTGAAACATTCAAATATCAGGGCCTGGATTCACAAAGGTGCCTAACTCTAAGTTGTCCTAAGTTAGGCAAATCTAGCTAGATTAATCAAGATGAACCATCCCTTGGTATTACTACACATTTACAAATAAAATATGGTTAGTTTAATTGTTGGTACTTTACTATGTTTTGTCTTTATGACATTGCAAAACGACATTATGCGTAAATTATATCACAGATTTGCCTAAACTAGGACGTCTTAGCACTAAGGCACCTTTGTGAATCTGGGACCTGGTCTTATAGGTGGAGGAAGAGGATAATTATTAAAATGAGTTGGGCATAAAAGCCGCGTACCTATATTCAGCGGCTAAGCAATTGCTTGCAAGCGGAGTAAGCGGAACAAATCGCCGCTGACTTCGCTTGCAAGCAATTCATACGGCCAGCGGAAAAAGCAGATTGATTTCGGGACAGTGCGGCTAACTAAGCGAAAGCAAGCAACGTGAGCAAGCAAGCAGCTTGAGCGCAGGCTTATTTCAAGCCTAAAAAATAAAAATAAAATAAAATGTTTAGATCTTACAGAAGGTCCGTCAATCCCCTGGCGGAGATTCGGTAAAGTTGAGAGTTCGACGAGCCCCTGCCAGGAGATTTAGGGACCTTGAATCTTACATAGAGCCTAATTTCCCATAGTGGCTTCCATGGGCTATCTATAGGAATCATAAGTCATGTGGTAAGGGCTATAAAATAGGTGTTGAAGTCCGTAACCCTACCCCCCGACCAAACGTGCACAGTTCTCTCACTCCGAGCCAGCCAGCCAGCCAGCCAGCCTCTCATACAGCGAGCTGTGCAGCGAGTCTTCGTGGCATCCTACGGAGATGCTGGGCCCCGCGGCGAGATGACTCGGCCGTTCGTTCGTTTGTGTAGCTTTTATGTGTTCGTCTTCCTCCGCCAGTGTATTGTCTGGATGACGTCACTCACTATAGTTACTTGAGGCTCGCATTGCGATGATGACGTGCAAGGGGTGTACTTGGGCGCCCTTGCAACAGAAACACTCTACAGTACACCCGTGTTGAACTGAAGGATCTATAGGGCTTTGGGTTTACTTGTCAGAAGTGACCAGCTGTGTACTCCGGCCTATAGCTACTTTTATTTTGTTTATATATGCGACGGGCTTTTCCTCCGATTAATAAAATAAATACTTTTGTATTTACTGTCCATCCACTCAGTTAGAAGAACTGAATTTTAGTTTATTCCGGGAATTCCAAGCAATCGAATGTACTCTTCAAGCAGAAGTACAATGAATGCTAGTTTTTTTCAGCCAATAAGAGTAAAACATAATTACCGAATCCGACGTAGTATTTAGAGTTTTTTACGGTATATGTATGAATAGGTCTGTCACTGTAATTAGTTTACTCAACTAGCATGAACCACGGAGTCTAGCACTATTGTTATGTTCAGTGGCGTATCCAGGGGGGGGGGATTGGAGGGCATGCCCCCGCCCCCCCCCCCCTAAATCCCAGCTTTAAGACTCTGAAATCATCTAAATTTACGCAACAAATTAAATACACTTACGTATTAATTTATCTATTTCCATAGTCAGGAAACGCTCCCGTTGGTGAAATTGTGTAAGTTGTATGTATATCCCGGTCAGCAAAGCACCTTAATTTCTTCTAAACACATTAAAACCATTTCAAAAACAAGTATTTTTTAATTGCGTGCGGCGCTATTGTGTCGTTTGTGGAGCACCTTGAGCCCCTCCCCCCCCCGAAATATATTCCTGCGTACGTCACTGGTTACTTATTCCCTTTAATCAGTGGAGTCGTTAAGTCATATTGTATATGTTACATCATAAGGCGTATAAATACCAAACACGAGTGGAGTATCTACAAAATGACGTCTGTCTCCCGAAGTGGGGAGCAACTCGCTTCAGCCATGCGTCAACCCTCGAGACGACAACTCGCCACTACTATTAATGAGAACTGCAGCTTCTTTACTATATGTTAAATTAAATGGTCCAGCTCTTAACAAGTGGAATGCTAAGCCGCACATTAAAACTTGGCTCCATCACCAAACATCGCCGAGAAGGCGTCGCATGTAACATATAGCCTATATGATATAGGCCTAACCCCATGGCCGTAACCTTAGGCTACCAAGCCCCACTGTGTGTCATACTCATAGCACTGATTGAGTGATTATAGGCATCTTTCCCACGCCCACGATAAACAATACCATCAACGTCATTAGAATTATGTTTAAATTCGACCGCCTAGGTGCTTATTTTTTTTTAGGAATACACCACTGCGAACGATATGCTATTTTCCATAAACAGAAGATCAAACATATTTATAAGAAACCGGGTATTGGGGAAACCAGAGCAGAGATGAATATGCTATTTAAAAAATTTAATATCTGGCCATTTTCGCAACTCCTGAAGGCCTACACTTACAGTAAGTAAAGCTTTAATAATATCTCCACCTCTCCCCCCCCCCCCCCCTCGACGAGTCAATGAAAATATTATACTACAAGAGATAAATATTACTGTGCCCTATATACAACAAGAAGGACCTTTGACGGTAAATAACATATCACAGACAGCGATTGTCCCCCCCCCCCCCCTCCCTAAACTTCAACCACTTCACGCCTCCGGACCCCACAATTATAACAGTTTGTGTTTCACCGCGACTGCGATACGGCAATCGAACCCCGACCCCCGCGGCTCTGCGCTCGAACCCTATCATTAGAGCCACATTACTTATGATAATGATGTCAGGCCTCACATACAGGTGTATAGCTATGCTCCAATAGTATCGCACCTGACTCTCGGTATAAGTGACAACGGCTGGAGATGAGTTGTGACAACGGCTGGAGATAAGTTGTGACATTGCGCAGTGGTGAACAGGGGTGAGATTCTTATCCACGTGACTTCCGTGTACGCTAAAGCATATTCATGATTTTGATGAAAAATGATGACGGGGCTACTTACGAATTTATTTGAGTACTGAACATTCTAACTAAACAAAATACGTTAGGGTAGTTTGGTACACTAATTTGAATCCCTTATATAGGTCTGCAAGTTAAAAATATCGGGGTCTATTCATAGTTCCCACGTGACGTCACAGCGGCCATGATTGCGACACAATTGTTGAGGATTAATCCTAGATCATTGACTAATACTATTAAAATTCGATAAATAAGCCTTATTTAGAATTTAAAAGTAAACATAAGTAATAACAAAATTAAAAATTACGACACATACCAATTTTATTTAAAAACACGCTGAATTTTAAATAACTAAGATTATCTGTGTTCATCCATAACAGCCTTCAATTGTTTCTCCATGGCAACGTCAAAGTTTGATCACAAATGTGGCCGCCACGCGCAAAGATGTGACGTACGTGCAACCTTTGAATAGATTTATTTGCGAAAGTGGGTGGAGTGCAGGCTGGGCAAAATATTTTACATTTATAAATTATCGGATTGTACAGATATTGGTAATGTGACTTCGAGTGTTATGTTGATACGTAGAGTTCGTTTGGATACATTTAAATGTGTGTTCACTGTGTTAGTATACAAATTAACTTCAAATAAATAAAATATAAAATCCATCATAGTGAGCGGTGTATGGGTTGCATAACTAACACAAAACATCTCGAGATAAAAGTGGCATAGCAAGACAAGGTCGGTCCAAGCGAAGGGAAATGCCCCCCCCCCCCCCCCGCACACAACAGAACTTTACTCCTACCGCAATAATGTTCTAATCTTATTGAGAGATCAGAGCTCATTTCAAGAACCGTCTTTTATGAAATTATGTAAATAAGAAGGATTCAACGAATTCGTTTAATAGTTTCCAACTCCTCCCCCGTCATTAAAATATCTGCTAAAGTATGTTTCTCTCGTTATTATTTACTACTTTAAATTCATCTCCGTATTAAAAGTAAAAGTTGGCGCTCGCTGGGGTCTTGTTTAATGAAACGAAAAGACTAAAGAGTCGCATCGCGGCCTAGCGCTAAGTAGCTAGCTCACCTCCTCGGCGCGGACTAAGACGCAACTCAACGCAACGAGTCAAGATAAATATTCAACGAATGGTAATAAGCCGAGGCTTCTGCTGCAGCTACCGGCATTTCTTCCTGTTTGTATAGGACTAGTCTCACACGGCTGCCTGCATTCAAGTAGAACACAACACAACACAGCACATAGTTCCCGAGGCTCTGTGCTATATCCTCCTCGACTCGCTGGACTCCGCATGGGCCACCTCATGGCCCAAGGAGGTTATTTGGGTAGATATGGGCCACCTCATGGTCCAAGAAAGTTATTTGGGCCACCTCAAGGTCCAATGAGGTTATGTGGGCAGATATGGGCCACACTCATGGTCCAAGAAGGTTATTTGGGGAGATATGGGTCACACTCATGATCCAAGAAGGTTATTTGGGGAGATATGGGTCACACTCATGGTCCAAGGAGGTTATTTGGGCAGATATGGGCCACCTCATGGCCCAAGAATGTGATTTGGGCAGCTTATTATAGATCATGGGCCACACTCAAGTCTTGTGATCTCGCCTGTTCTGCTCCCTCTTTGAAACTTTGCACACACTAGTACGCACACACTAGTCTGGTGACAATACTGGCACCTGTGAGTGTGAGGCGTCTCGACGTAAGGTGGTAAGGTGCTGGCTGACTCTCTGCATCATTGTCTACACATGGCCTATCCCTCCTACACACAGCTGCAGTGCCGCGTCGCGCAGTAGTTACGTAACGCGCTTCAAGAGTTGTTATACTGCTCGACCTTCTTGTAGTCGCGATCTATGAAACAATATACGTCACATTATCCCTACATTCAAGCACGATTTGATTCACAACTGAATATCGATACATCAAAATATGTATAGACTGTCGCATACCCTTAGAACATTGTCTTTAGGCCGTGTTTACACAACGTCGTAATTGGATTATGGTTTAGTTATAAGCCGAGTTGGAAGATAGGGATCACATACAATGGTTCACACAAACTCGTCATTGTAATAGTCGTAGTCGTAGTCACAAGCGAGTTGAAAAATGTTCAACTCTCTTATTGCAATACCATATTCCTTGTGACGGACCAATCAGGGGTAGAAACGTCACTTATGACTTACTCGCTTATAGCAAGCCAATGAAATGCCATAAACGATGAATCAGTGCTACAGAGCTTATACCTTATTGAAATTCCATACGACTATAAAAAAACCTTGTGACTTTATATAAACCCGGCTTTATTGAACATTGCATTCTGCGTTTTGATTCTTTCACGGACGGATTCAATAGAGAATGTCCCGGCAGGTTGGTCGGTGTAAATACAAGTCCCGGCTGATTACGTCCCCTTCGTCTTCATCTACCCCGGCAGACCGCATCGAGCCGGCAGGTACTACATCACTATAGATCGGGGGCGCTAATCACGATTTATCCCCCACCCTCATTGGTTACGAGGGAGTCTGTTGGGTTGGTACACGTGAGTCGTGTGTAGGTGGTTGTAGACTTGTGGTAGTCTGTTGGGTTGGTATACACTTGCGTATGTAAGTAAGTGGTTGTGTTGTTCTCTAGGGTTGGTACACGTGGGTCATGTCGGCACTAAGCTCCACTAAATCCCCTGGCGGGGTGTCGTCGAACTTGCATGCTGCGCGCACGCTACTGGCGATCTAGTGGACCTTGGTCGAGACCATAGACATAATAGAATCTCTATGGTCTGGTGGAGAGAGACAAAATGGATTTCCCAACAGTTAGGTCATATGAAAGGGACAAGTAGGAGGATTTTCATTAAAAATGGGAAAGGGAAAGAGGAGGACCGGACTTCATTTCGTCGCCTCTTACGACTGGCAGAGTCACACTGGGCAAAATTCTACCCCGGACCCAAAAGGAGAGGAGACCAACTGGAACGCATTACTGTATTTGCGTTTGAGCTTGAACTAGACGTGTAATGCTGCTCATCGGCTGTAGTTATTATAAAATGTCTGTGTGAAACAGAATCATGTTCTTAAGAAAACACGTGTTTCCAGCAGAAACATAGTTCCAGTAATAATTAGACACACAATATGTTCATCCGGGAAGCGATGGTGTAATGGGCCAATCAGGGTGAATAAATTGTTCTACTTTGCTGAGCATTGCGAGTAATTGGGCTCCGTGTGTCGTGACGTCAGACCGGTCGTCGTCTAGATTAGCCTCTAGAAGCCCCATGCAGCGAGCAACGCAAGCCGGAAACGTGATGAGCGGAAGTTTAGCGGAACCCGATGAGCGCGTCCTAAGTGATCGTTTAACCGGAGGTACTCAAGCGGTTAACCACGGGTCACCCGAGTCATCTGATCCAGCGCGCGACACCGGTCACACCTGACAGCCGGGGCGGGCGTCAGCCAATCAGCTGTCGGTGATATCAGGCGCCACGACAGCCAATCATGTCAGCGCTGAGAGGCGCACGTCAGCCAATCATATGTCGGTGACATCAGGCGCCACGTCAGCCAATCATGTCACACCTGACAGCCGGGTCGGGGCGGCGGCCAATCAGCTGTCGGTGATATCAGGCGCCACGACAGCCAATCATGTCAGCGCTGAGAGGCGCACGTCAGCCAATCACGTGTCAGCTCTATTAGGCACCGCGTCAGCCAATCATTTATCAGCGCTATGAGGTACCACGACAGCCAATCATGTCAGCGCTGAGTGGCGCACGTCAGCCAATCATTTATCAGCGCTATGAGGTACCACGACAGCCAATCATGTCAGCGCTGAGTGACGCACGTCAGCCAATCATTTATCAGCGCTATGAGGTACCACGACAGCCAATCATGCTAGCGCTGAGAGCCACACGTCAGCCAATCACCTGTCAGCGCTAATATGTGGCAGCGGGTCAGGGTACACAGTGTCATTGACAGTACACTGCCAGAATTGACGACAAGAAGTGGTTACTGTGTTATCTGATTAACATTTAATTAGACAATACTTGCATTACGGCGCAATATGAAAGCAGAGCATCAGAAAACTGGTTCTGAGAAGAGTTCGACCGTCTAACATGTCAGATAAGAGTGGAGGAGCAGGACCGGTAAGGGACACGCATTACGCATTACGCATTACGCATTACGCAATACGCAATACGCACTGCTACGCGGGTACGTGAACCTTCTTGGACTAGCCTCCGTGTACAAGGGTGGGTTGTCTCACGGGTTGCCTCAACACAAACGTTTCAATTTCTTTATTAAATCTCAAGAATGCTACTCGGAATCGAAACATACCGCACGCTGTGGTTTAGTCTGATTCGGACATGTGTAAATTTTCGTCTTCATCTTCATATTTCACCCACTTATCGTCTCGATTAGCTAAGTTGCAAACATATGGGTCGTAAAATCCAAATATCACTCAATCAATCGGTAAGCTTTACAGATCTGAATGCTGAATGTATCTAACATTAATTATCTGACAGTATAATATGGTTGTAATTTTTATGAGTTATTATGGATTTAATAACCAAGATAACTACCCTGTTGATTTTAATGTTTGATACATTTATCGTTCAGTCTGTAGGGCTTACCAAATCACAGTGCGCTACAAGGCCTCCGTTTTTCGATTTCGAGTAACCTGCTAGCTAAAGATGATTTAAACAAATTAAAATTTCCTGGTATTTTAGTACTTGAGTATCGTTGATTTGAGGGATGTTTGTACAAGTAAAAGTTAAGTCTCATCTATGTCCCATCGTTGGAGTTTCTTTACATGATTTGCTTTACATGGGTAATGGAACAGAATATCGGTATTAGATATTCTTCTACAGTAAAACTATGCGCGAGCATTGTTAGCAAGTGTTACGAGCGTGGGCGTATGTCTATGTTGAGCGAACCTTGCGTTGGCAACACGTACTTAGTGCGTCTACCCTTCAGGCTCATGCATAGACGTCACTGTCTGTGTCTTTAGCGGCGTACTACGTGTGACATCACTGACCAATCATTGGGCTCGTAAATCAAAGCTAACACTCCAATTGGTCTCCAACGATGCTATACTCGGCCCAAGATTACCTTACATATGCTTTCGTCACAGGCGAGGCACTCATAGCCAACCAGCGAACCGCCCGAGACACACACGCGCAAATACCGATCGCTGATTGGCTACGAACCCGTCGCCTGTGACGAAAACATGTGTAAGATAGTCTTGGGACAACTAAATAAATAAAAAATAAATTCACATTTAGAGTCTACCCACTCAGTAATTAAACTGATTTGCAGTGGGGGACTTTAATTTAAAGTGACTAAACCAACCCTGTAGGCTTCGAACACCATCGACGAGTGAGCGATAACCAATCAAAGATCGATATTTCAAATATGAAACAGATGAATCAGTGATTGGACAGTGCGAACACCTACGGACAGATGCCAGAATCAACAAGGCCGATTCAGAACAACTTTGAATTTATTGAGTGCTTCGTTGCTAGGACGGCTCCAAAGTCACCGTTTACTTATTCCTAAGCCAAGAAGTAATGGAATTGAATCCATATTCTTCGTCGTTACAGGTGCATCTTTAGATGTTCGCTACAGTTTTGATGGACGGAAGTTTGAGCCTAGTTAACAAACCGCTGCAAGGCCCTGTTAACCTGTCTGTCGATGTAACCTGGCCTCGTACTGACATCCATGCGTGGGAGCTAGTAATTCCACTGCTGATGATAATTCTTACTTATTAAAAGAGATATTATATAGCAGGTATTTTCCCCCCATGTATACATATATACACTGCAAGACCCGTTTCTAGTAACTTATCTGGCGTTTATAATTGGTCACAGTGGTTGCCTGGAGACTCTTTTTCTTCCATCTTTGTTCTCACGTTTCCTGGACGCCAATTAAGGAGAGTCCGTGCGTAGCCATGTGTGACGCATGCGCACGCACGCAAAAACGCGGGAATCTCGACGAACACACTTTTGAGACGCACAACAATTAAGGTTTAGGCTGAGAATTAGTCTGTTGATGAAAAGATCGTCGAGATAAATACGAGAGAAGATGTATGCAAACTCATTGAGCGAGTAAAGGAGGATTTCCATTTTAGCACCTCGCGTAGAGAATGCGGCTTTGCTCGGCCAATTCTCACCGCAACGTACAAATTGACTTATCTCAACTGTGTACAAAAAAATGAAAACAAAAACACGCGGTTTTTTAAATATCGCATTCCCAATAAGATTTTTTTTACTGGAATTCCAGCTGTTTACGTTACGAATAAAACACGTTCTCTGCGGGCAAGGGTGTTGGATATATAACTGTTGATTGACGAATGTTTGACGAGCGTTCTACTTGTCAAAACTATTTATTCTACTGTGTAGGTGCATAATGTACAGTAATTAATTGGTAATGAGAGTTCAGATGAATAACATGGTTCTACCCCCCAATTATAAATATGAATAAAACAACGTATGGAGTATGTATATAAAATATAAAATATGTTCTTTTGAGGAGATCGAAACTTTTTCGTTAACTGTAAACTGAGACGCATTCTGCGTACAACGGGTTTTATGAAGAATATACGGCAAACCATCCGCAAACCATAAGCATATTTGATGTTCTGTATATACACATTACCCTCGTTATTAAATAAGGTCAGTAGAAGTTTTGCAGCAACTGTATAAATATTTTGCAGTTTACAATTTTTTAGCGGTACAAATACCTTTCCGTACCGGCAAGCAAACCAAACCGTTGAAAAGAAAATATTTAAGATAATTACTTTGAAGTTTAAAACTTTGTGAGGGTAAGATGTGCACAAAAAACAACGTATGTGTTGCTTGCCGTGTTTGTCATAAAAAAAAAAAAACGTTGTGTAAGTAGCATATATGACTGCACCAAAATGGCCTTGGTAAAACAGTTTTCATCTCCTGAAAAGATTATATTTTAATAGATATTTATTCCATTCGTTGTGCTTTGTGTATATTTTGAAAAAACGTTAAATTGTGAACCCTAGGAAGACGAGGACGTGTTTTGGCTCGCTCATCGCGCTACGCTAGCGCCCGTTGCATGCATACGCGTTATTAATATGGTAACCAGGAGGTTAATGTCTTGAAGATGTGTGAAAGCGATTGACATGCCGTGGTTAGGCGAGGTCAAAGGAGGGCATCCTACCATCACACAGGTAGCTTCGCGAGTAATTATAGCTCTCGTATTGTTCCGTGCACGGCCGACCAAATGACATGGATTTATTCAAAAGGCATTTAAAACCGAATTAATTATCCAATAACGTTGGTTGTTCGTATAGCGGCAATGCGATAATAATACAGGGCGGGATTTTGTTGGGCTAGATTATTTACATTGGTAATTATAATAATATACCAGTTCATGCTCGGCTTGGTTCCCTCTTCCATAGACCTCCTTGCAATGATGATAAGTAGTAATAAATTGCTCGCTCTTTAGAATTGTCAAAACTTAATTCTAATTCGAGGAATAAAAAAACAAGCTTATTTGTAGTCTCGATGAAAATGACGTCAGCGCTTCCCACTTATTTCCCGGGAAGGGGGCATAACTTGGATGAATTAACTAAAAGCAAATCTCATGGTACAGTCTAGACTCTACTACAATACCTTTTGTATCCGTTCTTGTAAATATGGCAGTGGTAAATGAAACGTTTCATATCGGAGTCCACAAAACCCACTCCAAGAGAAGAGGGCTCTACCTCCAACATGGCCGAACACATCAGCTGGCGAACACTACATGGATACCGTTATCTGTAATGTCGCCCGAGTACGAAGATTCCTCCTCCAGTTGTTTGTTTGTTTTGCGTAACTACTTGTTTGAGCAGTTCTACAGAGAGAAAAAAACTGATAATTTCATACACTAGCTATAATTTGTAACCACGAAAACCTCAGTAGCTATAAAACCACAAACGTCGGTGAATCTTGCGCCTGACCTGACTGTATGTAACAGTATAGGTAGGTATGCAACCATTTCGCAAGACTATTTGCTCTGTTTAGTACCCAGGCCATAATAAATGTATGCGCACGATTAATTGCAAGAACAATATTGTTCCCAGGTGCACAATGAGCGTCCATGTTGATTCTTACGATATCATGTTAGAGCGATCATGCCCGCGCATACATTGACAGCAGCGAAGGTGTCTGTGGCTCGTTGTCGTGCATGATTGGTTGTGTAATGGCTGTGGATAGCCTCGTTGCATTGTATCGTGGCTAATTTGTCGAGTGTTTCTGTGGTTGGAAGCCGGTGCAGTGTGAAGTCCTACACATCTTCACACTCCGAGGTTACTTTCCTATGTGTGGCTTCGTAATTCTGTTGCTAATCTTCAGTATGTAGAATACAGCTCGATGACATGCATGCCGTTCTAACTGCTTTGACCTCTACCTACATGGAACCTCTTTGCAATCCAACTTGTTTCTGTAGATCTAACTTCTTTGCAAGGTGAACTTATGCATGTCATACAGTATCTATACTAAATGCTTTGCAATGTGGAGTTATTTTATTTTAACATCTTTGCAATTTAAGTGCTTTGCAACTAGTATTATTTGTTTCCTTGTAAAAGCTTTGCAATGTGAAGTTGTTCATGCCTGCTTTGCTTGCCAATAATAATAATATAATAATAATAATAATCATTTAATAATAATCATGTATAACTGCTTTGCAATATTGCAGCCTATATTATGACTTACAACATCAACTGACTATGGCGTGTCAATATAACTGAAACAGAACTTTGTTATAGTATGTATTGCCTCAGACCTCATTGTATCTTTTTTAATTTGCATTGTATTAATTTATTTACCTTTTTCTTGTACATAATTTGTATTTATTTAATTTAAACTCACTGTTTGCTATTCTAAAGGCGACCTTGCTAGTTCTGTGTTTTCTGTTGTTACTGTGGTATCGTATGATGTGTGAGTAGACTGATTGCCCTCCATTGTAAAGCAATCCAACTAGGCTAATAGCGACGAGGACTATCAAGGGTGGTCCTGTAGGCCTATAGATCTGCCCCTTGAAACTGCCACGGTGATAACCTCTATACCATTACCAGACTCACTTGTCTAAGCCAGATAGATAGGCCTAGAGAGTTATAATAGGCTAATTATTATCAGATGATTATTCATGAACCAATTAGAAGATCGCATATTCATGGCGCTAGAAAAGACTGGGTGAATCATGAGCTGCATTATCAAATCATATATCACTGGCGAGTCAAGTGGAACTATATATAAGTGAGACCAGGGCACAGATAAGTAAGAGGTGGAGCATAGTTGTGCACTAACATATGCATGCAGCATGGACATATGCATGTAGCATGGATATATGCATGTAGCATGGATATATGCATGTAGCATGGATATATGCATGTAGCATGGACATATGCATGTAGCATGGACATATGCATGTCCCATAGCCAATATATGCATGTAGCATGGATATATGCATGTCCCATAGACAATATATGCACGTAGTTTGTAATCATAACCTAGTAGCATCTTGGCACAATTGTTTAAAATAAAACCATAATATTATTATCTCCATGACAGTGACATAAAGGATGGTTATTTAGTTGTTTACTGTATAACCTCACGGCATGCACAACTAATAATATAAGGAAGAGATTTGTTCAAGCATAATTCCCAACCCAACAACACTGTTACTTGAGTAAATCATTGTTGATGTGTGAGATATAAACATAACTTTGACACCCAATGTTTCGTGTGGGTAGGCCTATACTAGATGGGCTAGGGATATTTTTTTGTCACATTTTAGCGTCGCGTACTTGCCAATTTCTTTTACAGTCTTTCTTGCATCGAGATTAACATTCATTTATTAAAGACTACACTTAGCCGAAATATTGGTCTATTTCAAATAGTTGTTTTAAGGTTCAGCTAGTTCCTAACTTGCAACATACTATAGCATCTGCCACCACGTATCATGGGTTTAGCCTATATTAAAACAACAAATTCTTACTAAGTATAAGTCGCACCTATTACTATTAATTTCTTCTAACACCTGTTGCGAACGAAGTAGACACACTTTAACTGCCCATATGTGGCTTTTCACTACGTGTTGGTGGGGAGAATAATGCTTTCTGGCGCCACAGGTGTGAAGAATTAGGCTTGCCACATGCCAATATAACAGGTATATAGATAATGCTTATGGAACAGTTTGCTGCCTGCTTGCGTTTCCAATTCTATTTATATCCTTGTTAGAAGTTCTAAGCTGCAAGATCATATAGTTGTCCCAAGACTACCTTACACATGCTTTCGTCACAGGCGACTGATTCGTAGCCAATCAGCGATCGGTATTGGCGCTGGTGTGTCTCTGGCGGTTCGCCGGTTGGCTACGACTGCCCCGGATGTGACGAAAGCAGGTGTAAAGTAATCTTGGGTCCACTATAATACGTTTTACAATATACATAGTCTGTTTTCGAATTGAAGTAAGTTTCGTCTACCATTGAATGTATGGTTTGGTTAGTTTCGTCCACCATTGAATGTATATGGTTTGGTTCTAAACATGGCAAGGTGACTGTTGTGTTGTATTGTATGCACCTTTCAGTGACGGTTGTTTGGAAATCGTAAATTTGCCCAAAACATTGTACCTAACAGGTGCTTCCGTATTGCCATGTTGGGTTGTAAACAGCCCTAAATCAAGAGCACGGCAGTTTATAGCGTCAACACACACTTTGCGCACTAAACTAATCAGATAACAAGGAACACAATATACAGTATTCTCTCAGACGGCCATTGGAAACAGGATGCAGCTTAATTAAAAAATATTATGTAATATCTCCAGGTTTACAATGTCTAATTACACCCTTGTTAATCAGATAAAGGTTAAGAGTGGCTAAGAATGCGTGGTTATATTTAATTACCGACAACGGAATTAACCGAAGCCATTATTCAGCGTTACGAGTGGACGGTATAACCTTATCTACGCGGCGCAGATATAACGCGCGTTACTCGCGTTCACCAATCACAGGCGAGGTAAGGCAAGACTACTGGCTCTACTTACAATCAATAATATGCGTCTAGGCTATACTTTATAGATTAATAATTATATTGTTTGGATTATTAACTTGTACCGTCAAGAGAGCAAATAGAAATAACTGCCTTTCATCCCGCCAAAGATTTTTGCAACGCTAAATGAGGTGTGCAATTTTAAATAATAAGCCCATCGTTCGCGTTCTGCAACTTACAGATGTCGTTTTGATAGATGGATATGCGGATACTTTCAAAATTGATCTAAGACCCTTATTAGATAGAGGTAATCACACGGTCCTCTATCTTCAATGACAACAATGCACAACAATAAAAAGGAAATGTTATGATGTCAAAGTGCATATTTCATTGTTGTGAATTGAAGATTTTAGAGGACCGTGATTACTTCTATCTAAGGGTCCTAGATCGGTCTATTATACGTCTAGTGACGATAGGCCTAGATACGTGTACTGTATATTGTTTAGAGTGTTACTCCTGCAGTCCTGCTTGGACGTGAGCTCAAGCCTGGTACACCTGCAGCGCAGTGGCCGCACCGTGACCACTGACCTGAACCTCTCATGTTCGCATTCCGGCTCCGCCAATCTGCCACTCGGGCTCATAACTACGCGCCCATACAAGTACGCGCGCCCTCGTTCGCTGCATCCACTTTCATGATGCAGTACTACCCCACCCACAATGCATCATAGGTAAGCCTACTACACAACACAGTAACGTGCAAATTGTGCAGATTATGAGGACAAAACAAAAGCTCAGTTGTCTGACGAAGGATCGTGAGGAGCCCCCGAAAGGAAGTGCTTGTTTATCGCATGACGCAACGGCCGCCTGTAGAAGACATTGAGCAGCACCCGAAAGAAAGTGCTTGTCTACCGCATGACGCAGCAGCCGCCTGTAGAAGACATTCAGCAGCCCCCGAAAGAAAGTGCCTGTATACCGCATGACGCAGCGGCCGCCTGTAGAAGACATTCAGCAGCCCCCGAAAGAAAGCGCTTGTCTACCGCATTTACATGACGCGGCAGCCGCCTGTAGAAGACATTCAGCAACTTGAACATAGCCTCGTCATCGCAACGTTGATCTGCCTCATCGGCTGACGTGCTCGCAACAAAGGCAACATCCATCTATGTGATCTATAGCGATAGTCTTTTGTTTCGAGAGGTCATACAACGCCCATTATATCAAGCCCATCAGCTTAACATCATCATTCCCTGTCTTTTATATTCGTCGAGAGCTAAAAGAGCGGCGACCTATCGATTACAACCATAGAGAGAGAGATGGTCATGTCACTAATTATACCTCTAAGCCGTAAACCCTCCTAATTTGTGCAGCCATTGTCATTGTCATCAACCTTTCCCCGCGTCATGAGAACTGTGGTTACCACGGCCGGCGTAATGAAATGTGGTACAAATTACAAGGTGCGCCTATACTACGCACGGCACATAGCAATTATCACTAGTCACTACTCTGGTGGCCGATGTGGGACTCCCCCCCTCCCCCTCCCCCGCCCCCCACCCCTACTATCGCTGGGCGTGAAAGTTCGAGACTCGGTTCGGTCTCGATGTTCGACACAAATGAAAGTGTTGTTCACGCCCTTCATGTTGGCCGCCCTGGGCGTCTGAACGTAGACTCGCCCACGCCTCAAGGACGGGCAAGTAGCCTACTCCTGTGGAAATATTCCGTCGAACACAAATGACACTTTGATGGCCGACATCCAGTATTTTGCCAAATCAGGCTAGGAAAAATTAATTTCTTTTACTACGACACTTCCAAAGTGACCTTTCCTTTGACACTGTAAGCTGGATGTTCTTGGGTCTACGTTAGCCAGATCTATGAGGATTGAGGTCTGGTCGAACTTCCAAGTCAGGTTGCCGCATCCATTTCCAATATGTAAAAATAATGCGTTATTTAAAATCATTCAGTAAAAAAATGAATTGATCCGCCTAAACTCTTACAATACAAATACTGAACTTAGACTCTATCTGGTTTATAAAGTTGTATACTTATAAACCTGTGTAGTGGGGACGAGAATGGCGATGTACCTGACTGCGAGGTTCACCCAACCTCAAAGAGGTTTAAAGCCCGCTCCGATTTGACTGCGAGGTTTACCGAACCTCCTTGAGGTTTAGAAGCTCGCGTCGACCTGACTGCGAGGTTTACCGAACCTCATTGAGGTTTAGAAGCCCGCGCCGATTTGACTGCGAGGTTAACCGAACCTCCTTGAGGTTTAGAAGCCTGCTCCGACCTGACTGCGAGGTTCACCGAACCTCATTGAGGTTTAGAAGCCCGCGCCGACCTGACTGCGAGGTTTGCCGAACCTCCTTGAGGTTTAGAAGCCCGCGCCGACCTGACTGCGAGGTTTACCGAACCTCCTTGAGGTTTAGAAGCCCGCGCCGACCTGACTGCGAGGTTTACCGAACCTCCTTGAGGTTTAGAGCCCGCGCCGACCTGACAGCGAGGTTTACCGAACCTCCTTGAGGTTTAGAAGCCCGCGCCGACCTGACTGCGAGGTTTACCGAACCTCCTTGAGGTTTAGAAGCCCGCGCCGACCTGACTGCGAGGTTTACCGAACCTCCTTGAGGTTTAGAAGCCCGCTCCGACCTGACTGCGAGGTTTACCGAACCTCCTTGAGGTTTAGAAGCCCGCTCCGACCTGACTGCGAGGTTTACCGAACCTCCTTGAGGTTTAGAAGCCCGCTCCGACCTGACTGCGAGGTTTACCGAACCTCCTTGAGGTTTAGAAGCCCGCTCCGACCTGACTGCGAGGTTTACCGAACCTCCTTGAGGTTTAGAAGCCCGCGCCGACCTGACTGCGAGGTTTACCAAACCTCCTTGAGGTTTAGAAGCCCGCGCCGACCTGACTGCGAGGTTTACCGAACCTCCTTGAGGTTTAGAAGCCCGCGCCGACCTGACTGCGAGGTTTACCGAACCTCCTTGAGGTTTAGAGCCCGCGCCGACCTGACAGCGAGGTTTACCGAACCTCCTTGAGGTTTAGAAGCCCGCGCCGACCTGACTGCGAGGTTTGCCGAACCTCCTTGAGGTTTAGAAGTCTGCGCCGACCTGACAGCGAGGTTTACCGAACCTCCTTGAGGTTTAGAAGCCCGCGCCGACCTGACTGCGAGGTTTACCGAACCTCCTTGAGGTTAAGAAGCCCGCGCCGACCTGACAGCGAGGTTTACCGAACCTCCTTGAGGTTTAGAAGCCCGCGCCGACCTGACTGCGAGGTTTGCCGAACCTCCTTGAGGTTTAGAAGTCTGCGCCGATCTGCATAGATCGTGAGCTTTCACCGGCAACCAATGCACCACACCACACATCGCAGGCGGACGGATCCGGCCTCATTGAGGTTGATCGATTGAAACGCAGACGATCCCCGACGCGGAAAATAATTGATAGATTCTTATTTTGATTCGTATTACATCTGACTTGACGGTGTAAGGGTGTAGCTATAGTGTACTTGTGAGTTGTACTGCAGGTTCGCGTACTGCCGGCTTGTACCGGGGTCGACGCTTCCCGACTGAAGTGTGCACTGCACTCAACCCTCGGCCGCTCCTTCGTTAGTTTTCACACGACAAGTAATGCCAACATTTTGGGGTTATGCGGGGCTATATTCCACATAGATAATCCCAATATTATTCCAATCCAATAAACAATTGTTTTTTAAGGGTGCTAAATATAGCTTTCCTTTAAAATATTCGTGCAATTTCAATAATATGTCAAATTTGATTTCGTTCAAACGCTACATATTTGTTTACATATTTGATATTTGTTACATGTTTGTTTATTTGTTGTAATTATTGTTTATTGACGTTGGCAAATCTATCTGCGAATAGATGTCGCGTTTCCAAGTTTCTCTTCTAGTTCGGGAATTGTGATTGTTCGATAGGAATGTAGAAAAGGAACCTCTAACCGACTACCCTACTCTATTAACAAATACTCGTTTTAATGCATTTCCAATAACCTCTAAAGTGTAACCGTTAAAAACGTTAAAACAAAACCGTTTAAACGTTAAAACATCCCTAGCAGCACATAGCTACTAGTTTGTACAACCATGATGCATTTTCATAACCTCTAAAGTCTAACTCCCCATCCCTATGGTAGCAGATAATTATGTTGTACAATTAATTATCCCATATAATTAATTAAAGAAATCACACTTATAGCCTAGTTAGTTGGGAATCATATTGATGACACGGATACAAAATTATTTGTAACTGATGTTAATTGAATCTCCAAGAACGTAAATCCAGAAGTTGTGGACGTAATAGTTTTGTAGTATATGTGTAAATTTTTTGTATGATTTTTTTTAGGAAAACTAAGGTGGACTAAGGACAACATACAACATATGGCTGCAACGTTGATATTGACCGTTGATAACGCTAAGTAGCATCCTCATAGGCAGTACAGGTTGTTCTCAATTGCCATACCGATCAAGTGGCGTTCTGCAGTACAAGACTATCGGCGCATCTCGCGAAGTAACGGCGGGAGGGGGAGGGGGGGATAAGTAGGGGGTATGGGGCAGAACAGAGCACAGAGAACAGGTCACGAAGTATCAGTAAACACTTCCGTAGATGGTTGTTAGAGAATCGTGAGCTCGCCCCTCCGCAGTTCGGTCAGGGGTGCACAACGTGCTGCTGAAGACTTGTATGGACACCCCTCGTTCGTTTTGCGGTGGACGACTGTTATTATAGTTTAATAGATTACTGGGGAAGGTTTTTCTCTCTTACCCTTCACGCCTTAAACCTCAATTGGATAATTAAGTTATTTCTAATACTAACACATTTTTAGTTGTTACTTATTTTCTATAGTGCCATTCTATGCTAAATTATGGGTCATTATACATTAAAAAAATAATAAAATAACCCATTTCCCACATCCTGTTCACATACGCATCTAACACAACCCATATAGGTCTATCTACTCTATTCGGAGGTGGAGCAGCGATGTAGCTCTTCTATCACTGAGGATGTCTTATGCGTGGATCTGTAGTGACCAGGATGTCTGTTCTATTGTTCCAGGGTGCAAGAGCTTCTTCAAGCGCAGTGTCAGACGCAACCTGACGTACTCGTGTAGGGGGAACCGCAACTGTCCTATTGACCAACACCACCGGAACCAGTGTCAGTTCTGTCGGCTCAAGAAGTGCATCAAGATGGGGATGCGGAGAGAAGGTGAGAGACTTTGCCCAAACCATCACACTTTCTTTACAGCTAACTTCCTCTCTATGCATACCGAAATATCGTCGTAAAATTAATTTCTATACAAAAGGATGGAAAGGGAAAATTTCGTTACAGATTATTTTAAAATTAGAGTGACCATTTCAAAGTGCCACTCAAAATCATCAAGAACAAAGTCTAGTCATTAAAAAACATAACTGTCTGATTCGCCTTTACGCCAATTCTGTACAAGAGGACTATTATATATTGCTTTACCGTCGAGTCCAGTGTAAAGCACAATTTCTTATCAAGACCAGATAGACTTGTTGGCCAAGCTACCGTTACCGTCTCGACTCAGAGTCTAGCTAGCCCACCCCACTCAACGAATGAATATTAAAATTTGTGAAAAGAAATAATGGATTCGGATTCCGAGGCCCTTCCTCAACGGGGGTCGAATGTTCGGCCGTACCGTGTGTAATTGGCTGTAGGTCGGCAACCCAAGCCGCGCACACTAATCCATCTAACTAAACTGAACGATCGGACGCAAAAACACACCATCAATTATCCAATGTCACGGGGTCGCATGAGTGTGTCCACTAATCCTGTCTACACTGACCCTAACTGGCTTGACCACAGCCACAGCACGCAGGCAGGGGTGCAGAATCACCGCATGCCTAATACCGGTATCACGATGCACGATTACTCCCCGATGCGATTATTACTCTAGAGTAATATAATACTGGTACTTAGAGATACGTTTTTTTAGCGTTTTAGGTTTTAGATGCTAAATTGGTCATTTATTTAATGGGTTTATTTTTGAAAAATGAAAACGCTACAAAATGCTAATTGTACAAAAATAATGTGTTCCCATTCCTATTGAGATTTAAAAGTTACAACTGAATTGATTTTAACTAGTACCTGCACAAATTTACATTAGAAGTGTAAGAAACCCCCTGATATACAAGGTTTTGACGGAAAGAAAAATATAATTGCTACAAAATACTAAATTTAAAATAATGAATGCTAAAATATGTAGAGAAAAGTTTTGCTAAAAAGACGTATCTCTACAGTGCTACTATGACGTGGTTGTCTACCTGTTGGTGTATGGATGAAATCCATGTCTTATCTCACTGTTTAATTAGTGTTGTACTCATTCACTGCCCCCATACAGTTCAGACATCACGCTCATCAATTATTGGAGGGCAGGACAGGTTAGTTGATTAGCAACGAGGGTTATCATGACGTGTGTTGAGTTATAAGTAAGAGCCTTGCGGGCATGGAGAGGTGAGGTGGTGAGATGATATTACAGAGTCTTGGATTAACTATGGGATCGCTCGAAAGAACAACTGTTTTTTTGCATTCTGTATAGTTTGTGTCAACATTCATTAAAATAGCTTCCTTGACATCTTGACGACCGAACGGCCGCGTGATTATATCCTGATTTTTGTGCAACCCGTTTCCACATCCGAAACAAAGTCTGATGTACGAATGTCAAGCGACGACTTGACAGGTAAACGCTAGACAAATTTTGCTCAGTCGTCAATTAAAATGCTCCGCTTCGCTCGCGCGTACGAGTAGTCAGCGCGGACGGACACAGCAAGCAGTAATGACCGTCCGGCACCCCGTGGGAGAATGCTTGACCTTAAAGGGGGCCACTGGTCCAGTCCCCCTCCCCGCCCCCCCTCCCCAAGGGTCACGGTGCGCACCTCCATTGTCGGGAGGAAGTCCATGTTGTTAGGTCAGTCGGCTGGCTGGTTGGTATGCAAACACGGCGCGCAGGCATTCATCATGCACGGCCTTCGCTGCGATTTCGGTTCGTCTGTTTTTAGGAGTGATTCTCATGAGGAAGAGGTCCCCCCCCCCTCTCGCGGAGCCAGCCGAACGGGTTCTAATCCTGGACCGTTTGTATGTCTAAGTCGGGGTTCCTCTAATAACATAAATCAAAATAGTTTCCGAGAGATACACATCAGCAAACAACTCGTATATGCAGTTATACTAAGTACTAGAAATATTGATAATAATGATAATTAACATTAATTATAATTTATAACGTATAATATTTATTCACTGGTTTGAAGAATTGTACAGATAGAAATAATAATAATAATAATAATAATAATAATAATAATAATAATAATAATAATAATAATAATAATAATAATAATAATAATAATAATAACAATAATAATAATAATAATAATAATAATAATAGTAATAATAATAATAATAATAATAATAATAATAATAATAATAATAATAATAATAATAATAATAATAATAATAATAATAATAATAATAATAATAATAATAATAATAATAATAATAATAGTAAAAAATAATAATAATAATAATAATAATAGTATTAATAGTTATAATAATAATAATATGGGTACTTCTCTCTCTTCTCTTTTTTACAGTGATTCTTGTTCAGTGTTTTTATTATTGTTTAATTATTATAAACTGTATTGTTGTATTCATTGTCCTTCGTAAATCGGTTTTATAACTAAACAGAACAGCCAATCAAACAAAATAAATAAATACACCAAACAACGAGTGGCTGAAATAATTTATATTTTCTTATTTTTTCAATTTTTTCAATTTTTTATATTTTCATCGGTGCGTAACAACATCATTCAAATTTCATGTCCACTCGTGGTATTGACGCAGTGATTGTTGATAATGTGCATCAGCAGCCACGGTCGTCGCCTTTTCGCGTGACGTCACAGAGTGCCATCCCCCACCCCAGACCTCCCCGATCGTGCGACCCGGGTTCGAGACCACTATCGAAATGTCGACCGTGCGGCAGTTTCGAGGAAACACTCTCTAAATAAACACGAATTATGCATTAAAATATGTAAAGATGGTGGTCGCCCCTCGTTACAGCTGCAATTACCACGCTTATCTATACCGGGCACGATGCACGGGCTAAAGTTATTTGACCTGTTAATTATTGTTATCATTAATTAGCTGTTTGCGTTGCACGCGATCTGATCATGGCATCTTGGAGTGTAATCGTCTTCGTGTGGCGATACCTGTTGGCAGACGCGAGAACTAGGCGCCGTAGTTACAACGTTACTCAAGCAGCGGATAGGAATGAAATGCCCAACATGTAAATAGTGCATGAAAGATATGAAAATAGATTACAAGTCACTTATTAAATTCAAAGTTGACATTGCACTATTCTCTTTATCAATCTGTTTATTTGTAAATTAATATTATCTTAAGTTATTAATAAACAAAAGTATTGCAACATATAAAGACGTTTATTATTTCTATAAGGAAACATAATTATGTCACTTCATATTGCAGATAATGATAAACAAGAAAGTTAAAAGTGAAGTTATACCAAAGATTACAAACTAGCTTGAAATCTTTGGTTATACTAATAATATAATGTTTCAGATATAATGATTATTGTTACTTTACATGTCTATATTTTTGCATTCATGCTATTGTAGACGATGATATCATTGATAGATGGAGATTAAAAAAAATGTTCTGCCCAAGTCAAGCGTCGAACTTCACGGAGGTATATGAATTGAATTGAATTGTTGTTACGTTCATCAAGCGAGTAGATCTATAGTAAAGTCGGTTTGCAATATTCTAGCTAGAGTACTTTAACGTACGATACAATTAAACCCACATATTATCTACCATCAGCAGTTCATCTAGTTCCCCGTATACACAGTAGCTGTGTTATTATACTTTGCAATGTTTCGAAGCACTTTTACTTCTCGCTTGAAATCATTGACAAGCTCATTGTCTAATTAAAGATGAAATCAACATCTCTAGTGGATAATCAACAGCCTTGGTAATGGGTGTATGTTTGTTGTGCCCGTCGAGACCATCAACCTTGGCTTTGAGGCCACTCGGGCGGTTGTACGACTACGTCTTGTGCGTCCACTAAAGCTGTATAGTGGACCCAAGACTACTTTACACCCTTTCGTCACTTCCGGGGCAGTAGTAGCCAACCGGCGAACCGCCCGAGACACATACGGACCAATACCGATCGCTGATTGGCTACGAACCAGTCGCCTGTGACGAAAGCATGTGTAAGGTAGTCTTGGGACTACTATACATCCACAGAGATATACTTGGCCCAAGATTACCTTACATAATATGCTTTCGTCACAGGCGAGGCACTCGTAGCCAACCAGCGAACCGACCGGGACAAGAGCGCGTAAATACCGATCGTTGATTGGCTATACGAACCCGTCGCCTGTGACGAACGCATGTGTAAGGTAGTCTTGGGACAACTATACCATCCATCGTCCTTGTCCAACTTGACAGTTTACTTCCAATCCTCCTTAGAAACCTTATCTTTTTTCCTATTTTCTTAATCAATAAATTTACATGTGGGATACGATACACCCCCCTATAGACACCCCTGCCGCATTTATTCTTTATTTAGATGGGTTTTGATGTCAGAATTCTGTTTGGGACTGAAGAAACCGAGGCAAAGAAGGTTTCAGTCAGTCAGGAGGGTTTCCGGTGGAGGAAATCGAGCGCCCGGTCAGGCCACACGAATTAGTCTCAGTGCTCTAGCACTAACCCATCTGTAGCGTGATTATATCTTATATACCTGCGTTGCTTTATATTCAATTCATGTTTATATTAATAACCGAGTGTGTGAACTTAATGGAATAACATAAGCATAATACATTGTAGAAACACGACGATGTTTTGCTTGCGTTTCGTGTTTGTTTATACTAAAATGTTGGAAAAATTAATATAATTGCATGATTATATCATTATTTATAGAAACAATTACGCCTTCCGTTTTGTGCGGGGATCACGCGAGGTGGTGGTAACTCCGTCAGTCACAAAGGAACGTCCACTCAGTCAGTCACTCAGTCAGTCAGTCAGTCAGTCAGTCAGTCACTCCACAGTCAGTCAGTCAGTCAGTCAGTCAGTCAGTCAGTCAGTCAGTCAGTCAGTCAGTCAGTCAGTCAGTCAGTCAGTCAGTCAGTCAGTCAGTCAGTCAGTCAGTCAGTCAGTCAGTCAGTCAGTCAGTCAGTCAGTCAGTCAGTCAGTCAGTCAGTCAGTCAGTCAGTCAGTCAGTCAGTCAGTCAGTCAGTCAGTCAGTCACTCAGTCAGTCAGTCAGTCAGTCAGTCAGTCAGTCAGTCAGTCAGTCAGTCAGTCAGTCAGTCAGTCAGTCAGTCAGTCAGTCAGTCAGTCAGTCAGGTCAGTCAGTCAGTCAGTCAGTCAGTCAGTCAGTCAGTCAGTCAGTCAGTCTGTCAGTCAGTCAGTCAGTCACTCAGTCACTCGTCTTGTCACTCTGTCTCGGCCTACGTGTGAGGTTCAATACACAGGCATACAATTAAACTGAACACATTTTATGTACTTCGACATTAGGAGTCTTTGAATTTGGTCTTGCAGCCTGCAGCACAATATATTATTATAACGTAACATTCTCGTTGTCAATCCTTGGATGGGTTTGAAAATAGAAACAGTTCCATAAAATTACCTCTACTACCAATGCTCTTTTCTTTTGTTTATCCTCCAACTCAAATAAATCAAGCGTAATAAAGCTCGACACTTCTTAGGGTTATAGGCTCGAGTTCCTACAGTCGTTGAGCGTACCACGCGAATTTGCTCATAAAAGCGTTAGAAAAAGCGTTAAAGCGTTTTCTTTTTGTGTATAATTTTTTACCCTTTACTCTTTTCTCTTTCACGTTCCATTATTGTTTCTGTCAAATTTATATAAATAAATTTTTATCACTTAATATATAATGTATTCTTACTTGTTTGCTTATATTTAATTACTCAATTAATTTTTATTGTTCGCGAGTTTATGTTTTTGTGATAGATATTAATAAAGAACACGCAATTTGTAAGTTCTAGACTTGGGGCAAAACTAAGTGCGCGCAGCCTAGAAGCGAACGGTTTCAGTCACCCATCACCACGCAGACATTTGTATTGACCTGCAGCAATCAAAGTGAACTACTTGTTGATTGATCATTCCCAACACAGGTCACGTAAAGGTCAACAGATAGGATTGGACACGATCGGCGTCATTGGAGTTTGGAAAACCCTGCCAATATTGCGGCTATTTACAAATGCAAGTTTGCAGCTCGTGTCGACATCAATTAAAAAATAAAAACACTCGATAGTCTTCTCTACACAAATATCATAAATCATCAAACGTCATCAATTTTGAGATACTCTACGGAAAATGTTACTTTCTTATGTATGTAGCCTATATCTGCGTAAAACTGTTACGAACACGATTTATTATTTGCTTTAAAAATTATTTTATAGCCCAGTATTGTTGTGAAATAATCATCTTTACTGAAACTACGACCACCGGAAACTTCCTGATCAATCTAAATAAGTATTTTTGTAAAACCTCCCCTGGAAAACATTAATACTTTTACAATGTATTACATATATTATAGCGAATATACAGAAACATAGAAACATAATAGCTTTATTATACACACGGCTATGATCCGAGAGTTTGTATAAGCTATCGAAGAGGGTGCAAGTAACAGTAAGTAAGTAAGTAAGTAAATAAGTAAGTAAGTAAGTAAGTAGTAAGTAAGTAAGTAAGTAAGTAAATAAGTAAGTAAGTAAGTAAGTAAGTAAGTAAGTAAGTAAGCAAGCTAGCAAGTAAGCAAGTAGCAAGTAAGCATGCGTGTTGGAGGCTTGGAGTCTGGTTTATACTAAAGGATAGGCCTACGCAGCAGATCGCCACTAAATGTCATCACACATACGCCTCCCATCCATGGAGTAGTAATTGCATGACGCGATCTCTCCACACTATTGACATACCTAGGCCTATAGCCAACCCAACACAAAGAGCAGCCAGTTACTTTTTTCAATCGGTTGTGTAATTTTAAAGCTCTTAAAAACACAACATTACCACAACGAAGAAAGACATTGAAATGGTAATAAATATTCATGAGTATCGACATGACTGACAGAAATACTCCGAAGGACAATTTCATTGAATAGCTAATAAGAGAAAAACTATGCTATAGCGAACATAAATCTCATACATTATAACCGCATCCATAATGCATTCCACTTGTAATTAAATTAAATTAAACCTTTGTGAACGCACTGCTCTTGCATGAAGGACCTCCCCTGCGTTCACATCCACATCTACGCAACTGATTGCGACGTTGCATGAAGGCCCTCCCCTGCATTCACATCCATCTACGCAACTGATTGCGACGTTGCATGAAGGCCCTCCCCTGCGTTCACATCCATCTACGCAACTGATTGCGACGTTGCATGAAGGACCTCCGCTGCGTCCACATCCACATCTACGTAACTGATTGCGACGTTGCATGAAGGACCTCCCCTGCGTTCACATCCACATCTACGCAACTGATTGCGACGTTGCATGAAGGACCTCCGCTGCGTCCACATCCACATCTACGTAACTGATTGCGACGTTGCATGAAGGACCTCCCCTGCGTTCACATCCACATCTACGCAACTGCTTGCGACGTTGCATGAAGGACCTCCGCTGCGTCCACATCCACATCTACGCAACTGCTTGCGACGTTGCATGAAGGACCTCCGCTGCGTCCACATCCACATCTACGCAACTGATTGCGACGTTGCATAAAGGACCTCTCCTGAGTCCACATCCACATCTACGCAACTGCTTGCGACGTTGCATGAAGGACCTCCGCTGCGTCCACATCCACATCTACGCAACTGCTTGCGACGTTGCATGAAGGACCTCCGCTGCGTCCACATCCACATCCACATCTACGCAACTGATTGCGACGTTGCATGAAGGACCTCCCCTGCGTCCACATCCACATCTACGCAACTGCTTGCGACGTTGCATGAAGGACCTCCGCTGCGTCCACATCCACATCTACGCAACTGATTGCGACGTTGCATAAAGGACCTCCCCTGCGTCCACATCCACATCTACGCAACTGATTGCGACGTTGCATGAAGGACCTCCGCTGCGTCCACATCCACATCTACGCAACTGCTTGCGACGTTGCATGAAGGACCTCCGCTGCGTCCACATCCACATCTACGCAACTGCTTGCGACGTTGCATGAAGGACCTCCCCTGCGTTACATCCACATCTACGCAACTGATTGCGACGTTGCATGAAGGACCTCTCCTGAGTCCACATCCACATCTACGCAACTGCTTGCGACGTTGCATGAAGGACCTCCCCTGCGTTCACATCCACATCTACGCAACTGCTTGCGACGTTGCATGAAGGACCTCCCCTGCGTTCACATCCACATCTACGCAACTGCTTGCGACGTTGCATGAAGGACCTCCCCTGCGTTCACATCCACATCTACGCAACTGATTGCGACGTTGCATGAAGGACCTCCCTGCGTTCACATCCACATCCACGCAACTGCTTGCGACGTTGCATGAAGGACCTCCCTGCGTTCACATCCACATCTACGCAACTGATTGCGACGTTGCATGAAGGACCTCCCCTGCGTCCACATCCACATCCACGCAACTGCTTGCGACGTTGCATGAAGGACCTCCCCTGCGTTCACATCCACATCTACGCAACTGATTGCGACGTTGCATGAAGGACCTCCCCTGCGTCCACGTTTATATCTACGCAACTGATTGCGACGTTGCACGGTTTCAGGATTGGAATTGATTACCTACACATGCGCGTTTAGTTGGCTAGCACACGTTACACAGAAGGTCGGGATTATCAGGACATTCAGGATGTATCGTCCCTCCCTCCTTAAAACTATAGGCCTACTTTATCAGGATCACACTGAATTGCCTAATAGGTATCTGTGTATCAGAATTTTCAAGGTGGATTATTTTTTAATAGTTTGAGCATAACTACCATTTCTCTAAACCCCGAAAACCTAAAATACAAAATCGTTATAATTAATCACATTTACAATAATTTATTTCGTAAGTGTTAATTTCACATAATTTTCCACAGTTTAGTATAAAAGCACAAGAAAACCAGGTAACGTGTAAAGTCTACTCGAAGCCACGTGGCGCGTGTACAGTCTGTTCGAAGCCACGTGGCGTGTACAGTCTGTTCGATGCCACGTGACGCGTGTACAGTCTGTTCGAAGCCACGTGGCGTGTACTGTCTGTTACGCAAAGAAGAAAGATGTGAGCTACGTGGCACTCGATGATAGCGCGCACGTTCATTGCAAGCGTGGGAACTCTCTATGTTGATGTGCCTTGTCAATAATTGTCACCCACGCGGAAGACACTGACACTGCCCGTTGTAGCACATGACACTACTGTAGGTAGGACACCCGCTTTAAGGCACAAGGTAGGCCTATAGCTCTGCCTGTCACACGAGGTGATTATTACTGTTTACCATCATAGTCGATCTGGGCAGAGTAACCCCTGCAGTGAGGAGGGTCTATAGGAGGTCCGCGCACTAGTGTCGGGGGAGGGGGAAGGGGTGCACGTCCACGGCAACAACACACGCGGAACCAAGGCCGGTCGGCCGTGAAGTGACCTCATCGCCCTAAGTGGACGAGAGAAGACGACTTCTCGAACGAGACATCAAATAGCCAACACCCACATTGCCGCAGCGTTGCCGTCCTTCGTCCTGTCAATCAACAGGTGCTTCAGTCCTTGGCAACACTGTAAAACATTGCCGCAGCGTTGCCGTCCTTCGTCTTATCAATCAACAGGTGTAGCAGTCCGTGGCAACACTGTAAAACATTGCAGCGGCGTTGCCGTCCTCCGTCTTGTCAATCAACAGGTGCATCAGTCCATGGCAACACTGTAAAACATTACCGCGGCGTTGCCGTCCTTCGTCTTGTCAATCAACAGGTGCATCAGTCCGTGGCAACACTGTAAAACATTGCCGCGGCGTTGCCGTCCTTCGTCTTGTCAATCAACAGGTGCATCAGTCCGTCGCAACACTGTAAAACATTGCCTCGGCGTTGCCGTCCTCCGTCTTGTCAATCAACAGGTGTAGCAGTCCGTGGCAACACTGTAAAACATTGCAGCGGCGTTGCCGTCCTTCGTCTTATCAATCAACAGGTGTAGCAGTCCGTGGCAACACTGTAAAACATTGCAGCGGCGTTGCCGTCCTCCGTCTTGTCAATCAACAGGTGTAGCAGTCCGTGGCAACACTGTAAAACATTGCAGCGGCGTTGCCGTCCTTCGTCTTATCAATCAACAGGTGCATCAGTCCGTGGCAACACTGTAAAACATTACCGCGGCGTTGCCGTCCTTCGTCTTGTCAATCAACAGGTGCATCAGTCCGTGGCAACACTGTAAAACATTACCGCGGCGTTGCCGTCCTTCGTCTTGTCAATCAACAGGTGCATCAGTCCGTGGCAACACTGTAAAGCATTACCGCGGCGTTGCCGTCCTTCGTCTTGTCAATCAACAGGCGCATCAGTCCGTGGCAACACTGTAAAGCATTACCGCGGCGTTGCCGTCCTTCGTCTTGTCAATCAACAGGTGCATCAGTCCGTGGCAACACTGTAAAGCATTACCGCGGCGTTGCCGTCCTTCGTCTTGTCAATCAACAGGTGCATCAGTCCGTGGCAACACTGTAAAGCATTACCGCGGCGTTGCCGTCCTTCGTCTTGTCAATCAACAGGCGCATCAGTCCGTGGCAGCACTGCAGCGTTGCCGTCCTACGTCTTGTCAATCAACAGATGCATGAGTCCGTGGCAACACTGTAAAACATTACCGCGGCGTTGCCGTCCTTCGTCTTGTCAATCAGCAGGTGCATCAGTCCGTGGCAACACTGTAAAACATTGCAGCGGCGTTGCCGTCTTTCGTCTTGTCAATCACCAGGTGGTTATGGAAACATTATATTATTCCACGTCATCGTAAACTTAGAAACACGGGACTATAGCTGCAACCTCAACCCATACATTGGAAACCAGCTTATTCTGTAGAAGCTCAGACTATACCATAACATTCCACGGCTTGCGTCTTTGGTCTATGCAAGGCAGTTGTAAAACTGACATTCATTGGCTAGGATAATAAACAAATAATGGCAGCGAGGGTTATAGTGCCTCATCTTTTTAATTGCCTCTCTCGAACAACGCGATTTTACATCGAACTGAAGACATTATGCGCCGACTGACGGAGGGTTGTTGACTGTCGAACAGCTGCGACGAAACCCTAGTGAGTTGACCCTGAGGTTGCATCACTCGAGGTCATCCATTGCTTCACCCCTCACAACGCGCGGGTTGCGCCCCAACCATTGAGCCACTGAGATTGTCTATCTATCTACACGATATCGCAATAGCATGCAAACGCGCGTGTGATTGGGCGTAACCATCGCAGTTGAGAAGATAATGACGTCACAGGTAACGAAATGCCGGAGACACAAACTACACTAAAGTAGTATAAAGTATGGTAATAATAGCAGAAGTGCATAATTAGTTAAAGCCTGTCCGCTCATATAGGCAGGACGCCGTATCAAAGAAGGTGTTGTCGTCACAACTAATAATGGGGTTTAAAGGGCCCACAGGTAGCGCGCTGTTGTCATTTCATTGCAATTCCTATTCTTTCAAAGGGTGACATTCTTTCGACTTCCGTTATTATAAAATTGGCAACCGTGTTTTTTTAGTAAATCTTGGTTTACAAGCCGATTATAATTGTTCAATACACAAACATGACCCATTACCTCTAAACGTTTCGTTTCTACTATGAGCGCACAGACTTTATCTGTGGATATATAGTGTGGAATGGTTTGGCAATGGTATAAGCCTATAGCTACAGCGCAAAGAGTTACAAACTGCCTGCACGAAGTTGTGTTGTGGCCCTCGTTAGCTCCAGCCAGACGATGCAACGATCTACGCCTCAAGAATGTGTTTGGTCGCGCAACCTGCCGGGCGGGGGTGGGGGTGGTTTAACTCGAGGATCGTGGGAACTTGCTCCCCCGGCAGGTGGCCTCGCTCTAACTCACCCCTCGGAGAAGTCAACAAGTCCCAGATGGAAAGCATAAGACGATCGAGCCAGTGCGTTGCCCCTGAAACAGACGTCTCTTCATATAACGTGGACGATACACTGGACCAAATTATAATTAAATGTCGCTACATAAATCTCACGAATGACTCAAACACCGAGTAAGAAAATGAGCATGTAAATTTTAAACTATAGAAATTACAAATTGAATCATCGCCTAACATCGAAATCTGTATAAATTGGCGAATTCGTGTTTTAAATGACGAAAGCCCCAAAACATTTAAATTTGTAATTTTTACCAGGCTATGTGTTTGGTAATTTGGCCTGAGTAGACTCATAATATTGGGGTATAAATGATTAAATCCAAGTTCGGAAAGCAGTCGTCCCAGTCCCAGTGTCACAAACCATTCTGAAAAATAACCTAGCCTAAAGGTAATTCTACCTTGATAAATTGGTTTGCATAAACTCTACACTGGTAGTGGTATAGAAGAGGGAGGTGTATTCCGGCAAGATTCTGCGAGCAATGCATCAACCAACGATCCCGGATGTGAAGCACGTCATGTCCTCCACCTGTTGCCGAGTGGAGTGCTGGAGATGAGATGGCCGGAGGCTGCGGCTAGTCCACGCTCACACTCCTCTCATGTTGTGTTGTGCACATTGACTGTTGACAATCACTTTATGCAGCCCTCGTGAAATATTAGTTTTATTCTCGCAAGGGTTGGTATCAAACTGTCCGCTGTGTGTAGCAACATGCGTCCCCTGACGGGGGCTCGTCGAACTCCCAAGTTTGCCGACACTCTGCTAGGGTATTGACTGAACTCGCATGCGTACAAGATACGATTGATAGGCTACGCAAATCACCATAAAAAACCGTCGGCCATTATAGTTGTTCATACCAGTGGCCACACACCGCTTTCAGACTGAGCGCTTCGGCTGTCTTTCAGAGCAAGTTTTTATTTTCCTATGTTCCCAAAATGCGACACAAAATATGGACTCCCGGGGGCCGGATTCACAAGAGGTCTTAACTTAGGCCTGGCCTAACTTTAGGACCACTACGCCATTGGCTGATACGGACCTACACATAGCCTCGACTCGACGTTGCTACGAAACCCTAGTAAATAACAAACACTTGAGACAAATATTTAGGCCCGGTCTGAGTTGGTCTTATCTTTCTTCAAAGATGGTGGCAATGCGTCTATGACTTTGAAGTGTGAACATAAATAAATATCGTTTACTTACCTTGACATACACATTTCTCTGTTTTTAGATTGTGGAGGTATAAGAAAACAAAACACTAACCTTTAAAACACCGCCTTGCAATATTTTAAGTTCACTGTGATTTCCACGAAAGTAGCTATCAATTGGGCCGTGTAGTGGGCCTATCATGGATTTAACATAGCACATACGGTACAGCAGGACTTAGGACCGGTCCTAAGTTAAGACCTCTTGTGAATCCGGCCCCCGCTATTTTTCCCATTTTCTAATTTTCTATTTTGATGTTTAGAAACACTTAAAATTGTCTTTGGGTATTGGAATAACAGGATCATCAAACAGGCATTTTGTATCAAAGCTGCCGAATTTCAATTGATATCGAATATGGTTACCGTTTAGCCTATCTATGGTTTATTACGTTATAGTCGTTGGGTGCTCTCATTAAAAAGCAAGTGACATAAAACGGCTGCTCGCTGCACGCACAAATCACCAGCGAATAATTCCAGCAGTGTAATGTGCGATATGAGACCGAGGCTGCATTCCATAACCGCGAAGACTGTTGCACACAGGAATGCATTATATGGCCAGCCATAAAACACAGTTCCTGCACGATAAGAGTACACAAACTTCAATTAGATGATGGAGACTGTACTCGAGTGGATGATTAGCTCTTTCATGCGGCTCGCGAGCTTTCGGTTAGAGAGAAATCATTCCCGTCTATAACTTCAACTTGCTTGCGAAGAACGGATATATATTAGCACGTAATGAACCGTTAGCTGTATTCTGCCATATCCTGTCTGAAGAATGAAAACGAACTCAGTTGTCACTTGTCAGGATCCAGTGTGTATATTATCTGACCCTCACAATAAATGCAAGGGGTCAGGACTCGGGAGCTGCTGTACATGGTATATCACAGTGCAGCGTGGTTCAATCTTCATAGCCATCGCCATCGCCATCACAACGTTGTACATAGCAGCCCACATCGGCGACCATACCCACGTTGCAATCTATTCAATTAGGTCTAAAGCAGTGTTGTCAGTAGGTAACAAGGCCCCGCTTGAAATAACACGCATTATTTTAATTTGCGGCTTGACCCATCTTAGTCACTCATCCTGCCCAAATTATTCACATATTATGCAAGAACCTGTTTGGTCGTTGTGGACATCAATTGAATGGCGCGCACCGCCTTGTGGATGTCCAGCTGTTGACCGACCGAGGTGGGCACGCATTAATGAATCCTCCGGAGTAATGGGGTTTATCAGATCCTCCCGAACACGCCGAGTTATTTCGAGTGCGGATTTTTAAATTATGATACAACTCTGATAACAGCTCATTGTATAATTATTCCTATTATGCTCCAGTACCCAATTACCATCCTGAGAACATTACAAGGTCCTGCATAATTCATGGCTCGGCAGGGTTAAATCGTTCAACGCGTAGCCACGCTCGGCTGGGCTCGGGAAACAGCGGGAACCGACCCGAACCGACACTCAAACTACTCCATTTGACTTGATGCTATTTTCTTTCGAGATACACACGAAGAGAAGAGGTTCGACTTCCGACTTCGACTGCCGAACCGCGTCACGGTCGAAAGTGGCCCTAATCGTCTCGTCTCGCACTCGAGCTATAAAGGAATCGAGATGTTTTTGATAAGTCATGGACATTAATGGTCACTTATTAATCCTTTTAGAGGTTGGTGCGGTGCGGGCGCTGTATTAGTGCGGGTCACTGACGACGTACACTCATTGTCCTACAAGCAACGGCATTGCAAACTCGAGTACCGACTGGGAGGGAGGGAGAAATGGTTATGTGCTTACTAACCTCCTTGCCTTTGATAAGATTCATTGCCTTCCGGTTGTGCCAACGACGGCCAATTATAGAATTTGGTGTGAGTTTACCGTTCCTGTTGATTCGTGTAGTTTGTAGGTTGTAGTGTTCTGGATCACGGCTAGTTGTACGTCAGGCTCCCAAGAAGACTAAGTTACGTTTCTCTGCTTTATTTTCTTGACTTGAGCGTGCTCGAAGAGAGTGGGACCGTAACACGGGCCCTGGGTGACGACTTAGGTCGTCAAGAGAGAGAAAACAGTGGGAACCAGGCACGGGCCCTGGGGAACGACGTCTGATGCCAAGAGAGAGAAGACAGTGGGGTCCAGACCCAGGCCCTGCGGGACGACTTATGTCAAGAGAGAAAAGACAGTGGGACCAAGACCCAGGCCCTGCGGGACGACTTATGTCAAGAGAGAAAAGACAGTGGGACCAAGACCCAGGCCCTGCGGGACGACTTATGTCAAGAGAGAAAAGACAGTGGGACCAAGACCCAGGCCCTGCGGGACGACTTATGTCAAGAGAGAAAAGACAGTGGGACCAAGACCCAGGCCCTGCGGGACGACTTATGTCAAGAGAGAGAAGACAGTGGGGCCCAGGCACGGGCCCTGGGGGACGACGATAACGCCAACGCCCCATACATAGCGAGGGAGGCCGCGCGAAGCCCCGCTGTGAGGACCGAGATTCCACAGCCTTGCGAAGTGAAGGTCATGAATACCGACCGATGCCCGGCCAGCTAGATGCAACACGGCAGGGGCATGTCCCAAAACCTCACCGTCCATCATCTATTCCCCTTGCCAGCCTACAACGAAGAAAACGTTGTATACAAAACATTTTTTATCAACTTGGAGCATCACAGACATGGTCGTTCACGACAAGACAAAGACTACGTTAGTTTTATAGTAAACATTCGGATAATGCTCATAATTATAACACTGGCTAAAGGAACAATGGGCAATATTATGCACGGCTAAGCGCTAAGCAGACATCGAGTGGTCGAATCACGATTATGTCTACTTCTCACCCATGGACAGGCCAGTGTCTGAACGCAACAAGGTTTATTGCTACTCGCCTAGTACAATAACACGCCGGCTCTCTCAGAGAACACAACAATATATAATTCTGTCCGAACCAATTTACTGTTTTCCATGTACACCGTCGTCAACGGGCACCGAAGTAATAAATTGACTGTAATAAAAGGCGAACTGAACTCTTGATTGGCGCTCCGAACCGAAGACGTTGGATTGGGACTCAACGCATGACTTGGCACTTCGATACGATATCCCTGGTGGAGATGGATGGAACACAAGTTGCAACTCACGCGCCGACACAGGAAGATCGCATACCTACTTTCTTCTGTTAATTGCGCGCGGCCTATTCACTCTGCATGGATACTAACGTTGCGTTGTGTTGTGTACTACTTCTATATATCATACTCGAAAACCAGCAGAAAGCCTTCGTGAATTATGCCGTCTCATTTTGCCGCGCGCTTTCAGAAAAATGTGAACTGAACACAACAACGTACACTACAACACGCAGAATCGTATCGGAATCAATATAACTATACCACCTGTGAGCTCATACAGTCAAAATGTATGACTAATAATAGCAAGTAAACAGTCGATCGTAGAGTATTTTGCTTTTCTCTCGTTTATAGTAATAATACAATAATTTAGACTAAACCATCAGATCTTCAACCCCTACACAATCCGGCGCCAACACAATTCTTCACGCGCCAATGTATATGAATATTATTTCACTAGACAATTTGTCACATAAAATAAAAACTTTAATGTTTGTACTTTGTAGAGTGATCCACGGTCAGTTCTGAGTAAGAGAAGAGCAGGTTGCATGTTGTGGGCCACGGTGGTCGAATTGGAGATCTTTATTTGGGAGGATGTTCTAACAAAACAGTGTTCTAAATTGCTGAAATTACGAACTGCTATTACTATTACAGCCGGACTGAGAGGGGGGGGGGGGGGGGGGTCTCCACTTGGGGCGCTACAGGCATCGCGGCGCTCTGATCTTTTTAAATGAGCCTATTGCCCACTTTCTGTCTTCCTAATCTTTTATTTTCATTGTGTGTATGTCACAAAACGCCAAAGTATGCATAAGGGATTGGTGAAGGCAGTATTTTTCTCTTCGGGGAAAATGGTCACAAACATATTTATGTTGGGGGGTTTGCCTCCCCCCCCCCCCCAATTCGACCACTAGTGGACCACGTCACGTGCGCGTAGTCAGATGTCGTTAGAGGGTGGCGCAGTTGTGTGCTTGATGATGTGATGGAACAAACCTTGTATAACCGTATCTTGTCAAGTGTAATCCGATCCGTAGTTGCTCCCAATTCCGGCAGGTGGCAACACCTGTTGGTTAAATTAATTCCCACACTTGAATGCGCGCATTTAAAACAGATCGTCTCGGAACTGGTTCGATCGAGTTTTAAAGATCTAAATTGAAACCTGATAGTTTTGAAGGTGGGTAGAACTCGTGTGTGGTAGGTCAGAAATTGGTCATTAACTTTATAAGTGATGTACAAAACGTGTTATGTAACAAAATCGGTTAGATAGCTACCATAAAAAAAACATGTATCACTTGAAAAGCCTCAGGACATATTCCTTTCCAATTATCTTTGAACACTGCAACTGTAGGAAGGGCATTCCCCCTGGAATATTTGTGTATGCATACATGTATGCATAGCGGGAAGTGTTTATATTTTATTTTAAAGAGTCAGGAATGTACCATACAGTTGTCAACACTGCGATGATAGGTATTCCATTAAAATAAATAGATTACACAAATAAAAATGCACATACAAAATTAATAAAATCGTGTCTTACCAAATTATATTTCATTTTTCACACGTTTTATTTCGTGTACAGCAGTAACAAATTTATGTTCCCACTCTTCTGTAAGTCTTTAACTCATTTACGTATAGTGCAAATTACCTTAATCGCAATAGTAATATATCATATTTCAGCTTTAACCTGAGTATTTTGTACCAGATATCCCAAATGTATGCAACTCTGCTGCTTTTACCAACACTTAATCCCCAACTCAACCATATTTTACAATTTACATGTAGGTATAGTCGACGTAGAATATAATGACAACTAGGTAGCCTATTCTATTTGAGTAACAGAGTCGAATAAAAATTACTATAATAATCTTGATCACATGATTCCTTTCCTACGCTCTACAAACTGTACTAACTGCATTGGTGAATCAATAGTCGTAACTTACTTAGAACAGAATGCAGCCGCGAAGAATATATGCAACAATTTGCATAAAACAATAATTCAATTTGGAAAGATGATGTAGCAATTAGTAAACACATCACAGATACAAAAATGATGTGTATACATTGTTATTGACTATTGCGTCAATCAACAAGTATTGCGAGTTGCGCAAGACAAAATAATGATGAGGAAATGTTGTAGATATGGATTCCAGCTAACAACTTATTATAAACTGCGTATTGGGTGTCTGGGTCCAACCATCGATGACGTCATTAACCGATGACGTCATGAGGAAGGGAACAAAGCGCTCACACACATTTGGACGGACGGCGACGTATTCTTAGCGACTACGCCCACGTCGTTCATAATAAATGACATGTAAGGTGGTCTGCTGGCTGGAGGTTCTCACAGCCTGCTATGCTATGCTATGCGCCAGCCACTCACCGCCACCCCAACCCGACCAGACCAGACGAGTTACCTTTCTCCGCATGTGTATGATGTCACTTTTAGGCACCTCTCCACCATCCTTATCCTTACCAAACATGTTTATCTAGATGCAATCAACTACAGTGGAATCAGCATTGGGAAATATAGTGGATGAATGGAGCCTCGATCTCAATCTCATGCTCTTTCCACCCCACTCAAACGGCATCTACGTAGAAAACATTGACCCTCACCATTGTAACAATTCAGTGCTCTGTAATTGACCGCACTTCGACTTCCGTAGGTGAAGGTTTTCGAGATTTCTGTAAACCTTCTTTCTATAAGACCGCTTTTAGCGGTTACAATAGGGTCCGACTGCATTCATCTACTGTGGTTCTCAAGGCTGATTGAACTTTAGCTTCCACATATTATCATTTGCAGTTTTACACAAGTTGAAAAATATTAGTTATTACAACCAAATTTTGACAAGGTTATTATAAGACGTAAGTTGGGTGGGACAACCAACTTCCAGCCAACTTAACCTATTTACGGTAGAAAGCAATAACGCCCAACGTAATTTTTAGTACATCGATGGTCACAAAGTTATTTTTTGGGTTTCAGACACAACCTAACGTTTCATTATCGAAGTCGAAAACAAACAGGATAAAACTCAATTATTTATTGTATTATATTTATTATTTTTGATGTTTTTGTTTGTGTTTCCAATGCAGAAGGGACAGGGTTCGATTCCTGGTTCTCGCTAAGGTGTTTTAACTTTGTACATCGACTTTTATCGTTTACTGATGTATATATACGCAAACGGTGACTTTAGAAGCCGTCATAGCAACGAAGCAAGTAACAAATGGGATAATGTCCCACACTGAAAATCAGTTCTTCTAACCGCGTATATAAATTGATTTTATTTTATTTATTTTATAAAGGATTTAGTTCCTTCTCGAAATCAAAATCTACAAACTTTACAGGTTGCGGGAGGTACGATAGAACGTAGACCACTCCTCCCCTATCAGGATACACCTTTGAACTATCTGCGTTATCTGTAACCGCTCCGTATGCCGGGTCGTGCCCCTGCATTTAAATGTGCAGCATTTACCTGGTACAGATAGGCTCTTAGCGCGATCCACGCAAGAGGCTATGTGGTAGGCTCTCATCGGTCCGTCCGTCCTAAACGTGGGTATCAAACATCCATCCCCCCTGCATTTAAATGTGTAGCATTTACCTGGGACAGATAGGCTCTTAGCGCGATCAACACGAGAGGCTATGTGGTACGCTCTTATCGGTCCGTCCGCCCTAAACGTGAGTATCAAACATACAGGAGCCAACTAGAAGACAGATGTTCTTATTCGCTAGTTTGATCTATGGTGTACACTGCCTGTGCAATACCCATACACACAGCCTTGTGAACGAGGTATGAAATGGCGGCGTGCGTGGGCGAGCGACAACAGTGCCACACCCCTTATCGCCAGTGCCGAGAACTAACATCGGTTAAGTGCAATAAAGCAGATTTACACGATTGGCCGGCTTGACCACCCGCGAGCCAACACCCCGTGGGAACTCTGGGTAGACGTAGGCGGCCAGCGCGGCTTTCTTACGTCATCCAAGCCATAACAACGTAACTTCTATTACGTTGGTTGGCACTGACACGTACTAAACGACGCCACAAGCATTGAAACTTGAAATATTGGTCTGATTTGAGTGTTCAAAACAAATAGCAATAAAATAAAAGCGCAAGAATTGTATTTTGTCTGTATCGTAAAAAATTCTTTCATTGAGTGAGTTCGAAACTTGAAATATTGGTCTGATTTGAGGGTTCAAAACAAATAGCAATAAAATAAAAGCGCAAGAATTTTATTTTGTTCGTATCGTAAAAATTTCTTTCAATGACGAACATTTGAAATGATACGGGCTACATATTATCAAGATCTAAATATTCTCAAGAAACAAAAATCGGTCATATGGAACTACTTAATTTTCATGGGGTAACTTTATCGTTAGTTGATATTTCAAAAGTCCCGCCCTAAATAGCTACTGGTGTGCGCTACCAACTGAAGAACTTTGGCATTCATATTAATTTAAACAACATTGCAAAATTAATATTTTAGTAAACACGAGATATACACTATCAACTTGTCGGCTCTCATGATAAGTATTTATAATTCCGTGTATGGACTAATGAACTGATTACATTAAAATATTCGAAATACACAATTTGTATTAGGTGTAATAAAAAAAAGATATTTCAAAAGTGAAACGAAACCCGAACCAGAATCTTTATTTTGCATATACCCCGAGCCTGAACCCGAACGCGTATTTGTTATTTGGATGCGAAACCGTAAATCTGATATGTTTACTTGAAAGAATATCTTCCGGGTTCGATTCTCTGGTTACGGGTGACCTTGCCAAGGGCCCTAGAACAACGGGGGTGACCTTGCCAGGGGCCTGGGAACAACGGGGGTGACCTTGCCAAGGGCCCGGGAACAACGGGGGTGACCTTGCCAAGGGCCCTAGAACAACGGGGGTGACCTTGCCAAGGGCCCGGGAACAACGGGGGTGACCTTGCCAAGGGCCCGGAAAGACAAGCCACGGTGTCGGGGGTGACGGCCCGTGGCCTCCAGTGACCCGTGAGCGGCAAGTGGGTCGCCCAACCGACCGCGAGCCCTCCGGCCACCGCAGAGGAATGTTGTTCGCGTCGCAGCCCGGCCGCTCTGCCCGCCCGACAGTGCAATACTTGTGTGGAGGTGCACTGCAGTACAATGTGCAGTACCTGCCCGCCTGCAGGTGCACGGCCGTAAAGTGCAATACCCGTGTGCAGGTGCACATCCGTGTAGTGCAGTACCCGCATGAAGGTGCACTGCAGTACAATGTGCAGTACCTGCCGCCTGCAGGTGCACGGCCGTAGAGTGCAATACCCGCATGCAGGTGCACTGCAGTACGATGTGCAGTACCTGCCCGCCTGCAGGTGCACGGCCGTAGAGTGCAATACCCGCCTGCAGGTGCACATCCGTGTAGTGCAGCAATACCTGTATGGAGGTGCACTGCAGTACGATGTGCAATATCTGTATGCAGGTGCACAGCCGTAGAGTGCAGTACCTGCCCGCCTGCAGGTGCACTTCAGAAGGTCTACGATGCGCAATACCTGTATGCAAGTGCACAGCTGTAGAGTACAGTACCTGCCCGCCTGCAGGTGCACTTCATTCAGTAGGCCTACGATGCGCAATACCTGTATGCAGGTGTACTGCAGTACATGTGCAACCAATACCTGTATGCAGGTACATTTTCAGCCAAAAGGCTGGACCTTCAACAGCCGAAGTAGCGCCGTAAAATCCCCAATTGTGTCCTACATATTTCCCTCTACTTCCCGAAGTGATGTTGTATCAGCTTCGCACCAGTGGTCTCTGTTCCCACGGCTCATCACAGCCGGGACTCGAACCTACGATACGATACGGCCGTCTTCTTCATTGACAGTCGTGCGTCACGATCATCAATTTAGTTCGGGTGTCACCGCGGCTCGAACCGTTGATAAATCGCGGGGCGTTCTGTTCGCCAACCACCAACAACCCCACCTGTTGAGACAGAACGGTATTCACGTGCATCCATTGTTGCCAGGTCGGTATAATGAGCGGATCGTGCAGTGTTGGGCGACCTCGATCAACTACACGCGGCGCGGGCGGCTGAGATGCGAACACCCCCGATACATACTTCATTGCGAGACATTTCATTTCATTTCATTTCATTTATTATTCATTCATACATTGTGTACATACAACTGATTTCGTCACATATTATATTACATTCATGTTAAATAATCGTCAATGTCTATTAAATCACATGTAAATTAAATTAAATTAAAACATGAGATTAAACGTTACTAACAGAAATATGTCAGTCCAAAAAATCAGCCACCTTATATAAGACTCGATTGATCAAATAGTCCTTAAAAGTAATCTTAAAACGATCAAATGAGTCAATTTTTTTAATATCAGATGGAACCATGTTATAAAATCGTTCACAGGTAATATTTGGACTTCGTTTTAAAACATCTAAATTGTATCTTTTTGTATGTACATCTTTCTGCCTTCGAGTATTGTATGTATGAACCTCGTCATTGAAAGTAAAATTTTTTGGGTGCTTCCTTACCCATAAAACACAGTTCAAGATATACAAGCTAGGTACAGTTAAAAGTCTCAATCTTTTAAAAATAGGTTTACAAGAAGTTTTTTGGCATACCCCTACCATTGCCCTCACCACTCTTTTTTGAGCTTTAAAGACTCGATTGACATTCGGGCACTCGCCCCAAACTATTGCTCCATATCTAAGGACTGAATAAACATAGCCATAATAAACAGTTAAAAGGGATTCTAAGTCACACAGTGGGCGAATCTGCCTAAAAGCATAGCTAAAAGAATTAATTCTAGCGCACATATAATCCAGGTGGTTACTCCACTTAAGTTTGTGATCAACAAATATTCCTAAAAATTTGATAAAAGTACATACTTTAATACTGCATCCATTTTCGACATCAGTCAAATATTTACCAGGTACCCCTTTTGTAGAGAATAGTATCACATAAGTTTTATCCTTGTTCATAATAAGTTTATTTGAAGCAAAGTATTCTTCCAACTTCCTAAGTAAAATATTTAAAATCACAATCAGTTCTTCCAAAGTCTTTGCTCGTATAATAATGGTAGTGTCATCGGCATGGTTCAATGCATTCGCCTTCCGCGTGTCTAGGTTGCGCAGGAGTAGGCTACGTATCAGCTGTGATGGGTGTCCTCGATCAACTACACCGCGGCGCGGGCGGCTGAGATGTGAACACCCCCGATACAGACACATTGCGAGACATGGTTCAATGCATTCGCCTTCCGCGTGTCTAGGTTGCCCAGGAGTAGGCTACGTATCAGCTGTGATGGGTGTCCTCAATCAACTACACGCGGCGCGGGCGGCTGAGATGCGAACACCCCCGATACAGACTTCATTGCGAGACTTGGTTCAATGCATTCGCCTTCCGCGTGTCTAGGTTGCGCAGGAGTAGGCTACGTATCAGCTGTGATGGGTGTCCTCGATCAACTACACCGCGGCGCGGGCGGCTGAGATGTGAACACCCCCGATACAGACACATTGCGAGACATGGTTCAATGCATTCGCCTTCCGCGTGTCTAGGTTGCCCAGGAGTAGGCTACGTATCAGCTGTGATGGGTGTCCTCAATCAACTACACGCGGCGCGGGCGGCTGAGATGCGAACACCCCCGATACATACTTCATTGCGAGACATGGTTCAATGCATTCGCCTTCCGCGTGTCTAGGTTGCCCAGGAGTAGGCTACGTATCAGCTGTGATGGGTGTCCTCGATCAACTACACCGCGGCGCGGGCGGCTGAGATGTGAACACCCCCGATACAGACACATTGCGAGACATGGTTCAATGCATTCGCCTTCCGCGTGTCTAGGTTGCCCAGGAGTAGGCTACGTATCAGCTGTGATGGGTGTCCTCGATCAACATCTACACACGGTGCGGGCAGCTGAGACGTGAACACCCCCGATACAGACTTCATTGCGAGACTTGGTTCAATGCATTCGCCTTCCGCGTGTCTGGGTTGCCCAGGAGTAGGCTACGTACGTATCAGCTGTAATGGGTGTCCTCGATCAACATCTACACACGGTGCGGGCAGCTGAGACGTGAACACCCCCGATACAGACTTCATTGCGAGACTTGGTTCAATGCATTCGCCTTCCGCGTGTCTAGGTTGCCCAGGAGTAGGCTACGTATGTCTCTGCTTGCGGGCGTCACAAGGGCATCTACCAGCGTCTTGCAGTGTCCTTACTACCAAGTCTCTCACACTTCAATGTAGACTGTGGGAAGGACGCAGACGGCACATTACATTGTCACACTCACTTGCAATCATCGAATACCTACATAATAATGAAGGTGTAAAACATGTTTATTGTGGAAGAAGGTTAAAAGAGACTATAAAGTATGTAATTTACAGTATTTTTCAATGCCCTTTTTTCATAAATTTATCTTTTTTCAAAAAATGTTAAGTGAAAATGAACAGTATACCAAGGGCAAGGCCATACATGGTATCACCCCCGTCCGTCTAGATCAGGGGTACAATTGGCCCATGTGGGAACTCTACCAGTCGTAAGAGCAGACTAGTGAGCTCCTATTTCCGTCCAGTATCTGACTCTATTCTCGTACTAGCTTGCCCCTGTCATCCAAACTTCTCCCCCGTTTGCCCACGAGGAAGAATAGGTGCAGGATGACTCTGCCTGTCGTAAGACGCGACAAAGGGATCGACGTCATTAATTTGCAGTTGGTACGTCGTTAGATCATCAATAATAATCAATAACCAACGTAGAGAGCACCAAATGTGCGTTAGATGGCATCTAATCTCGAACTTTTAGGACTCGCGACACTTGATCGACAAGCCACGCATGTAAACGCTGCGCAGATGTGAACGCGGGTGTCCGGGATGCGCGGGTGTCCGGCAACAAGAAGACAAACAAGCATCCGCCGCTGTTGGTTGCGTTAGGTGTGGTTGCGTCGTTGGTTCACTTGTCAAACCATCTCTCACCCATAGAGTTTACGAAACTAACGACCAGTTCTTTAAAATAACTCCATATAAGAGCGCGATGTTATGAAGGCAAGTTCAATTCAGAACGTGCCTTGAATTAAGCATTTCTCTTAGAATACTTTGACGTTTTGTTACGCTTACGAAAGTATACGTCTATACAAATGACGTACACAGGGGTTGAGACCACAGGAAAATGTCACCATGATAATCACAAATATAACTTTTATGTCGACGGACATGTACCCTTAAAATATGATTGTGTTCCAATGTTGTGGGTTGTGGCTGTGCAGAAATATGTGGTGAGTGGTAGTGGTCTTCAGTCATTCAGTTCACGGTTTCCACATCAAGTATGAATTAGGTTTAGGATTCCTTGTGTGATCTGATTTAATATGAATGTTGTAGGCTAGTATATAAAGTTACAACATTTAAAAATTATGACATGAAACAACTTTTAGTAGTTGCCGTTATTCTTGACTCCCCTTCCCCCCCCCCCCCCCCCCACACACACAAGACTGTGTGCAGGTACCAGTGTATGTTTATTGTATGTTATAGGAGACTCAAACTATCAATAGTTATCGCTGGTAAGCTACCTCCTTATCTGCGCCATTGATGATTTCAACAAATGAACGATAAGTGATCTCCTCCTCATAGAAGTTTCTTTGCTTGCCAACAGATTGCATCTAGTCTATTTTTAGTGGCCTATTCCGCAGGCACCAGCGGAAGGGTTTCCACTACCGCTAGAAACAACAACAACAACAACAACAAGTCACCGTTTGCATCTCGATTACTTGTTTTGAACGTCCATTTTCGTTGATAAGTGTCAGAGATATGTTTATAATTATAATCGCGATATTTGTCTGCGTCTTGTACGAGAACTGCTCGCGACGTCTTCGCGCCAATGACGTCACAGAACGGACAGTTGGACGGACAGCGCGTGAAATGGAGACACACGATCTGCAACGGTCGATGTGGCGCTAGCGTCCCGCTTGACTGACCCAAGAATGCGCCTGGAGTGACCCCCGCTTCCTAGTCGTCTCTCTGTCTGTCTGTCTGTCTATCTGACGTGATCGCGTTTTATAGAGTTTTGTTATTCGAAATGGAAGAACATATTCGTTTCAAAAATGCGTGTTATTCTTCAGTACTCCATCGGCAGTGGAAGTAGGAAGGAAGTAACACGCTATGACTTGGTCCTGTTAGGGTAGTGACACTGACATGACATGGAGTACGAGTCAACCACAGAAACTCGCATCATGGCTGAGATGAGTGAGTTGTCGAGTTCAAAAATGAAAATAAATGTTATTATTTTGTGACAATGGCCTAAATCAGGCATATTCGTTATACAATAGTTTTAAACGACTTTTATTACGCTTTTCCTCGCACTTTTCTGTCAATTGTGAACTAACACGTGCGAAATTTGATAACTTCTCAAGTTGTTTATCTAAAAATATTTTAAGTATCGAGCGTACGGTATTTTATGCCATTAAATGGCATTAAATGGCAATGGCAATAAATTTTATTTTAACATGTTTGAAAGATCCCGCATCAAGACAAAAAAACAAAAAATAAATAGAAACTTGTTGAAGGTAGGAGATAAAAATCCACTTAGCAATTCTATCCAGCAGAGTGCAGTGTGTTGTATCCGTACTCTGACGTCATACTCAGCGTGTGGTCAACAGCTGGACGTGCTAGCTGGTAAACCTGGTAATCAAATCAAACGTAAACAATGAGAGAAACCTTAGCCTAGCGTCGGCTAGAACCAGAACATTGTTTAAGGACGTACTCGAGGAGACTACTGTGATCATAACTATTACGTCGGGGGGGGGGGGGGGGGGGTGCTCGGAGCAAAGGAACAAAGGAGTGGACGTGAACTGCCTTTCATCTGACGTCTCCCCCTCGACCTGTCCGGCTAGAGTGGTCCTACCAGAAGCATACGCTTCCGACGGCATGACTGTCGGCATCACCAAAGCCCACAAACCTGCCCCCGACGATAAGGTAGCAGCTCCTAGGCAGGCAGAACACATGGGCAAAGCATGCAGGAAGAGTAAGAAATTTAAAGAAGACCGCAGTAAATTTGTCTGAAAATGGTGTTCATTTCTTGCTCGCTCTCTCTCCCTCTCTCAACTTTCATACTTTGATTAATAGATCATTGCGATGTTGTTCACATTCTCCTATCATTGGCTGCCAACATCGTCGATCAGATAGATATCAAAACTATTCGTTTAAACATTTCAATGCCCTTCTCAGAGTGATTATGTTGTACATAATAAAAATCCTTCAGTCTGCAACTAACAATAAGTCAAAACGTCCCAGCGTAGACGCGTGCGCATGGTTGCCTTGAGGGCACCGTCTATAAAACGTTTCAGGCGGATTTTGAGAGCATCCAACCTATCTTACGCACAGGAGTGATATATGGATGCGGATTATGTTTAAATGCGTTAGAACCGCATCGATACTACGCGAAATAGCAATCTATAAAATGGAGAGTATATGGGGTCCACTAACCTGGCTATCTCCCCACATTGTCACACATCAACCTGTACTACAACTAGATTTTTGCACCTTTTTGCAACACGAATTTTGATTTTCCCCCACTACGGTTTGGGAGCTATTCCCATTTCTAATCGGGGGAGCCAAGTTAATCGTAGTAGGCCTACTTTGGAATCGAGATCAAAACTATACTCGTATTTATATACTATTTTTGCAGCATTTTCCACCGCAAATCTCGATGTTTACAACACTTTTCTTCTGAATCTTCTGAATTTTTTGATTGAATTAAAATATCTTCTGAATCCACTCTGGTGGATTTCAAAAAGGGGGAGCCAAGTTTTTTTTTTTTATAAACATCGTTTTGGAAAATGAAAACAGGGCGCTAAATTAGAAGCTATTTTTTTAAGTACTATAATCCCAGATCCTGATTTTTGCGCCACTTTCGTTTATGAGCTGCATCGATTTGAAAGTTCTGAAAAATCCATGTGTACCCTTCGCTTCACCTATTATTGGGCTCTTATATTTGCAAAATTTTGAACCTTTATGCACCACAAAGCTAAATGTTACTTTGAAATTTTAATTACAGGATGATTTTCAAATCGATGTATAGCTCCTAAAACATAGTGGTGCAAAAATCAACTCGATTAGCCATTGTTGCACAAACATGAGACGTTAAGCCCCCCGCAAAAATCAAGATATGGCATTCCAGTTTTGTGCAAAATTAGCTGCGAAACGAAGAGGACGAAACAGACTTCGAACTAAGCAGATTGTAGGTGGAGGGATGACTATTTGGCCAACAAGGGTGACGTATACATAATACACTGTACAGATAGAGACGTCCCACCAGGAAACACACACGGACTAACGTGTGAACTATTTCACAGCTTACCTTCACGTTCAAAGTGTAAGTCCGAGGTTAAGACCCCACGAGGAAACGAATAGCGGCGTCAAGTGTGACCCTGCAATTTAGTGCAAGACCGCGAATCTCGTGCGTTATAATAATTGTGATCTACAGTTAGGTATCAGCGGCTCGGCGACAAATCCCATTCTCATGTCCCCGGGGCAAGGAGGGAACTTTTTGCGACGGAAATTAAAGGTAATTACCGCATTGTCCATTGTCTCCAAGACCATGTGAAATGTCGGCACGTCACGAGTCTCGTATCGAGCTGTCGACCGTGACAAAGAGGCGCGAGGATGATGCTGCGGTACTGATCTCGTACTCTGAGCGACATCGTCCAGTTCACGTCGAAATAACGGAGCTTTAATAGGTGCTGCAGGTTGCAGTGCACTTCTTTACCATTCCCTGGTTATCGAAGCGGAGAGTAAATGTGAGACACTGGTCGTCTAAAGTTAACATATAAGAAAATGTTATAGCAAATAAACTAAGGTCCAGTCTTGCAATGTCACACAATAACTGCTTATTCGTCAAATAGCTTGTTGTCTCCATGGCAACCACCAATCAAAACCCTTGATATCCTCCAAATAGCTTAATTGCTACAAATAACTTTTTTATTAGGAGATTGTAAGACCGGCCCTAAGCCTTTGCTTTCTTTAGAGTCAAAGTGGGTCTTAGTTCACCTGGAAAATATATCAAATCTACTACTAGGCACGCACGCACGCTTACGCTTTGAGATAGTAATGCACCAGATATAATCGGTGTGGGTACTTAGGAACGTCTAATAAGTCGAACTTCTGGCTAGATTTGCCGAATATGGATTAATTTTAACAGTAAAACCAACCAACAAACAATCCATCCCTTGGCGAGAAAGCACAACTCAATTTGCAAATCTTGATTCGCACGCAAGTTGAGTGCAGTATCTGTAACCACCGAGAGACTGGTAACCACTAACCACTATCCAGTCCTGTATAGCTGAGGGAATTGAGGAGATGGTTGGTTGCTTTTTTTCACGTACTTCGATGTATTGAGCTATTGGGAACATGCGCATATGACCTTATACCACATCTAGAGGTATTCAATGATCTGATTGTTTTTTTAAACTTTCCTGTCGTTTTAGCTAACGTACCAGTGCCCAGTCCAGTCCACAAATTTGTGTAACATCAGCAAATGTATTTGTCTCCAATTGTACTGATCATTTCTTCCTCTCCGTCATATATTTTTCCCCAGATATCTCCATGATGTTCCTATTATTATGTTCACCAATGTCACAACGTACTATCATCACCACCACTTGTCTTTGATACTGTGACCCAAGACGGCTGCAATGGACGTGTAGCTAAAGCTGACTCTGTTTTTGTTTCTCCCTTGGGCGTGGCCCACACAGCCGTTCAGCGGGGTCGGGTGCCACCGTCTCAGACGTCGGGTCTACCCGGCCAGTTCGCGTTGACCAATGGCGATGCGGCGTCGGCTGCGGCCGCGGCAGGACTCAACGGTCACTCGTACCTCTCTTCCTACATCTCGCTGCTTCTGCGAGCCGAACCGTACCCGACGTCGAGGTACGGCCAGTGTATGCAACCCAACAACATCATGGGCATCGACAACATCTGCGAGCTGGCCGCCAGGTTACTCTTCTCGGCGGTAGAGTGGGCGAGAAACATCCCCTTCTTCCCCGACCTTCAGGTGACGGACCAAGTGGCCTTGTTGAGGCTTGTGTGGAGTGAACTATTTGTGCTGAACGCGTCGCAGTGCTCAATGCCGTTACACGTGGCGCCCCTACTGGCGGCCGCCGGACTTCATGCCTCACCTATGGCGGCCGATAGAGTAGTCGCCTTCATGGACCACATCAGGATATTCCAGGAACAAGTAGAGAAATTGAAGGCGTTACACGTAGACTCCGCGGAATACAGCTGCCTCAAAGCAATCGTCCTCTTCACAACAGGTAAGATGCTTCACAATATGTTCTCTCATCTCCTTGTTAGTGTGGCATGAGACACCAGTAGCGCTGCAGTCAGGTGCAGAGCTTCACGAGTGGATGACTGCTAAACGCCAATACACTTGTCAAGACGCACTGCTATTCTGTATCATTTGTGCCTCATATTCAACAACTGAAAGCTAATCTACAGAGAGCTTTGCTAAACTTCATTCTCTTGCCACCACTACTAAAGTTAAAACGTAGGTTCAACCTATGAGGCTGGCACAACTACCTGCTCAACTCAGCTACTCCACAGGTGGTGGAATGAAATCCGACGACGTTCTCACTTGGTCGATACTATGCTAAACACAATGTTTTAATTAGTATCACTATTAAAACAATTGCTCTTTAAGAATTGATTAATTGGTTTCACAATTGGAATACGCTTCTTAAAAATGTAATTTAAAAAACTTTTATAATTAGTGTGACGCGATGACCAGACATTTATCATCCTCGTCATGAGATTCTGAAAAGTCTTCTGTTTTACTAATGACGTTAAAATATTGTTTTCAATACTCTGAAGATGTGGGACCGTTCAGCTACCTGCGGAGATGGGTAATTACTTTGGTCCAACCCTCGCAGCCTCGGTTCACAGTTTACACACACGAGCGAACCAACGCTCTCGAATGAATCTCAAAGCTCTAGTTGATGGTGTAAGGCCAATTACACGAGATAAGACCGTAAAAATATCCCCGCGCGTCATGAGTTTACCAACCAAGACCGTTGGACGCTATTTTGTAATCCATCATAATCTCGGAAATAACGAGCGAAGCAAAGGCGCGTATTTTCCTCTCAACTTCAGAAGTCACTGGTACAAAGGTTATCTCTCTTGGCCGCGGATCACTGGTTGAGGTTAGACACTCCCCCCTCCCCCTCCCCTCCTCCCCCGCCCAGTCTATACGCAATCATCGCGCTCTCCAGCAGATTTCGCGTCGATCAAGATATTATCTCGCCGTCAAATCCTTTCACGATACAGAAAAACTCCAATTTCTTTTCATCACTCGTCGGAATAATCCGAGGCTTGCTGTGTCTCGGTTCGTTCGAATACCGATCAATCGTTGGCCCCCCCGTGTCCACCGGTCAGTGTTTCCGAACAATCGTGGCCCACGAATCGCACAAACGAACAACCACTTAGATGTTTGTTGTAAACGCGACTCATAATTGAATTATGCATAATATGTGAGATAGAGGGAGCCACAGCTATCTCGTCATCTGCGTCGTGACCGGCTCCGAGTCAACGAGGCGCAGGGGAAACTGCGCACAGCAACAAGTTGTTCTTACCCGGTCGGCCATATTGGATTGGATCATGGAGTCTTCTTAGCAAACGGTGCTCGCTGTGTTTTGTTAGTATGTATCACAGTTTTAGATCGCAATATACCTTCTTTTGGGCATACTTTTAACAACACAGTCGCCGTAGCAACACAAACCACACAAGGAAGTTCACAATATGGCCGCCGCAATGAGGTAGCGCTGATCTCCGCACAGTTCCAAGTTACCTCCACATTGTGCCACGTGTGTATGAGCAGAGAAGATACAACAACGTGCTGACATTCGACAGGAGTGGGCTACGCGCTTGCATCAACAGTTTCCAACGCAACATCTGTTTCGCGCTGTTTCTACGCCGCGTTGTGGCGGCGTCGTGTTGCCGCGGTCTCTCCTCTTAACGCGGAGAACACTGATCGAGTCACGACTCTCCAACGCGGAGGAGAACTCGACCCATCTCTCGTCGTATGCAAAGCACAGAGCTCGTTCACATGACTGTACTTGTTGCAGTGACTTTATACGGATCCAGTTGCAGTGACTTGACTGCATCCACATCCATAACTATGGAGGACCGGGTGAAAGTCAACGTGTGCATCGTTTATTATTGATTGAAAACAACTTCGAAATGAGTGGTGTATTATAGTGGTTTTCTCATGTGCCGTATCGTATCGTACTCTCAATCAAGCGCAACACTGCTTGAGAGTGTGCCAACAAGATTGTTGCAATTAGTCAAAAGATGAAAGGTGACAGTGATGTAGGAACTCACTTGTTGCTACCAATACGAGGACAAGGGTACGGTTTCGGACATTCAGAATTGATCTAGGATCCTTAGATCATACTAATCATGGCTCTCTAGATCTTCAATGACAACAATGCACAACAGTGAAAAATGCACTTTAACATAACTGTTAAGGACCCTTAAATAGAGCAAACACAGCTTTCTAGATCAATTCCTCGATCATCTAATGTAGAAAGCCGTGATTCATTTCCTGTGTGCCCGACTGTACTCTTGATCGTGTGCGTTTATCCTGCCCAGGAGAAGAGTACGTGTCTGATATTTCGTATATACCAATTACCGTGGCATAAATATATCTCGCGTTCGCACACCGTTGTTGCGGTCTCACAGGCAGCCAATGAATGCCCATCTAGGGGCAGAGCGTACTCAGCGTTGGCCACTGCGGCGGCGATATCGGGAAATTAATTACTTAGATCTATGGAATCGTGCGATATTTGTATCCGAGCGCATCGTGACCGCGAGACTATCGGGTTGCCCAAGACCAAGACCAAGACCAAGACGAACATCGCAGGAGATGGAATGAAGAGCTAACGGGGTAATTGCTGCTTGCCTGGACGGGCAAACGTTTGCACGTTCTCTACACTAAACAGTGCGCAATGGGCTGCTATGTTTATTTATTTATTTAATGTCTATCCTATTCAGTTATAAAAACTGATTTACAAAGGAGGACCTTAAATAAAACTAAGCTATGCAAACAATTAATAATAATAAAATCATAAATAACAATAACAACAAATACAAAGCAAACTACTTAACTATATAAAATAAAATCAAGAACAAGAAAAAATAATTGAGAAATGAAATAAAATCAAATGAAGTGGAAATTCAACATATTAAATAATAAAAAAATAGAAGTATGCAAATAAGAAAGAACACGAAGAAAAAATGTGGGAAAAAAATATATGTATAAAAGTGAAAAAAGAAGAAAAAGAAGCGCTCATTTTCTGCATTCAGTTGGTACTTGTACCGATATATAAGTGGAACAATCGATACACGCATTCGGGAAGTCGCTGGTTCCATTCCGGCCATCGGTAATCGAGACTGATTTTTTTTATAGTGTGGACGCTGGGATTGAGTCTTTACCAAGGAACAGACCTCTTCATTCCAAACGATGCAAATACCGTAACATGGCATACGAGTTGAAGAAAGTTGATGAGTTACTCTACAGCAAGCAGGGATTCCGACAAAAAATGATTTATTATACGGGTAGACGCGGAGGGTTCATGATGCGCCTTAGTATTTAGTGTCAATAAAAAGCTCTCGCAGTTAAACATCTGTATTGTGTATAGCACTGTCGGCTATAAAACGTTGTGTTAAAACTTAAAACATAGCGCGTTTCTCTGCGTTCACAGCGCATAAATAACCTCCGTACGCGTCCAATAACGATGTACGGGGTTTTTTGCACCTTGCGTTGTAGTTCTATAACCGAGTGTTTAAATAATAAGTATTTTATATATATATATATATATATATGTTATTGTTCACCATTTTCTGGGTTTCGTCACACGATATAAAATGAGTAGGTGGTTTAAAAAACTACACCTCACCCGACGTTTCGCTGGAATAACATCCCCCATTACATTACATTACATTACATACAAAAAATTAACATAATACGTATTTGTCTATATGTAGGTACGTTTATTATTATTATTTTTATTATAATTATTATTATTATTATTATTATTATTATTATTATTATTATTATTATTATTATTATTATTATTATTATTATTATTATTATTAGTATTATTATTGAAATAAAATTATAACTTAAACGGGATGTTTCGCCGCGTCGTGGGTGATAAGGTGGCTTACCTCGACGTTTCGTCCCTTCTGTGAGGGACATCTTCAGGAGTGCCTAGCGCGTTCCCTAAGTCGACCACTCCGCCTAGGTTCTCGCCGGACACTGAGGGGGTGACTGTCAGCTTGGGTACAGGTGGGTGTGGCGCTGGTGGTGGCGCCCCATTCGTTCGTTGTGTGCTTTATTATTATTATTATTATTATTATTATTATTATTATTATTATTATTATTATTATTATTATTATTATTATTATTATTATTATTATTACTACTATTTGTCGTTGCAAGTCGACGTCCTTTGACAGTTAGGTCATATATTATGACGTCGGCCGAATCACATTCATCACACATCGCTGGGGTCGTCATAACTCATAAATTGAGAGTGAAATGGGGGGGGGGGGGATCACTAAAAGGGTCGGCAAGAATGAGAATAAGATCAGAGACAGACCAATAAGTGAGGAAGACCATGATGAATGAGTAAGGGATGATAAAAGATATGCACAAGAACCCTCTTTTCTTGCACCGGTCACCACGAGGAGGGACCTACCTCGACCGGATTTATGTAGAATGTAGATAATCAAATTTATTTGCTAAAACTGATGTACCACGACGTTTAATGAAATATACTGTTATAAAACAATAACATCAGCGGACAGAGCAATAATAAAAATAGAACGAGCCGAATGTTTTTGTGTCGTGCGACGACTACGTGAATTCTTGAGGAAATGTTCGAAGGTTCCTGGTCGGTCGGCATTTCGAGTGAGGTGTAAATCAGAGCCCGCGGGTGACCTGTAGGCTGACCTGTAGCTGACACATTCCCTCGGGATAAAGGTCGCCCAGACGGGAATAGATCGGGACGCACTAGTGAATCAGACGAGAACACTTCGGCTTTAAATACTATCACAAGTATTGGCGATGTGGAAGGCTGATGCAGACAATCGTAACTTACTTCTTCTTTGAGAAAAAAACAATTGTTCCTGTTCGAAATACTCGGGCAACGAAACACAACCATATTATTTGATAATGTTTTACTTTAGTGTTGAAGTGAGCAGGATATTGGTCTCACAGTTTTTTTTTTTTTGCCAGCTCTGCTTAAAAACAATTCTGCAGAGTTATGCGACTATGAATGAAGTATGAAAGCCAACAGACAGAGGATTCAAAACACTGGTTTTCTAGGATAGGAGGTGTAAACTAGGAGATTTCCTAATCCTATCGTCAATAAACACCAATGTAAAAATATATTTTAATTCTCTAAATGGAGTTAATGTCTTGAACTACTCGGTTTTCGGTGACTAGTAGGGTAGTAGAGCACTACACACGGCCAACTCTCGCTCTGCTTGGGGACAAAGACGGACACACACACGTGCACTGAAAACAGAGTTCTACGTTTATGTCGGGAAGTGTATCAGCTTGTGAAATCAGCATAATATGTGATTCACAATCCCGGTATAAAACAATGGACGAGGCTACCTGAGCCACATAACAAAAACACACGACAAGCCTATAGAGTCATGACACAACATGGATTTAGCGGCTCGCTAACAAGTGCAATTATTAATATTAACTATTTTGTTATTACATTTAAACATGGCATTGTATATCTGCCAATCTGCAATCTACAATGAAAATTAACAGTAAGGTAACGAATCCTATTGGCTGATGAGCAACAATGGGCTCTTATCAGTCAATATGATTGGTTAGAACCTTATTGTTACCGTTTCTGTTACTTTTCATTGTGGATGGGCTTTTAAAACACAACCTTAAGACTATATCAAAGTTCAAACCAAACGTTATATATATATTTTTGTAGTAAACTTGATGTCAAATTTCCCTTGTTGTGCATGGGTTGCTTGTTAGAAGTAAAAACAAACTCGATAGTTGGCAACGTATCGCATTTAAAAGTCGTATAGTATATGCATCATGTCGTGTATACTTAGCATATATTACGTGTGTGCCGATCATGTTGATACCTGCAAGCAAGGCAAGCAGAAGAAGCCGTGAGAGATTGTAGCTCCGTAATAATACTCTCAACTTTCTTCAGGTGATCCAGGGACAACACCCGCCCAACAGTTACTTTCTCCGCGTAGATCTGATTGTAGTTGAGTGGGCGGCAGCCTCCTTTGCGATAATACTCTGCGAACCGCCTCTCAACCACAGCTGATAGATGTCTAGATAGATATATGTTTCAGGTTACTAGTTTTAGATAACTCCTTCGTAATTCCTTCAGTGTAGATCTCTAGCTATACGTGAAAATAGACATTTTATTGTAGGTTGTAGGAAACACGATATAGGTATTTGCAAAACACTTGGAAGGAAAGAGTACATAAGACATTTCCGTGCAACACTTGCAGTCAAAACTAGCCAACGTTTCGTTCACAGTGATTATATCATAGCTCAATAATGTTACACAACACATCGAAAAAGTGATAAACCGCTCAGTTTGGGTTGAACAACTTTTTATAATTATAACACAGCTAAGCCATTTGTAATGTACTTGATTACAAAGGTAATTCTAATACAAATCATAAAAAATGCAATATTAAAAAATATTTTTCAAAATAGTATTTAGTTCTTTCGAACCCAAATTGAGCCCGATTTTCACTTTTCTATGTGGTGTAGTATATTTTTGAGATATGATTAGAATAAGATAATTTCGCACGGATTTTGTATTGACGCTATTGGATACTCTACTACTACTGGATAGTCTCAAGTTGTAGTTATATTATGCAGCATCTGTATGATTGCCTGTAATCCCTCCCCACACGATTGGGCACGCAACTGCTCATCAGCCGGGCACTGGGCAGTGTACTGCCTGCACGCGGCCATGCCCATACATCACGTCGAGTGAGACACACTATCTCGCCGATAGGTCTTGTAAAGTGGCGGTTGCCCTCTGACCTGGGATGGGGATAAATTACCGGTGAAACCGACCGATGCAATTAGAAACAACGATATCGACTCTGATGGACTGACCGTCTGGGTTCGAACCCCAACCCTCTAGACTCATGAACTGTGGCATCACGCCCGGAAACTCTTCCACTTCCCTTGTGTTAAAATTTAAATATACCCTGGGTTCAATAAAAGAGATGGACACGTTAGTTGAGAGGTCGATTTAATATTTTGTTGCTAGAAACGTATTTGCCTGACTGTTGTACTTAGGATCGCCACTTTGGCTGGATTTATAAAACGTCGCCTGTCATTTGCTGAGATAAGAGCTAAAATCTTCCGTAATGTTTTTGCTTGCTTTCAACTTTGTTTATCTTAAATTGTAAATCTAATAAGAGTGTACACCGACCTTAAAATATTCCACAATAATGTTTATCATTGGGGTTTCACGGCCCGTTTTGTGATTGTGTAGCCCAAGGTCTATAAATCCCCTGTCATGGGCTCGTCGAACTCCCAAGTTTACCGAACCTCGTTAGGGGGTTAGCCTACCTCAACAGGTCTATCAGAGAGGTTTAAATCAAATTACAAGACTTCGTCACTTTACAACAATTTCTGGGCCTCAATAAGTCAGGACAGCCCTGCCTGTCGTGCTAGGCGCCTACAAGAGCCGACGCTACACACAACTTGGCTGTAAAGAATGCGCCTATAGACAAGAAATAATCATCCTCCATGATTGGCTTGGAGCAGAATGTGCATGACGTCACTGATAAGGGCGCTAAACCAACATGTCATCGCTATACAACTGTCTTTGGCGGCGCTGATCCTTGCCCTGCGTAACACGCTAACGCAGTGGGGCTTATCATATCACCGGGAGTGGGAGAACATTCAACTGACATATTATATCTTCATCTTGCAAGTACCGTCTTTCAAAAGTGCTGGCCGGTTAATAGAAAAAGAGACTCGAACTTTTATATTATAATACTAAAGAAAATAATAAGTTTTATAGAATCGCATTCCAATTTTCTGAAAAAGCAGTTTCTGTAATAATTGCTCTTGTGAGGCACTCAAGAGAATGATCTTACTTAACCTATAACAAAGTTGAGGGCCTGAGCCTGGCAAAGTAAGATTATCAGGTTTGTTCTTATTGTAATTATATTTACCACTCAATATTGTAATATTTGGAATAGGCATCTACAAGACCCAAGCGCGACACAATTTTCAGTATAGACATGTAGAATTTAACAACAATCGATAATATTTGGCGCTTGTACATTTTGTTAGTCGTTTTCCGGCGGGGGAGTAGGGGGCGTTCGCCCTCCCGCAAGTATACCTGCATTCCACACTGCGCTAACAGTATGTTGAGCGATATGTGGCCGAGTCGTTGTCGTACAGTTTTAGTCGCCATAAGCCGCTACTGCTGGGAGCTCATGTCACATGACTGGCCTACCCGGCACCGCCACCAAAGGGGTAATGTTATTGATAGACAGGCGTCACACAGTATCACACTACTCGTAATTAGCCTAGCTCTAATGTGCATTACCACAATTAATTATCCCTGATATGTTTTGGCTGTTGGCGACGAGGATAACAGTTCGGCTGACTTCGGAAATGAGCAGTCTCTAGTCCGAGGAAGACTGCGTGCAGGGCATGGATAGATGTCTGAAGCAGGGCATGGATAGTCTCTAGCAGGGCATGGATGGCGTAGATATCAGGGGCGTCCAGGCACACGCACACGCACACGCACACGCACACACACGCACACAGCCAGCCAGTTAGTTCCGGACGGGTTGCTGTAACGCGCCGTTTAAAACTGTGACACTGCATTCCTCACTCGCACTTGTCTCGCATTCCTCGCGTCGGCAGCAGCACCTGCACAGGTGCCATCAGTCAGAAGGTCGTTATTACACTTGCCAGGCGTTGCTCTTGCAAGCCAATCAGTCCAAAGAATCTTATATGAAGATATTCCGATTTTTGTTACTTTGAATTGCTGCGAAAGATGATAGTTATTATTAGGTTTTGATTTGTTTGCAAGGTTGAATTATTGTGAGCTTTCGTCTGTGGTAATCGGTCGAAAGTAGTAACTGATGAAAGTAGTTGTTATTCGCTTTATGGTGGATTCCCGACATTGTAGTAGTATAGACAGAAGAGCGCAGACAGTCGAACGCACATCAATCTACCAATCAGATGCGCCGTCTAGGCTGGGAATCCCCCATTAAGATGTTCTGCAATTACAGCTATCAATAAGTCCACTGGTGGGGGAGAGGAAGCCTATAGCAACACTATATAATGTTATGTAGACAGCGTACCGACTGTTTTACAAGTATTTCTTCCCTTGCTGATTCGACCCCCCCCCCCCCCCAAAGCTGTCAATACATAATTAACACATAATTAATTCATGTCCCGCTGGAAGTATGTTGATGTGTCTTTATCTCATATTACCCCAAGATACACTATCGTCTCCAGATACAACAAATATAATTATACAGTGAGTTGTCTAAGTTTGTTGATTATGATTAGAAAGTGAAGGAAGGCGGGCAGGAACTGAACGGTCGAGCCACGTCGAGCTGTGAAATATCCATCTCGGACAATGCGAGAAGAGGAACCGGTTGGCCGGGGGTCGAAGTGTGCAAGACAGATAGGGGCCTCGCCGCTATTCGGGGACAGATTAATATTCGCCAGTGTCATATCATGAGGGGGGGGGGGGGGGGGGGGTGAGTCATTCTTACGGGGTGGTGGTCTTGGGGGACGCATCGCTCAATAAGACCTCTCGCGCAACTTATATGCATGTAAACGTGTATGCTTGCCATGGTTCACAGAGGCAACGATAAAGATGTTATCCAATAGCAAATGTTGCGGTTGTTTTACCCAAATAGGCTAATCCAGATAAGCGCAACGCTTATGCGATGGAATTAGTAAATAAAATGGTTTTATTTTAGAAATGTTGGTTTTATTCAGTAAAAGTTCTATTTCAGCGGGTTTATCCACATTTTCTTTTTTCGCGTTACTTTTCATTAATAATTAATTTATACATCGAAGTTTTACCTGTGAAAAGTTTGAATATGCTTCTATTCAGAGTAGCTTCAGACACTGGAAAAGCTTCAAGACTTTTCCAGAGCTAAGATTGGATCATTGATAGCAATTAGGCCTAGCATCTGCATGTACTTACTATTATGGACCGGCCAAATTAAAAAAAATTTCCTTCAAATGCGAATTTCTGATTACTCATACTTTTTGCCATTAAAAACAAGATTCCTTTGAATTTCGTTTTATTTTTCTTATTTTGGCATTTTCTGGTACAAAATTCCCCTCAGTTTGTGAATTAAAACCATTTCTAGACAGTTCGGTGTTTGTCAGACCTCTAGAAATGAATGAGTCCCCATCCAAGACCCTCTAAAGTCTAAATCCTCTGGCGGTGTCTCGTGGAACTCCGCGCGCGCCCAAACGTTCCACGTGGGCTTCTCTCACTCGAGTACACATGCACTCAACTCAACAGATAACGTGGAGATGGCCACACTAGGTAAACATGCACAAAACAGTGGCCATGTTTCGGAGATTAGACCAATTGATCATCGCTTATCTTGAGCCATCTAGTTCTCCTGTGAACCGTGGGGTGCGCCGCTCACCCGTGGCCGGACTACGTTGCCCATCAGGCACGACCTACTAAGCAGACCCTCGTGTCCTATTGCTAGTTGAGCTATTAAAATCGCGTTACTGGAGTTATACTTATACATTAGAATGTCATCAACATAATTGGCGATTTAGCCGGTCGCCGGACGAAGCGTGAAGGCGTCGCCGAAATATAACGCGTTTCATTCATCGACGTCTAGATTAGCCTCGTTTCAAAGCGTCAACGATAAATGAATATTTTTTTATTTGTTTTTGTCCATATAAAGGTATAATAGAAACATAAAACTAATCTGCCACCTGGAGCAAATTCATAAAAGTAAACTTATAGACTATAGAAAGAGAGCACTAAACGAAGGTATCAAATACTCAAAAAACGTTTTGCTGCTTATTACCATTGAGTTTTTCAATGGTATTACTTTCGATTTGCGTTGTAAAATCAAATTGTGTTGTAACCACTTCTGCAACCAGGTGTGAAGGCTGAAGGCTGTATTTGTTTTATTTAGTGTAAACTCATACTTATACTACAAAGTTTTGAGAAATGTCTCTATATAGTTGTCGCATTAACCCGGTACAAATAATATGTGGTTTGTACTGGTGGATGTAAAAATTCGTACAGCAAAACACTTCTTATTATAAATAAAGGAGAATTGACACACTCAAAAACAGCCTTAACTTTGTTTTCGGTTACAGAAGTTGTTACAACACATATCGACTTTACAACGCAATGTCGACAGTAATATGCAAACAAATTTGTTTTTTGTTTTGAACATTTGGTAATACTAGTTCTACGCTCTATAAGTTTTGTTTATGGTATTTATGAAAATGAAATTTCCTCCGGTTGGACCTGCATACAATGTATAATAATGATAATAATAATGATGATGATTGTATTATTGTCCATGTTAAGACACGTAGCAGGCAACACCGTGAGTAATCATGTTTAATTCATTAATTAGTGTATGTCATTTAGTAAATGGAGGTTTGCAAAGTTTCGGGTTGGTGTTTGCTTTTGTCGCCGCCGCTCGCAAGAGAGCAAGCACTGGCTGACAGTTGAATGTCAGAGACCACCCCTTGACAATAGCCACCCCACCGCCTATTATCATGCGGTCAACCCCTAAAGATCGATAATGTTCCACACGCACAAGTTGTATGGAAATTGCCATCTTTCTCTCGGTGACAACTCGCCTGTTCGTAAACTATAATGTCGGGCGTCAGTGGAGGCTGGAGAACCACAATCAAGGAAATAAGCCTATATACAAGTGTGGTTGTACAATCATTGTTTCACGTGTAATTGTCTAATATTTATTTTATTAAAATTGTCCTTCATGTTGAATGTTATATCTATTTGGTTGGAGTATAAATTGTAAAGTCGGAGGTCTACATTTTGTGAATTTTTCATAGTTATACAGCAGAGGTTCCCAAACTGTAGGCCTAGTGTGGTCCAAAAAATTCGGTAAAAATGAATAAATTTACAAAATTTAAAGATTTAAAAATAAAAATAAAATAAAATTTAAATTTAAATTTAAATAAAATAGAATTAAAATTAAATTAAATTAAATTTGTATTAATTAAAATTAAATTTTATGAGATTCATATAATAAATTATTCAGTTTCATAAATAATAGTTGGAGAGTAAATGGTGCCTAGGGTTTAGGGGAATGGGTTTGGGGGGGGAGGGGGTCATATATTTATTTATGAAGTAGTTACGCTGTTAAACAGGAGTCCATAAAATATGTTGAAAAGTGGTAGAGGGTCCAGAACCTCTATCGTAAAAATAATGATTGCCAATAATAAGCCTACATTAATGGCTGTTTGTATTTCCGGTTGCAATATTTATCTCTTCAATGAAAGCGATTACAAACAAAGTAATGACGCAATTCATCGTCCAGATATTAGTGTAATTATAAGGTGCGGTATGTCTGTCCGTGCATAACAAGTCTCCTGACCCGACAACGACCAATCACAGCCCGACTCTTAATTTGGAGCCGGTTAATTGCGGCCGCAGCGCACGTCAGCGTATTTGGCGTAAATAAAGTCACGTAGCCCACTGAGAATAGCCGCCGACATTGTCAGGTGGAACTGAAATGAAAAGGTATCTGCAATTCGCACGGCTCTTTAATTTCTTGATTTATAGAGGCCGTCATAATGTCGATGATGGATCCTTGCCAGATGACGGACAGTGGTGCCAAAGTGAGCGACCTGACCTTCAGTATAGCTGGCTGTACAAGTGTTAACAATTTTATCAATTCGTCCCCTAAAACCGCGGCGATTATCTTTCGACTCGCACACCCTCGCCCGCAAGAACAAAAGTAGTATATAAACCCGTTATCTCCAACTTTTAACTTTTTGCCGCGCTTATAATCCACTCCTAAAAACACGTACTGAAGCCAGCGAACTTCTGCCCCTGTGTAATACTGCCATACACACTTAGCCGCTCACTGAAAATAATAGCGCCAGTTAACATTTATGCCTTTGTACTTAATTTAGATTGTGTGAGCGAGATAAGGGAAGAGGTAGGGTTAATCAGGAGGCAGCCGGAACTACAAAGTTTCACCCGATTGCTGTGGGCATGGGAGCTCTGCTGGTCGCTCTATAGTGCAGAAGGGGTGAGGTCAGAGGGCGCTAAGGACACTCTTCAGCGAATACTTGATATTTCTTACCTCAACCATCGTGTAGTTACGATTGACTGAGGAAGGCAGATTGCTGGAGGCAGACGATTGGACTGCAGATAAAAGCAGACATATGCCTGCTGATTCTCATCCAATCAACGATCAAGCATATATATAGAGAATTAAGATGGTAATACAATCACTAATCTCAGTCCTTTGCTTCTTAAATTAGGGCTATAAAGCGAAGAATTATATTGCGCCGTCATTATAATTTTTATATCATTTATTATTTACTCATAAAAGGGATGAACTTCACAACCGTCTACAGAACATTATCCCTAAAAAAATTAGAGCACTTACGAATGCAATATACATTTTTAAGAACTTAACATTTACAACCATTAGCATAAGCATGAGTTTTGTGCAACGATCCAAAGAACATGCGAGTTATTTAACCTCGTCAATGATCCACATTATTTGAATATGAGTATGTTCCAACGAATGCTGAGCGTTGGCTGTTTGGCAGTGCCACGTTCTGCACTAAGTTTCCAGCGGGTGCTCGCCAGCCAGGGATGTTTTTGGCGGGTGAGACAAAGGGCGACAAACCACAGATAACAGAAGTCGAAGCGAGAGAAAATGTTTACAAACTGCATGAGGTTAGAGTTTAAATTGAAAGCTTATCTACACGGGGGCCAAGCTCATCCGTGAGGTCAACCCCCAGAGCAGAGGGTGGGCAAGTGTTTTATCTAACACCTCTGCTTGCTGGCATGATATTAGTTTGCAACTCTCCCGGTCGCAGTTCCGCTCTTATCTCTTGATATTTGCGGGCAACACTCGTCTATACATACATCCACACCTCACCGTCGCTATCTCTCATAGCCTTCTCGTTCATTGCGCCGCTTGTGTCCGTCCTCCGTCCAGTCACATCCGCCGTGGACGTGCTGCGATGACGGACGGACCTCTGCTTTACGAGCTGTGTGTCTGCGCCCTCGCTGTATGGTCGGCCGGCAGACAGTTCCTTGTAGAGGGCCCTGCCTGGCCATGCCTGGCCCTCGCTGTATGGTCGGCCGGCAGACAGTTCCTTGATGTAGAGGGCCCTGCCCATGATACAATAATATTCCTGTGTGGACTGGAAGGATATCGTTAGACCATGGGCTCTGCCTGGCCCATGGCTGGCCCTCGCTCTACGTTCAACGGGCAGACAGTTCCTCTGATGTGGAGGGCGTTATCTGGCCCATGGCTGGCGATTGTCTGGCGCACGTCTGGCCCATGGCTGGCGAATGTCTGGAGCACGTCTGGCCCATGGCTGGCCAATGTCTGGAGCACGTCTGGCCCATGGCTGGCGAATGTCTGGAGCACGTCTGGCCCATGGCTGGCGAATGTCTGGAGCACGTCTGGCCCATGGCTGGCCCATGGCTGGCGAATGTCTGGCGCACGTATATGGCGCACGTCTGGCCCATGGCTGGCGCATGTCTGGTGTATGTCTAGCAAACATAGTTTCTGGGGAGTGTTGTTTGGCCCATATCAGGCCCGTGTCTGGCAGGTATTGTGAGTGCGATGCAGAGATTTGTCTGGCCCAAGTATGGCCAATATCTGCAGTGGGCGTCGGTCACTCGGACAGGCAAGCTGTGCTCATCAAAGCAGTCTCGGTATATTTGCATGATGCGCCACAACGCAAACTTCTCGTTAGCACTGACTGGTCGGTCAGGGTGGGGACAAGTGTGTTGAGCAAATGTCATCCCCTATAAACTCGTCTCTGACTAATCAAATTGCCTTCCCCCCCCCCCCCCCCCAGCCTGTTTTGTGTAGTACGGAGCCGGTGACATACACCGAGGTGGAACTTGCAAGTGATCTATCTTTGTGTACATTGTATTAGTCTTCTCTGGGTATTACAACCCCGAGCCATTTATGTAATTTTGTAAGATCTTGAGAACCTAATATCAAAAAAGTGATAAACAGCCAGTAATGTAGTTTTATAAGAACTAAAATCTGGATTCAACTATTAATTGGTATTTCCAATGATAACCGCTGAATGTGGTACCTGAAATTTTGTTAGGTACTCAAGTTTCTAGTTATTACGAATCTAAAAGACACTTTATTGATATTGTGTAGCGTTTTCAAGGTATTACTAAATAATGTAGGAGTAGTTTAGACTCACATTTCCTACATCGAAGCTATCTTCACAGCTCTCAATTGTATTTAATTTGATTTACCAGTTTATGTTTCATTATATTTACTTCATACCAATCAATCCAGTGATGAAGAGGAAATAATTAATACCTCATAAAATCAGTAACACGATAAGTATTATAATTATTAATTAGCTATTTTTATCGATAATTTCGATACTTTCGACACAAATTAATATCGATAACGTAAATATTTTCCAATATCGAATATTGATCGATAAAATCGATATTTTTGCCCATTCCAAATTATAATGCTCAGTAATCATGATCACCAACACACAACGCCACGTGGCGGGAACTGAACTCACGCGTGACGTAACAGTTTCCGCGTGTTGTTGTTGTTGTTGTTGTTGTTGTTGTTGTTGTTGTTGTTGTTGTTGTTGTTGTTGTTGTTGTTGTTGTTGTTGTTGTTGTTGTTGTTGTTGTTGTTGTTGTTGTTGTTGTTGTTGTTGTTGTTGTTGTTGTTCTCGTCAACGACGTCCTATGTTTCAAGTGTAATCAAGTAGCGGTTCCCACGCTAAAACACAGCCGAGTCGACGCGATTATGTCGCGTGAGCAACGCCTATATCACGATGATAGACTGAACACCGCACTTCGGATGGGTGCATACTTCATGGCAGTCACCATCAATCAGTTCGTGCGTTCTGCCACAACAGCAGCACTTTTATTAGAAAGCTGAGCGAAGTATAATAAATACCGAAGCAAAACAAGTCGATTGTAGATTTGACATGTTTACTTATGCGTGTTTGCTGACGGGACAGTCATTGTTAGTATTTGGTGTGGGATGCCGTTCTGGGAACATGCAAGTTTACAAGGGCCTGTGATGTAGGTACAGATAAAGGCACCGATAAATGTCATTGATCAATATAAAAAATAATGAATGTTGATTACGTTTTACCAGTGTTTAAATGCTTATACAGCATTCTTATGATTTTTTCCAAATTTGTTTTTCATCCTTTTAATCAAAATGTACACGCTTCGAAACGTGACAATATTTTTTTAATTTGAAATTTTAAAACTTAACTTTCAGGTGTGCCAAATTCTTTCTGAAAGCAGAGAACACTAATAGAGAAAACACTAAACACTAATAGAGGTCACACGCGTCCTTTGAAACCTTTGTAAAAAAATAACAACATTCTATCTGGCAATTTATACAGGGTTTTAAAATTAGCATTTTATAAATTATGTTTTCAAATACGATACATTTCTCGGAATGTGATTGGCTGTGAAGGTGTAACGTATTGGAATGAATGAATGGCTCTATTGTTGCTAGACGGAAGGGCGCCCCTTAAAGGCCAGGGGCTAATGTGCGCTCCGCTCGAACCGCTCCATCGCCAAAGTTCAAGCGTTTGACTCGCCTAATGGAAGCGAACCGGCAACTCCCATAAGACGGCCGCCCAAAGGTCGAGCGTACGCGCGCTGCCTTCTTTCCCAGAGTAATTAATTACAAACACACACACACACGCTCGACAGGGTCATCCGAGGGCGACCCGTTTCGTGACGTCATAACCTACGTCCAGTTCCATGTTGACATTTCTGACAAGGAGATCTCGTCCATGCGTGGGCCCGCGCGGTCGGTCAAGAAGACTGCTACTAGTTGGGGTCGTCCTACCATCGCGCTGTGGGCCCGCGCGGTCTGTCAAGAAGACTGCTACTAGATGGGGTGGTCCAACCATCGCGCTGTGGGCCCGCGCGGTCGGTCAAGAAGACTGCTACTAGATGGGGTCGTCCAACCATCGCGCTGTGGGCCCTCGCGGTCGGTCAAGAAGACTGCTACTAGACGGGCAGACCTTAGATCTGCATCTATTGTCCCTTTAATACACGCTGTATCAACCAAAATCAACACATCCCTGGCGTTATTTCACACATTTGTAAATACAGTCTTCCGGTTGCAAGTTTAGAAGCGTCGGTTGCCACGCCCACTGTGTTAGGAGTTTCTAGGTATCCAATCCAAGGCCGTAAATTATCCCTAAGGATCTGTTTCAAGTAGATGGTAGAAACTAGACAAGTATAAAACTTAGTTGGTGCTACTGGACTGGGCTATTTCTGGGCTTTTTTTACTCGGGCAGGCGCAAGACAAGGCAAAGCAGCACTTAGTGTGTTGGTTTACTCGAGGCTCTACAAGGCTCGAACCCACGGCCCCAGGCTCCACAAGGTGCGGCCAGTACACTAGACACTATGAGTCGACCAAACCCCTTGGAGGCTGCAGACACCAAGATATAGGTATTATTAAGTAGCGTCTCTCATAGGGGAGGAAATAAGGAGACGCGGCAATATACGTCACAATCATTATACGTTGTGTGTCAAATGGGCCAATAGGACGAGTGCCAAGAGTAAAACAATGAAAAAATGAAGAATGGGATTCGGGACCCATAAAAATGTTGGCACAAAAAATCCCATTAATTAAGTGTGACCTTTCTTCTTTGCCCTTAAGGGTCTAAAGGTCAGCTCTGAAGTGCGAACAAGCAGGGGTCGAGTTATAATGATAAAGCTCGAGGGCTGGGGAGGGGTTTGGGACGGGTCAAAAGCCATGTTAACAGCTTCTCTTGTTGATTCTGCGTCCGCCAACAGATTACTAGACTTCTCAACCTCTGCGTTCCTCACGCACTAACACGCACGCACTATACGTGGACACATTCTGCACGACACTATTTATAGTGTTTAGTGTCGCCGTCGCCGACAGTTCATCACCTTGATATTTGAAACGACATTTAAAATTTTAAGTTTGGAAGGATACGGTTCTAGGGAACAATGTATACACAGTTTTCAAAAAAGGGTTGTTAAGTACGAAGTGGACTGCGTTTTGACAAACGCGGCGATCTGCATGTACCTCAAATTGTCCAATTTTATTCGATCTACACGCAATACACACAATTTGGACCACATTTTAAAGGTCTAAAGGCTGGTATTACAATGTATAGCAAATAAGCTATTTGGAGTATTTAAAAAGTTTTGGTTGGTGATTGCAATGTAGAAAACAAGCTATTTGACGAATCAGTAGTTATTGGGACATGAACCCCCGAATTCATGTCTTGACTACTATTCCTAAATTTCAAAATTGTTATTTTTATCCGCATTTTTAACACACTGCGACCGGGGGTCCACGGGAAGGCAACGCGAGCCTGTGACCAGGGGTAGGCAACATGTCAAGCATGGTCGAACACACCGGCCTGGGAACAGCCTTGTAGAACACAGTATAGTGGCCGCGGCCAAGGCTGCTGTTTAGTTGTAAGTGTGTGTGTGTGTGTGTGTGTGTGTGTTTCCACCACAACAATCATAAACAACGGTGTTGCTGCTCGAAGGCGGCAGACATACAACGAATACAACAACTTGTCTGAGTCGCTACTCTGACGCACCGTCAAGCGTCAACGTTTCAACGCTTAAATGTTTAAACGCGATGGTAGAGTTAAAACGTCTAGAGTTTTAAGCAAAACACAAACGTGGAGTAGAACTTTCTTTGTTGTTAAGCAGAAAGTCAGTAAGATAATTATATGCATTAAATAAATAAATATCGATTATGGACTCCGCATTCGATGTATAATATGTCTGTGCTGACACAAGATCGACAATATGCGCAACATCTATGCATTTTGGTCTACTTTTACCTCGAACGTTTTAGCCCCACAACTTAACACTGTTTGCAGAACACACTATATCAATTTCGATTAACACTTACAAATAAAATAAACACTTTTTCGCGAGGGGGGCGTATTCACGTTTAAACCTTGGTGTAATTAACGAGGTTAAACATTTATGAATTTATTTAAATGGTTTTTCCCATCCTTTCTATACACATCAACGTGGGGGGATAGTCCTGGGGTTGATGGGGGATAGCTTACTACTCCAGAGATCCCGTAGGGCGACGGTATTGGAGTCAACGCACACTTTGATAACGTGTTTTCTTAGTTCTTTCACTTCTCAGGAGCGCCCCCCCCCCCCCCCCCGTAACGTTGTTTCAACGTAATTAGTCTCGTCTGACGACAATACTTGTCCAATGGTACCAACATAATATTTCCTACTTCTCTTTGAAACACGTCAATTACTCATTAGTGCTAATTAACACATGTAAATCTCATACGAACACAACGTGCGTAACTAACGAGGCTTGTGCGGTCTGAATACTGTCTTTACGAATGTGTGAAAGAACGTCAGGAATCAGCTGAGTTTCGTTGAAGCTGTGTGTGTGAAAGGGGTGGTGATGAGTATCTGAGGTCGGCATGAGGCTAGAGTTACATTGTAACAACTCACCAGTCACCACATGTGTACATGTTCACGTACGTACTCAGTCTCTATAACCCCTGTTTTCGCCGTGATGCTACTGCTAGCCACTTACTATACCACTTTACTGTAGCGGCCATCAATGTGATTCGTTTGGGTGTATACGAAGTACGAACCTCTAACGGACGAACCCGCATAAACCGTTTTAAAACTTCTTGGAAATCGATTTTTATTTTCTTCCATCACGATTTACATTTTCATCTTGAGCACAATAGTCGGTCGATGTATTTTATTACTTGAAAACAAGTTTTCATTTTGATAACATTGAAATTGATGCACATCCTAACTATTTCCGTAGGTTACACGTGAGGACTAAACGCTAACTACCGCGAATAATTCATTTCCAGTACGGGATTCGAGCCCACGTCCCTCGGCCCCACCGCAAACCAGAAAGCAACGCCTCTACAATGTTGTGTAGACAAGCTAAGAACGCGTTCGATGACCATTAGGGCCATAAATCCAGACAAGAACTTACGAGCTATTTTAATGAATGATTATCACGAATAATAAAAAAAACAACAGCACGGTTTTTCTTCCAATCAAGGCTGACAAAAAGGCTGACTGACCTGCGTGACTGTGTGTAATGAAATAGGCAGCGCTGTTCCGAGAAGTGATCGCACGCATACCAACACATCTCTGTTGTTGTGGTAACCCTGCACAACTAACGGCCGTGCGGTTGCGTTGGAGACAAGTCACTCAGCCCATGTCATGACTCTCAGGGGGCAATGGGACCCGTTCATTTTTTAAATTGGAATGATTTTATGTTTTTAATATTAGAAGATTATTAACTTTCCTATTTATGTTCATAATTCATGTTTTTAGATTTGTTTGGGGAAATTGAAGTTATATTTTAGGGTGTGATGTTTATGTAACGGTTTGAAAAAATTTATTCGTAAATAAAGTTTTGAAAAATCTTTGAAACTACTCTATATTGATTGTAATAAATTTAAATATTTAATTAATTACAATAATTCGGTTGTTTTTACAGTTGTAGTCTAGTTTCTTTGGAATAATGTTTATGTAAGTTAAGTAGTTAAGTAGTAAGGTAGCAAGAAAATCATAGCAAACAAATGCCGATAAAAATCAATTCTAATCATACCGATAAGTTTTGGGGCAAATAGTTCGTTTTTCGTACTGTTAATAGTTAAAATGTAGATGGCCCAAAATTCATGATGACTGCGACCACCTATAATAACACTGGGCAGTAAGGCAGAGCCTGCGGTGTAGGATTGATCGGCATTAGGGCATCATTGTACCTGTTGTTGTGGTAACCCCACACAAGAGCAGCGCGGTCGCGTAGGAGGCGACATTATTTGACTGACGGCCGCTGCACTTCACTAATCGTCTCCCGTCGCATCGCCCTCATTATTCAATCAGCTCCATTCATACGAGTACACACAACACACGGGCTCGTGCGCTGTGGCACGTGGTGGCTGCTGCCACTATGTTCTCTGGCGCCGCGGCCAAACTGTCACATCCTCTGGCTGGAGTGGAGACAGTCGTACCGGTCGTACTAAAGACTATACCGACACGTTTGGCTATACAAGATTCCCATAGAAAATAAATGGTCCTAAGAAATATCCACCGTTAGTATAATGAATGACCATTGAATAATATCGGCAATTATTTCGGATAGTAAGACTGTTACCACCCACGAGGCAAGTGGGGACCCGGGCTCTAATCTTCGTATGATTCGTGCACTTCCGGGTTTCATTAACGATGATTAGTACACATATTTGCTTTTTTTTTTTTTAACACTTTTAATAATAATGTATTAATGTCTCAAATGTGTATGTCACATTCACAGCCATCTCCCCTCTTTCTCTCTCTCTCTCTCTCTCTGCATGTATCAACGTTTAAATTGTAGGTATAGTTTAGTATGTTTTGACTTCTATTAATTTAATTATTTACTTTGTATCATATTGTGTAAGGTTGGGTGGCAGAGAAGGCCCAACTGGCCTTAACCACGCCTTAATAAAGACGAATCAATCAATCAATCAATCAATCAATCAATCAATCAATCAATCAATCAATCAATCAATCAATCAATCAATCAATCAATCAATCAATCAATCAATCAATCAATCAATCAATCTCTCTCTCTCTCTCTCTCTCTCTCTCTCTCTCTCTCTCTCTCTCTCTCTCTCTCTCTCTCTCGACGTTTCCCACGAAACGAGTCCGACACTAAAGCGCGGGTAAACCAAGTCACGTGATTCACTCACTATCGACTGTCGAGAGTCGACTGTCGGGCGTGCGATTTATCGTCGCGAGAGTGTCGACGAAACACGTTGTGGGTGCCCGTGTGTCCGTGTGTGTGTGTGTGTGCGTGTGGGAAAGGTCGCGCGAGTAGTCTCACTCCCTCGCCACGTCGTAACTGTAATAACACTAAAAGTAAAAGTGAAACAATTTATCGGCTAATATTTTCACGCCTAAAATGTTTGCTAATGGTAATTGAATATTTTTCGAAACCGTTTCTAAATTGTTGTTCGTAGTTCTGGTACCATAAACAGGTATCGCCCTAAATGTATTTCGCATGTAGATTGTAGTATCTTTGGTAGGAAATCAAATTAGCCAATTAATTCGATTGCAATTCAATTGTCAATTGTTTTATTTAAAATGTTTCTATTCACGTATACAATAATGAATAGAAAAGAGCACATTCAAACACAAAGAGTGACAGCCAACCCACACTAAAAGTAATTAAAAACTAAATATAGCAATGAACATAAAATTACATAATAAAAACTCGAATAAAACCGCGAAAAAAATTGTGTTACACAGTCCAACATTTTCAACGACAAACATTCGTTCAAACATTTCATGATAACAAATATTATGATAATTAACGAAACATATTCAATAAATCAGTTTAGTTTAAAAATACATTATCTCTAAAATATAGAGATCATGTATTTTAAACTAAACTGATCTCGCACCATTCTAACACCATTTATGGTGTTAGAATCTACGCTAGAGTTCCTTAGCAAAAGCATCCGAAAAATCACTGGTAAAGTAGAATCCCAACCGTGCAACAGGTAAATGACGCGAAGATACTTTCAATTAAACTTCTGTAAGATCTGTTATGGTTCGGTTCACAGATATGATTTCAATGGAGCGCATCTAAATCAATATAGCGGACTGGGGTCCGTGGGAACCGACAGCATCTTGTGTTGGGTCCGAGGAGGCCGGACAATGCACAGTCGAAACATCTGTTAATACGACGTTTCGACAATCACCGTTATTTACGGCCACGCACGACTGAAAGCGCGTCTTATACAACTGTTTGGCTTATTGTAATGTAAACATAATTAAAGTCCGATTGAGTGAGTTTGTATCTCCCAATTACGTGACAAAGCCCGTGTATAGGTGAGCTGGTTCCTGCTTTGTGTTGTTCACAGAGGTGTTTATACTGCAACACACGGCTCGCATTGTCCGAGCCAGCGTGATGTTACCTAACTTGGGCCCTTTCAGCCTCCCCCTATCTATCCCCCCTCCCCTACACGAGTCCATATGGTCAGTTGGCAATGGAGGCAAAAAACGATCTGTCTGTGCAGTTTGGCCACTCGAAGCCATTTCATGATATATTTTTACCTGCGAATCTCAACTGCCAGTTTCGAATGAGACTCTAGCAATGTACAATCAATTACCGTATACTTTTTATATTGAGTTAAATTACATTTATCTTCAATTCTTCTTTGTCCAGCAGGATTTTTAAGTATAACAATTAAGTACACAATGTAATTGTAAATATTTTGATTCTGTTATTATTTTCATGTTGAAAGTTTATGGGGAGTTTTTCTCCCCAGGTATATTATCGTCGATGCATTACAAGACCAACACAACTCACTAATGAGTAATGATACTTTTGAGATAATTGGCTATACAAGTGGCTATAAATGTTTTGTTTTTTTAAATCATGAAATTTTGAGTTGTGTTGGTCTTGTACGGTACCAAAGTTATGTACATTTTGTAAAAGAAGAATTATTAATAAAGTATATTATTATTTAAAAAAAAGAAAAAACAAACAAATGGTAATATACATACATCTTGTTTCAACATAGAACGAAATGATAACTCAACCAGAAACACAAATAACAATACGCCAAGACCTTGACCCACTATAGTTTCAAGTGTAAGTTTCATGTTACACTCTTGACTGACCTACGCAGTCTAAACGTGTCGTTGTTTGTTCACTCTTGACCCGGACTGTCCACTTAGCATTCGAGCCAACCTCGTCCGTGTGTATTGTCATAGTTGTAATTGATAGCCAATAGACAACATGGCCCTTCAACCACACCACACTAGGGTAAAATTGAATGTGACAATGTTAACACATATTATGCCCAAGGCGCATTTCGTATCGTTTCAACCCTACATTTTGTGAGTGACCAATCGTGCGTCGCGTTTGACCAATGGGGGTGTATATGTTTGTTGGGACGCGTTGCCCAGACAACCCCACCCCCTCGCATTATCAACGTAATCAACCATTAACAGTGGGAAAGATGGCCGAGTGACACGACATGCAAACCAACGATAAGTAAGTCAACATGGCCGACGCGCGAAGAAGCCGGCCAAGTACGGTGCCGTGAGTACATCCAATTACTACCGCTGTACGTGTCCTCGTTGGGAGACATCTTGTGCACGAGGGGGCGGGGGAGGGGGGGGGGTGCAAACCTAGCTTAGCTACTGACAATTCCAACACATTTTATATTCTGAGTGACAAATTATTAAATTATTTATAAAATTAAATTAAGTTCGTAAAATGAGTAGCCTATTTTACGTTAGGTTAGTCATAAAAAATTGTTGTGTATTTTTTTTATTGTCGAGAAGGGGGGGGGGGGGGAGGTAGGCCGTTTATTAATGTAAAACATGTACCTTGTTAGCAATTTTGCCTGTGTATTTAAATATGAAACTATACAACATGCAGGAACACTGTTGATATAGGAGGGAAGGATAGTTTTGCTTTCGGGAATAATATGCCACATAGGCCTATATAACTGAAATGCCAATAGTTTTCATATAATGACCCGTGCATATTTAATAGCTGTTAATCCAAGTGACGTCATTACTAGAGCGCATGCGTGGTATAGAAGTGTGTGGCTTGCACCTGACCTGTTTGTTATTGAGTCTGATCTGACGTCACAGGTTATTGATGCCTCAAGACTATTGAAAGCGGGGCTAATAGATTATCTTGCGTTCTGCGTTTGATGGCTGCAGGGGAGAGAATCTGTCTGGTAGGGGGTTTTCCGCGAGCGCTCATCTGTTTTCTATAGCTCGGGGGCGGGGTGGGGGCGGCGGCGAGGGGCAGGAGCGACGCTCTCATATTAGATGCATAAAGAAGCCAATTGCGGAACTATGTATGTGGTCAGAAACAATATCCGTGGCTAGTGAGAGCACAAGTAGAAGGAGGTTCAAGTAAACTAAACTAAAGTACTAAACAATTAAAAATAAGTGACTTAGGCCCGATTGCATAGTTCACACCCAAGCCCTCCTCAACTCAGCCTCTCCTCAGCCTCAGCCACCAATCACAGAGCCGTCAACACGTGGCAATGCCGTCTCGTGATTGGTGGTTGGGCGAGGCTGAGGAGAGGCAGAGTTGAGGAAGGCTTGAGTATGGACTAAGCATACGGACCTAGGTACTTTAGTTAAGTTTATAACGAATCACATAAATGACAACAAGTTTGGCTCGATCTATAACCATCAATTTCATAATAGTATGAACATTGATTGACTTTTTACGATTACTAGTGTTTTACTACTACTAGTACTTCCACTAGTGTTTTAAAGGACATGAATATGTTGTTCCTATTTTAAGACGGTCGTAATGTCATGCAACTGGCTGGACCGTGTGATGTGGGAAGACCATGCAAGCCTTGCACTGCGCACCCAGTGCAATGCATGCATGCATGGGCTTGTGTTATATAAGTGGCCCAACCCGTGCGACATAAATTTTCTGTTATTACAGCGAGCAAAGTTTGCACGCAACTCAAATTAAACCAGTCGGCGTGTTTTAGTCATTCACAGGTCAAACTCACCACATACATGTAAGTGTGTGCTGTGTGAACGTAGGTGCTGAGTGCTGACATAACAGTGGTACCACATACATGTGTGTCCTGTGTGAACTTAGCTGCTGAGTGCTGACATAACACACACACAACGTAATCTTGGATTGAAAAGCACTATGGATTTGAAACTGTGCTGTTTTCGTTATTTGCATTTATTAGTATAATGGCACCAAACATTTTAATCACTTATGTATGAATGAATTCGTATTTATTTATTTACTATCCCGATTTATTTGTTTACACTACAATTAATTTATGGAGGAAAGAATGTAAGAAAATCGCATAAGGCATTTCTCGTGTTGAGTGCATACTTTTCAGGAACTATACAACAATGATATAATCGAATCTAGTTTTGATACATGTTATAGCTATTAACTATAAATAATACATATCTAATTTAAATGCACTGAATCTAGAGATAATTCAATTAAAAAAGTAATTTTATCATAGAATTGGAATAATAAAATATTATGCATGTAATATCCTGAATAATGTTTTCGTGGCACCATATTGTTGAAAATAAGAATCAGGACCTCTACAAATCGTGAAGTACCTGGCAACAACCGTAAACATATTTTCTGTAACAACACCACATTGATTTCTTGACTTCAGCTGCCATTTTGAAAACAACCCCCTCTCCTTGTTATAACGTTTTGCAAAATAATGTGTACTGAAAATGGCAAGGGCAGCGTTGTGTGGTGTTATGCGGGGCAGCCTATGGCCCGCCTGTCAGGGGTCGCTGAATGCTGAAGTCCGGACAAAGGGCGGCCGATTTGAATACAGGAAATGTCAAGAGATGTGGAAACGGGGTTGCTTAACTTAGCATATTGCCAGCCGGCCACCCGGCCTCACCACTAAACAATGCAATAATATAAATACATCCATAGGCGGTGTAACGGAGCACATGAACAACAGAACAGAGATGCGATATATTTGTCCACTGAGAGCAGCCGCAGTTGTTTGCTTGTTTACACTTTTAGCCCTCGGGGCTATACAGGAAAGAGACAATCTAAAAAATACAGTATTTACAAGTAATTAAAATTAAATTTATGAAAATGAAAATGAAATGAATTAAAAATTACAATTTAATTTCACATAAAGTTAAATAAATTAAAATAAATTAAGTAATTAAAAGATGAGATTAAATAACGTTAAGTTTCGGAATGCAATGTTTATTTGAAATTGTTACTTTTAAATGCTATGCTTTACGTGTTCCAATATCACAACGTAAATGATAACTGGGAGAAAACAAAATTATTTTTATTATTTAAAAAATGTAATTCCGTACTAACGTCAAGTCAGTTCAATATCTATGACATAAAAATAAACAAATTCAAATGTCTCGGCCCCATAACATGAAGATATGTATGAGCCTCCACTGAGAGTGAGAGAGAATTTGTTATCTGACCGAAGCTGTTGTTGTTTGCAAGTAACTTCACGCCTAGAGTTGCTTTTGCTACACCGTACATGATGGAGGGGAAGTGGGGGCAGCCAAGCGTTAGGACGGAGCAAGTCAAAACGCCACAAAACATTCATCTGGCGCTGACCCCCGTCAAAGCCCCCCCCCCCTCCGTCTGCTACGCGGTGATTCAGATTACGCAGAAACCCTGCACGGCTTTGTTGCGCTATCTTTTAATAGTCCATTCGGCGTTCTGAACCGTCACAACGATAACGCTATGTTGCCAAAAATTAATTTTTGCGATAAAAGAAATTCTATAACCTCTTTGTACTCGCACGCCTGTAAGGGTGTTTTGTCTTCCGGACATCAAGAGCTTTGTTTCTACTAGCCGTTTTGTCCGGATGACAATTCCAATGGCAGGCGTGCTACAACACCTTCTGGCTGTCACGTATGGCGGGGTATTAATGCTGGGGTATTAATAACGTATTAATATTGTATCAGCTGTGGTATCAGGATGCAAACTAACCACACCTCAAGTTGTTTTCCGGGAATTTAAAAAAAAGTTATGGGCACAAAAATCTTGCCTCTGGGGTGAAGGGTCAATGCCCCAGTTCCTTTATTAAGTGGAACCTCCCCACCCCCACCCCTAACTGGGTAATTGACAATTTCTAGTCAAGTTGGTATTTATTAATATCTGATGTCACTCTTACATATATTTATCATTCAAATATGTATGAGTGGGTCTATTTTGAGAAGTTCGTAAGTTCCACATTTTGAAAATAATGGCACTCAAAACGGTTCGCCGCTCCTGCCCTAATCAATGTCAGCGCAAAGCAGTGGTCGAGCCGTGAAGACGTGGAGGCTAATCGCGACGAGAAGCATCTGCCCTGCGGCGCGAGGTAGGTCACTGACTCGCTGACCCCGGCTCTAACTACCTGACAGGTGACCCTACAGCCCCGGCCGCAAACATTGCCTCGCCGGCTCAAGGCTCATCGAGAAGACGGCATCGAACCAGCTCAAGTCTACTTTTTTTAAATAACAATACACATTATTACAATAACTCATAAACGAATCAATAATAATTATAAACAAAATAACTATGAAACGAATTTTCACCTCACCCCGGATGTAGAAACCATTGCAATATTTTTATCAAAACTCAAGAAAGACAAATGTATATCCAAACACTATTGTTTACAGTCAACTATTCTAAAAGCACCAGAAAAAAATAGGAATCCTAAAACATATTTAAACGATTTCAATAATACGGTAAAATTGATTGTAAAATTAACTAAATAAAAATAAATTGCATCTAAAATATTTGCACAAAAATAAAGCTTTGGCTCCATCACGTAATTCGTGTCCAACAGGCGTTTCAGTTCAGAAGTCAATCACATACATTCGATTAGCTCGGGTAAGGTATTTGACACGTCTTGGCACACAACAGAGATGCAACCAGCTCAGCTGACATCCCCCCCAACACTGTATCGACAGCCGCGGGGGTGGATGGATGCTTTAGTTTAATCTCACCCCAACACAGCCTCGTGGTTATTATTTTCGTCAGTGCAAGCGCTTTACACGATTTGCCTAATAGGGTTGTCACCAAATTTGCTCGAAATAATAGAATGTATAGTCGGGTCGGCGCGAAAACCAAACCCAGCCGGTTTTATGTACAGATACAACACTCAACAGTGAGGACACGATAATAATAATTTTTCGTAGGAATACCCATTATAGGGTGCACATCAGGTTTAACTGATGTGCCCCTCTTTAGGTGACTAACTATAGGCATGTTAGGGTTATTGAAGATTGGGAAGGAATGTCCGAGAACACTTTTATTACTTAAAATAAAAGACAACTATGTTATGATTAATTAATTAAGTAATTTTGTTCAATATTGTATATTAAACTATGCAACTATTATGTAAACAAATTGCTAATTGAGCCAGTTAATAGATATACAATACTCAATAAGAACTCAATTCTAGTATTTGCTTTTACGACTGAGGAAAACCTCGGAAAAAAACCTTCACTCAGGATTGCCGGTGGCCGAAATCGAAACGGCGACCTCCCGAATTAGAGTCTCGTGTCTTACCGCTGAGCTACCTCTATCGGTACGACACGTTGCATCTACTACGTACCTGGCTGCATTCTTGTGATTGTTTATGTGGCTATGAGGCAATAGCAACAAACAATAACATGCTAGATTAGTTTACCATCAAGTGAAGAGCGTAAAAGGACAAGAGAACTCACGGCCGTTGAGTCAATCCTTCCGTTGTACCTTAATGCTATGTGGTAGAACTAAATTACTGATAGATAAATTGCTGCAGCATTAGTTCATTATGACGATGATGATGATGATGACGATACAATTGGCGAGGTTTCCCAGGCAATTACCACTGGGTAGCCACTTGGTTGCCCACCGAGTGTCCGACCGTAATGGCGCTCGACAGAGACAGAGACGGAGGCAATTTGAGGAGCGCGCGGAAGACATCAAGAGAAAATCAGATTTGCTGATAGAAATCGGAGGCTACAGCAAAAACAACAAAGAATTCATAATGAATGTAATGACATTCCATTGTGGCTGCGAATTAGTCTGGCCTAATAATCTCGCTGACATCGAAACTCATCTAGGGAGGAGAGAAGGTTTTCACGTCAGGTGAGAGAGTCTTGTGGAACGTAAGGACGAACAATATTCTTTCAGTCTGAACACATGTGCAGCGACCTGCGTTCCAGGTTCGAATCCCGGCTTGCACATGCCGTACTTCACCCACTCGTCGTCTCAATAATAGCATCGTTGTGTAAATATGGGGCTTGATGCGCAAATATCATGATATTTGCGCACCATCTGTGCTGACGGACAAGGAGGCAATTAGAGATATAACTTCTTGTTCTAACTCATTGAAGAACAACGAGAAATCTTTGACTAAACCCTAAACTTACTCATATGTACTCGTAATGGGACTGAAATCGGTCAGGGTGCATATCGACAGCAGGCAACTACATTACTATAAATGTAGGTTCCTGCACTAACTCAAGCGGTAACCGGACACAACTCTTGTCCATCCGACATCTGTTTATTTCATATGATATGCTTTACTCGATTACAGACAGACGTGCACACTTAATCGAATAGAGATAAACATGATAATATTTCTTCTTTATTTCGTATCAAAACATCGATGATAAAAATAATAATAATATTCGTATGGAATACCTGTTACAGGACACACAACCAGCTGTATATCTGTTGTGCCACGTCTATACGTATGTTAGGGTGTTTGGATGGTTTGGACGGAATGCCCGAGGACTGTTAGTATGACTCAAACTCAGCACTCGTCTTTACAACTGAGGAAAACCTCCGAAAAAACTTTCAGTCAGGATTGTTGGTGGCCGGAATCCACCGGCCACCTCCTAAGTCTTCACAAACAAAACAGTTAATACTAATTACAATACATGCAAAGTTTATCGGAATGGTCTTATGAAGTACATCAATTCTCTTAGGCTAACTTATCCGTGTCCGTGTTTTATGGAAGTGGATTCGAATACCGCATTGTTTTTCATCGCATCGTCAGATCGTGTACTAATGTGTTGTTCTTCTGTTGCAGGTTAGTACTCACTGTCTCTGGTATCTTCCTGAATGGGGCTCTGGTTCTACAACAGCTGTATGTGAGTAATTACTATAGGCATGTTCACATCGTTATAATCAAAGATAGTAAGATGAACCCTGTCGGTTATATAACTTTGTAGCAAAATGCAACAAACAACACAAATTCAACTCACATTTTTAACCAATGTTGGTCCCGCATAAATGTTGCATTTTTTGTTTGCATAAGCCCATATCACACTACAATTGGAATCGTAGACTGGAGTCGCCGATTGCAATCGGAATCAACAATTCTCCAAACACACTTGACCAGCTAAAAATCCTAAAATCGTGCAACTAGGTAATAAATTCAATAAAAATAACTAATAATACAAGCCTTAATCACAAACAAATATATAATTTATTAAAGTCATTGGCTCTTTGTTTCCATTAAAGTAGTTGTTGCTTGAAGTTATGTTGTGACAGTGCTCAATACCTATTTAACAGGGAAGGATACCTCTACGTCAAAAACCGCACAAAATTTTCATTTTTAAATTATAACACAAGAATGGGCTTCGAAATCGAAAATCTGAATCAACAGCGCACTGTGGTTTAGTAAACCCTACACATTGAATGCGCTAAGTCGTGACTTAAATTATAATTAGTATGTTTTTTTATAAATAATCAATTTAATTACTAATTATCGAATTATAATGAAAATACTACGCTTATGGTTATAATACTTTATTCAATCTGTAGGGCTTACCAAAGCAAAGTTCGCTGCTGATTTAGATTTTCGATTTCTTGTTGCAATCTTGAGATATAATTTAAAAATGAACATTTTCTGCGGTTTGTGACGTAGAGACTACCCTTTGCCCTTAAATGTTCTCGTTTCTGATTGGTTCACGTGACTCGAATCTACGATTCCCAATCTTATTTTAGAGCTCGGTCTTTAAAAAATTGGAATCGTAGACTGGCCGAACTGAGCTACTGCGCATGCGCCGCCAATCGTAAGGTCGAAACTATACGATTGCAATTGTCAGTTCGGAACCTAATGTGATATGGCGATATCATGATAACATTTAGCTGATGAGTTGCAAATTTACAAGCAAACAAGTTGCTGAATCGAAGCGGCTGATTAGGGTGTGAGTGAATAGCTACTTGAATATGCCGCTTGCGCTTGTAAGCACAAGTATTGTGCGCCAGCAGTTTGTTAGGTTGGGCTGGCCAATGATAAGGATTGAAAGCAGTGGCATTGTTGATATATGACGCCGTAGGAAATAGTAAGTAAACTGTCCGAGTTGGCGGGGTGCGGTTTGCTAGTTAAGCCTGTATTACACGGTCAAACGTTTTCATCCAACTCCTTGAATTCAAGGACAAAAGCGCATCAAAAACAGTCAGTATGTAGTCAAATACAATAATAGGAATTATTTATTGATGCGCTTTTGTCCTTGAATTCAAGGAGTTGGATGAAAAAGTTTGACCGTATAATAAAGAGTAAGTGCAGCCAGTGCAGTTTATTTGGGCGATCACTGCATTCAAAGCAATTGGTTCGATTACTGTTTTGGACAGGGGTTTAAGTTTAAAATTTATTTAAATCTATCGAAATGATACTGGCCTGGCTCATATTCTGTAAACGCTCACTTAAAATCAGTTCTTGTAACTGAGTGGGTAGATAATAAATACAAAAATATTTATTTGTTGACAAATAGAGAGACAGTGCAGTTTGCAAGCAGAGGGTGATATATATATATATGATTTTTTAGATTTTGTTGGTTGCAATATGTAAAGTAAGGATACATTGAAGTATCATTTTAAATAAAATTTGGATTGGTTAAACCGTAAAATGTATCCTTACTTTATATATATATATATATTCACAGTCCGTGTAGGGAGATATTGCTGACAGTAAGTCAGAATGTCGCGGGTGACAACTCTAGTATTTTTGTTCGTGTGTTCGCCCAAGGGCCCAAGGGCGCGTCTAATACTGATGATGAATGGGGTGAAGTGAGTTGAATGGCGACGTAGCCTTCCGGCTCACAACACCCCTTCACACCCCGGTGGGGGTGGGGGTGGGGTGGGGGCAACACACACGCGTCAAAACACAACGCGAGCCAGACACACCACAGACAACTGTCGCGGTATATTTTGTATTTATTACAAATCGCTTTGAAATACATTTGGTCACACAAAATTTAATTATTATTAAAAGGTTTCATGTATAAGTGTTACCACTTGTGCACTGCAACCACTTTATGTAACATTAGCATTTTACAAATTAAAATCAATTACGTCACATTATTTTAGCAATAAAGTACTAAACTCTAAATAAGATATTTTTAGTGACTTAGAATTCCTAACTCGCTGTATTCGACGCTATTTTTAATGTGAATCATCCATAATGACCTAACAATAATTAAATTAAATCAGAATTAAGTACAGTTGTATGTAAGTATAGCCCTGGATACTTTAATATAATTTCATTTAAAAACTAATAATTATTTTATGTAGATAACGTACAACATTTCAACAACAGTTTTGACTGAGTTTGTGTATAATGAAGGATGTATAGGTACCAATAAAATGAAGTAGCCTAAATTTTTTCTTTTTTATATGCAGAGAGTGCTGCTTCCTCAGCCATTCTTCTTCCTCGCTAAAAATAAATATACAAATTAAGTAAATAAATATAATATCATTTTTGTAGCCGAAGTGACCCTGAAACATGTTGTCGAGACGTCTCGATAAGCCTAGATGCACCGTACACCACGTGACAATCAAGACGTCTGGATGATCCTAGACGGAGGCACCCGCTGTTTAAAGTTGAGTCCCAGTCCCGTCTAGTCGAGTCGGGCCAACTCCCCCTCTTCCCATTCAATTCCTGGGACGCCACCGCAAGCTGACGCGACGCGCAAATAATGATTATTAATGTGAGATGCTAGTTTTTTTCCCCTGTGTGTATGTGTGTGTGTGGCGACATTTTGACCCCGGAGGTGACGGCCAGGATATATCGCCACTGGATGCCTCGCAAAGTGGGCGAGGCTGCCTCGCGATCTTGTTCCGTACGCGCCACATTTGCCGCCTTTCTACACCGGGACAAGTTACTAATGGTTGTTGAACACTTATAAAATATTATCTTGAATATAACTTATTAAGTTCATATTATGTTAAATTCAATTGTTTTAGTTTAACAATGTGAATCTAAACAGTGTACACAAGTTCAATTCACCCAATAAATGAAAAATGGAAACAAAATATCGAAATAACAGCGGGCCCCGCTATTATTTCGATATTTTGTTTCCATGTTTGGGGTGCGGGGTGTACTCCCCAAATTAACTTCCTAAATCCTAACTATTCCTAACTAGAATATCACCTCTATTTATGCACTTGTTTTGAATAAGGAAATTATCACTATTAATATACA